>RXID01022204.1:1200000-1800000 GCA_005019695.1 Trichopus zeylanicus subsp. travancoricus
CAGAATTAGTAGACTGTAAGTAGAAAACCTTCTGCATCTGAATTAGGTGGTAGCCCTACCAATTCTATATCCAGAAATAAACCATCCAATAGATAGTTTACGCTATCTGTATTGACCAAGAAATGGATATCTCAGCTTCTCACAAAGTTTTTGACATGAAAATTCACACATATTCTACTCTGACAGTAATTGACATTCGGCTCCCTACTGTCGACTTGTTGGCTTCAAGGTGCCAAAATTTTATATGTATGATGAGATAGGAGACTCAAACTATCACATTGTTGGGTTTTTCTTTGATATGCAGGTATATTGAATCAATGAACCACTAATAATCAACCTATTCCAAAAGTCGCTAAGCTCAATTGCCCTTAGTTGACTCATTAGTCTTTCTCATGACAAGCTGCAGCCTCTTGAGATACTATGCACACTAGGTGACCCACACTTCATACATTATTGAGTTGACATACAAAAAGATGTGGACTAGGAAAACCTTCATTGACTACATGAATTACTGGAGGAAAAAAAATATGTGGGCTCAAATTGTTCTCATAGAGAAGTAACAAATCAACCTTCTTATTAAAAATACATTATCTACTCTTAAAATTGGTTTATTATCTTCTTATATTTATTTATTTAATAGCTTGTATCTGAAAGCACATGTATAAAAAAAGCTTCTAGGAGAGCATGGTACATAAGTTGACAAGAGTTCCCCAAGAAGGTGACATAAGAGGCAGCTAAGGGAACCATTCATAGAGGAGGCAAGACCTAAGTTAATCAAGTCTTGATCCTGAAGCCTAGCCTTGGATATAAAAAGGAACAACCTCTAGCTCCTTAGCAACCATTGCCTCTAGTTTCTTACCAAACCCTATTTTCATATCAGCCTCCACATTCTCTAGTTGCATATCAACCTTCACATTCTACTACTTATCAACATCGAATCCAACCTCAATCACCAAGAAATTTGATCCCTCACCAGCCTTCACAACCACAATCTTTACTAGCTCGAAACCTTGACCCTCCACATAACTACCAAAAAAAAAATATATCTTTACCAAATAATTATGCATCGTGTGGTCCACCCTCTAATGTCCAATTTCGCTATGGGCCATGATGATAGAACTATCCCCAGCTACTTGAATCCATCCCTAACATATTCAAGACTCTCTTAGCCAATAATCTCATCCAACTTCCTAAGTCAAGACCCATATCCCTAGATGTAAAATAATCCCAGTGTTGTCCCTTCCACATAACCCTTGAGAAATGCCATACTATAAAAAATAATATATGACTTAAATAATTGAAATACAATAGATTAGGAGTTGATTCAAAATTTTATAAATAGGGGAAGGACAGTAGATATAATTATTGTAACCAATCTACTTTCAGCTTATCCTAATAATAACGTAATCTATGTGCAAGTTATTTCCAAATCCAAAAAGATGTATGATAATTGAAAAATAGAGGATCTTTACAAAGGCTTTCTCCTGCGGGAGGACTCTCTTGAGCAAAATAAAGAGTTGATTTATGAGCAAATTATTTCTAAACTAATTAAATCACCTCTCGAACAAATTCAAACCTTCAAATCCAAATCTGAGATTGATGACCATGTAGGGACTTTCTATAATTACAATGATACCTAGATGGATATGGTTCAAAGAATGATTATTATGATCCCTTAAAATATGTAATCAAAGATTCATCAATGTACTAGAAATATATAAAAGGGAAAAAGGATAACAATAGCAATCAGATTGTACCTATTAGAAAATAAGGTAAATCGGCTAATAGGATAATTCCTATAACTAGCCAATAACCTGAACTCACTAAAGGGGAGATTGAGACTAGTAAAGAGTATAATATTTTAGAATAACTAGCTAAAATCTCAGTTAAAATTTTTATATTAAAAGTCATAATTGATTCTCCTAAACATAAGAAGGTTCTGCTTAAAACTTTAAGTGAACCAAAGCTCGAGAGTGACATACCTCCCAAAAAGTTAGTAATCATTTATATATGCATTTTAAAAAAAATTTTGTATAACTTTTTTGAGCAAGACCTACCTAAGGAGGACTCAAGGGATGAGACACTTCACATTATTGTTTAGATCAGTAGTGTGACGATCAACACAGTGTTCATCGATAAAAAGGCATCACTAAATATTTATATACTATTCATTCTAAAAGCAATGAACATTCTAGGAGACCAATTGGTGGAGTTTGACATTAACATAATGACATACAATAATTGGAAAAGAAAGTGCTAAGGGAGGATTCTTCTATTGATCACCTGTAGTCCTAAGATGGTCGAGATAGAGTTTCGCATGCTTGATTTTCCCTCATATTACAATCTCATCTTGGGAAGACATCAACTTAGAGACATGGGAGAAGTTTCATCCATGCATCACGAGTGTCTAAAATTTTCTCACAAGGGCATCATCATCAAGATCCATGGTGACCCAACGGCTCGAGACAAAAATTGCTAGGTGATTTGAAAAGTGCCCACTATCATTGCTCAGACAATAGAGCCATCCCTTCAAACTGCACTCCAAGTCCTTTTGGCAACACCCTAAAAACCTCCTCCCATTCAAATTAAACCTGAGCTCGATCTGATCTTCCTAAAACTCTTATCATAGTCACAAAAAATAATCCTTGTGCTCTTGCCATCTTAAACCCCACAAGAAGTAACCTCTCCTCCATGTCCCTTACATCCAAGTCTTCATTCCTTAACCTCCAACCCACCTCACCTCTATAAGTCATAGAAAATAATGTTTAAGATTGACTATAAACCTGGTCAAGGGCTTGGTAGAAGAAACCAAGGAGATCCTAAACCGCTTCTTGAAAGAGCTCCAAGAGGAAGGGAGGATCTTGGCTTCTCATGGAGGGAGTGTAAGAAGAGGGATCTCCCTCTTTGCTCTTTTAAAGGCTCAGATCAACATCTACATCCAACATGAATACACAAATCACACTTCACAATTGGATGAGTTAAGCACGCTACTGCAACCACTACTATTAGCCAAGATGGTGAAGATGATGACCGCTAAAGTGTCATGTGTGGAATTGACCAACTATTTCTAACTGAAGAAGGCAATCCGTCCCCTCATCTAAATTAGGGTGCAACCTCATGATGACACTAGGGGCACCCTATCCTCCTCAAGAGGAGGATTCACTATGTAGTTTATATTTATTTTATTTATTATTATTAGAATATTATAGTAGGCTAGATTTAAAAAATTTTCATACTTGTTGGTGCTTAACATGTTTAAAATAGGCCAGCTACCTTTCTACGAATTGGGACAAAAGAAAGATGTATTTTGCCTAGATAAACCCATCCCTAATTCTCATAAGGGAACACATGAAAACACATTTGGGGTCTACGAGATCGAAGAAGAGGAAGATGAAAATGATGAACTTTATAACTTCATGGAGGTGCTTAGGAGATTTGATGAGGAGATAGCCACAACCATAGAACTAATTAAGGAAGTCAATCTAGGTTGCCCAAGCACCCTAGGCCGATCCTCCTCAGTGTATATCTACCAAGTGAACTTGAAGTTCAGCTGATCTCAACCCTTATTGAATATAAAAATGTCTTTGCATAGAAATATGAGAAGAAGCAAAGACTGGACATAGGATTGGTGGAATATAGGGTCACCTTGGAGGATAATGCATGGCTAAGAAAGTAGAAGTTGAGATGGCTATATCCAAACATTGCACTCAAGGTGAAGGAGGAGATCAACAAGCTCCACCAAGTTAAATTCATACATGTAGTCCTCTATCTGAAGTGGATGACAAATATTATTCCAATAAAGAAAAAGGATGATGTGCTACAAATTTGCATTGATTTCAAGGACTTGAATAAGGCTTGTCCAAAAGATTATTTTCCCTTGCCTCACATTAACACTATGGTAGATAACACTTATAAGCATGAAATGTTATTTTTCATGGATAGATATTTAGAATACAATTAGATATGCCTCATACTAGAAGATGAGGAGAATACCTTTTTAACTAGTCCTTAGGAAACTTTCTGTTATGTGGTCATGCCATTTGGATTAAAGAACATCGGAGCAACATACCAATGGGCCATGATGACAATCTTTCATGATATGATCAACAACTATATGGAGGTGTAAGTCCCAAACCAGGAAAGGACATGTCTCAGCCTTAAAGCAAGTCCTTCATTAATCATGGGAATATCAACTGAAAATGAACCTAAAGAAGTGCATATTTGGGATCTTGTCAGGAAAATTGCTTGGTTTCTTGGTAACTAGCAGAGAAATTAAAGTGGATCCAACTAGAGCATAAGCCATTATAGAAATACCACCCTCGATGAACATAAAGTAGCTTCATGGACTAATTGGTAGACTAGAGTTCATCTAATGGTTTATATCTTAACACTTTGAAAAATATCTCTCATTTTATAGGATGCTTAAAGGAGGAGCTTAGTTTGAATGATCCTAGAGTGCTAGAAAGCCTTTGACCAACTCAAGAAGTACCTTCTCAAGCCACTAATTCTCATGGTGCCAATCTCATGGCAGCCAACAATCATGTATGTTGCTATCACTGAGAAGTCAATTGGCATGATGTTGGCATAGGAAGATGAAGCCAGGATGGAAAGGGTGATATACTATCTTAGCCAAACCATATTGGAATAGGAGAATAAGTATTCAAAGATAGAGAAGGCTTGTTTGGTTGTGGTCTAGGCCTCCCAAAAACTAAGGTATTATTTCATGGCACACAAGGTGCTCATCCTGGCTTAGATGGATCTGATTAAGTTCATGTTTTAGAAGCAAGTGTTGTCAAAAGAAATCGCAAGATGGCAGAAGCTCCTAGCTAAATTCAACCTCAAGTTTGTAACTAGGAAGGCAGCCAAGAGGCAAGCTATAACTTATCAATTTACTGATTTTTCGTTACCTATCATGGACTCAACTTAAGAATTATTCCTTGATAAGTTGATCTTGCTTATCTCTAATGAAGACTAACCCAAAATATGGACCTTGTACTTTAATGGCACCTTGAACCAAGTAGGTGATGGTATAAGAATCATTCTAATCACCCCCAAAGAAGTTTTCATATCCCAAGCATATCAGATTGGATTTCCATGCACCAACAATCAAGCCGAGTATGAAGTACTTATAACTAGCATGCATCTTGCACTTTCTTTGGGAGTCAAAAATCTCAAGATTAGAGGGGACTCAAAACTCATCATCCTACAAGTTTTAGACCAATAATGCATTACAGATGCCAAGCTTTTGAAGTATCAAGACTTAGCCTTCTTCTTGGCTAAGCATTTGAGAATGTTATTATCGCCTATCTGTCGAGGACCAACAATATGCTTGCAGATGCCTTGGCCTCATTTGGGTCCACATTTTATTGCTCCTCTAGCATCTTGTTAGACCTAATACTTCTCTAAAAGAGTCTGCAACCATACTCACATCAAGTGCCTATTTATTTGAAGATGGAAAGAGTCACAACCTTGAAGTTGTAGCTCACATCCTACTAATGGAAAATGATAAATATTTATGATGATGAAAATCCATGGTTTTATGACATCAAAAATATTTTAGAGAAAGGAGTTTTTTCAGATTATGCTACTAGAGATGATGGTGAAATAGTTCGAAGGATGGCAACTCGATATGTGATTCTAGGCAATACCCTTTATAGAACATCATCCAACGGGATCTTGCTAAGCTGCCTAGATGAGAAGAAGTCTACTTAGATCCTCAAGGAAGCTCATGGAGGGGTATATGGAGGCCACATTAATGAACAAATGTTGCCCAACAAGGTCATCAAAAATTGGGTGCTATTGGCCTATAATGGAGGAGGACTATAGGGAGTTTGTAAGGGGATATCAAGAGTACTAGATCCATGTTGCCAAGATCTATGCTTGTGCATCCTCCCTTCATGCTTTATCAGCACCATGCTCATTCTTGATGTGGGCCATGGATGTGGTCGGATCATTTTCAAAGAATGCTACTAGTGGCAGAAAAGATTTTATCCTAACTGCAATAAAGTATTTCACCAAATGGGTTGAAGCTAAGTATTTTCAAGAGCTCAAAATAGCAAGTTGTGGTTCAATTTCACTAAATGGCTCAGTTTGGAGTGCCTAAAATGATCATGATAGACAATGGGCCTCAATTCCTCTCATAATAAATGCGGGACTTACGTAAACACTTTTCTATTAGGTTGTATTATTTATGTTCTTACTACTTAAGGTAATGGTCAAATTGAAACTACTAATAAGGCTCTAATTAAGATCATTAACAAGACAGTGGAAGTCAACAAAAAAATGAAATTTGATAGATAATGTAAATGCGGATCTATGGGCCTATTGTGCTTCCATACATACCCCAATGGGTTAAACCCTGTTCACACTTATGAATTGATGTAGAGGTGGTAGAACCATATGAAATTCAAAGTCCACTTAGAATTGGAATGGAAAATGACTTAAGTTTAATCAAAATGTAGGCATCTCTTCTTAGCCAACTTGAATTATTAGATGAAAGATGATTGAGTACAACCAATCACACACAAGCTTGCTAATTGTGAATATCCCCATTCTACTAGAAGAAGGTGATTGAGTGCAAGTTCGAGATAGGAGACTTAATATTAAAGTGCACCACCTTGCTAAAGGACAAAGAAAAATTGAAACCCAACTGAGAGGGACTATATGTGATTAAGGGAGTTTATCCCAATAATACTTATCAATTGACCAATTCTAAAGGTGAAGTACTCTGTGACCCTTATCATGCTATGCACCTAAAGAAATATTTTTCTTAAAACTTTTTTTCTCTTCTAGGGGTAGGATCTTCAAAAGAGAGGTTATTCCAAGGGGAAGAGAGAGTTGGTGATGATGTGAAGTGGCCTTGGAGCCCTAGGACTAATTTTTCATACTCAAAATCTAAGTTGGTCTAAAAAATGCAAGCTTGAGAGTAAGGTGGTTAGTCTCAGAGTAACCAAGAGCTCATCAGGGAAGTCACCCGTCAGGCTAAGAGCAAAAGTAAAAGGAGAATCTCTTCGAAATATCCTATTAGAGAAAAAAATATCATTCCCACCCCCTAAGTTTGGATGACCAAAGGTGAAGAGATCAGAAGATCGAATCTCACAATAGACACTTGCAAACACCACTACCACCTACAATCCTTTGTGCATCAACAACCCTCACTAACATCTCGGTCACCCACGACTCCTTGCATATCAACAAGTCTCCATCACCACTATGGCGACTTATGGCCTCTCATGCATTGAGAACATGACCAACACCATGGCCACTTGTAGTCCTCTTTGTATGATAGCAGATCTCCACAAACACCATGGCCTCCTATGGCCCTCTATATGATGACAGATCTCAACCAGCACCACAGCCACTCGTGGCCTTCTGGATAATGGCAGCACTAATATTGCAGCCACTCGTGGTCCTTCATATGATGGTAAATCTCTACCAACATCACGACCACCCATGGTCTAGAACACTGGAAAATCTCCATCACTATTGCAGTCATCCGTGGTCTCATTCATCACCATGGTCTTGGATTGATAATAAGAATGAGAGCAAGAACAAGAACATGAACAAAAATAAAAACAATATGGTTTAGGCCCAACCTACAATCTTGTCGATAACCAAATGACTTAGGGCCAACTTGTAGCCTCACTTGAAAATCTGGGTGGTTTAGAGCTAGCCTGTGATTTCATCTGACAACTAATTGACTTAGGACTAGTCTATAGTCTCACCCAAAAGTCAAAATAGTTTATGACTAGCCTGTGATCTCTCCTGATAACCAATTGACTCAAGGCTAGCCTATGATCTACCCTAAAAGTCAACAATAATTTAGGGCTAGCTTGTGGTGTCTCTTAAAAGTCAAAATAATTTTGAGTCAGCTTGCTGTCTCACCCAAAATCCAATTGACTTATGGCTAGTCTGTGGTCTCTCTCAAAAGTCAAAATTATTAGGGCCCGTTCGTGGTCTTACCTAATAACCTAATCGACTTAAGGTTAGCCTGTGATCTCGCCTGAAAGCAAGATGATTTAGGACAAGCCTGTGGTCTCGCTTGATGACCAAATTAACTTAGGGTCAACTTTCGATCTTTCCTAAAAGTCAAAATGGTTTAGAGCCAATTTGCGGTTGCATTTGACAATCAGTTTGAACTTATGGCTAGCTAGCATGCTTACCATAATGTCATTCTGATGGCTCAAGGCCCTCGAACCAAATCGATTAACAGAAACCAGTTAAATTAAAGTGACTCAAATTGAATTCAAATAGACTCAAACCAAAGTTAAGTTTTGAACATTGAAGTGAATTAATCTAAACTTGACCCAAATTAAATTTTGAACATCAAATTGAACTTGATCCAAGTCAAGCTTTGAACATCCAATTAAATCAAATCAGACCTAAGTTTAGGTCAAGTTTTGAATGTTGAACTAAATTAGACTTAAACCAAAATCAAGTCTAAATTTCAATCAAGTCAAATTGAATCCAAGAGCATATCAAACTTAAATTGACTTAAATGTAAACCAAAACATAGGCGAAGTCCAATCTGGATAATTTTGAATAGAACTAAAATAAGGTCAAGCTAAATCCCACTAGGTGCGATAAATCTCTAGCAACACCCAAAGGCTATGCCAACCCCATGAGCAGTGCGTAAGACCGTTATCCTCACCCAAACTAACACTAGTTCTAATAGAGCTAAATAGGGCCAAATAAAGTCCCATTAGATGTGCAAAAGCCCTTGATAGCACTCCAAGGCTTCACCCAACTCTGCAAGTAGTAGGTAAAACACTTTAAAACTCATTAAGTTATCACTTACGCATCATTGGCTATATAAATATTTCAAATAAATAAGTTATCACTTACACCTCATTGAGTATAGAAACACTTAGAACTCATGAAGTTATCACTTACTCCTCATTGGCCATAAAAATACTTTAAAGTAAAAGAGGTTATCACTTGTGCCTTACTAGCTATAGAAACACTTCAAATCAATGAAGTTATCACTTATGCCTCATTGGCTATAGAAACACTTCGAACTTATGAAATTACAGCTTATGCCTCATTGGCTATGGAAACAATTCAAAATTGATGAAGTTATTACTTACGCCTCATTGGTTGTAGAAACACTTTAAAATCAATGAACATTGGCTATAAAAATACTTCAAAACTTATGAAGTTATCACCTATACCTCATTGGCTATGGAAACACCTCAAAAATCAATATTGCTCACATCTCATTAGCTGTGAAAACCTTCAAATAAATAAAATTATTGCTTATGTCTTATTGCTTATAGAAACACTTCAAACCAAATAAAGCTATCACTAATGTCTCATTAGCTAATAGAAATACTTCAAAACTAAAGAAGTTATTACTTATGTCTCATCAGCTAATAGAAACACTTCAAACCAAATGAAGTTATTATCAATACCTCATTAGTTAACGGAAATACATCAAACCAAATAAAGTTATCACCAACCCTTAGGCTATTGGAAACACTTCGCTCATTATTCTCTTTTCATGTTCCATTGGATAATGCCACCAAATCAAATATCAACAACCCCTAAAGATCAAGCCAAGACCCATTCAAGGTGAACAATACATGGTCTAGCGCACGAGAGCAGAGCAGCAACACATAACGTAGCTTCTTCTCTACTCTTTCCTTTTCTTTATATTTTCTATAATTCTATATTGAAATTCATTATGAAGTGAGTGTATACCCTTACTTAAGTCATGTATTATTTCTTAAAATCAATTGAATGCTTTCTTCTATTCTTTTTTGTGTCTCTATTTTATGAGCTAGGTTTTTTAATTTAGGCGATTTCTGACAATTATTGGGGTAATTAACAATGGGGACTTGCGTATGTTGGAGGTCAATATTCTCATAATATCTGATAGCACACTTGAAATGAAACCCACTTTGATTTGTGCATCGAGGTTGCTCCTTAGGGTCTCTATCACTCTTAGACCATTGAAATCGATCCCACAAATTTTGACATGCCCGATGGGACTTGACTTCTCCCTCGAGTATAAAAACCTAGATAATATAATAGAGACAAAGTAGAATTACAACTAAAGACTAATTAGTTATGTTCTCCTTTACAAAAGAAAGTATGAAATGGGATCAATGAAGAACATCTACACTCCGAGGTATATCATCATCCTAGGGGTAGGATCAACTGTGCATCTATCCCAATGAATGGTGGCAGCTGAGGTTCAAATTGAGTTCAAAACCATCTCTGAGGTCACCTAGTTCAAGAGGGCACTTGCTACTGCGCCAATTGAAACTATTATTATGCAAGACAAGTTTGCTTCTCACCTTTCACTAAGGGGAAAGAAATCCAATATCATCATTCCTAATGAGAAGGGTCATTCGAACAAAGAGCCAAAAGCCATACCTTAACTAGCAAGAATATTAATCTTCTAGAGGCTTGGACCAAAATGAAGGTCAATCTTTGATCATGTTCCCACAATTCCTGATAGGGGGGAATTGAAACCAAGTTTAGATACATGCATGGATGAAGAAGAACTCATCCGATCACAAGCAAGGGAAGAGCTGCTTGGATTTTCAACCGACTTGAAAAGCCTGCCCCTCAAATGAAGTTGGTCATTTCCATTCCCAACTTTTTTTTTTTTGCTCCATTAAGAAAGTTAGAAAGGAGTAAAAGCAAATCATAGAGGGGTATAGTCTTATCTTAAGATTGTGGCAAAGGGGCGAATCACCAAACAAAATATCAAAAGCTATCGTAAGGTTGTAACCCAGTATGGGGACTCACCAAAGGAGACCACCTATATTGTCAGAGTCATTTCTCATTATGACTTTGGGAGAGACTATGAGCTTGTGCCCCAACTGGCCATACACCAAAATATGAAGAAATCTAGGAGAAAAGGATCCTTGTGGATCAATCCTTGCTACCACATCAAAGAGAAGGTGTGGCGACCTGCTCCATGGGTAGGTTCTTGATTGAGACAACCCAATTGATGGGAGAAATTACCCTTGACCCAAAACCCAGACTTGACATTTACAGCATGGATCATCATGTCTTGACAAAACCCTTGGTCATAATTCAGAGCTCTAATCACGAAATGACTATAAAAGCACCACAAGAATAGTTGAGGCAACAAGACAAAGAGAAAAATAAAGATTAAAAGAATGTCATGGAGTTGATAAAAATGATGTTATAGATGAGCCAAAATCACAAAAAGTTAGAACAATCTCAAGCAACAGAGGTGGTAGAACATGCATCTCTTATAGATGAGATCCATGAAAATGTAGGCCCTTCACAAGTGCCTCCACCAGTAAAAGATACATAATGCTTAATTTCAGGGATCCCTAATAACATGGAATTGCCAATATATATATAATAAAAGATGCAATAAATGGTGGCTACACAGTTGAGGTAAGGAAGTGAGATGGGTAGGATAAATGATGCTAACAAACTATACCCTAGTTATCATGCCCGAGTGTTATATCCCAGATGATATATAATGCCTAGGATCAAGAAGTTTAATAGTATGGGCAATCCTAAATAGCACACAACTCACTTTGTGACTCTTTGTAGAAATTCAAGTAAAAATTTCTCCTTGTTATTCTACCAATTTTTAGCAAGCTTGACAAGAGTAGTGTTTAAGTGGTATGTCAGTTTATAACCAAAGTCCACATAGACTTGGGCACAAATAAAAGAGACTTCCCAAATCAGGTTCAGAGGAGTCAATGACAAATTGACCGTTGCAGACTTCATCTCGATACTGAAGCATAACAATGAATCAATCTTGGACTATATAACATGGCGGAGAAATCTCAACGTTAAGTGCAAATAATCTATGAGCTAATTAGGGATGGTAATATAGTCCTTGACAATATAAGGAGAGAGTGGATGACACCCTGCTTGAGCTCTTCTTCTATCCAAGCTTGCATGGACTCATTATACAAGTCAAGAAGCTAGAAAGAATTTGCCTACTAGTCTTACCTAGTTCACAAAATTTAAAATTAAAAAAAATAAGGCAAAGCACAGAGAACCTTCCAAGAACATAAGGGCAACATTTAGAACAACTGAGCAGAAGAAACCTCCAAACCTCACCATGAACAAGGGTAATTAAACTACCAACTCTTGGAGGAGATAAGGAAGTTGAATGATCCAATGATTTGCAATAAAGGCTGAGAAAGAAATATTCTTTCAAAAGAAAGAGTGGGTAAAATATTCTAGAATGTCCTAAAATTAGGCTTTCAACTGCCAAAATACAAAAGGCCAAATGAAACCAATAAGAAAGACTACCCAAACTACTATCCTTACCATAAAATATTGGATCATACCATTGAAGACTACATTGTATTCAAAGATTGGGTCTGAAAGTAGTACTAAGAGGACAAGCTAACTCTCTTGAAGGTAGCCCTATTTAAAACACCTACTGAACACGTCAATCACATTGCTGTATTTGAGAAACATGAACCACTTGTTGAGTTTCTCTTTGGAGAAGAAGCACGACATACCCTTGAACAAAAGTAGTTATGGAACATCTATGTCTCAAAAAGGCTAAAGAAGTTGATGAAGAAGATGACTCGAAACCCTAACGATTTTGGAATAGTGGTAAAGAAAGCTTCATCAGAATAGGCTTCCCCACCTACTTGAGGCATCAAAAAGAAAAGGAACAGAAGCAAGAAGAAAAAGCTAGTTCAATCAGATGAATACAATGTTAAGAAATTAGTCATCCAAGAATACATCAATGCTTTGGAGGAATATATCCAAGGAGAAAGAAGCTAAGTAGCTCTTAAAGAATTCTTTTCTAGCAAACTCAAAGATTTGCTAGAAGACCTTGATGCAGGAGATGAAGAAAGTAAATTGACAATGACAATGTGTTCCATCATATTTACTATTTGATGTCTATAATCAAGACAGCCATTAGAGTTATCCCATCATTTTAGTGACAAAAAAAATTTGAGATGCAAAGTGAGAAGAAGTGAATAGATTCATTGGTGGTATTACTGATAAAATGAAAAATCCCACAAGCATTCCCAAGGGCTATTCTCGAGATGACTATCTTAGAGTGTGGTTCACTCGTGAATGCGATTAGCATGCTCAAATTATAGTTAGATACTATGAAAGAACTAGGTACAACTAACATGAAGTTTGTCTACAGGCAAATGCAAATGTTGAATGAACATATGCAGGCTATAGCTGTCCACATGGGAAGCATGACAAATACTATTACCATACTTTATGAGGAAATCAAGAAGATGGAAGAGGTGCTAGTGAAGAAGGCAAAGCCATGCAAAAGATCTTATAGGAGTGGTGGGAAATCTCTTACCAACTCTCCTTGGGATCAAACTAATCACTTGTTCCACTTATTCCAAAGTTAGGTCAAGAAATCTAGATATTTTCAAAGATAATTATTAGTCTATGGCCTTCTGTCGCATGGTGACTCATGCATCTGAGGTAAATGCTAATGAATAGTTGCCAACCCCCATCAAGAAATCCTGCAACCTGCTGTGTTCAGTGAGATCCCAGTTCTAGAACTTGTGTAGGGATATGCCCTACAAACTTTAGAGAAATTATACATACAAGATAGAGATAATGAATATGACTCTGTATCTAAGTCAAAATAACTTTAGAACTATTTTGGAAGGTTCTATACTAGCAAGTTCCAAAGGAAGAAGTAGGCATTTTGGGAAAGAATTAAACAGGCTAATGCTAAAGCTCATTTAGCTCCCACATCAAGCAAATCTAAACATCTATGAAAAGAAATATCCTAAATATAAAGTCTTGAAGAAAGTCATACTAGCATATAAAATAGAAATGTTCATCCAAAGTGTCTCTTAGGACATCTCTACAAGAAAGCCCCATGTGCCTAATTTTGACATTGAGTGGGATAACTATTAGCTAGTCACATCCTCCAAAGATATCCAAGGGACTATCAACCAATGACAAAGGTTACTACCTCCTACAGCATGATTAGCCTAGGGAGTGATTTCAAAGCTGAACCTTATTTGTTTCACAAAGCCATATTTCATCTAAAGAGAACAAACTAGGTATAGTTTCGAGGTGGAAAGGTGTTGCGCCCAAGGCAAGCTCCAACACCTAGGAACAAGAACACCTTCGAGGATAAGGAAAAGGAAATTCAAACAAATGAAGACATTGAGTTTTCACAAATTGAACTTGCACTTGAGAAGGTGGAATTCAACATAGTGGCCCACCTCAAGAAAATCCCTGTCATGCTAAGTGTGTTTGATGTCCTAATAATATCGCAAAAATTTAGGGACACACTGATGCACATCTTATAAAATTTAGCCAATTACTAAGCATACTTCACTGAAGCAATAGTCCTCAAACCAAAAAAACCTCCACTAGAACTCGAAGACTAGGGGGATTGGGGCAAGCCATGGTAGGTGAATTGATAGAAATCAACCTAGACTCAGAGGAGTACCCCAAGCCAACCTTTATCAATACACAACTTTTAGAGGAAAGCCAAGCCTAACTCAATGCAATGCTCCAAGAGTACATTGACTGTTTTGCATGGAGCTACAGGAAGATGTCTAGACTAGATCCTAAAGTTACAGTCCACAAGTTAGCTATCAATCTTGAGCTTTCACCTATCAAACAAGTACTTAGGAAGATGAAACTCAACCTAGAACAAAAGGTTATAGAAGAAATAAAGAAATTGATCAAAGGAGGCTTCATCAAAGAAGAAAAATATTCAAATTGGGTGATAAACACTGTGCTAGTCAAGAGAAAGAATAAAATCTACATTTGTGCGGACTATAAGAACTTGAATAAAGTATGCACAAAAGATGACTTCCCATTGCCAATAATAAAAATCATGATGGACAATATGACTAACTTCAACATTTTCTTATTTAGGGATGGATTTTTAGGGTACAACCAAAATAACATGCATCCTGATAATGAGAAGCATACAACCTTTAGAACATCAATAACTATTAACTATTATAAGGTGATGCTTTTCAGGCTCAAGGATGCTAGAGCCACTTATCAAAGGACCATGACCTAAATTTTCAATGACCTCATACACCAAGTGCTAGAATGCTATGTGGATGGCCTAGTAGTCATAATCAAGTCCAAAGACAAGCACATCTAAGATCTAAGAGCGATTTTTGACCACCTTAAAAAGTATAACTTAAAGATGAACACCACGAAGTACACCTTCAGGGTATTGTTAGGAAATTTCCTTGGCTTTATTGTCAAATACCAAGGGATTAAAATTATCTATCTAAAATCAAAGCCATCTTGGACATGCCACTACTTAGCCACTTGAAGCAGTTTTGGACATACATAAAGAGATTTATTTCCAACCTCCTTAGAAAATGCAAGCTTTTTTCCAAATTTATGAAGAAGGACACCCCATTTATTTAGGATCAAGAATGCCAAAGTCTTAGCAACACCCCTGCCTGATAAATCCTTGATCCTCTATATGACCATAATGGATGGGTCTCTAGTGGTACTTTTCACCTATAATAGTGAAGAGGATAAATAAAACACACTTTACCACCTAAGTAGAATGCTAGTGGTGGCAAAAAATAACTACTCTCCAATCAAAAAGCATTATCTGATGCTTATATTAGTAGTCAAGAAGCTTAGATATTATTTACTTTCTCAGCAAGTTATTTTAATATCGAAGATTGATCCTATAAAGTACTTGATGACTCTGTCTGCACTCATTGGAATGCTAGCAAGCCCTTGCCAATTTTCTTATAGCTCACCCAGTATTAGACGATTCTCTATGGAGTTGCTAACTCCATGATAAAGTGATCCTTCTAGTCAAAGAAAAGAAACTCTACTGGAAGCTATACTTTGATGAGACATTATCAATCAGACCAGAGATTAGACCAAAGCTTTCACAAATCAAAGTAGGCATTAGACTCATTTTTGTTACTCCAAATGGGGGAACTTATAATATTCTTATTCTCTCTCAAAATCATGTACAAACAATAAAGCTAAAAATGAGGCCATAATCACAGAACTAGAAATGGCCCTCAACACGAAAATATCATGCCTATATATTTGCAACTAGATATTAATCAAGTCCAAGGAGAATATAAAGTCCACGAAATGGAGCTTCTAACATACCTTGAAAAGGCTCAAGAACTCATGGAACGAATCTCACATTTTTAAATAACTAAGGTTCCCCTGTCTATCAATATGGAAGCTGATTCATTAGCCAAGTTAGCTAAGGCATTGGCTAATCCTGACCATGGAGAGATTCTAATCATAGTCCATAATATATAAGTGATAGGCTTGATTTTTAGTATCAAGCATGGAAAGACTGAATCTACTGGTCTATTCTATTTTTAAATGTAAAAATAGTAAACTTGTAATTTTAAATTTTAAATTTTAAAACTTTCATTATTTTTTTAAATTAATATTAAAAATAATTAAAATATTGACTTATTTAAAAAAAATTCAAGGGATCCATTTGTAAATGTACAATATGAAAGTTGTAATTTTAAATTTTAAGTTTTGAAACCTTCAATAACTTATTTATAAAATTTACTTATAAAATAAATAAAATTTGGACTTATTTATAAATCAAAATATTAAACGTGGTCTATTTTTAAATGTAAAAATAGTAAACTTGTAATTTGAAATTTTAAATTTTAAAACTTTAACTGTCTTTTCTGTGAAAGTTTTAAAATTTCACTTAAAAGTTTTAAATTTCACAGAAAAGATAGTGAAAGTTTTAAAATTTAAAATTTTAAATTACAAGTTTCCTATTTTTACATTTAAAAATAGACCACCTTTAATATTTTTATTTATAAATAATCCTAAATTTTATTTATTTTATAAGTAAATTTTACAAATAAGTCATTGAACGTTTCAAAACATAAAATTTAAAATTACAACTTTCATGTTGTATATTTATAAATAGACTCCTTCAATTTTTTTATTTATAAATAAATCTATATTTTTTATCATAATTTAAATAAAATTTTACGAAAAAGACATTAATGATTTTTAAATTTATAAATACAAATTTAATATTTATACATTAAAAAATAGACCCTTAAATATTTTTTTAAAAAAAAAAGTCTAAATTTTACTTATTTTAAAACTAATTTTTACAAAAAGACCCCTCGCCGGACCATCGCCGGCCGACGTCCGCGCGTCGGGGATGGAGTCCGAGGCCAGACGGCCTCCGCACGCGGGACGGAGGCCGAGGCCAGCGCGCCGGCATGCGGGCGTGGACGACCAAGGCCAAGGCCGTTCCGCCCTCGCGTGCCAGGGACGGAGGCCGAGGCCAGCACGGACGGCCAAGGCCAAGGCCGTCCGCACCCGTTGCCGGCGCGCCAGCCTCGATGTCCATCCTGCGTGCCAAGGCCGTCCGCGCCCTCGTGCCGGCGCACCGGCCTCAGCCTCCGTCCTTGGCACGCGGGCGCGGACGGCCTCGGCCTTGGTCGTCCACGCCCGGGTGCTGTCGTCGCCCGCGCGTCGGCCTCCGCCTCCACTCCCGCCGCCGGCTTCGGCGTCGCCGCCTGTGCACCGCCACTTTCGCCCCATCGAATTTCGGGGACTTTTCTGTAAATTGAAATAATTTTCGGGAGGTTATTTGCAAAAATCCGAATTTCGAGGACTTTTATGTAAATCAGAATAATTTTGGGGTTTTATTTGCAAAAATCCGAATTTCGGGACGTAAAATATAAAAAATAAGTTTTTAGGGTTTAATCGTAAAAATTACTGAGGGTAAAATCGGAATTTTTTGGAAAAATCTTGATTAAATAACAATTAGGGGGTGTGGATAAATATTTTCGAAAATAGAGAGGTGTGGGTAATTCCGGAAATTACGGGGGATTATACGTAATTAAGGTTAATTACAGGAACTTATACCTAATTATCCCTATAATAAATAAGAAAAGTTAACTCCAAATCACGATGAACTCAATGATCTAATGATCTAAAGATTTCATGAACGCAAAGGACCCCGGCTCTCACGAGCCACTGCTCCTTTTCCTTCGCATATACCAACTCAATTGTCTCTTTCCGCCGAAACCTAGACATTTCGGTGGTGGAATATTTTGGTCCATTTTATTTTGGTTTTTCCTATATCAGTTCTGCTCCCGCATTGGCAAACTTACGCTTGTGTTCTCGCCGGTGAGCTTGTGCCTACACCTGCGCCGCATCCGCAACCTCACCTGTGAGCCCGCACTCACACCAACACCCATGCCCTCGCCAGTCTCGCGTTCGCGCCCATGGTTTCGTGCTAGACTCATGCTTGCGCTCACACTCTCGTCTGCGAACTCGCACCGGTCTCACGTCCTCGCTCGTACCCTTACCGACTTGCCTTCAGTGTCCACGTTCTCACGCAGACCTTTGGCACTCGCACCCACATGCTCGCCGACCTCTAGTGCCCACACCCGAATGCGAGCGCGAGCACACTCGCTCGCCTGGTGCCCGTGTACGCAGCCACGCCCTCGCTGGCCTTGCGCCTGCGCTCCAGCACTCGTCGGCCTCGTGCGAGCACTCCAGCACTCGTCTGCCTCGCTCCCATTCTCGCCGCCCTAGCCCCGACGCCCGCAAGCTCGCGCCGACCTCTGGTGCTATCGCCACAATGCGAGGGCAATCACGCTCACCATCCTGACACCCGCACCCTCGCTGGCCTCACGCCCACGCCCTCGCTGGCCTGGCCCCCTCGCCTACAAGCTCGCACCGCCCTCTGAGACCTATGCTTGCATACGAGCCCTTGCCGGCCTAACCCCTGCACTCACACCCCTGTGCTTATGCCTGCGCCCGAGTTCTCGCCAGCCTCACGCACGCGCTTGCGCCCGTGCCCCTCCGCTCGCCGTCCAAGTCCTCGCATCTGCATTCAAGCCCGAACCGATCATGCACTAGCGCCTACACCCTCGCCGGGGCCGTGCCTTGCCGGCCGTGCCCCAGCGCCTGCGCCCTCGAGTTGAAAGGAGCAAATTCGGCTCGTTTTGTAATTCAGTGGATTCATTTGATTCAAATTTGATTTATTTTTTATCGAATTTCGAATAGAAGTTATGATCTAAGCTGATGCCCTGGGTGCGAGCACGCCGTGAGGCCAATGCGCGCGCACGGATAAAGAGGCTAGATCGATAAGTGCGGAGGCCAAACCAAACCAAAATCGGCCAAAACTTTCAGTTTGGACCGATTTTCCAAACCATGGTTTCAACAATGCAAAGGAAGCCAAGATAAAAACGAAACAAAGGATGCACCTAGATTTAAAAAATTATGAAGTCAACTAAACCGACAAGGCTGCAATATGTCGTGATAGAGATTTTTTTTTTTCTGAGTGCAAAAACTAAACAAAAACCAAACACAACAAAGACTAAATGCATTTCTCAAAGAAAAAAAAGACGAAGCACATATATCTAGTGCTTCTCACGATAGAATTTGATCCAAGTGCAAAACTAAACAATGACCAAACACAACAATGACTAAATGGTAAATGCATATATCTAGTCAATCGGTTCTCCAAGCGCAAAAACTAAACAAAGACCAAGCACAATGAAGACTAGCTAGATATATTCAGTCAATCAACGCATTCTCCTTCGTAGGAAATTGACTTGCAATTTGCGTATAAACAAAGATCAAACAAGTCGAACATGATCATGTATATATGAAGACTCTGAACACAACTGCAAGTTTTTTTTAAAAAAATTGTTAACATTTCTAAATCACCATCATATCCCTGTTGACAGTAATAATAATAACACCATCTCCATTCACGTTCAATATTTAATTCTGAAAGGAAAGTTTGAATGAACTTGCCAAATATTTAATTTTGCACCAGGAAAAGTAAAATCGAGGTTGTGACAAGTAAATTGTACCTGGACTCGCAATTCGGGATCTTTTGAGACAAGTGTTCGACTGGAATAGGCCTGCTCTTCTGCAAAGACAGATAAACCAACATAAACAGTAAGATTAGAACTACTTTCAATCTTTTCATTTCCAGACAAGCAAATATAGGTAGAAATTGTCAAAGAGGCCTCAATTCTAATTCTAATTCGTTGCGAGACACTAGATGCACCCCTATCTTCATCTGTTAATATGGAATTGCTACTGATAAATCAAAGTTTTGGGATCACCATATTGTTTTTCATCCATGATACAATTCAGAAAGTCAAATTGCAAGAAAATTCAATGCAGAAATTAGAAAAACAGTACGAACTTGAAGTAGAAACAAAAATTTTAAGGTGAGGGAATTGTGCTTAAATGGCCCATGTTGAAGTCAACCAAGGGGTTACATGTAAAAAGTTTTTTACAAGTCAGTAGCTCCCCTCCATATAAACTGAGGCTAATCTTCTCTTTCATCACAATACACTTGCTCTTTTCTTCTTGTGCCATATCAAGAGCAGCAAGATGTTAGCAACACGCATAGTCAATTTCATTAGGTTTATCATCCATTTCTTTCGAGGGAAAATCAAGGATATCATCGATGCTGTGAATCATAAGATGGTGAAAGGGACAGTGGTGCTCATGAAGAAGAATTTGATGGACCTCACAGACTTGAATGCCTCATTCCTCGACCGCAAGGATGAGTTCCATGGTGCAAAGGTCTCCTTCCAACTCGTCAGTGCCACCGTCGGTGACCCAGGTGAGTAATATTTGACCTCACTATGATTTCCAAAATCTAGTTTTTCTGGTCATTTAGTTGGCAACAATACAATTCATTGTAATGCAGATATTGGAAATAGAGGGAAGGTGGGAGAGCCAGCGTACCTTAGAGCATGGATCACCACCCTGACATCATTAGCAGCTAGAGAGTCGAAGCTTCATATCAAGTTCAAGTACAACCCAAGCCATGGAACCCCGGGAGCCATCATTGTCAAGAACCACCACCACAATGAGTTCTATTTGAAGACCTTGACCCTGGAGGATTTCCCTGATAAGGGGCGCAGCATCCACTTTGTCTGCAACTCCTGGGTCTATCCTGCTCACAAATACAGCTACGACCGGATCTTCTTCGCAAACGATGTAAGCATCTTAAGTTAGCTCATAAATAATATGACACAACAACAGAAAATGCAGATTCGACATAAAAAGATCTAGCTGATAAACTAGAGTCAATAATAACTCATTTGTTTGCAGACATACCTTCCAAGCAAGACGCCAGAGCCTCTGCAAGTGTACAGAAACGATGAGCTCATGCACCTCCGGGGGGGTGGGGTCACTGACATGTTAAAGAAGCATGACCGAGTCTATGACTATGACTACTACAATGATCTCGGTGATCCAGATAAGGGCCCAGAATATGCTCGTCCAGTTCTCGGAGGGACTGAAAAGTACCCATACCCACGCAGAGGCCGAACTGGGCGCCCCTCAACAAAGACAGGTGTAGCATTTGTAGAATTCCTAATTCAATCAAACCTGACCTTTTGTTGCAACAAGCCAGACTCCAATCACATATAATTATACAATGTAGCAAAGTTATACGTGACTGTCAATGAGAATCATTCCTTTCACTATTTGCAGATCCCAAAGCAGAGAGCAGATTGCCACCGCTGAGTTTAGACATCTATGTGCCTCGGGATGAGCAGTTTGGGCATTTAAAATCATCCGATTTTCTTGCATACGCTCTCAAGGCACTTGTCCAGTCACTGTTTCCGCTTCTAAAGACTCCATTTGATGAGACACCAGTTCCCTTCTACTCATTTCAAGATGTTCTGAACCTTTATGAAGGAGGGGTTCCACTGCCCAAGGGGAAACTCAATAAGATCAGGGATTGGATTCCCTTTGAGCTGATCAAAGAATTACTGCGTACTGATGGGGAACATCTGCTCAGGCTCCCCATACCTCAAGTCATCCAAGGTGCCAATAATGATTTCTACCATATAAGACATAGGACAAAAGTGACTCTCCCAAAAAATATATTGTTTATTGATCTGCTACAATTAATGCTCACGTAACTGCAGAGGATAAATCTGCTTGGAGGACTGATGAAGAATTTGCACGAGAAATGCTTGCAGGTACCAACCCAGTCTGTATTAGTCGCCTCCAGGTGAACCAAAAACATTGCACTTATTCTGCACAGTTCCAATAAGTGAATTCCTGAACATTGGATCTATATGACAAATGCACAACTTGCATCACAGGAATTCCCACCAACTAGCAAGCTTGATCGTATAAAATATGGAGACCACAAGAGCTCGATAAAGGAAGCTCACATTGAACAACATCTGGAAGGACTTACTGTCAAAAAGGTATCACCTTAAACCAAGGTCATGAGCAAGACAATACATCATGTGTATGTCTAAATTATGGTACACTGTCACTATTTTGCAGGCACTGAATGATATGCGGCTGTTCATCCTGGACCATCATGATACACTGATGCCATATCTGAACCGCATAAATGCTACCTCAAGAAAGATTTATGCCTCTAGGACCCTCCTGTTCCTGAAAGATGATAGCACTTTGAAGCCACTGTTGATTGAATTATGCTTACCACACCCAGATGGAGAGCATCTTGGTGCTCACAGCCGTATCTTCACTCCAGCCAAGCATGGGGTCGAAGGGTCAATTTGGCAGCTTGCAAAAGCTTATGTTGCTGTGAATGACTCTGGCGTTCACCAACTCATCAGCCACTGGTATGATATTATGATGGCAGTTGCATCATTTACTAATTTGTTCTGCTTTTTACACACGGAACTTGATTATTTGAATAAGAGAGAGAAACCATAAAACAACACCAACCCAGGAAGCAATATATTAAACCACTGAAAACATCATAGAAGAAAATAGGCCTCAAATCTTGCTTTAAAATTTGACCTTTCTTAAAACTTAAGAATAATTAGGTATAAATCTCTATAATTAGTTTTAATTACGTATAATTCCCCTAATTTTCGAAATTATCTACGTCACTCATTTTCGAAAATATTTACTTACACCCCGATTGTTATTTAATCAAAATTTTTTCAAAAAATTCCGATTTTACCCTCGGTTATTTTTACAAATACATCTCTAAAAACTTATTTTTTAGAATTAATGTCCCGAAATTCGATTTTTTGCAAATAACACCCCGAAATAACTCAGATTTACATAAAACTCCTCGAAATTCGGATTTTTACAAATAAACCTCCGGAAATTATTTCGATTTACAAAAAAATCCCCGAAATTCGGATTTTTGCAAATAACACCCCGTCGCACGGGAGCGGAGGTGAAGGCCGGGCGGGCGGGAGCGGAGACGGATGCGGGCGGGAGCCGGCGGCAAGAGCGGAGGCGGAGGCTGGGGCGCCGGCGCGCCGACGACCAAGGCTGAGGCCGTTTCGACCCCGCGTGCCGGGGACGGAGGCCTCCGCCTCCGCTCCCGCCCGAGTCCGCCTCCGCTCCCGCCCGCCCGGCCTCCTCCTCCGCTCCCGCGCGACAGGGTGTTATTTGCAAAAATTCGAATTTCGGGGACTTTTTTGTAAATCGAAATAATTTTCGGGGGTTTATTTGTAAAAATTCGAATTTCGAGGAGTTTTCTGTAAATCTGAGTTATTTCGGGATGTTATTTGCAAAAAATCGAATTTCGGGACGTTAATTCTAAAAAATAAGTTTTTAGGGATGTATTTGTAAAAATAACCGAGGGTAAAATCGGAATTTTTTGAAAAAATTTTGATTAAATAACAATCAGGGAGGTGTGGGTAAATATTTTCAAAAATGAAAAGTACATATAATTTCAGAAATTACGGGAGTCGTATATAATTAAGACTAATTACAGAAACTTATACGTAATTATCTCTAAAACTTATGATGTCACTGTTGTGTCAGGCTAAACACACATGCTGTAATTGAGCCATTCGTGATTGCGACAAATCGGCAGCTCAGTGTCATGCACCCAATTTACAAGCTCTTGAGCCCTCACTATCGTGATACGATGCATATCAATGCCCTGGGTCGTCAGCTACTTACTAACGCCAAAGGTCTTATCGAGTCAACAGTCTTTCCAGGGAAATATTCAATGGAGATGTCTTCCTTTTTGTATAAGAACTGGAAGCTCACTGAACAAGGGCTTCCTGCTGATCTCCTCAAGAGGTATAAAAGTATTTACTATACTGTTTAAAGGTTCAAATGTAGAATGTCAAGTTGGTTCTCATATCTTGCTTTTTGACTTCAGAGGAGTTGCAGTGAAGGACTCAACAAAGCCCCATAACATCCGGCTGCTAATTGAGGACTATCCATATGCTGTAGATGGACTTGCCATCTGGTTTACCATAGAGGAATGGGTGACTGATTACTGCTCCATCTACTATGCTGATAATGCCACTGTCACAGCAGACACAGAGCTCCAAGGATGGTGGAAGGAGGTTCGTGAAGTAGGGCATGGGGACAAAAAGGATGAAGACTGGTGGCCTGAGATGAAGACTGTTGATGAGCTCATTGACGTTTGCA
The DNA here is from genome assembly GCA_005019695.1 of Trichopus zeylanicus subsp. travancoricus. Lineage (NCBI taxonomy): Eukaryota > Viridiplantae > Streptophyta > Magnoliopsida > Dioscoreales > Dioscoreaceae > Trichopus > Trichopus zeylanicus. The sequence continues at coordinate 1,224,328 of RXID01022204.1, forward strand.
CCACCATTGTATGGGCTGCCTCAGCCCTTCACGCTGCAGTCAACTTTGGACAATACAGTTATGCAGGATATCTGCCAAACCGCCCAACCATAAGCCGTCAATTCATGCCTGAAAAAGACTCAGATGAATACAAAGAACTCGAGGAGAATCCTGACAGTGTATTCTTGAAGACCATCACAAGCCAGCTTCAGACCATCATTGGAGTGTCGCTTATTGAGATACTGTCAAGACATTCCTCAGACGAAATCTATCTTGGTCAACGGGACACACCAAAGTGGACCTCAGATGAAAAGGCATTGGATGCATTCAAGAAGTTCGGGAAAAAGCTGAAGGAAATCGAGAATAATATTATAAGCAGGAACGAGGATGCGAGCCTGAAAAATAGGAATGGTCCAGTGAAGATCCCTTACACCTTGCTTTATCCAAAAACATCTGATTACACACATGAGAGCGGGATTACTGCGAAGGGAATTCCAAACAGCATCTCCATATGAAACGTGGCAGGAGTTACAGAATCTTTTCTTGCTGCATTAGATTTTACGGCATTAGCAAAATAAAACAATTTGCAATAAAAATGCTATTTTTCTTTCTGAGAAAAGTATTGCTTCAATTGAGAATGGTACTCCTGATGGTAAAATGATGACTGCAGATGTTTGTCATATATAGAAGCCAAAATCAACCTCAAATCAAATGATCATAAATTTGTAATATGAATCATCTTATGAGAAAGACCAACACAAACAAAAATCAATGGAAGAAAAAAAGGAGAAATTCAAATTTGAAGTATGATTTCAGCGAGGATACCGAAAGCGTATACATCGATGCTCTTGAGGCGCAAGATGTTCTTCCTCCAGAGCCCGACACCGAGTAGCTGCCGGGCGCCGTCCACGACGGTGCGGAATGCGACGCCGGTCTCCGGTGGAGCATTGGTTAGGGAGAAGGAGATCTCCGTGGCTTCTGGGCTTCCATGAAAAATCTGGAACTGGGTCCAATTTGTCAAGATCCGAAACCGGACTTGAATTCGAACCGCTGTTTGTAAACCGTACCGGTACCGAATCGGACCGAATTTGCGGTTCATTAGAAAACCAGAACCAGAATCGGCGGTTTTTATACCGGAGCCGAAAGGGAGTGACCGTTTCCCAGTCCCGACCCTCCTCGTTTCCGTCTTCGGCGCTGTTTCGTCATTCCCCCTTCGTCTCCTCCTCATTCTTCTCCTGTCCCTCCCCCTTCGACGACGAGCCCCATATCCATATCCATTACGCACCAAACCTCTTGAATCCCGCTTCTTCTTCGTCCTCTACGTCCCATCTCTAGCGTATCAGTTTAGATCTCACGGCGATTTGGCGGAGCCGGCTGATCCGGGTTCTCCTCCAGCGAACTCTTTCTTTTGATCTATGGCTTCAGGGACTCGACCCCTTCGTCTGGTTCCCGATCGCGATGTTGTTCCTTGAGTTGCTCGTTTTCGGATTCTAGGGTTTCTGTCTGTCCGATGTTTCTCAGGTAAGTGTTCTCGGCTTTTGATCTTCCTCTATTTATTTCCCTTTTTTAAAACTTTTTTCTTCTGCTGCTTCATGTTGCGATTTCGTCGGTGGATTTTTTTTTCTTTTTCTACTTCGATTCTGGAGGAGGCGTTGGAGGCCGATCAGGTACCTTAGTTTCTACAATCTCTTCTTCTAAATTCTCAGTTGTAGTTTCTGTTCCATTGTCATTTACGGATTCTACTGCGCTAGATCATGATCTCCTTCTGGTTCTAGTATTTCCCCTTGGTTTGATTTCTTCTGTTAATTTACTGTTTTCTTCTTCGATTTCCTCAATCTGTAACAACTGCGGGTCTTTTCTCTCTCTCTCTAGTTAAGGAATTAGAACGACTAGGATAGAAAACCTTCTTGAAAAGCCCGATGAATACTTCAGTCGATAGCACCTCCTCGAGATCATCATCCACTGTGGCGATATATTGATCTCATGATTCTTGAACCCTGCATTACAAAATTCTGGTTGTAAGATAGAGCTAAATGAATTGTGAAAATTGGGTTTGAGATAAGAGTTCGGAATGAAACGTGAATGCTGAAATTGTTAGTCCTGAAAACTAATAAAAGATCTTGTATATAACTGTAGATTATTTGCCCTATTATATTACGCACCAAACCAGAAATGACTCGTTGATGTTATCATCATGTTTTGTTTTGCGTGATGCTAATTATTTTACTATATTATTAGTTCTATGTGCTATGGATGCCCAGAAATGGAACCTGACCATTGTAAACCATTATCCTGGTTTGTTCTTTCATTTAATTTGTATATTGAATGTCACATTCTCATTTCTCTTGTATAATTACACATGCAAACGTAATTTTTGTTGCATGTGCATTGCTGTATGTGTATCTTATTGTTTACTATGTTGGCTATCTATTTGTATTATTGTGCCCATTTCCCTATCTTACTGACTCCAGCAGCTTCCCACTCTGCCAACTTTTTTTGATGTTGAATTCCTCTAGTTAGTAAATTGCTAGCTCGTTTGGTTGATGCAAAATATCAACTTGGTGTGACATAAATGGTCGAACAAGTTAACAAAATCTTAATACTTGATGAATAAATAAATAATGGTCACGCATGGAAAATTACACTATACTATAACTTCTCCTAAATGCTTTTCACAAGTTAAAATGTCAACTGTTTAAAACAAATAACTCTTCATTATTCCTTGAAGTATTTTATCATAAATGGTCAACTTATGGAGAACTGCATTCGCTTTCCTGCATGTCAGTTGTGGCAAGCCAACATGTGCTGTAAATATGATTTGTTTCAAATTTTGGGCTTTTTCTCTAAATGAATGCAATCATAATTTCTTAATGCATGTGTTTGGTATACACCTCTGATTAAAAGTTATGCATGTCCAGGAACATGAGTGTGCACCCTGGAGCAATAAGTTGAAGGATCACAGTTTAAATTTGCTTCCAACAAATTGAAGATGAACATTCTTTGATCAACAGATTGAATCAATGATTTTGTGAGGTAAGCTACATTTCTGATTTTTTATTATTAAAATGAGTAAATACTACTTCTATTAGAAACTACTGTGTTAATCTTCGCCAATTATATTATGAGTAGTTATATTAATTGCTACTTTGTTTTTTAACAAAAGAAAATTTGATCTTGATTTACATATTCTCATAAGCTTATAAGATTGCAGTAATTTACTTGCTAGATAATGTTTTTACATTACATTACATTTGATTGTTTCGTCCATTGTATTTCACACAGCCGAGTGGCTTATCCCTTGAATTGGAAGTTTCTTGCGGTTCTTATAGGTTTCTTGTACATTCTGAGTCTTTTCAAATGTTATATATTTCTAGGCGTATTACCTATACCTTCACCCAAATTTTCATGACCTTTAAGCCCTTAAAACTTTTGAAATCCCTTATGATTCCCAGATTTTGAAAAAAAAAAAAATTCTTTTAAACCCTTTAGTTAAATCTTTTATCTCAATTTAGATGAAAGAATGCCCTCTAATCCCACATATTTGTTCTTTTCTTCTTAGCCAACAATTTGTTATTCTTACTTTTTGTTTTATATTTCTGAAATTTAGTTATTTGTTGACGATTAGTGAAGTCAATTTTTAACTATAGTTATTAGAGGTGAGCAAAAAAATAGCAAAAGCAATATACTAAATCATACCTGTTGAGAATTGTATTCGAAAATCGGTTCTCAAAATCAACTAGCATGATTTTGGTTCTTAATTTTGATAGGATTAGAAATTCGATTTCGGTTTTGGTTCTATATTTTGTGAGAAATCGGTATACCGGAACCATACCGGTTATTAAAAAAAATAATAATTATATATAATATAAAATTTTAAAATATAATTTTTTATATTATGTGTATATTAATGTATTTGAAATTAAATCTTTATAGGATTATAATGAATAATATAAGATTATTAGGTAAATTGTGTATTAATATATTTAAAATTAAATTTTTATGAGATTTTAATGTAAAATAAAATATTTAAAAATAAATAATTGAAAAATCGATATATCAATTTTAGAATCAATTTAGAATCAGAACCGAAAAATAAATTCTTAACTCAAATTAGTATGATTCCAGTTTTCAATTTTTTAAAAGCCAAAATTTGATTTCAATTCTAAAATATGTAAAATCGATACAGTAAATCGGTTTTGCTCACTTTTAATAGTTATACATTGTTAACCATAGGAATTTGAATTTTAGTTTGTAGCTCTTTAACTTTTATCACCACCAACTTTGAATTTTAGATAAAATTTTTAACTACATGCATTACCCAAATTGGAAAGAAATTTAGTTTTTAGCTCTTTAATTAACTTATGATTTATAAATCTTTAAATAAGATTTTGACTACATGCATTACATTACCCTAATTGGTTTGAGATTTAGTTTGTAACTCTTTTAGCTTTCATTGTGAATTATAATAATGCAAATGCCCCATAAATTTTAGTTCTTCGATTGATCTTTGAATTTTAGTTTGTAATCAAGGTTTTAGGTTTTGCTTTTTTGCGTATGTAATGCTCTTTTGTAAATTCTCATTAACCCAAGCGGCTGTGAGTTTTGTATTTGTTTTAGCGCGCGTGGCCATATTAGGTATGGGTGTGTACCAGTTTGTATCAGTAGAGTGCATGTCGATGTATCATGTGATGTCCTGTGGTGTGTGGGAGTTTGATTTGTGTGTATTAGTGTCGCGTATATAAACAAAAACATTAAATTAACCCAGTAAAATCAGTCTAATACGTTGTCAATTACAAATTTATTGACCAAATAATAGCAGACAGTTTATTGGCGCAAGATAGCCCAATAACGGCACCTGAGTATGCCACTGGCCCGCCCACTGGAGACCTAGTAATGTTCACGCTAATGTTCCAAAGACGACCCATGTAACCAGTTTGTAGCCCAATAATGGTCCATTAAAGGACCATTTTTAGCACACCAGAGGCCCATTTATGATTAAATGGCGGCCCAAACGTCCTATACAAATGCCTATTTCTGGCCCAATAACGGCCTATAGGGACGATTATTTGGACCAATATGTGGCCCAGATTTCGTCGCGGTTCATTGTCGACGAAGACCCCATTCACGGCCTTTCGTAGACCAATTCGGGTCATTTTTTATCTACTGTGGCCCAGCAAGCACTCAATATATATTAAGTCAGATTTATTCCTTTCAAATTTTGCATAAAATAAAAGATAATGCGGTGCGAGAATTTTCCATTTTTACACTAGAAAGTGAAATCAGATAACTTTATGTGCCCTCACCCAAATCTTTGCACGAAATAAATACACGACAACCAGGCAAGAGTCTACGATATAAATAAATACCAACCCAACTAGGAAAAAAGACAAAAATATTGACTAAAATAAATGGCTGTGAAAAATTACAGACCTAACAGTGTAAAATGACTAAATAAATACAGACCCAACAAGATCAAATGGCTATAAATATACGAAATTTGCGTAGGGCTCTGATCCCAAGACCAGTATGCATAGGGCTCGAGCTCTTTCTTCCTCTTTACAATGAATACTACACAAAAAAGAATTGCATGTACCAAATATCATTGGCTTAGTTCAAATTGAAGCATCAAATCATTTCGAAATCAAAATAAATTCATCAGACAACAGATGTGTTTTGGGGCATGTTTGGCTGCCCTGGAATTCCATAGGGTTTAAGGGGCTTTAGAGAATTTATTTCCCATGTAGGAAACTTTTCCCAAGTGGTTGTTTGGCACCAATTTTTGACGAAGCAAAATTTCAAATTAATTATAGTTTGCATGTCCTCACAGTTTGCTTTTAGCCTAAAATGTTTTTCTAGAGTTGAAACCAATATCCTATTGTTTTGAACTCATGAGTATATGCCCTTTATCATTTGGTCATCGCGCATGAATATGCATAATATATAACTGCATGCTATCTGTTACATGTGTGTACATCTGTGCTATATTTGTGTGTGCAAGTGTGGGAATCATATTATAGAAAAAGAGATTTTTGAGGTTCAAGGAGCACATGCCCCTGGCTCAGTCCCCAATTGTTTGCAGTTCAAAATTTTCTTATTGATTAAATCATTTTGTTATTTTTTGATATTGTTTTTTTTATGGCCAAAATAACTATTTATTCTTCTCTTAAGAAATCAAATCACATGGCCGACATTATTTATTCCTTTATTGAACGCAACATTATTATTAAGCAACTGGTTCAACAGCGCCCGGCCAATTTTTCAGTTAGCATTTTAACAAAAGACCCCTATATTTCACGTATTTATAAAAAAAACCGTCTGTGCATATCAATTGTAAGAAAACCACCATTTTCAAATCAAGCCACGCCACTTTAATCGGGAGCCCACAAGTAATTCTTTTTCATGACACAATTTTTGGGACTCAGCTGAAGTATGCACAAGAACTTAAATTTTTTTTTGCTAAAATCCCCTATTAGCACGGACACACGGGATAAGGAAAATCAAGGTCATACATACAGCAGAGAAAGCCGACCACCAATGGAGAATGAACCGAGGGATATGCACCAAAGAATAAGTTCAAACAAAACAAGGTCAGCGAAACCGATGAGGCTGCAAGGTCAGATATTTCATAGCCACTTGTTTAGCTTTCTCGTCACAGAAATGTGGTCCAAGTGCAAAAGCTAAACGTAAATAAAACATGCATCTGTCTAGTCAATTAATGCATGCTCAATGCTTGGGCAAACTACTTGCGAGTTGCATATAAACAAACTGAATAAGAAAATCCAAGTTGTGGCAAGTAAATTGTACCTGGACATTGAATTCTAGCGCGTTTGATGAATTTGTACTCTGTGTTCAGAGACAGAAATGTTTTGACTGGAAGAGGCTAATTTTTCTGCAAAAAAAAAGGATAAACAACAAGAACACAACTATTTTGAATCTATTATTAATTGTCAGACAAGCAAAGAACGGAGATTGAAACCATGGAAGCTGCATCAGTTCCAATTGGAATTTTCTCATATAAACCACTGGAAAAAAGTAGTTATTTATGCACAACTCCCTGCTATTTGAATACTTAGACACACCCATATCTTCATTTATTAATTCAGATTTGCTTTTGACAAATCAATCTCCTGAAAACCAAACAATCTCTTATCGATAATAATCAAATTCAGAAATTTAAGTGGCAAGAAAATTCATGCAGAAATTAGAAGAACAGTACAAACTTGAAATAGAAATAAGAAACACTCAAATCAATAGGAAAATCACATAATACTACAAACAAATCATAAAGATAAATAAATAGATTGCAATGTGACTAATTTGAGCAGAAATCAGTAAGGAAAAAGTTTTCTTTTTCAGGAAAGTTAAGACTTCGATGTAAATTCACGGCATTTCCAAACCAGGAAAAGCTTTCGTCATCTACCGATGACTTGGTCTAAATCCGGGAGTGTACGGAAAATCCTTGTGGTAAGGGGGCTGTGATTATGTGGTCCATTTTGAAGTCAACTAAGGGGTTATGTGTAAAAAAGCCTGTGACAAAAGACAAATCAGTAGCTACCTTCTATATAAGTTGAATCTGATCTTTTCTTCCATCACAATACACTGCTTCTTTTTTTTCTTCTTGTGGCATGTCAAGGGCAGAATGTTTGCACAAAGCATAGTCGACTCCATCAAGGACATCATCCATGCTGGGGATCACAAGATGGTGAAAGTAAAAGGGACAGTGGCGCTAATGAAGAAGAACGTGCTGGACCTCACCGACTTCAGTTCCTCTGTCGTCGACCGCATGCATGAGTTCCTTGGCGAGAAGGTCTACTTCCAACTTGTCAGTGCCACCGTCGGTGATCCAGGTGAGTTATATTTTCCCTCGCCCTGATTTCCGAAGTCTGCTTTTTTTTTTTTTTTCTGGTCATTTAGTTGGCAGCAATATATTTTGAGATTTGCCATAACTGGATATTGCCGTGTTTGCAACCATACACCACCTAAAACTTCACTAGAAACAAAACAGAAATGCAATCTTAAATTCTGCACATCTAGCCTTTGGACTCTCAGGCCTCAATAGTTTCTAATATTTTTTACAAAACAGTTTAGAGACTTAACGAAAGTCTCCTCCAATTTAGTGTATTTCAGGCACGAAACAATCATCTCTGAAGATAGCTAAAACTTGAAAATCCATTGTACTGCAGATAATGGAAACCGAGGGATTGTGGGCAAACCAGCATACCTTGAAGCCTGGATCACCACCCTGACATCATTAGCAGCTGGAGAATCGCAGTTCCATATAACGTTCGAGTACAACCAGAGCCATGGAATCCCAGGAGCCATCATTGTGAAGAATCACCACCACCAGTGAATTCTATTTGAAGACATTGACTCTGGAGGATTTCCCTGGCAAGGGACGCATCCACTTCGTCTGCAACTCCTGGGTCTACCCTGCCGACAAATACAACTATGACCGGATCTTCTTTGCAAATGATGTAAGCATCATAAATTAGTTCATAAATAATATGCTCTAGATGAGTCAAACCTCTAAAAACAAAGCCCTTACCATATCCCACCCAGTGGCAAACTTAATTAGTCGAGAAGGAAAGAAAAAATGAGACCACATATTGTGTTTTAGTCAGTAGTGTTGAGGATGTAAATGCAGATTACTCTGGCCCAAAGACTGATTTGAGAGCCCACGGTATAATACAAATTTTGTATTAACTATTTTCCTGCCATTTAGGATAATATAATTTTGTTTAAATCAATTAAATTAAACAAATACAGAGTGAAATAACAGCAAAAATGGCCAAACATCTTGCCCTTTGCATGATCTTGTGAACTTTCTGGTTGATAATCTTGGTGCAAAATTCTACCATGCCAAAAAATCAGAATGCACCCAACAAAACAGAATGCAGATTCCACATAAGAAGATCTAGCTGAACCAGAGTTAAAAAGTAACATGTTTATTTGCAGACATACCTTCCCAGCAAGACGCCAAAGCCTTTGCAACCATACAGGAATGATGAGCTCATGCACCTTCGGGGGTTCGGGGTCACAGGAATGCTGAAGGAGCACGACCGAGTCTCTGACTATGACTACTACAATGACCTTGGTGACCCGGATAAGGGCCCGGAGTATGTCCGTCCAGTACTGGGAGGGTCCAAAGAGTACCCATACCCTCGCAGAGGCTGAACTGGGCGCCCCCCAACAAAGACAGGTGTAGCATTCATAGAATTACTAAATCAAATCTGACCCTTTTGTTGCAGCAAGTAATCACAGCACATATGAAGCATATGTAGTTATATAATTACTAACTCAATCAAACCTGACCCCTTTGTTGCAGCAAGTAATCACAGCACATATGAAGTATATGTAGTTACACGATGTGACAGTTATATTCTAACTGGCAATACGAATTACAATGTTCATTATTTGCAGATTCCAACACTGAGAGCAGATTGCCGGCACTGAGTTTAGACATTTATGTGCCCCGGGATGAGCGGTTTGGGCATTTGAAAACATCGGACTTTCTTGGATACGCTCTCAAGGCACTTGTTGAGGCACTGATTCCACTTGTAAAGACTGTGGTTGATGAGACACCATTTGAGTTTGACTCGTTTCAAGATGTTCTGAACCTGTATCAAGGAGGGATTCCGCTGCCCGATTCTCCAGAACTCAATGAGATCAAGGATCGGATTCCCTTTGAGCTGATCAAAGAATTAGTGCGCACTGACGGAGAACATCTGCTCAAGCTCCCCATACCCCAAGTCATCCAAGGTGCCAATAAAGATATCTACTATACAAGACATTGGCCAAAAGTGTTTCTCCTAACAAAATACTGTTTATCAATCTGCTACAATTAATATTTACGTAACCGCAGAGGATACATCTGCTTGGAGGACTGATGAAGAATTTGCACGAGAAATGCTCGCTGGTACCAACCCAGTCTGTATTAGCCGCCTCCAGGTGAACTAAAAACATTGAACTTAACCTGCATAGTTCAAATAATGTCAATTCCTGACCACTGCATCTCATGAGAAATGCACAACTTCATCACAGGAATTTCCACCAACTAGCAAGATTGATCCTACAACATATGGAAACCACAATAGCTCGAAAACAGCAGCTCACATCAAACAACATCTAGAAGGATTTACTGTAGAACAGGTATCACCTTAAACCAAGGTCATGAGCAAGACAGTATCTCATATGTATTTATTTCTAAATGAAGGTACTCTGTCGCCATTTTGCAGGCAATGAAGAATAACCAGCTGTTCATCCTGGATCATCATGACACACTGATGCCATATGTGAACCGCATAAATGCTACCTCAAGCAAGATTTATGCCTCTAGGACCCTCCTGTTCCTGAAAGATGATAGCACTTTGAAGCCACTGGTGATTGAGCTAAGCTTACCACACCCAGATGGAGAGCAGCATGGTGCTGTCAATCGTGTCTTTACTCCAGCCGAGCATGGGATCGAAGGGTCGATTTGGCAGCTTGCAAAAGCTTATGTTGCTGTGAATGACTCTGGTGTTCACCAGCTCATCAGCCACTGGTATGACAGTTGCATCACTTGCTAACTTATTCTGTTTTTTACACATTGAACTTGATTAATTGAATAAGAGAGAAATCATAAACAACACCAACCCAGGAAGCAACATGCTAAAACACTGAAAATTTGACCTTTCTTGTAACTTGTGATATCACTGTTCTGTCAGGCTAAACACACATGCTGTAATTGAGCCAGTCGTGATTGCAACAAATCGGCAGCTAAGTTTCATGCACCCAATTTACAAGCTCTTGAGCCCTCACTATTGTGATACGATGAACATCAATGCCTTGGGTCGCCAGCTACTTACTAATGCCAAAGGCCTCATTGAGTTCACAGTCTTCCCAGGGAAATATTCCATGGAGATGTCTTCCATTTTGTACAAGAACTGGAAACTCACTGAGCAAGGGCTTCCAGCTGATCTTCTCAAGAGGTATACAACTATTGACTATGTTGTTTGGTTCGAATGTAGATTGTCAAGTTGGTTCTCATACCTCACTCTCTTACTTCAGAGGAGTTGCAGTGAAGGACTCCACAAAGCCCCATAACATCCATCTACTAATTGAGGACTATCCATATGCTGTAGATGGACTTGCCATCTGGTTTGCTATAGAGAAATGGGTGACTGATTATTGCTCCATCTACTATACTGATGATGCCACCATTCAAGCAGACACAGAGCTCCAAGAATGGTGGAAGGAGGTTCGAGAAGTGGGGCATGCGGACAAGAAGGATGAAGCCTGGTGGCCCAAGATGCAGACTGTTGCTGTGCTCATTGACATTTGCACCACTGTTATATGGGCTGCCTCAGCCCTCCATGCTGCAGTCAACTTTGGGCAATATAGCTATGCAGGATATCTGCCAAACCGCCCACCATAAGCCGTCGATTCATGCCTGAACCAGACTCAGATGAATACAAAGAACTCCAGAAGAATCCTGACAGCGTGTTCTTGAAGACTATTACAAGCCAGCTTCAGACCATCATTGGAGTGTCACTCATTGAGATACTATCAAAACATTCCTCAGACGAAGTCTATCTTGGGCAACGGGACACACCTGAGTGGACCACAGATAAAAAGGCATTAGAGGCATTCGAACAGTTTGCCAAGAATCTGGTGGAAATTGAGGATATGATTATAAGTAGGAATCAGGACAAGAGTCTGAAGAATAGGAATGGTCCAGTGAAGATTCCTTACACCTTGCTTTATCCAAAAACATCTGATTTCTCAGGTGTTGGTGGACTTACTGCAAAGGGGATTCCAAACAGCATCTCCATATGAGACATGGGCAGGAATTGCAGAATCTCCTGTTGCAGCATCAGGTTGTATGGCATTGGCAAATAAAAATTATAAGATTGTGATTCAAATGAGTGCTTGTCCATCATGACTAACTCATATGGTTTGATTACTTTGACATATCTAGGAAACAATTGCAAAGACAATGCTATTTTTCTTTGCTAAATGCAAAATTAGAATGAGTACACTTTCTTGTCCAAGTTACAAACTAAAGCAAACTATGAATCAGTGTAGAAAGTCAAGATCAAGGTGTAGTCAGCATAGAACAATGATCCCAATATTTGAAGGGCTGATTAAACCTAGATAGATTAGGCTGTGAATTGGTTATTCAGCAAGTTTGCTAGGGTTGCCTACCAAACCAATTGGCAAATTTCATCAACTCTGAGAGAGCCTTTCCATCCTATTGGCTGAATATCTCCTAAAACAATATTAAGACTTCAGTTGCAAACTTCTAACAAAGTTGCAAAGTTGCTCAGCATACCCCTTTTGGAGTCCTCATTACCAACCACCTTGGTGCTCCTTGGATGGTAAAGTGGACGATATGTAAAAATAAAAATCAACTTCAACTCAGCAAGTAAGATGATTTGCATATCAAATGTTCAGAAATTTGGAATGTGCATCATCTTGTGAGTAATAAACCCTCTTATCTAATGATATAGGTGCATTTGCATAACCAAAACTCTTCTTCTAACAGGTTGATCACTACTTTTACACAATCAGATATCGACTACATTCTAGGTAGAAGAATATCAGTTGTCCAACAAAATTAGTAATTTTAAATGCAAGGAACAGGTTTTAGAAACCATACCTGACCATCATCATCTGCACAAATTATGTAATGCAATGTGCTTCCTATTATAATCTGTGCATATATGTAAATACAATATGAGAAACACACAGCGATCATTTGAGGCTTTGGTTAAAAACTTGAGTATATTGCCAACATCTCCAACAACCAAATGGTGGAAATCTAGAAGATCTGCTGGGTAAGCTTAAAGCCAAGTATCAACTCCCTTGGAGAAGTGCTAGATGTAGCAAACATGAATACAACAGTGCTTGTCGTCCAATAAAAGAATATGATCGAGATTAAGATTTGACTGCTTATTGATCTGAAAACATCTTGCACAGATTGGTTCTCATTTAATAAAGGACATTACTATTACATGGCATTTTTGAGTTCAAACTCATAAAATTTCCTCAAAAGGAGGAAAAGCAATAATGATACATGAAAATGACCAACAACTTCAGAACTTTTCAACCAAAGGTTCTACCTCTGAACAAGAGATGCCAAACCATGGTCAATCTCTTCTTTAGCATGCCTGTCAAATGGATCATCACCAAAGTAAAGATCTAATATGGACTTGCACAAGAGCTTGCTCTGGATGCTTCCTAATTCCTTTCCATCGACTGTCACAAAGAAGAAGAAAAACACTTGAGCCTTAATTTGACAGGATAAGACCAAAACCAAAAATATTAAGATTGAAACATCAAAAGATAGAGTAAAATGCTAGCAAAGTTGTAGGAGCAATCCAAATGATACTATTTGTGCTCCCTTGCGTTTATGCAATAGTTTTCACAAAAAAACCGCTATGCAATAGTTTCACACAAAAACCACTAAAATTTCCACCAAGGATAATTACATAAGCCACAGTATTCAAAGTCTGAAATTTTTCTAAGAATCTAATCTTCATTGTCTTCTTAAAAGTAGACATAAGTCCGAAGAATGAAATCTATAACTGCATGGCCGAATTAGAATAATGAGTCCATAAATGCAGAAGGTGGTCTTACTATCACCAGACACCATATGTAATCATGTTATTCTGTGAAGGTTTGGGCAATATGAGAAAGTGAAACATTGGAGTGTGATATCAGCTTTACTATGATCTCTCAACAAATCTTTATTCTTGGATTTCACAATCTATTTTCACACCTGTAACTTAGGATACTCTGGTGACAGAATGAAAGAGCCAAAACTAGTGACAGAGGAAATGCTTAGATACACCCATAATTTGCATAAGCTTCAACATATAGAACAAGGTAAATGTTGAATTAACTAGGAAAAAATGCAAAGGGAAGCAAGTTTATAGTGCTAAATAAGGGAAATGGTAAGGCTTGGTTCTTGTATCCAAATGATATAATGATTACAGTCAATTAAAGCTGAACTATGCATATGTTGAAATCGATGAATTACATACAACTATGTTTAGATATTTCCAAAAGAAAGACAAGCAACTGAGTACACAAAATATAAAAAAATATTAAGAAGTTAAAAAGCACCATACTTTTTGTTTGTAGGATGTGACCTTGTTCCCTAGAAAGATCAATTATAGATCCTCGACATAGCTTGTACTCATCTTTGAATAGAGACGTGAATCTGCAAAAGAATGCTTCCTGGTCAAATACAAGTTATGCAATTCTAAAGCAATAAGTGTTCACCAAAACCTGAAAAAAGCACAACAAATTCCAAACATTTCCTCACTTGGATTATAAATAATAAAATCTCTACTTCTCACTTGCATTGTTCAATTAATAGAAGAACCAATATAAAATAAACTAATCAGTAGCACAATTATGAACACAAAAGGGCACGACAACTGGACACACTCTGGCTTCATATTGACCCTAGGATTCTTGATGAGAAAATGAAAAAAAAACTCCTAAAAGCTATTATACCTTATATTTTTCTAAAATATCATGTTCTTGATTTCTATTCTTAATTATCTTTTTATCTACTTTTTTAATGAACTAAGCAGCACTAGTGAGACACACAGCAGATCATAATCCTTGTGATCCAAAATGTGCAACAACTTCTATTAATGCTACCTGCAAACTCCAGCAGCTGCAATATGTCATGACTAGCTACAGATGCAATCACGCTTAGAATTACCCTCAATTCTTCTTAACTCCATAAATGCAGACAATAGCACATAACAAGTTTAAACATAATTACAAAAAGAAGTTCAGATCATGGAAAACACAAAAATTTGCACAGTGATAAATAACCTCTGAAGCAGCTCCTCATTCTTTGAACCACTAAATTTCTGGATTCTACTCCCAACGGACTCCTCAAATGCGCTACGCACCGAGCGAATGCTGAGTCTTCCATAAACAATCTGAAGCCTCACCGTCACGGGAAGGTCCTGATCCAGAACATCTGCAAAGAACTCCTTGCTCCCCTTCAATTCAGAAACCGGGACGCTCCCATATTTCTCGCTCAATCTCTTTGCATCATTCTCGTCAGCATAGACTCCTGCAACACGAACACAAACCAAAATCACAGGAAGGGAGAAAAAAAGAGGAATTCAAATTTGAAGCATCATTTCAGAGACAATACCGAAAGCGTAGACATCGATGCTCTTGAGGCCCAAGACATTCTTCTTCCGGAGCCCGATCCCGAGCAGCCGGCGGGTACCATCGAGGACGGTGGGGAATGCGACGCTGGTTTTGGGATCGATGGAGGTCTCCGCCGGGGCATTGATTATGGAGAGAGAGGCCCAGAAGGGAGAAGGAGATCTGAATGGCTTCCAGGCGGAAGAGGTCTGGTCTGCGATCTTGGGGGAGATGGAGAGCGCCGTGGCAACCCCAGCTGCGGCAACGCCGACGGCAGCGGTGACGATGGCTGGAGAGAAGCGACGGGAGGCATTGGGCTTGTTGGGTTGTGCTGGTGACTGAGAAAACGAGAAAGGGAAGCGAAGGGAGACCATCGTCAGGAGCTACTCCAACCAGTTACAGTGCGGGTTGCGAAATGAAACTGATCGGATCGGCCTGAGTTCGGGCCTGACTTCATTCCGGCCCAGTTGGCGGAGCCTTTCCGCAGAAACCCTATCTTATTAAAAATTGAATAAATAACCTTTCATTTAACTTTTACCTTAAAACCTTCCCTTCGCAAAAAATGAGTAGGAAAAAAATCTCAAGAAAAAAAGACAAGAATAGAATAACTTGATTTACTGTACAACAATAGCTCCGGCAATACCCGTAATCCTTGCCAATAACTGACGTCAAAAGCAAACAGTACAAGATGATTGCCCAAACATCGTCATGATTTAGACTCCACATCAATACAAGCTAAACTATATCCAGAAAACAGATTATTCTTTTTGCACGGGCATTAACCTTAGGCTATCTTCATTTGTCGGTTTTCCACCCATTCTTTCCTCAGAAAGGAGCGAGTGAAGATCACTGCCATTTGCCAAGCTATTGAATTCAACTGATTTTGAAGGATCTGCCGGGTACCGGCGCTGGCAGAAAGTCATGAGTCGCTTTACAGACTGGAGATACTTGCGAGTTGTCTCGTCGTTCATGATATGGGCAACACTATTGGTATAAATTTTCTCACGAGCTGAACGCTCGTGGATGCCAACCATTGTGACACCAATTGGCCAGGGGGCATTTCCGATGGCCAGCTTGATGTACTGGTCCATTGCAGCCAGATAATCTCGTTTCATGCAGCACTGAACCACAACCATCAATGCTTGACGGATATCATCAGGAAGAACCTGTAAGAACATCATGTAAGCATATGACACAGTCAAGTTTCAGAGTGAAAAATTGCAATCTCATCTACTACATGCCACTAGCTAATGAATTTGGTCAGTCTGGCCAAAACAAACTAATTTTTCTTGTTACTCATCAAATCAAACCAACTGAAATGCTGTATGTACCAAAATTGAACTGAACAAAATTTTTTTAGTTTACAGGCTCAACAAACAGAATGCAATTAAATGTCATATGATGCCAAAGGTGAACTGAACCAAAATTTTCTGTTGTTCAAACTCGAGGAACAGGACCAAGGGAAATGTTATATGACACCAAAGCCAAGCCAACCAAAATTGTCTAATTCAGATCACTCAGAAAATTGACAACTGCAATGGCACTTAGACAAAAGACAAAACCCTTCTCACTTTTGCTAGCACAACTATTATCAAGATTAACATCAAAATCACACGAAGTCCAGGTTCTTCAGATACAAGAAAACTAAACCCTACAGCCTGAACAAGAAAGAAATCTGAATACCAGGAATCACAAATCCCCACAGTGAAGAAATAAAATAAAACCTAAGAAATATGTCAGAAAGACAATAACTATAACCCAGTAAAATCTAAATTTATCTATAAAACTACATGAATCAAGAACAAAACAAGTTAAAGAAACTGTACAAGAAAAATTAGCTCATGGTATATACAAGACTAAGAACTAACTTAAAGAGATCTAAAACAAAACAAAAGGAATGTCACAAAATTCATAAACTAAAAGTTAAATGACTCATACCACAGATATAACTAAACTTAAAAACTTAAGATAAATGTTGAAGGTGTATAAACCGAATTTTAAAGATTAACTCAAAATAGCTAAACAGATAATAATAACTTGAATATTTAGTTACAAATGTCATAAAATTAGAGAGTATAAAAAAGAAATATTTGTGAAGTGTGACATTGGTCTCATGCAGACCAATGTAAACCAAGCATTGAACAGTTCTAAAGTGCAACACAAAAATAAAAAAATTGTACTAAAATGATAAAAAAAGGATAAATTTTAAACATAAGAATAAAATATTAATAAGAAAATGCTAAATCTTAAAAGGAAATAGTGAGATTTTAAAACATAACATTCACAATTGTGAAAAATTAAATAATGAATGAAGGCTATAAAAATATTTGATAAGACTATATATTAAAGGGAAAATAGTTAATTTTAACAAGAAGAAACACAATGTTGAAGAGAAAACATCATTCTGAAAACGTATAAATAAAATTATAACGAATGAAAACTAAATTGAATATATCCAAATCAAAACTTAAAAAGTTACAATCACTTTTAATGATATAAAAAGATAAAGAGCTTAAAAACTTAAAACGTTTAAGTTTTAATTATAAATTTCAAAGAAAATTAAAAGAAAAAAAGAAAAATTGAGGAGTGATATCAGTCTCATGCCCCAGGAAGAAAAATAATAATAAAATTGAAGTGTTAAAGAGTTTTAACTAAAGCTTGAGTACTTCCACAAAAAGGGAAAAAACCACAAACTCAAACTATTGTCAAAACTGAAAAAAAAAACAAAAAGTTTACCATACAAAAGGTGAAAAGAAAGTGCTTAATCTTAAAAACAAATTATGAGATTTTAAAAATAAATTTAGACAGTAAAGATATAGAAAAATATTTAATAAGAAAATAAGTAGTCATAATGAATTGCATAGATAGACCATTTTCGCTCAACATTGATGAACACACTTGGACTTGGCCAAAACACCATTAAGTCGAATCAAATAAATGATTCCAGACTAACATCCAACCTAGCATTAGCCTTCCATTTGGTTGATTCAGTCTTGCTCCAACTACAGTTTGAATTTAGAACTAATATCGTGCATACCTAAAGTAGCATAAACCGTGTTGCCCTTGATAGAAATTATCAGTGAGCTAGTATTCACAAGCTAAGCAATATAGCTAGCTTAGGGTTTGTTGAAACAGTAAAGCTACGAATTTTACAAACTAGAATCACAAATTATGTCAAACTATTCAAACAATTGCTGAGAAAGTACCTTTTTCCTGCAGAACTTGAATAAGGAATTGAGATACCGTGCACACTGCTTGAAAGTGGCGACCATCTGCTTTCCTTTAGCCGTCCGCTTCTCCACCTCCGGCATCTCGTCCAGCTCCTGTTTCCACTCATTCAACAACCTCTTGAAGAACACAAGAATCTTATCCTCCTCGCACAAATCCTCAAAGTTCGCCTTCATCCTCTTGATATCTTTATCAGCATCAAAGCCCGATGACCCCCCATCGCCGCTCACATCCTTATCCCCATCCGCATCGTCCCCATCGCCCTTCATCCCGTCGACACCATCATCCCGCTTGTGCTTCGTCCGGTCATGGAGAAACGACCCCGCCTTCTGCCGCTTACGGAGCTCGTAGATGTCGCGGAGGAAGTCGTTGGTCTGCCCCTCCGTCATGTCGCTGTCGACATCAAACACACCCGACTTGAGGGTGAGCTTGAGCCGGTCCAGACGGGCGGTGTCGTCCTCTCCGAACAAGGTGATCGGCTGCTTCAGGACGCGGAGCCTGCGGATGACCTCGTGGCGAGGGAGGATGAGGTCGTCGATGCGCTGCTCGTCGGAGTGGGGATCGAGGGGCTTCTTTGAGGAGCATGCGGCGGCGGCAAGGGCAGCGGGGAGAGAGGAGGCGTTGGCGGAGGTAGGGTTAGGGTTTGAGGAAGACGAAGAAGAGGAGGAAGGAGGGGGATGGGATTGGGACCTGGATTGAAGATGGTGCTGCTCCTCCTGCCGGAGCTTCTGGATCTGCTTCTGCTCGATCTCCGAGCGCTTGAGGAGCTTCTTGCCGCCGAAGTCAGCGGCGAGGCTCTGCCGCTTGCGCTGGAGCTCCTGCTTCAGGAGATCCATCTTCTCCCCCGGTCGGCAATTTTAGGGCTTTCGACCGGAAAAGAGTAGGAAATAATCTTGTGTTTGGCACGCGATCGAACCGGAACTTGAGAGCCTGTGTGACCGAAACTAAGTCGGAATCCGACCGTGGGCAAGGACTATTTTGCAATTAACACCCAATAATTTTGTAATATTGTGGATTGGGCCGCAATGGTATTTGCAAATAACCCCTTTTTTTGAAAAACAACACCTGAAATGATATAGTTTAAACTTAAAGCTAAAATGCTGGTTAATTAAACTAGCTTTATATGCAAATGTAAGTATCGATTTACTTGGTCAATAATTTTTATTTTATCATACTTACCACAAATATGTTACTTTTAGATAAAAATAAGTTGCAAATATTATGATCATAAATTTATTCCTTAAATGGCATAATTTATTTTTAAAAAATAATAAGACATATAGTTATATAATAGTTTCGATTCGTTATATGTGAGCAGAAAGGAGTGGTTAAAAGTAAAATCACTTACATTCACTTTTATTATTTAGTTATTTAAAAATAATTTTTTTAAAATTAATCAACACCTTACTTTTAAAATATAATATCGTTTAACTAAATGTCAAATAATGCTCAATTATTTTTAAAAGTAGATCAAAAGTGAGAAAAAAATAATTTTTCTAAATTTTTATTTATTTTTGAATAATCAAATAGTCAGTATATAAAGCAGGTCTAATCGGATTCAACTCACCTACCTGAGATTAAAAATGACATAATTTATTAAAATATGTTTAAATAGCAAATGTTATAAATAATTTTTTAAAAAAATTAATGAAAATAAAGAAAAATAACCAAAGGACAAGGCTAACAAGGGCAAGATATGATCAGATCAGCGGTTCCCATTGGTCCAACCAATATCATCCTATCCACTCTCCATCTCCGCCACCCATCTCAAATCCACATCTACTTCTTCGTACACTCTTCTCATTTCCCTCCAATCTCCACAGCTAACCCACTCTCCCACCAGCATGGCCTCCCAAGCTGCCGCCGCTCTCTTCACTCCAACCACCCTCACTGCAGGCCAACACACCGCCACCCGCTCCCTCCTCCCCTTCAAGCCAGCTAAGCTCCTCTCCTCCCGCTCCACCTTCAAAATCTCCGCTGCCCCTGAGGCCCCCGTGGGCTTCACCCCGCCCGAACTCGACCCAAACGCGCCCTCTCCGATCTTCGGCGGCAGCACCGGCGGGCTCCTCCGCAAAGCCCAGGTTGAAGAATTCTACGTGATCACCTGGGAGTCCCCCAAGGAGCAGGTCTTCGAGATGCCCACCGGTGGTGCCGCCATCATGCGCCAGGGGCCCAACCTGCTCAAGCTGGCGCGCAAGGAGCAGTGCCTGGCGCTGGGGACAAGACTGCGGTCCAAGTACAAGATCAAGTACCAGTTCTACAGGGTGTTCCCCAACGGCGAGGTACAGTACCTGCATCCCAAGGACGGAGTTTACCCGGAGAAGGTGAATCCCGGGCGCCAGGGCGTCGGCCTGAACTTCAGGTCCATTGGGAAGAATGTCAACCCGATTGAGGTCAAGTTCACTGGCAAGCAAGTCTATGATTTGTGAGCGTGTTAAACAATAGTTTGCCTTCCGGTGTATCATATTGTTACTCTGTCATGCTTTGCGTCTCCTCTCATGGTGCTGTATTTGCTTCTTAATTCGGAACATAGATTTGATTTCTATGGCATTATATGTTGGTGTTGATGAATATATGAATGGTTCTGGGTTCAGATAATTGAGCATAAGATGCTGAGAAATCAATGGGTTATACATGATATCCAATAATTTTCATGGGAATTCAAAGAATCCCCCGTCTGTAAAGTAATCTGTTTTCTCAGAAAAAGAAAGATGGAATAAAAAAAAAACTGGAAGATTCATTGGTGAAGTTTGTTAGTAGTACCAAATGAGAGTAATATTCTGAAATTTTCAGAGACAGTAGTGCTTAACAGAAGTAGATTCAAAGAACACAACAGATCAAAAGGTCCATATTACAGATCAAGGTTTGTGGCATTAAGCTCCTTTCTTCTGAACCGCGAAAAAGGAAAACTCATACATGGGATGATTTCAATCCTTGCAACAATTGCTGTCAGAAATCTCATAAACGTTGTCTATGCTGCTGACTGGAATTTGTGAAATGTTCCATGGCCGTAGATGAACTTCGCCGTGCCCTCAGTGTACACGTGAGTCTCCTTTGCTAGCCTGCCAATCAAATGGTTAGATGAACACATGGAAGTATTGAGCGAGCATCAACACAGCCACAAAGTAGGGTTATTGTCAAAGTTTCTCACGATTTCCTGACGACCTTGCTCAGGATCGAAGCTGAAGCAAAGGTTTTTCCATCAAGGTATCGGTTTTCGCCGTTGATCCTCTGTTTTATTCTCATGTCTAGCTCCTCAGCATCAGGTGTAAATGGTGAATCAGATGCCTGCATAGTAGTAGATATAACTTAATTATTGTGCTCCAAAACTATAGCAAACGCATGTGCAGAGATGTAAATCTCACCATGACCCAACCCCAAGTGTCAGCATAAGAAGGGATATGAGCTGAGTAAGCCACAACATCTGCATAAGAAGGAAAGAGGCATTAATTCAATATCAATGCTGACAATAATGTCTCTGAAATGTATTGAAGGGCTTCGAAGATAATACATACATTTGAAAACCTGTTTGATGGTATTGTAGATGCAAGAGAAGACCTCAGTATGTGAGAAGACTCCTGCTGGCCCTGCCTGAAATCCAAAACATTCAGATTGCAGCAAAAAGTTATGGTTTGAAATGCAGACAAAAAATGCCTCCAAGCACCTGTGTTACGAAAATGCCGCCTTCGCTGAGTCTGGGCTTGAGGATGGACTCATAGAAGGATTTTGTGTACAGTTGGTAGCAGGGGCCGCCTTCTATTGGATCAGCCAGGTCACCGACGATCACATCATAACGATCCCTAGTCTTCTCGAGCTCTGCTCTGTTGCATCAGATTCACAAACAACAAGTTGGCAACAAGGATTTATACCATTATCAATTACTGACACTCTGGAGTTGATTACCTAGCATCATTGATGACAAGCTGAAGCCTTGTATCAAAGAATGCATCTCTATTAGCAACAAGATATGACTTGCAGAAATCTACAACTTCCTGCACCAGAAATTATGTACTCAGAACAGTAAAGGAGAGAACTGAACTGTATGATCAAAAGATCAAAATTACGTACCTCATCAATGTCACACATGACCACTCTCTCCACTGTCTTGTGCCTCAATATTTCTCTTGCTGTGGAACCTTCTCCTCCTCCCATTATAAAAACAGTCTTAGGACTGCACAGCACTTTACGTTAAGTCATTCAATAACAACAAAATACAAAGAAATCGGATAAAAGCAAGCAACAAGTACTTTGGGTGGTGGAGCAATGCCGGATGAACAAGGGACTCATGGTACACGAACTCATCAATCTCAGCACTCTGAAGCTTCCCATCAATAACCAAAGCCTGAAGCCAAAACCCAACCAAGAAAACCCGCAAAAAATGCAACTTTTCAGCTCATTTTGAAATCACAATCCACTAAGTCACTGACCTTCCCAAAAGGCTTGGTGTCCAGCAGTGCAATGTCTTGATACTGAGTAGCTCCAGTGTGCAAAATGCTGCACAATGTGTTTGGTTTATCCAATTCAATTAGCTTCAAATATAAAATTTTAATCTCCGGACTTTGAACTCTAAATCTTCATTACATTACCTGTTTAGAGCAAAGCACCACCTCAAATTTTGCTCAATCTCCTCCTCATACCAGCAGCTCTTCCTCCTGCTCTCCCCCTGAACTCCATTTCCATTACTAGAGACGTCACCCATGGCTTCAGTACCTGTGTCTCTACTCACTTTTCCGAATCGAGGGGAAGTGGTGAAGCTGGCTGTCCAAAGCAGGGGTTCTTATAGAGGGAGAGCTGTGTTTGTTGGATTTGGAGTCGTTCTTCAAGTGGCGGAATCATGGCGGGGGTTGGAGGCGAGGGAAGTGGAGGAATGGCAGGAAAACGTGCGTGCGTGCATGGTTATGCGAGACCACACGAGAAAAGTCCGGTTGCGGGTGCACGCGGGCTGAGGTTGATTCGGGCGTGACAGGGGATTTTGGATTCGGGCGCGGTTTCATGTGACAATGATGGCCCACATCTCGCGCGCATCCCCAACTTTATGATTCCAGTGATTCCGGCTTTTCCTGCGATATCACTTCCCCGAATTTTCCTGTAATGTCACTACCCAGTTCCAGCAGATCAGGTTGGAAGTCCGGAAACCCGCCCTCCAGATTGTATAATTTAAAATTGTTACAGGGCTGTAAATGAAAAAACCATAGTTGATAATGCCCTGGGAGAAAGAGAGACGTGAGCGTGCTGAGAAGGCATCATCATCGTCCAGAAAAAAGAGTGTCTGTTTTTTTTAAAAAAATTATTAGTGTTGTATAATAATAATAATAATTTGTTGGTGTTAACACAAAAATTGATGATGGCGTGCGTGCTCGGACGGTGGGCATTGCCACCCTCATCACATGCCACCTGCATCGAGGCGGCCAGCTCAGCTGCTGACTTGTCATCTCGACGGAAACATGACGTCATGAAAACGTGATTCGTGCGTGATCGCATCAGATCTCGATTGTGGAATGGTTACTTGAGTAATTTAAAAGCTATGAAATTATCAATTAATAATTAAGGTGAGAAAATAACAAATTCTAATTCATCGTTAGACTTATTGTTGATTAGCATTTTCTGTTAATCTTACTTATAACAATAACTATATTTTCTAATGACAATCCAAGCACATCTTTGAGATCATAAAAAAAAATCGTAAAGCCGAATTAAATCTGTCGGATCCGTTTTATCTGGCCAAACAGTTAGATCGAACCAAATTGACGGTGCAATCGACAAGTAACTCAATTCGGGTCAGTCGAATTGGGCCATTTTACTTGGTTGGATCGAGTCACTAAAAAAGGTCGGTACAAATACTTGGGACTTTTGTATAAATAACCCTGCAATCAGGAATTTGTGTATATGATACCATATACTATCACACAGACCCACAAGATCATTGTATTTACGTTGTTGACGGTTGTGTAATTTGGGATTTTTGAGGAGTATACATGAAAATGCCTTTTTGGTGTACAATATCATTTTATCATTGTACAGGGGTGTATATACAAAATTTCTTTTTTGGAGAATTAAAACCCGTAAATTATAAAATCGCCTAACTTTTTCAATAAACAATCGTCGATGGCCACCGCCTCTGGCCCATCCACAGGCGGCGGGGCTACTGCCTCCAATTCCTCCGCCTTCCGGCCCTACCGCCTCCTCCGCACCCTCTCCGGCCACTCCCGCGCCGTCTCCTGCGTGAAGTTCTCCAACGACGGGGGTCTGATCGCCTCCGCCTCCCTGGACAAGACCCTCATCATCTGGTCCTCCCAAACCCTCGCCCCCATCGCCACCCTCTCCGGCCACTCCGAGGGCGTCTCCGACCTCGCCTGGTCCCCGGACTCCCACTACATCTGCTCCGCCTCCGACGACCGCACCCTCCGAGTCTGGGACGTCCGGCCCCCGCACGACTGCGTCCGCGTCCTCCGCGGCCACACCCACTTCGTCTTCTGCGTCAACTTCAACCTCCAGTCCAACCTTATTGTCTCCGGTGGTTTCGACTACACCGTCCGCCTCTGGGACGTTAAGGCCTCGCGCTGCATCCGCTCGATCGAGGCTCACAGCCAGCCGGTGACCTCCGTTCACTTCGTCCGTGATGGATCTCACATCGTCTCCGGGAGCCATGATGGGTCCTGCAAGGTCTGGGATGCGAACACTGGGGCGTGCCTCAAGGTTCTCATCGCTGAGGGCTGCCCTGCGGTCTCATTCGCCAAGTTCTCCCCCAATGGAAAGTTTGTCCTTGTTGCTACTTTGGATGATACACTGGTAAAGTTCGTTCCTTGTTTTGATTTTCATTCTGAATGGGGGTTTTTACTTAGAAGCTGCTTGTCGTCTCAGTTTGTTCTGTGCTTCCAATTGACTAATTATCCAAGAAATCCTGTTGTTCTAGTGAGTATTGATCGGTTGAGTTACTAAAAATGATTGAATTGCAAAGATGGAGTTGAGCAAAAATGGAGGATATATGACGATTGGACACCAACATCTCAAATTTATGCCTTGATGGCTTCAACACATGTTTCACTGGCTCAGCTATATTTGAGTTATTAGCATCAGTAAAGTCCATGTCCTGTCCCTTAAATGACCACAAATGCCAATTCATTAGTGTATGCCACCGAAGAGCATCTGAACTTCAGGCTTTCTGTCAAACTATTTATGCTAATGGGAGTAACTAGCCAATTTCAAAACCTTGAGGCTTGACAAGGAAGACAAGGAATACAATATATGTTATATAACTGAGAAGTGTAAGAAGTGACAGAATAATAAATGCAATAATTGACCATCTAATGCTTCTTAAATAATCAAGAGGGCCCAAAAGGGACATGACCAAACTGAATGATTTTACCCATGCGTCTGGTATTTAGTCACCCAACTTCAATGTGTGCCCTTGATATGTTCTTTCATTTAGGAAGCATAATGTTCAGTTTATATATAAATTTGTGGATTACATCTAGTTTTATCAAGTGGTTACTGTTTCTATTTCTATCTGTTTGCAGTCTTTTTTTATTTTCTTGCATGTAAATGTTTGTATTAGACTTATGATATTGAACAAAAGCATTTGCATATTATGCCTTTGAGAGGTGAGGTAGTTCAATGCTTAAGCAATGAAATCTACATTTTCTCATGCCTTCCAATTGTGTGAATTCTTGAATTAAGTTTGAGCTTTTCTAACAATGTAAAACTGGATAATGGGGCATGAATGATAGTCTGTCTATTGCAATCTGATGAAACGAACTGCTCATCAATTATATGTTGCTACAAGCTTGTCCTGGAACTGTCATAATGGATGATTTCCCATATCAAGGGTTTTTTTGTGAGGCTTGATTCTTTGAACTACTTCAGACTCCATGCAATTTTCTGAAATCTGCAATCTTCCGCTTAATTCCTGCAGAGTCATATTTCACTTGCAACTTCTGCTGTGGCACTTAAAAAAATCTCTTTCCTGACATCTAATTTGAGCTTGGGG
Organism: Trichopus zeylanicus subsp. travancoricus; assembly: GCA_005019695.1. Taxonomy (NCBI): domain Eukaryota; kingdom Viridiplantae; phylum Streptophyta; class Magnoliopsida; order Dioscoreales; family Dioscoreaceae; genus Trichopus; species Trichopus zeylanicus. The sequence continues at coordinate 1,250,681 of RXID01022204.1, forward strand.
TCTCTTTGTTCACCATTTGGATTAGCACTAACTTGTTGGATAATATTTGACCATCCCAATGGTATAGCCTTCTCACGGCTAGTATCTATTTTGTCATTACAGCTGCTAAGATTGTTGGTTAGAAAATTGTTGCAAGATAGACTGTACTTCTGGTCTGGGTTTAAATAATTAAATGTCATTGTCTCATATTTTCAATGGGCCATTTGAAGGCTTTGTAGAAGATGCAGTTGAATAAATTTGCTGTAAAGAAGTAACTTAATTTGCTCATTCATCTTTTTCTTGTGTGTGGGTGCTCGTGTGTTGTTCTGTTTTCTTGCTTTTGCATGAGTGGATAACCACCTGTCTCTTATTGTTCTCAATATGACTAAAATGAGTTCCCCTTTCCTGTGTTTTTTATTAAATATTGTAATGTCAGGACCACACAAGCAGCATGCTACGTGATGTTTATATGTTGGTAATGAGTTTTTATTGTGTGAGTTCTTAATTTAGTTTCAAGTTACCAACAGTTTAACGCTTGAGTAATGGTGCACTACCTCCATTAGGTGAAACAAAAGCCTTAAAAAAGTACATCCTGTACTTGCCATACACAATAAGATGCCACATTAGGTGGATTTTGTTGATGCTGGACATCTTTGCCCTTCGCCTGAGCTTCTTATAACTGAGCATGCTTTTTTACACTAGCAGAATATTCCTTTTCTGTTTTTGTATATTTGATCTTCAAAATATTGATAATGGAATCCTATTCACACAGAATGTTTATTTCTTGAATTTTTTACTAGTTCTCTGATCATCCTTTCCAATCTTTTTGATCTTTATTTCATTTTCTCTGGCACACCCTTTCTTGAACTGCACTAACAACTCGCTTAATGCAAAATCATTAGAAATGCCGGTCTGGTGTACTAAATCCTTGTCTTTCCTGTTGATTACTTTCTCCTGTTGCTTGCCATTTATCTCAACATTTGACTTAACCTTAGAGGTTGGTTTCTCATCTTTTGGGTCGAACTAATTTTGTTGGGCTTATGATGAAATGTATATCGAGGCCAAACTTCAACCAAAATTTCACTGAAGAGTTGAGCTTCTACTGAGAGAGAAAGACGACTACCTTTTGAAATTTGGATGTATGATTATTCTAGCTAGTTAACTTAGGAAGTGGAATATCCTCATGATTCTAGGGTTTTGCAAAAAAACATGTTTATTTTCTTTTGTTGTGGGATGGTTGGATAAATATGCTCAAGGAAGGTTGTGCTACTCTATTATATTGACTTTGCTTGAAGTAATGCCCCGCATATCCTTCTCATCCCAGTGGTATCCATGTCGATGTACCTCTTTCCATCAGGAACCTTTAATATGATCCGACTTCAAGCTGGCAAATAAAAAACTGCAAAAGAAGAAAGCAGTAGACCCTTGAAAGTTTCTCAGCTTGCTGCTGATGTAAAACCTGATCTGCATCAAATCCTCAACCTTATGCCATCTTACTTTCAGTCCAAGAAGTATAGTATTGGGGCCAAAACAAAATTCAAAACTAAATGATATGAGGAGCTGGTTGTAGTGCAACAATAAATACCATAAACAAAGATGATCAGTGCCTGGAAAGAAGGAAAATATCGAAAACAAATTAAGATGGTTGAAGACAAGAAAGTGAAGCATCTACTGATTTCCAGTTTATATAGCTTGACAAAATATGGCAGCCTAACTGTACAGTAGTTTTAACTAAATTTCAGATAATCTCAGTTTTTGTCTCCCTTCTAACTGGCTGATCAAGCATGACTGTGCATGCACCAGCTGTTGGACCTTTTCTTTCTTTTAATTGGATTGATTTCTCTGATTTTATCTGTTGTTTAATTGAAGTTCTTATTTCATCTGTTGGTGCATGTTTCAAGTATTTCCATCTACATCACCCTTTTGCAGAAATTATGGAACTACACATCTGGCAAGTTCTTGAAAGTATACGCAGGTCATGTGAACCGAGTTTACTGCATCACTTCCACCTTTTCAGTCACAAATGGCAAATACATTGTAAGCGGCTCAGAGGACAATTGCGTATACATCTGGGACCTCCAGGGCAAACATATGGTTCAGAAATTAGAAGACCACACTGACACTGTCATCTCGGTGGCCTGCCATCCCATCGAGAACAAAATTGCTTCTGCTGGTCTTGACAAAGATAGAACTATAAAGATCTGGGTTCAAGAATAGTGCCCCTTATATTGCTAAAAAAAAAGGGAAAACAGTGCCTCTTTTGCTTGTTGACATTTTTGTATTATTTTATCTTTCAAAAGGAAAATTCATGTAGAACAGTTGCCAGTTTCAGCATCAGTTCATGTACCATCTCTTTTCAATTGGTTTTCCTTGCCTGCTCGTCCTGTTGTGTGGCATTCATTTATACATGTAAGCTTAAATTTCATGTAAATATCCATTCTTGATAGATTTTTTTTTGCACTCAGAAACAAAATCTATTGTTTCTTTACAAAATACTGGTACAATTTACTGATGTCTCGTAGAGTTGCAGCTTGAAATTTTGATTCCTCTCAAAGAAATTTGTAGGTCGGAGCTCAAGCCACCGCTCAACACTCAACATGGGAATCAGGGGGTAGTCTTCTCGGCAAGGTATGTGATGGAATCCCAGTGTGCGCCACAGCTCAATCTCCTTATTCTCAATTGCTTCATTCCTACGTTATTCATCCAGGAATCACGTAGAATATCATGCATAAGCGCTAGCTTGATTATATTCTGAAACTATCTCACCTGACTCCAGACAGCCAAGTCATCGTGGCCACGGCTCTGGTCTGCGTAGAGCCCTCCTGCCCACTTCGCCGACTTGTTATAAGTGGTCACCCACGCTTCATTGTATACGCCATCCGCATCTGAGGGAAGTCATCATCCCAGAGTGTTGAAGTATCCGATGCCCCAGTCTGGATTAGCCGATACCCGACTTTGTTCCCCATCTTCGTCGTCTTGTTCTGGTTCACAACTAGCAGGCTCTGAGCCCAGCTTCACTCTTGCATCTGCTTTTGTCTTGGCCGTCTCCTTCTCCACAGTCCAGTAGCTCCTTCTCGGGATCTTGTTGTTTGTGAACTTCTTGTCTTCATCTTGTGGCTTTGACGAAGGAGTTGTTACTTCCATCGACTTCAAGGCCGAGGTGGAAGATGATAAAGTGGTCGTGCTACACGGCTAGGGTGTTCTCTGCTAAGAGACTTCCGTTCATATCTTCTTTCATGTCGTCTACGTGAGTGTACTCTGTTCCTTTCACTTCCACTATCCCTGTCAATGATACCTGCATGAAATTGTCAGGGGCTTGTTTGGTAGCAGGATATCCCAGAATAGGGTTGGAGAATCTTCGACTTGTTTGGAATGACCCTGGTATTCTTTCTAGGATAACAGCTTATACATCCATTGGATTCCTTCGTTTCAATAATATTCTTACCAAAACTTTGATGAGCCACTCATCTTGAACTCCCAATCAATCACGTAGTCATAGTTCCCAACTGTGGACACCATCCTCGCCACCAAGGTAACCTCCGGCCTCACTCCACTTATCTGCAGAACCACGACACCCATCAATCCAAAGCAGTAATCTTCTTCCCTTTCTACCACTACTACTACAGTATTACTTATGTTACCAGTTGCTCAGGTATCACACTCGATATGCCACCATGCCACGTCGCCAGAGTACCGTTCGAGCACGCAGAAGACTTTGGGGACCTTCACCGGCTTGCCGTCTGGGTTTGCAAAGTACTCGCCCATGAAGTCGGCGTTGGCCGGGCAGTTGGCTTCGGGCTGCAGCGGGGACGCAAAGAGGCAGAACCCGTACTCGCCGTCGTCGAGGAATGTTCTGTTTACCACTCCTCGTCAAGGTCCATGTATGGTACGAAGAGCTCCGATGTGTAGCATCTGCAGAGAACCCTCCGATTCGGGCCTTTGTCCTCGTCGTTGACCGTTGGGCGGGACATGACCATGGCGGCCCACGCGTCGAGGGCCAAGTACGAAGCCCAATTGGACCACCTGACTAACTGAGATTAGACAAAATGTGGTTTTACGTGTAACAACCTGTAAGTTAATATGAACACGTAATATTCCTTTCCGGAAGAAAAAAAACCGGGATTTTTACAAAAACCCCCCTTCTAATTTATTATACTTATAAAAATCGGCGTCAGGCGAATCAAAATTTTAAGTTTTTGGGTTGGGGATTGCCGAAACCAATACATTTCATCGTACTTTGATCATTTCTGTCCAACGCAATTTTAGTTCGATTTTAACCAATTTATTTTCTATTTTTTTTATTATAAGTTGACTATATTTTAACTTTAGATTAAAAAATATTATAAAATTTATAAAAAATATGAAAAGTAGAACATTTTTAAAAATAGATGATAATTTAAATTAAGTTTAATTGTTACGAAGTTAATTTTTCATATTATAGTCGAAAATAAATAAAAAAACTAATTTGAAGCGCATACTATATATTTTTAAAATGTAATAATTAATAATTAATAAGATAATATTATAATATATTGAAAAATAAATAGAAGACACTTATTTAATTTAAATTATTGATAATTTTATTTTTAATACACATTAAAAAATAAAAAATATATATGCATAATTTTTGGATAGAAAATTGTCTAAAAATAGCTTAGAATTCGAATCCTAGTAAAAAAACTTAGCTCGGATTAGACTGAAATCGAAAACCGAAACGTTTGCGCGGAAATTAAAAACCGTATGCGTTACTTCAAACCTGATCAAACGTCCACCAATCTCGAACCCCTTCCCCTCCATCTGCACCATGGCCACGGCTTCGCCTGCACCGCCGCCCGGTAATCCGTCCCCTCCGCCTTGGGCACCGGAACCACCACCCTATCTCCTGTACCCAACTATCTTCATCTCGTCGAGGTCAATCACCATGCTCACCCCCTCCACCGGCCGCACATAACGATTCACCGTCTCGCCGGCGACATAGCACATCTCCTTCAATAGCCTCCTACTTGTCCCCTTCTCGCCGAACCATCCAACAGGAAAAGCGAGACACACCACCTCCTCCAGCAGCAGCCCTCGCCACGCCACCGACTCCAGGAAAGGATCGTAGCTGCGCGGCAGCCGCATCGCCTGCAGCTGCTCTTCCAATGTAAGCACGGGGAAGCCATGGCCGGCGTATATACCTTGTTGTCTACGATGAACTTGTTGTTTAAGTTGACGACAATTTCGTGGGTTTGGTGGGCGGAGCGGGCGATGACGAAGGCGTGGCGGGGAGGGGATGGCAGGCACATGTCGAGGTCGTCGAGGCCGACGTAGTGGAAGCTTAGGGGCGACGGGAAGGAGGAGCTAGCGATGATGATGTCACGCACGGCAAAGATCTCGGCTGGCGATAGGTGGTCCAGCCGGTGGGTGAAGGAGGTGAATGGGAGAGAGGAGAGATGGAGGAAGAGGAAGAGGGGGACGAGGAAGGAGGAAGGAACCATGGCGAAATGGAGAGTGAACTGCCAGTACGAAGGAAGAAGACGGTGTACAGCACATGTCGTCGTCTTTGTCCGAGGGTAGGGATGGATGTATAATGGGAATTTTTTTTTGCAAAAATTATTTTCTTGGTAATGGAAAATAAAAAATCATAACCGATTAAAGAGTTTTTCAGACATAATTATCTCATGCAAAAGGGGTCAAAGCGTTAAAAACAGCAGGCGAAAGAATGGCAATCCGTTCGCAATGGGTTTAACATCTAAGAATACAAATATTACAAAATATAAGGGCGTAACTGCAAAAGGTCTGATTCGTTGACGCAATGCAACAAATATTGATAAGTCGGGGATGTTTGCGAAAAATCTTTCTTATTTTTCAGGACAAGACTAATGACTAGAGCAGTTGGGCCAATGCGTGCGGCCAAACGGTTTGATCTTGATGAGCTGGTTGGACTCGAAGAAGTTGGAGGGGCGAAGCTCAAAGCCGCCGCTCAACATCGGCATCAAGGGGAAGTCTTCTTGGTAGGGCACGTGATGGAAGCCCACCGTGTACCAGACTACAATATCTTCGTTCTTGATCCTCCGATTCCTGCATCATCATCCGCATTCAATATAATAAAAAACAATTAATTAAGACCCACTTGAATTACATTAAACTCGACATGAATTGTCATTTTTTTATTTTTTACTGATTGTTCGATTTTTATGAACAAAAATATTATATCCAATACTTTAATTGTGTAACATTGTCATATCGAACAGGCTTTCGTGCGTACCTTTGGCTCCAGGCCGCCAAGTCGTCATTGCCCCGGCTCTGATCGGCGTACAGGCCGGCGGCCCACTTCTCCGACTTGTTATACGGTGTTACCCACACCTGCTTCCTCGTGTACCTCGCCCTTATCTGCGGGTAATCGTCGTCCGACAACAGCGAAGCCGCCGGAGCGCTTTCGCCGATGATCCGGTACCCGACCTCGTTCCCCATTTTCGTCTTCTTGTTCGGGTTCACAACAAGGAGGTCAGCTGGCCCTGAGCTGACGTCCACCCTCGCGTCCGCTTCCGTCTCGGCCGTCTCCTTCTCGACAGTCCAGTAGCTCTTTCTCGGCGTGGTGCCGTCAACGACCTTGACGGTCTTGAGCTTGGCTTGGACGAAGGAGTTGCGGCCGCCGTCGATGTCGACGTCGAGGTGGTAGGTGATGAAGTGGTCGTGGCGAACGCCTATGGTGTTCATGGCCATTAGCGAGCCATACAAGTCTTCGACTTGGCTTACTTGGTCTAAGTGCGTGTAGATTGTGCCCTTCACTTCTAATATTCCGGTTAATGCAACCTGAACCACGAGCAAAAACAATCTTATGATCTGTTTCAATGTCCGACAGAGATGGACAGCATAGAGGTCGCGTGAGTTCTACCAAAATGTTCCATTCGTATTCATTCGTATCAATACTAACAAATTTTTTTTGTAAATTAAAATTAATTATATAATAATTTAAAATTTAAAAGACTAATTATTTTTTTTATAATAATTTAATTTAATAATTATGTAAAATAATTAATATTAATTTTTTTAGAAAAAAATTTAAAAATTCTGAACCCTCGCTCCGAACCAAAGGGGCAACTTCAATAGCACAACAAAGTGCCCTTGTCTATTTTCAGTACTAATTCTCCAAGCAGGAATGTCATTTTGTGAGACTAAGCAGATATATATCACAGAACAAATCCAATGAAAAATCTAAGAAACTCACCCCAAATCTGATGGAGCCACCGGTCTTGAATTCCCAGTCGACGACATAGTCGTAGTTCCCAACGTAGACACCATTCTCACCACCAGACTAATCTCCGGCCGCACCTCTGTGATCTGCACCACCACCAATACCAATTCAAACACAAAGATCATTTGAGTTACTGCAAATCCGCAGACTACAGACTGACTGACTGACCACTTTGCCAGGGATCCCGATCTCGGTGTGCCGCCATGCCGGATCTCCGCCGTACCGCTCGAAGATGCAAAACACTCTCTCTCTCTCTCTTCACTGGCTTCCCGTCCTGGTTGGCGTAGTATCCGTCCATGAACTGCGCGTTGGACGGGCAGTCTGTCGTCGGCTGGAGAGACGAGGCCGACAGGCCGAACCCAAACTCGCCGGCGTCGAAGAATGTCTTGTAGTACCACTCCTCGGTCGGGTCCTGGTACGGCACGAACAACTCCGACACGAAAGAGCGGTACAGCACCTGCCGGCGCCGCCGTTGCTCGGGGTCTTAGACTGATGCCAGAGAGACGACAGCGCCCGCCCGCACGTCGAATGCAAGATGGAATGCCCAGTTCGCCCACCTGATCACAGGGCCATCTATAACAAAGCCTTTGCCTTCAGGCTGCGCCACCACCACCGGTTTGCCTCGCGGCCCGAACGGCGACTTCAGCTTCGACGCTCGGTAGTCGGTCCCGGCCGACGTCGGCACGGGAATGCCCATCCTATCCGTGTACTCCACAATTGCCATAATGTCGAGATCAACGACGATGGTGATCCCTTCGAGCGGCCTCACGTAGGGGTTCACCGTGTCGCCGGTGGCGAAGCAGAGGATCTTCAGCAGCCTCTTCGTCTTCCCGGTCTCTCCGAACCACCCGACGGAGAACGTCGTGCACACCACGTCGCTCAAGTTCAACCCCCGCTTCTCGACGGAGACGACGAATGGAGTGTAGTTGAAGGGGAGGAGGGAAGCTTGCGTTTGCTCTTCGAAGTTGAGCAACGGGTAGCCGGAGCCGGTGTAGACTGCGTCGGAGACGACGGAGTTGTTGGACAGGTCGACGATGGTCTCATGTGTTTCCCCGTCGGACCGCCCGATGACAAAGGCCCGGCGCGGCAGAGTGGGGCGGGAAGGCTTGGAGGAGAGCCAGGAGAGGACAGCAGGCTTGTCGGGCTCGTCGAGACCGACGTATTGGAAGGTCAGGTGAGCCGAGGAGGAAGAGCCGAGGTGCGAGGATTCGATTATCTGGCGAACAGCAGAGAACTCGGCGGGACTGAGAGGATCAAGAGGATGGGAAAGGCATGAGAGGAAGGAGAGGAAGAAGAAGAAGAGGAGCATGGCTAGCTTTGCAGCCATGGAAGACAAAGGAGAGTGATAACTTGAGCTTCCAAGGAAGCCATGGATGACTTTTAAAGAGGCCAAAACTCGAAGACAGAAAAGTCATCCTTGGAGACCAACTGTCAACTTGTCCGTGGCTATCGCTGTTGTTTTTAATCTCAGTTGTCATTGTTTTTTCCGTGAAATTGTGCAACAACTCTGGTCTAATTCGAAGAAGCAGACGATGTGGATTAGTCTTCTGATTGACTGGAAAATTAATCATGTGATAGGAATCAATTAATTTATCATGTTACCACCATGTTGTTCTGATTAATTTATTATTTAAATATAAAAAATATAGTAAAATTATTTTTATATTATTTTAAAAAATAAATTATCATACTATTTTTATATGTATTTATTTAAAATTTAACAAATAATATATTCAAGAGTATAAAGATTCAAAAGAAAATTTAAATCATTTACTAAACAGACTTAACGTCTAAATATAAAAATTTTGACTAAATAATTTTTTTATTTTAGTCATAATTTTAAACTTAATTTTAATTTTCAATCAAACCGTACCTTAATATTCTAATACAAACCCAGAGAGTGACAGAATCTTTCGTTTAGTTGTTTGGGTTTCCCACTATTAGAAGTTTTCATGAGGTTAATGTGTTGACTTAATTAAATCTAAACCGTTTAGATTAAGAAGCTCACAATGCAGGTTGGACAGTCGTGGCATAATCTAATAAAATTTTTTGAGAGAAGATAATCCCACAAGGATTTACACAATAGATTCGGTTGTTGTGGTCATATATATTTAAAACATGAGCCCGCAATTTAAAACAAATCAGATTATATATTTAAGAAATGAGCCCGCAGTTTAAAACAAATCAGATGTACCGAAGCATTTGAAGGGGAGCAAGCCCAATCAAGTTTTGATTCATCTACATTTAGGAGACAAATCTGCAATTTAAAATAAAACAGATATACCAAAATTGCAAACTTATAACAACTTATGCCACATGTAATTACTAAACAACTTTTTTTAATTGGGATTACCATTGTAGCCTTGTAGAAAGCAAGAAATCAAATGATCAAGTATTTTGCATCAGATACATTTACTGAGCATTGGCATGTGACTAATCTAATGACTAAAAAGGCAAATTGTATACAATAATAGAGAACACGAGGTTAAGTCCCATTCTTGATAGGGTGGTAAGACATCTTCTGCAGTTGTCCAGCTCACAACTAAACTGGATTCTGTGACAGCCTACAAGCCGCAACCTCTCCAAGAGTGACCATCAGCTGTTGATATTTCAATTGCGACACAATCTTCAACAATTTAACTCAAAACCTTTGGATTTCATTTCCACCTTATTGCTTGAGTTATTTTAAAAAAAATACAGAAATTGATAGCTATAATATCCATAAGCTAGTCACTGTGAATTGAAAAGGGAAAGTGAAGAGGATAAAGCAACTTGAAAGTAGAATTACTGCAAATCATTTAAGAAAGGAAGCTAGGGAGTTCTGATGTCAAAAGCTACAAAATTGAGTATACCATTGCAAAATCTCATTTAGCACCATCATGGGTTCTGTTTGCATTTGTGTATATATATCTGAGATGAATCAGTCCTCGAGCAGAGTTGCCAAGAGAGATAATTTGAGAAGAAAAATTGTCAAAACTGCATCCTGTGCTCCAGAAAGCACAGCTCCGCTTGCGATTTCCTTTTTCCGACTGTACACCTCTCCAGATATTGCTATGGTACCTTTGACTATGAGCATTTAACTCCGATTTAGGCCTTTCAACAAAAAAGCACCCAGTCCACCAACTGCAAGCAAGAGAATAAGTGAATTCCCAAAAGCATCCACATCAAACGTCCTGTTTTGAGTTTCAGAGATTCCACGGCGGCTCATTGAAGCCAAATGTTCATGGAGCAAGTTTGATAAATTATCAAGTTGATGCATGATTTGCCGCTGGCCTCGCGCAATGACCACTACCTGCTTGCAAGAAATATCAACACATGAAACCTGCCTTCAAAATGAAGGATAAGAAAAAGTCAAGTTTATGCTTTCCTGAGTAGTGCAATAGGAAACTTGAAGAAGTTACATTTAGAATGTTTTAAACCAACAATCTATGGCAATCATTTGCATATCATAGCATTAAGTATTGCATTAGGTAGAGAGACTAACACAGGAAACACCACACATGAGCATTACATTGGAGAGCCTTACAAAGTCAAAATTTCCAAATAATGAAAATCATTAACGGTATTATGATTCTTGAATACAATGCTCACCATCCCCTTAATGAACATTTTGTGAAAGTACTACTTTCAAGAAAGAGACTTAGGGCGCGTTTGGTTCGATTCCGGGTTTAGGAATTATGAAATTATGGGAATTGAGTGATTCCGGGGAATTGAAGGAATTGAATGAATTAGATAATTATAGTGTTTTGGTAAGTATTTACTGTAGGGAATTATGAATTGGCCATTTCCTTTACGTTGTTTAGTTGACAAATGGAATTGATCAATTCCATAAGTTGTTGAATTCTTGTATTTGGATGAGTTTTTACTGTAGGGAATTGAGAAATATATTAAAACAATTAAAAATAATAAATATTTTAAAAAAATAAAAAAAAGACTATATAAATAACTTATTATAATCAATTACAAATTTATTTAATATAATTTTGTTATTATTTTCTAAAATAATTTTTAATAAATATTGAAAATATATACTTATTTTTTTGAAAATAAGTAATATTTAAGTAATTTGAGTAATAAATTAATTTTAATTTTAAAATTATTGAAAAAATTTTAAAAATTAATAAGATTTTACAAAAAGACCCAAAAATGAAAGGATTTCAGTTTCACTATATGTACAAATATCATAATAAATATTAGAATGATTTGTATCTACTACAGAGACAACTTAATATATTAGAAAAGACATTTTAATAGGTTAATACAAAAATCCGCTCAAAAGATGGTTAAATACATAGTTTAACTTAACAGGTTATTACAAAATATATAACTACATACTTATATCATCCATAAACTCCTGAAGTCACTCAATTCTGTCCTCATCATTCATACCATCAACAAATGTCATGCCATCAACCTCGTCCTCATGTAAACGTCTACATGCAAGTTTCAGAAAAGGTTTACTAAATTGTTCCCCCTTGAACTTCATCAAAGTTGGATACACAGCTTTCTTCCAAGAATCCTTTCCAGCTATTTGAAGGGAGGATGCAACTTGACGCATGCTGATCATCAACTCTTCCATCATCCTTTGATCAAGAGTTTTGCCCTTGCGCTTACGTGACCTCGATGTATTCTCTGAAGAAGAGACTTGCTATTTACCTTTCGACTGACTATTAGTAGCATAGTTGGTAGAAGGTCCCTCTCTATCAGCTGTATTTTGAGTATCCTCGTCTACAGAATATTGTTGTTGAGCCTCTTCTCTATTAAAATCTTCTCCAAAATTGTCAAATGCAGATTTAGCCATACTTCCAGTAGCATAGTCTGATCCGCAAATCAGGAGCAACTCCTCGTAAAAGGGTGTACGTGTGTTCAAAATATATTTAGCTTCCGGAATTTGTTGCAAGATTATATAAAATATGTTAGATGTAACCTAAACTAATAATATATTTACAAAATAAAAAAATAGAAAAAATATTTTTTTTTCTTACGGCTATGATATCAACATAGACTTGTCCGGATGCTGTGATCATCTTCTGATCTTCAATCCACCCTACCCCACTGAAGTCTTGTACATTTTTAATGACTGCAACTCGTTTCTTTAATATCTTCTTATAATGGCTTTTAACATTATCAGCATTGAACTCAATATTGAACTATGCATTCACAGCATTTGCAGTTGTGACAAATGTTTGCCTCTTGAAAGACTTGTCTTGCTTTAAACCTGCATGCACTTGTCCAACTAAAAAATTAATAAGAAACTCGAAGTTGCTTTTAGACGACACTTTATGTGATCTATGAATTCTGACCTTGATTGTTCTTTGTTTCGCAACTGCTACTTCCATGTTAGGACTCCTGTCAGAAAGTGAGTTGGAGGAGTCCAGTGCTTCATATCCATCTGAGTCCATAACACCTAGATAGATAAAGAGCAACACTAGATAAGGAAAAGTTTATCAAACAGGAAGTTTGTCTTCGTGTGCTAGATATTATTAAAAAAAACTTGCAAAAAAGAAAATAAACTTACAAGTTTTGCCTGGGGCAAAACTCCTGACATGAAACTCATACCTCTTTGTAGAGCTTAACGCAGCTGTTCTATTGTCTGTTTCCGCTACTTATTCTGTGCTCCTATCCTTTATAGTCGAGCAGTTTAGTTTAAAACCTCTCGCTTCTCAGGTTTCGGCTTAACTCCGACCCCTATCTAAGAGCTTGGTCGAGCATCTTCTTCGAAACTTGTTTCAGCATTTTCTGCGCCCATTGTCTCATCAGATTCAGATATAGAGAAATAAGAAGAATTAAAAGATTTGAAGCAAATGACTAGATGATTTTAAAATAACTAGAAAGGTAGAAGGAAATTAAAGATAGGAATAGGAGCAGAAATTACCAATAGTGATCTTAAGCATAAGGAGCTAGTAAAAGAAATTAATCAAAACTAGGAACATCATAATTTAAAAGATCTCAAGCATTGACTCACAAGAAGATCGACAGTAATCATTCCCAAAATTGCATACATAAACAAAAGAAATTAGTGATCTTAATGCATCTGTTAAGTATAAAAACTAAATCAGATGATGGAGACGAAGGAGGGAGGAAGGACGAAGAGATAGGAGAAGAGTTTAAACTGCCGTAGAAGATCGACAATAATCATTCCCAAAATTGCATACATAAACAAAAGAAATTAGTGATCTTAATGCATCTTTTAAGTATGAAAACTAAATCAGATAATGGAGACGAAGGAGGGAGGAAGGACGAAGAGATAGGAGAAGAGCTCTTACCTCTGTAGACCACTGCTCCGACGATGGGGAGGAATTCGTGGAGCAAAAGAAGAGATCGATGGAGAAGAAGCCGAGCTGGACGAGCTGGACGAGATCGACGGAAAAGAAGAGGAGCTGGACCGAGAATGGGGAGGAATTCGTGGAGCAGAAGAAGAGATCGGTGGAGAAGAAGCCGCTAGACAAGCTAGATGAGCTGGACGGAGAAGAAGACGAGTTGGACCGGGAATGGGGAGGAATTCGTAGAGCAGAAGAAGAGATCGGTGGAGAAGAAGCCGCTGGATGAGCTAGACGAGCTGGAGCTGCTGGACGATGAGGAGCTGGACGGAGGGGCTGGAACCGCTGGACGATGAGGAGCAGCTAGAGCCGTTGGACGATGAGGAGGAGCTGGACGGAAGGGCTGGAGCCGCTGGACGATGAGGAGTTGGAGCTGCTGGACGATGAGGAAGAAGACGAATGGGGAGGAATTCGTGAGCCGTTGGACGATGAGGAAGACGAATGGGGAGGAATTCGTAGGGAATTGATCGTAGTGCTACAGTGAAAAACGAGGGGAAAACACAAGAATTGGTGTTTTCCCCTCGTTTTGAGAGGGAATTAAAACCGGGAATCGGCGGAAATTCAGAAATAGCCGATTCCCCCGATTCCAGTTCTGGGAATCGAAACAAACACCGGAATGGAGGGAATTGGGCTCTCAATTCCCTCCATTTCTCCGATTCCCGGTTCCGGGAATCCAAACAAACACGCCCTTCGAGAATACATTTTCCACATACCTCTTCTGTTAGTGGAAAATCTTTAGCCAACTGTGAAGAAGACGATGAATTGGATATCAGGGTACCGTTCCCCAAGCCAGACAGGAACAAAGAAGTTGGTCCTGAGCCATTGCATGTGTCAGCTTGGTGGCCTAGATTCTGCTGGCTCGTAGAACGTTTTCAGACAGAGAATTTGGAATTTAGTTTTTCAATCTGGTTGGTGAACTCATCCATCCTCTCATTCAGTGTTGATATCTGTTCTGAAAATTGTGTGATCACACCCTATATATGTACAGAAAACAATAAAAAAGAAACGAACATCATCAGATTAGACAATCATACACACGCCAATGGACTATAATTCACACAGAATAAGGAGTTCCATGTTGTTAAAAAGAAGCATATCATTGATCCCAGAATTTTGCAACCATAATACTCAGATATGCATTTACCTGGCTAACCGAAGGTGATTCAGAAGCTTATACATCAAATCTTGCATTTCCAACAGTAAGACCGGTAAGCTTAGCTAAGTGCTTGTCTCCATGTGTTGAATAGGAGTGTGATATTCCACTGCAGAGATTTCCAACAAAACTAGCATGAGAGTAATGTTCTTTCTAGGAAGAAATTACAGCAGAAAATTCAGGGGAATGAAACTGCAGCCAAGCGCACATGAACTTGGCCAAAGTTGAAGAACAAGAACATCAGAAAGGAGATTAATAAAAAATCTAAATTGCTGAATGGAACACTTTGAGCCTAACTAAGTTGATTGTGCAATTCAGATTTTGAGAACCTGGAACAAAGAATAAATATCATCTAGAAAGCAATAATAGCATAGCATGCATCTTAAGTAAATATCCTTCATAAAGAACAAATCTAAATGATTTTAGACAAACATCAGAGAAATGAACGAAATGGAACCTCTTGAGATGCTTGTTTCTCATAGCAACTCTATCAGCAGAGGCACGAGAAAGTGCTTCCCTAGGGCTAGAGGCAATGTCATCATCTATGCTAAGCTTTGTCTTCAAGTCATCTGGCAGTGCCTGCTCATTGACATTAAAGCAAGACAGAAGTATGAAAAACCTAGGCAGTGATGGGTAAAAGAAACTTGTAGGTGTTCGGTGATATCGCACCATAACATCATTCACAAGCTTTTCAAGCTGAATCTGCTCTATATAAGTGCGGGGAATATAAGATCCCTCCAAACCTAACCCCTCTGCAACATTTCTTACCAGTAGTCGATCTCTCCCTTGAACCTTTTAAAAAAAAAAAAACAACAAGGTCAATCCTACTGCAACCAATATATGACCACAAAACAGAAAACACAGGTAGCTCAACTCATAATTCCAAAAGGTTACTAGCAAAGTAATCATAGGCTCAAGGAATCTCAAAAATTCAAAGCACTTCAAAGGAACCTAGGTAATGCCTATAAATTAAATTGATGCAAAAGAGGTCATATGTGCAGGGTTCAGGCACAGGCATGACAGAGCCCAGGTTGAATTCTTAAGATATAGGCTCAGGCACAGGTTGAGCCAGACTGTTGAATGTAAAAATATTTTTCAAAGCATGCCTTCATTCAATTTTAGAAAAATTGGACCCAATCCCAGCCTGCACTGTATCTTATGGCCAAAGCAACCCCAATAATCAAATTCTCTTTCATTGATGACTTCAATGGCATGTTTGGACAAGCTCATCAACTTTGTCACTACAATACTACAAATCCTCTGAAATAAATCTCTGTATGGTTGGAAGTCAGTGGCTAATAATTCAGTACACAGTGTAAATAACAACTACCAGCAAACTCTCGAGGAACTGGGCAAAGAACTCAAAAACATAGAAAGTTAAGCAACATTAATAAGTGCAATGTTTCATATAGATTTTACAAACAAGAGATAGTTCCCCTATCAAAAATTTTGGTTTCTTTGTCCATAATAAACAATTAACACTCCCACTCAGGACAATAAATAACAGTTTACCTCCACTGAACTTAGTCTTTACAGATGACCACTAGTGGCACAAGGAGTTCTCTGCACAAATTAAGAAAATGCAGCAGAGAAAATTCCTAGATGAAACTAGACCTGATAAGTGAATCTTTAAGCTCTCTTTGGCACAGCAGTCTGACAAAATTCACTTTCTGATTCTGTATTTTCTAGACAGTAGATGCATGGCAATACTGGGATTGACTCGTCAACACGAGGACAGCATTTTTGTGCATTAATAATTAAGCCATATTTTTGTTCGCTCAAATTTTACAAACGTATTGATTAACCTTGTCTGAAGTTATAGTCCACTACTGCTAATCAGACAAGAACCCTCAAAAAGATCAAATCAAAAAAATATTTCAGGTAGCTACCAGGAAACTAACAATATGAATGGGAAGATTGATTGACATACTTTTCCTTTACCAGTTGTTAGTCTTGGGACAATGTCCAAATCCTCATGAAAATCAAGAGTTTTGCAAATGTAAGTAAACAGTATAGACAGAGCATATGACTCAAGAATTTGAAATGGAATAAAGAAAGGTTTACCTGAACATAGTGTCTGTTTAGTTGTTCCAACCAATCAATTTTTATTGCCACCCTATCATCAGAAAAAACATGGCTGCTTCTCTTCAAGATGGCTGCAATAGTATATCCCAAGGCCATTAACCCACCAAGAAGTCGCACACTAACCTCAAAACTTATCCTTGGTGATATAATAAAGGGACTATCAGTCACCCATTCCTGAAACCAACAAAGCATCGCCTGTAATGTAACATAGGCAAATGCAGTTTGATAAAATACTATACGATTACAGAGCAACATAGTATTTTACAGACAAGCAGTACTCAGAGACAAAAATCTAATAACACACAGAAGTTTCAATCCCATCTTTTGGCAAGGAAAGAACAACTTAGCAGCAGGGATGGTATAGTGTAGCAAGGCATACTATATTCCAAAGCCCCAAAAGCAAGGATGTCAAAAATGGGAGACACAACAATGAAAAACTGTAATCATAAAACAAAAACTATAAGTACAGTAGAACAGAACATCAACTTCTATTCTCCAAGATGTCACCCTCTAAGTCACGAACAAGGCCTTTCTTTGCACATATATTTGGATTACTCCAACAAATTTAAGAGAAAGCCCATATAACCAGAAAAACTTGCCTCCAACATAAGATTGTATTTTCCCTCCTTGTTTCGCATTCTAAGATAAGATTGGCATGCTTCTGGATCTTCACCTGGTGGCAAGAGATATATATCATAAGTCTCCTCCATACTTTCTGTGCATTCACTGGGAAAGATAGCCTTGATTTGATCCTCTGATAAAGTCCTTGCTGACTGAAATGACAAAAAGCACTTAGTTTATTTAGTGCAAGTCTCCAAAGCACTAAAATAACTAGCACCAAGAAAATATAGAACCCATTAACTTGAAAGAAAAAAAGAAGGAAAAGGCTACTAACCTTAAGGATATAAGTGGGATTCTGAAAGCCTGAGAATGGATTGAACTTGTTGGTTATTTTTATGTGTGCAGTTTGCAGATCTGGTTCGATAAAAGCCTTGTACATTGGATAGACCTATGTGGAACAAGTTCAGTTTGCCATGAGAACTGGATAAAATAATGAGAAAATAATAAATTGTTAAACAACCAAACCAAAAGAAGTCAACAACATCCTTCTAAACTATAGAACATTAGAAGCCTAATTTATCATGATGAGCACATAAGCAATTTAGACAGTAGCGCTAACCACATATATCTAGAGAAAAAACTATTGAGTAGAAGAGAAAAGTAACCGTTTCAGATATCTGATGAATAATTTCTTCCGGTTCTTGGCCAGCACGCTGTATGTCCCTTAAAACTCTTTTGACAAGATCAAAATGCACACCGCCTGTCACAGAAACCCGCAGGTCAAGAAAAGGCCGCAATCTTTCACTCAAAGCATAAATGCCTTCAATAACAACAATCCGGGAGCTAGGAACTTCGACTACCCTGTCAACATAACAGACAATGAAGTTTAAGTCAGCACAATCATCAAATTCACCAGAATCCATAGATCAAATAATATTTCCATTATGGGGATCAATAAAAGTGAACAAAATAGCATTGATCTGTCTCACCGATATCCTATGCGGCAGCTTGATTTGAAATCATATATGGGCACCTGAACAGGATTCCCTTCTTTCAAATCACGAATATTTTCCAGCAAAGTGTCATAATCAGTTAGCCTCGGATCTGCTTAATTATGGCAAATATGAGAGTTCCAATAATGAAGATACTTCCTCCTCTATTAGCAAACTTGTTGCAAAGAATTAATGACAGCTTTGAAGATACATGCTAGATCAATAAGCAGTAAGATAAAAAAACTGCTCCCGATGAGGTGGCAAAGCCACAGATAAAGGTGCCAAGGTAGCATTCAAAACACCAAAAAGGTGTACAGATTGCTAGTCAAACCAGCCAGAGCACCACCAGTGGCAGAACCCCACAACTTGCTGGTTGGAGACCACCATAGCAGTCCTTCACGCTATGTAGGCACACCATAAAAACATATCATTATCAATTATTGCAGAAACAGATAAATTTACCATAGTTGAATCAATAGGTAGAGAGGTGGTCATATATGTCTGATTAGAATTTAGAGCAAAGCAAGCTATGATAATAGGCTTTGGGATGGTAAGCACAACCAACAAAAGATTATTTCACAATTAATATGTCACCAAATCTTCCAGCCCATGTGAAAGGGGAAAACTAATTGCTAAGAGAGCTATGCAACAAATTCGGAGTGAATTTTTTTTTTCAAAATCAATATTTTTTCATATTTCAACAAAGAAAGGCCTTTCAAATAAAATTACATCTGAATTTACATGGCAGCATCAACATGGCTTTTGGACAGCAAAAGTAAAATATCCTTATACCAAAGCATTCTTGTCAAGGTGTTGGACAACTGAAGAAGAACTCACAAAAGATATAGCAGGAATTACCGTCAAAATTGCCATCAATAATACGACTTGAATCATTATAGTTGTCCATCGAAATGACAGCAATGCTTGGCATAAAATTGAGAACTTTCTCAGTGAATACAGTTTTCCCAGCTCCTGAAGGACCAGCAACACCAACTAAAATAATGCCTTCATTCTTTTGGGCCAACAACTGGCAAGCCCGAATCACTGCAAAGAAACCTTTCTCAAAGGACAATGGCTCTTGGATAGGTACAATCTCATAGTGATTACAATCCTTTCTTTTAACTAACTGAACTTGGTCTCTCAAAAGACCTGGCTTCCGATGAGATGAATCCACACTAGGACTATCCCGAGCCATTGATTAATAATATAAAGAAACTATCCTGTAATAAACAAAGAATAAACATGATTACAAGTGACACCAGATCCTAAAACTGGATAAATAATCAATAACTGTAATATAGCTTCGACATAAAATTTACAATCCTCCTCTTCAAGCAAGCAACCTGAACACAAGAAATATATCTAAACTTTGTCATGCTCTGTGTAATGCATTTTATGAACATTTCAAAAGTGGTTTACTTTTTGGGATAATCCATGGGCTGGTCCCAGTAGTGGCAGCCTCTCACTTAAGCAAGCAATAGAATAGAAAATAGATAAAGTGATCACCTAAGCACACGTTTGCTCATCCAAACCCTCCTCTCTCACCATGCTTCTCCTTAACGATACCATTTTATTCCTTCAAATCCATCAGTTCACTCTTCTATTACACACATCAACTTTCTTTGAAACTTTGCCATTTATTGATCATATTCCTCAATTTCAGACAAAAAACATCCGACTAGCAGCCACAAAATGCAAAAGCAAGATAATTTATACCTAGTATTACCAGTACAAAGTCTAAGCCTTCCTTCTAGCAATCAAAACCAATACATTTCTCTCTTCTCTCCCAGCATTCCCTTCGCCCTCACAAAACTGAATCAAGCCCAAACATTCCCATCTCACCTTCTCTAAAAACACATCATTTCCGCGCTCCAAAACCCAACCAAATCAAATCAAATCAAAATGATGTCAAAATACCATTCAGAAACATTGATATCGCAACGATTGACATCAAACCAAGAAACGCAACGCCGCTTTACCTCAAAAACCCGAAGCGAGATCGCAAGACGGAAATGGTTTCTCACGAGAAGAACACGTCCTTATCCAGCAATGCGTCCAAGCCCGAACGCCTTCGGTGGATGTCGTGAGAAATGGGCCTCGATCCTGCGGATGTCGGAGTCGGTCGACCTCCGGCGAGGTCGGAGACGGAGACGGAGACGGAGACGGATAGCGGGGCGCCCCTAGATAGTTGGAGAAGATTAAGAAGCGAACAAATATATAAAAAGAAGGGCACAGAAAAGCCAGAGGGAGATCGGCGTTTACATTCGGTAGCGCTTTGATCAATTTGTTTGGGCCCGCGATCCTTGTTTAGGGTTGATGGCGGGCCGGATTTGGACATAGTGGGCCCACTGATAAGAAGATTTTTGCAATGTTTTCATTTAAGACCCTATAAGTTTGATAATTACGTCCTTAACTCCTCCTCGAATGTTTTTTTCTTCACCTCAATAATGAAACAAATCCAGAGAAAACCAAGTTCGAGAGCCGAAACCGCAAAGCAACGCCGGATGAAGAAGCTATAAATACTCTCCACGACGAAAGGGATTGACCTGTTTCTAACGTTCCTCCAGCTCCGGAGAGCAATCCGTGCTATCTTCGATCCCTCGACTCCGATGGAATTCCTCTTTTTGGTCTTTGATTCGATCCGGAAACCCTAGAAATTTGTCTCGGCCGCTGTCCCGGATCGAGTGCCGTCTCGATCGCCGGGGCTGGATCTGGGTTTGATGTCGTTGAGGTGCAGGTGGGCGAGATTCTAGGGCTTGGGGCTGTGGTGTAGTTGGCGAAGATGACTTCCAGCGGAGCGGCGGCGGCGTCGACCTCATCTTCTGAAGAATTGGATTCCTTGATCTCACGTAAGCTCCTTACTTGTGTTCTTTTTTCCTGGATTTTTCTATGATTTTGGATTGTTGTTTCGAGGGATTTCGTATTTGTGGGGCTTTTTCCTTGTTTTGAACTGTGAACGATTGACTGGGAGAATTTGTTGGAGAATGCCTGTTAAGTTCATGGGAAACTATAGGTTGGAGATGAATTATGTTAGTGAATAAGTTTCTGGGAAGTTCAAAATTCAGACTTTGGAACACACAAGTTTCTTGATTTGATGTGCACGAGATATGGAACTAGGCCACAAACCAGTTTGTACGCCTTCTTGTGTGATTTCATTTATTCTGAAGTGAAATAGAGTAGATAGCATTACATGTCTCTGAAATTGGGGATAACATCCTGGATAGAAATTCCAAACTTTTGTATTGAAAACATGAAAGTACTTATTTTAGTCAATCTTTTAGTTAAATGATTACTGAGACCTGCTGTTGCTTTGTGGATGGAAAACATATTGAGCTGGGGGTGTCTTAATTAGTTGCTCAGATTGCAAGGAAGTAAGTTTGATAGCAGTAGGAAGCACCCAATTACATGGTACAGATGTGGTTAAGTAATAAGATGAGTGATTTCAAAAGTCTACATGATACGTCAGGAGATACCGAGAGCCAAGAATATTTCAAATTCACAAGTATTACCTCGTATTATGGGGGGTATCTTAATGTGCAGCTCTCAGAGAGAAATTCTGATATCAACGGGATACACCTATTTACAGGGTGCAGAATTTGGTTGAATAATATGACAAATGAGTTCCAAGGTCCACATGATGCGTTGGTAAACAAGGAAAATAGCATTTCAAATTCAAGAAGATTATCTAATCTTTTATTCATACACTTGTTTATTAAAGATGCAGAAATTATATCTCTCCGGGCATACCTGTTGTACAAACAGTGTTTATTGAGTCTTAGAACCTTAGTGTATTTAGGTTTGTCTTATAGGCAGACACTCAGCACTAGTTACATCATCTGGTGTGTCTGAGCAGCATGCAAACACAGTTCCCCACCATGTTTTTCTCTGAGTACTAACATATTCAGGTTGTTTCCTTCTTCGAGGAAGGACTTCTGGCCTTCAATGAATATCCACCCAAAATAACTAAGGGAAACATGGTCTTCTCCTTTTCTTTGTCTGGCATAGTCAAAGTTAGTGTCTCTGGCTACAAGTCATTATGTCTGACAAAACTAATGCTATTCAAATTTCCATTTATTTTCTTATCATTTATTGAAGTGTTTGCTTTTGCAGAACTTAAACAGAGGCATCAATTGGAGCTAGAGAACCTGACATTGACAATGCGGCCCTTCAAGACTACACAGTTTTTCTTTTTTGCTGTTGCACAATATCTCCAGCAATCTTTAATATATGTCTTGAGAAAAGGTGGCCGGTTAATGGTCTTCAGCATCCTGGTAGTTGCTTTCTGGTTTCTTCTGATGACTATTGATGGCCCACACGAAAAGGTATTTTCTCTTCCTGACTTTTGCCATATACAATGCTTGCTGTTAGCTCTATTGCAAGTATCCATTTGTGGTGGTACATAGGCATCTATGGGGTATATGTGTACTACCTAGTATTCAACAAGCATATTATGAATTTCAAACACAGGGATGCGGACATACCACACTTCAACCAAAAATAGTTATCCAGTTAATAGCCAATGTGGTCTCTGACGTTGAAGATATTTTGTTGACTTTGTGTAAAAAATTCTTCATTTGATGATAACTTTCCTTTGAACCTTAAATTCAAGTTCCCGTTACCTATCTGTTACCATATTTGGTTGTCATGGTGTGTGTGTTGTTTTGTTTTGTCTTGTTTTCTGTTTCTGTGATGGAATTACTCTTAAATGAATTATTCTGGTAAAGATTGACTGGCTAGCAAAACTTGTCCTTATATCAGCATTTGTTAGATCGAGATCTGCTGTTTGCATGTATGGGTGTTCCAATGGTACCTTGGATTGCTCGTGCAGCTAATAGTAGATTTTGTGCTGTCCTGTGCTTCACCTGAGATTGCTTCTGGCTGTAGTTGATGGTTCTCTGGTCAATACTTGTTGACTTGTTAAACTGAATGGTTGCAGCATATTCAGGAGATTATTAACTATTCCAGATTTGTCATGTGGTGGGTGGCTCTTGGTGTGGCATCATCAATTGGACTGGGTAAGTGTCATTAGTATTTCCCATTTTCACAAAATCAGATGTTTCGTTTGTTTTAGGTTGCTTGCGCATGAATATTGACCCATGGATACAGACTCTCCAGCACTTGTCTCCCAGCTAGAGACAGATTAATATCCATTTCCTGATATGTTTGTCTTATCATATCTTACAGAAAACTAGTATTGTTCAGCTTAATGTGCTGCACCAGTAAATGTTGAAGTTTTTGGAGCTAATCTTGTGTGCAAGATATATGTTTTGTTATTGATGGCAAAGGTTGAGTTGATTTTTGATTGGTTACTAATATATGTCATGCTCAACCAGCCAAACAATTCCTTCTCCATTTGATATAATGGTAGTAGTTAGTCTTCACCCATGTTTGACTTGCATAGCCTATGTAATTATGTCATAACTATTTAGCCAACATGTTGGTACCTAATTATAAATCATAGAATGACATGGCTGATCTGCCTAATAAATTTTTGGTTGCTAAGATTTTAGATGAGTGTAATTTATCTCATTTATGAAATATCACAATACATTCTTGGACATCTCATGAGATTTATTTGATCTATTTTCATAATAAAAATCTGCTTGAATTGCTATTGTTTAGGTTCTGGTTTGCATACATTTGTGCTGTATTTGGGGCCACATATTGCTTTATTTACAATCAAAGCTATGCAATGTGGCCGAGTTGATCTGAAAACTGCTCCATATGATACCATACAACTGCATGGCCGCCCTTCGTGGCTCGGAAAGAATTGTTCAGAGTTTGGACCTCCTATATTTACATCAAATCCTGGTTCATTAGTTAGGGTTCCTCTCAGCAACCTCCTCCCTCAAGTTCAGTTAGAGGCTGTTCTTTGGGGACTTGGAACTGCTCTCGGGGAGCTTCCTCCTTATTTTATCTCAAGAGCGGGTACCTTCTTTTCTTGCATGTATTATTCTTCATAAACTTCTGCACAGAAGTTGTACATGCTTGCAATTCAGATCATCATTGCAATTGAAACCTAAGCTGTAGTCTGCTTGCTCTGGTTCCTAATATATAAGAGGCTAACTAAGATGCTAACTAAGATGCTTTTGCTGCATAATCATCAGGAAGTACAGTAGACACTACAGAGGAAACAGGTGCTACTGATTCTGGAGAAGATGGATTTTTGTCTTCTTTCCTAAACAGAATTAAGCATTGGCTTCTTTCTCACTTGCAGCATCTCAACTTCTTTACAATTTTAATACTTGCTTCGGTCAGTTTTCCTTTGTTGCGTGGTGCAAACCCATTATATTCATGCTATTCATTTGTTTATTTTATGATTTCATTTTGGTATATTAATCTATCTATATTTAATTGACATAATTACTAAGCCCCACTCTAATGCCATAAGAATAATAGGAAGGACCATTATGGAAGGAAATGTAACATGGGGTCAAAACCATCAAATATGAGGTATAATTCATGCAGTCTTCTTAAACTGAATAGAGATAGATACTACAATCGTTTTTTCTGGGTCTAACTGAGAAAATTAGTGACCAGAAGCTCTGGCTTGATCCATTACTGTGCATTAGTGAAAATGAAAACTCTGTAATGGCCAATAATCCTTAGCCTGTTTCAGTAATAATGTGTAAGTACCAGATATTCGAAGAAATCAAATTTATTCAACTATTGAGTAGCTGAAAATTAAATTATTAGCATGATCCCTATACTCAATTGTTATTTTGCTTACCCATTGAACTGCTTTTATAGTTAATACAGTTGGAAGTGCTATTTCTTACGATTGCTTACATGTCATTAGGTGCCGAACCCACTATTTGATATTGCTGGTATCATGTGTGGTCAGTTCGGGATCCCATTCTGGAAGTTCTTCCTAGCAACCCTGATTGGAAAGGCCATTATCAAGGCTCACATGCAGGTTTGTTGAGATTTTCTGATATGTTTCGTGAAAATTGACGCATAATTCAAAAACTCCTGGATGCCTTGTTGACTTAAATTTGTTTTTCATATCTTGATATTGTACTACTTGATGTTGTACTGCCTTGTGTTGAAGAAGGACCTCTTAATGGATTGTGATTGTCCTCTCATTGTCTTAATGACATTGCAGGTGATTTTTATCATCTCAGTCTGCAATAACCAACTTCTACAATTGCTGGAGAAGGAGCTAATCCGGATACTGGGTCATATACCTGGATTTTCCGCTTTCTTGCCTGACATCATTGCCAAACTGCACACTGCAAAAGAGAAGTATTTATCAGCTCCAATTCCTTCAAAGATGACGGTGAAGCTGACATTCTTCGATCATATGCCATTACAATGGCCTCCTACAACATTTTTGCAAATTCCATCTAGTGTCTAATGCTTCATATGTTGTTCCATTCTCAGGCCAACCAGTGGAAATTCTCTTTTAACCTGATCTGGAATACAATAGTGTGGATCATGCTCTTGAACTTCTTTGGTAAGATAGTGACAGCTACAGCACAGCGTTATCTGAAGAAGCAACAGGACATAGAGTTGGCTGAAGTGACATCCGATTCACAGCGGTTCAAAGACTGACTTCAGAATGTGTATCTAACGACCTGCCATAATTCAACACTGTTTTATTCCAATAAGCAACTGCAGATGGAAGACTTTCTCGGTTGCTATTTAACCCCAATGTTTCACATGCTCCCCAATTTTATGTTGTACCTAGATAACTAGATTAAAAATAGGTGAATTGGGTGGGGAGCAAGCTTATTTCTCCTGCCCAAAGCGAAGCAGTGTCCATTGGTTGGTTCATACCTCCTTTTCTTTTCTGTTGTCAACATATAACTTATTTGGACAGGAGACAGGGAATTTATTGGGAAAAGATTACAGCTTAAATTGTCTGCTACACTTGTTTATGTGTGTCTACTGTCTGTCTTGTTGCATTATTTGGTCATGCCAAGATCGAGGCTCTAGTGTATTCTATTTATTCTAAATTGCTGAATTCAATTGAACTTATCATGTTGTTTTGGATAATAAAATTGGATCGATTCTATTGTGTGAGCTTTCAGATCCAATTATTCTTGGAAAAAAGCTTGAGAATATAATTTCCGAACCTTAAAAGAACGGTTTTTTCTCCTTAACTTGCTTTGCGAAATATCAATTTATTTCTAAAATCACAGGAGAATTTCTTCACATCAAAGCCTACATTTTTTTCTAATCCTTTCTGACCCTCCGAATTTTCAAAACTTATTTTTAGTCCTTATCAATCGAGTAGGGCGTATAAGCAAATATTTTGCTTTTTTGCAGAGCACATATAAATCATTTACCAGGGGTGTATTTGAAAAAGAAAAATCGTTTCGTGTCCGTTAAGACAGGCAGAAACTGATCGTTCGCCCTCACGCTTCTCCTCTCGATCTCCTCGGCGGCGACGAGCTCAGTTCTCGATTTCAATGGAAGCAGCGTCCACCCTCTCCACCCTGTTCTCTAGCGCTCCCCTCCTTCTCCCACCCCGCGGCCTTCGCTTCCTGGCCTCTCTCTCCCTGCCCTTCCTCCCCGCACGGCGTGCCGCTCATCCAACAGCTCACAACCTCCGTCTGTCGCTGGCCACGCGGTGCTCCGGTGATCGGATCTTGGCGAAGCCCTCCTCGGAGCTCCGCAGGAAGCACTCCGGCAGTAGCACCGAGGACGAGAATCTCCGCGCCCTTCGCGAGTTGTTCTCCAGGCCGGGAGTTGGGATTGAAGCCTACATCATCCCCTCGCAGGACGCTCATCAGGCAAGATTTTCGTTTTGGTTTGATTGAATGAAACCTTCATTCTGTACCTTCTAACGCTGTTGAACCTTCATATATGCTTGGATTTTTGCTTGCTCAACCGGAAATTTCTGATTTTTATTCCAAGATTTCTCTGTAGATTGTGCGTTTGAAAATTTGCTGACACAAGTCTTGTCCTGCCCGTAATTCGTAAACATGATATCCTAGTTTTGTCGTTGGAATATGTGATTGTAAAACCATGTCTGAGGATTTTACTTGCTATTTCCCCAATTTAACTTAAATTTTGGAGGATTGATCTTGAGCTTGTTTTCCTTATGCATATTGTATTCAGAGTGAGTTCATTGCTGAATGTTATATGCGGCGAGCCTATATATCTGGGTTTACGGGTAGCGCTGGTACTGCAGTTGTAACTAAAGACAAAGCTGCTCTCTGGACTGATGGTCGTTATTTTCTTCAGGTAGTTCCTTCCTTTTTCAGACTGTGAGTCTCTTAGCTTGTTTAGGCAAGTATTGTTTAGTAATGTTAAACTTTATATTTGAATCCTTGATGATTAGGCTGAGAAGCAGTTAGGTTGTGACTGGACGCTTATGCGAAGTGGGAACCTTGGTGTTCCCACAACAAGTGAGTGGCTCAATGATGTCTTGACCCCTGGTTGTAAGGTTGGCATTGATCCTGTGAGTAGCCCCTATCCCCTATGGTTTTGCAAGTCACTTTTAGTTTTCAACAATTTTTTTTATCACTAAGCTCAAACTATCATGAAATTCACACTTAAACGAACACTAAATTTCTAATGTCTTCCTCCACTTTATTTATTTAAAGGGAGCAGTTCCTTTTTTCATCTGATGCAGCAGATGAACTGAAAAAAGCGATTTCCAAGAAAAACCATGAAT
Source organism: Trichopus zeylanicus subsp. travancoricus (assembly GCA_005019695.1). Lineage (NCBI taxonomy): Eukaryota > Viridiplantae > Streptophyta > Magnoliopsida > Dioscoreales > Dioscoreaceae > Trichopus > Trichopus zeylanicus. The sequence continues at coordinate 1,278,633 of RXID01022204.1, forward strand.
TGGTTTTCCTATATGATCTGAATCTTGTGGATGAGATCTGGGGGGAGTCGAGACCAAAGCCTCCAATGAAACTTATTAGAGTGCATGACATCAAGTATGCTGGTGTCGATGTCCCAACGAAACTATCATCCTTGAGATCGGAACTTCTTGAAGCTGGCTGTACAGCGATTGTGATATCTATGCTTGATGAAGTTGCTTGGCTGTTAAACCTGGTAAGCTTTTAAGTAAGATGGGTTTCGATTTAGATTCTGTTCTCTAACTCATTTTCTACTAGCAACCTGATGTAAATGGGGAGGCCTTGTATTGTTGGAAGAATACTGGGAGTGTTGTATTGATTTAAAACGTACATCAATTAAACTGAAGCATGTTAGTTGTTCCCTAACTACTAAATTGATATTTTGGTATATATTCAATCCATTAATTGCTTGTTTCTTGCATTGTAGTAATCAAAAAACATTATATTTGGAATCCATACAATTTTACATTTTCATGGTCAATAGTTTGACTCAAGAAGTGCATTCCATCAATCATCTATGTTATCAAAATTTGACTGACAGACATATAAATGAAATAATTCATCTGGTGATCTCACAAGTTAGCTTTTCAATATTGCATCTAATATTGTTGTTAGCCAAAGCATTCTCCAGATTTAAGCAGGCCTACAGATGCAACGTTATTTAGGAAAAATAACTTACAGCATACTTCAATATTTTGTACAATTTAGTCTGATGGCTTTTTTGTACATTGATTTTCTTGTAAGCTACCATCAATTTTATATTTTTATATGTTACTGTACTGATGGACCCATTCCTTTCTTCTTGAGTAGCGAGGAACTGATGTTCCACATTCTCCTGTATTTTATTCATATTTGATCGTGGACACTACTGGTGCTAAATTGTTTGTTGACAATACTAAAGTCACTGATCAAGTCATTGCTCACCTGAAAAGTGCTGGAGTGGAGCTGAAGCCATATGAAGCCATTCTTTCTGAAATTGAGAGGTATCCTTGATTTGAGTACTCCCGAAACTGCTGTGCATATTTTCATGGATACCACACACTACTGTATATAAAAAACTGGCATATCTCAAGATTTGTTTGTGAATGGATAACTAGAATCAATGTAGATGATTTTTTGTTTGCTAGTCTTTGGGTATCTTACCACTCAGTCCTTATTTAAGTGTCAAATTTGTTCACTATCATTTTTCAAAACCTATGCTATCATGTGGCTTTCTAGTTGCTTCACACTATTTGGTTTATGTGGAGTTAATCTAGATTGTGAATTAATCACGCCTCATATTTTGACCCTTTTTTCCTACATGTTGCATGAAACTTGAAGGTCACCAAGTTCTTTTTTTTCGTTCCTTTTCTGTTAGGACTGTTATGTAACTAGCCAAATGAAATTCCTGCTCATTATTTGATCTCATGAACTCTAATTATATATTTTATCATGGTCCGTCAACAGAAACCTTATTCAGTTTCCATGTGTCTAATGCAAAATTGTTTTCCATGTGTATATGAGTGTATGTCAGATGGATTTGGAGGCAAATTATTCCTGTCCAATATCCTTGAGATTTTGGAGATATAAGTTCTAGTTTTTTTATAGGAAATAGATTATGCACTTGCTCCCTAATGTGCTCGTCTATACTAAAATAATTTGGAATTTATGTAACAGCATTCTCTCTGGAGTTTGATAAGAAGTCTAAGATAAATTAGATAACTAGATGAATAGAAGATCCAGTGGATGGATAGTTTCCTGCACCTGGATGTTCTTTCCAGATCTAGGGTTCAAGTTGGGTCATATTCCACACTCAAATCAGAGAATACAATGTCCAGAGTTTGAGACTGGTTATTTCTGGTTTACTTATGCTTGATCCAGAATTGTCTCTAACTATATTATTCTAAGACAGTTGTCATCTTCCAGTTTGGCAACAGAAGGGTCAAAACTCTGGTTGGATTCATCAACTGCCAATGCTGCAATTGTTAGCAGATTTAGGTCTGCTTGTGACAAACATCTTGGAAGGCTTGGAAATGGAATAGGAGATGAGACTGGCCAATTACCATCTCCAAATAGGTCAAATGAAGATCATACTACTTGGTTACAGGGACCAGCAGCTCTGTGCAGGCCTTCACCTATTTCCATAGCCAAAGCTGTGAAAAATGGGGCAGAGCTTGAGGGGATGTGCAATTCACATCTGAGGTAAATAGCTTTTAATATTTTACTTTAATTTTCCTTTGCTTAAACTTCTTGTATTAACTAATACATTAGCAAGTTCTGCATAAGTGTAGCAAAGCATGTGCTTGTTTCTGTGTGCTTCATAAGATATTTACTAAAGCAGATTTATTTGCAAAGACAAACTTACCAATGGAATCCTAGCCTAAGCACACTCAGTAAAGATGCACATAATCCATATTGAAATCTTTAGATAAACTTTCTTGCAGAGATGCAGCAGCTTTAGCAGAATTTTGGGCTTGGCTAGAAGAAGAAATTGTGAGCAATGCTGTGCTAACAGAAGTAGAGGTGGCAGATAAACTTCTTGAATTTCGTCAGAAGCAGGCTGGTTTTATTGAGACAAGCTTTGACACTATCAGTGGTATTGGTTTCTCAATACCATTTTTCTTAATTGTGCTAGTCTTGTGCAGTGTGTTGAAATTCAATAATGTTTTTGTCAATGAGAATGTGTATCTTGGGGTTTTCAGTACATGTTAAACTCGAACAACACATTTGTATTCTTACCACATTGTTATTCTTCCCTAGCCCAATTGCTGTTACAGACGGCAGACTTCAGGTTATTAGACTAAACAGTTTTCATTTATGATTGTTCATCATGCTTATATTTTCCTCCATTAATCTTTTTTGGAAAATTTGCTTACCCTTTTTAAACTCATTTTGCTGACACCAATACTAAATTCCCTGCCTTCTGTGGTGGTTATTACTTTTCATTCTTCTGATGCACTCAAAATTGCTACTGAAATATCTTGGTTGTTATTGTCTCAATAACTTTCAAACTCCTCACCTCTCATCATGTATTCATCAATCTTCCTTCCTTAGGTTAAATGTCTGGATTTTATTTGTACTGCATAGTGCTGTGCCACAATTGGTTTTACGCCAATGTTAGCAAGCTAGCAATAAACTTTTTTATTTTTCCTTTTGAATGGTTTGGCTTCTATTTTTTTGGTTCAGCAGTTGACAATTATCTTAGACTGTTGAATGGTTTGGCTTCTATTTTTTTGGTTCAGCAGTTGACAATTATCTTTTTTTAGGATATGGCCCAAATGGTGCTGTCATACATTACAGACCATATCCAGAAAGCTGCAGTATTGTTGGTGACAAGAACCTCTTCCTATTAGACAGTGGAGGCCAGTATGTGGATGGGACCACTGATGTAACAAGAACAGTACATTTTGGTGAACCTTCTGCACGTCAAAAGGAATGTTTTACCAGAGTATTAAAGGTGCCTGATATGCAAAGAAAAAAAAATGTCACCAACAGATGTTCAAATGAAATTATCTCTCACATTCCCAAGCAGTGTAGAGACCTAGTGTGCGTGTGAACTGTTAGGCGATTAATGTTGATATAATTTCTAATTATATCTAATTGCTTCTTACAAACAGGGTCATATAGCTCTAGATCAGGCAATATTCCCTGAAAATACTCCTGGTTTTGTACTTGATGTTTTAGCACGTTCATCACTGTGGAAAGTTGGCCTTGATTATCGTCATGGTAAATCTTTTAATTCCTTTAGAAGCTTCTCTCTTAGGAGTTTCTGAATCATTATTTCCCCTCATTCTTTCAAAGCCTATAGGATGACCGTTGAACATAGTGGTGTTTGCCATTTAAAGGTACTGGTCATGGGGTTGGAGCTGCATTAAATGTCCATGAAGGCCCTCAAGGAATAAGCTTCCGGTATGGAAATATGACTGCATTACAGAAGGGTATGATAGTCAGCAATGAACCTGGTTACTATGAAGACCATTCTTTTGGTATTAGGATTGAGGTACTTCTATCTTTTATAATCTCCATGTAGCTTTTCACAATGTGTCTGTTGTATAAATTCTTTTGTTTCTTGTGCATACCCAAAGGACACTAACAGTGGGAGACCTTACAATCTTCAACATGAACATTTGAGAAACCCAACAACCACAAAAAAATTTGGTGTGGGTATTTTTGATGTGCACCAACCTGCAATTGGTTTTCAAGAAAGCAAATGGTTTTATGATTTTTATTGCTTATGTATGCAAAGGAACAACACTTTGTTGATTTTGGAAGCCAAACCCTGAGTTAGGCAGAGATATACGGCACACTCTTTAAAACAATGGTTTATTGCTTGCTTGCTAACATTTGACGGATATTTTGTCCAACCATTTTGGTTTCATTTAGTATCTGAAACTTTCTTTATTGCCATGCAACTTTTGCAGAATCTTCTTTATGTCAAAGAAATTAACTTGCCAAATTCTTTCGGAGGAATTGGATATTTTGGGTTTGAAAAGCTGACATTTGTTCCAATTCAGGTAAACCGAAGATTCTGCTTGGTTTTTAAGGTGCCTAGATTTGGCAAATTCAGGGCATCTTCAAATGCTATAAATATGATTTTTCTTCTATTTCAAGCATTTGATGTATCTGGCATCTGCATATCCCATATATAACTTGCACAGGCCTATTGTGATGCATGTTAGTCAATTAGGAATGCTTTTTTTTGGTTCCAAGTTTATATGGGCATGTCAATAGTCTTAAGAACATCAAGGGAGATTGCTATTTGAATTTCTATCCATGCTCTACTTTTTTATGGATTTACTATTCAAATAGTCCATATAAGATTTTTCTTCGAGAATCCTAACTATGTATCTCTTTCCCCCCCTTGCAGAGTAAACTAGTTGAACTGTCTCTTCTATCACCTTCCGAGATCAATTGGCTCAATGAATATCACTTACAGATTTGGAAAAAGGTCAGTCACTCAAAGGTTTGAAAACTCAATCGACACCATTTTCCTAGAGTAGGTTTATTCTATTTACAAAATCTTGGGCACAATATTACCCACAAAAAAAAAATCTCAGGCGCAATATACTTTGACACTCCTTTGAAGAGTGGCATGCAGCATCTTTGCTGCTGGACTGAACATTTGGAGGCTGTTTAACACAACTATGCATGAGAAGGCAGCTCATACAGCCATATTTCTCCAGAATATGGGAATGCATTGCTTTAGATGTTTGATAATTTCTAGTCCATCCAATGTTTGTGGCCTTTATGCAGTTGCTCTATGATACAAATTGATTTGGTATATTTGCAGGTCTCACCTTTGCTGGATGGTTGTGCTCGCAGATGGCTTTGGAGCAACACTCGGCCTCTGCCACATTAACTGCCTATTCATTTGATCAATTTGAAGCAATAAGGTGATCCATTATTTCATTGTTTAAAAATTGCTCAAATTTATTGCTGCAAGGGAGTGATCAGAAGATTTTTTGCAAACAGAATGAGGTTCTTCAATAGCAGTGCAGATAGATCAAACTACACTACTAGACTGTGAGATACAAGAAAAGTACAGCAGATAATATATTTGCTGGTAGTTTCTGGTAGAAATTTAAGTCAAATTCAAAGACAACCACCAAGTCAGAGTTTCTTATGTTTCTTTCTACATCATGACCAAGCATGTCAAGACTCAAATATGGTGTGTAAATCTATATATTGCTTATTCAGGAAAATCATTGTTGCTGTGTTATTCAGGAAAATCGTTCTTTTTTCGCACTTTATCCCATAGAATATGGAGTACTTATCACATTGATGGATAAGCTTACACACCCAGAGCTCATTTGGTGACAGATTAGAACTAAAATTAATTTTAGTCTAGTCTAATTAACAATCAAATATAAAAATAATAATCAATCTACGAATTTAGTTATTTTTTTGTTAAAAAATAAAATTAATTATTGCAATTTATTAAAAAAATTAAGTTATTATAAAAAATTAATTATTTTTGTCAATTCAAAATTATTGGAAGATCAATTTTAATAAAAAAGATATTAATTTAAAGTGATGTCTATTATTTTGATAATAACCAAATGATTAAGAAAATAATTCGATTATCTTTACCTCTAATAATTTTAATTTTAATTTTAATTCTAGTACCAAACGCACCACCAGAGTTCAGATCCCCCGATTCATTCGATTGAAACTACGTGGACAGGCAAATCTACAATCTATTCACATCGAGTGGATTTCTCACCAACACTGACAGTATTGTCTCGTTTAGCAGCTCCATTTGAACCATGCTTTACTCTTCCTCGAACCCTGGGAAGAATTAAGCACGCACATGCATTGATTGCATTCCCACCGAACTAAATGAACTAGATAATATATCACTTATCAACACATTCACAAACAGGTCTACAGCTCCTCCACCTGCATGCAAACAACCCTCTCAACTTTTCTTCCAAAACTTAAAACAAAAGGAAACTTTCCAATGTTAGGTCAGGCCCCTCGATTACCACAACCACACCTCCATCGCCGCCCAATCGATATCCAACGGCTCATGCGCTACGAGCAGGTCTGTACATGAGTCCAAACAAAAGCAAACATGGCTGGCTGGTGGGCTTTCAAGTGACATATATAAAGAGAATTTGTCTACCTCTCCAGAGTCACGGCCATGGCTTTCTTTGCTTTCTTGATTGTATTCCTTTTTACAGCAGCCCCATCCATCGCTGTGGTCTACAAGGTGGGCGATTCGGCGGGATGGACACTTCTCACCAACGTGAAGTACACTGCCTGGGCTTCATCCAAGAAGTTCAAAGTCGGCGACACCATCGGTCAGTTGAGTTCTCCGATCACTTTTCTTTCTCGGGGTTTGGCTTTCAGCTTGATGTGCCAAAATTACAGTGTTTGAGTACGATAACAAGTATCACAACGTGATGGAGGTGAGCAGGGCGGACTACCGGATATGCAACGCCGCGTCGCCGCGCGCCACCTACGCCTCCGGCAACGACTCCATTCTGATCAAGCGGAGGGGCCATTACTTCTTCATCTGCGGCTTCCCTGGCCACTGCGACGCCGGGCAGAAGGTTGACATTAGGCTCCCCAAGCTTCGCTCCTCCTCGTCACCGACAAACGCCCATCCTCCGGCCTCCTCCTCCTCCTCCTCTTCTTCCAATGTCACATCGTCTAGTTCTCCGGTGGCGGAATCGGCTCTTTCTCCGAAGGCCAGCCTCGCTGTTGCCGCCGTCAGCCGCCGAGGTTTGGGCTTCAGGGTTGCCATTCTGATGTTATCTAGTGTCCGCTTTGTTGTTTAGAGATGTTCTCGTGAAACACGTGCAGGGAGTCCTTAGGGTTTGTTCAGCCTCGCAGGATACCAAGATTTTGGTGCTTCCTTTCTTTTTCTTTTTTTTTAATGAAATATTGATGTCTTTTTCAAGAAATGAATAAAGTGAAAAAAAAAAAAAATATATATATATATATATATATATATGTGATGGGGGCTGTAAGTCTTCATAGAATGGTGCAATGAGTGTGGCGTGGTAATCGCGGGCCTCGCTCTTTGCTTGTCATATTTGGGTCATGCCAACATCATCACCAACGTCGAGCACTTCATATATTAAAAATATTTTTAAGAAAAGAGGGTAAAAAATCCATTTAGATATAATATATACTCTATTTGTTAATCAATTTGGGATTAAATTTACTAATTGAAGGCTTAACCTGATAAAATTTATATATACATCACATGTTGATACAGTGAAAAAATATATATATTTTTTTTAAAAATTAAGATTTTAATTATCAATATTTTTTTGTCAAAGTTGTAGACTCATTTATGATTATGAATTTTTATGCGCTAAATTTGAGAAAGAATTATTTTTTTATTGTAACTATCAAAATTATATTGAAATAAATTATAGAAACATAAAAAAATTTATATGACAATTTTAAGGACTTTTGTGAAATCCCAATATTTTAGGGTTTTATATGTAACAATTCCACCAATTTATTAAAGGACTATTTACCTACAATTTCTAAAAAATTTTTACGATTTCAGTATTTACCTATATTCTTCTCCTTTTGAAATTTATTATCTACAACTCTTGATTGTTATTTAATTAAATTTTTTCTAAAAATTTCACTTTTATTCTCTATAATTTTACAACTAAATTATTTAAAATTCTTAACTTCATACCCTCCACTCTTTCTCTTAAATGTTTACAAATAAACCCTCAATTAAATTTTTAAACTATATTTACATATTTGTATATTTACAAATAGAATATACAAATAGACGCCTTAAATATTTTTATTTATAGAAATTTTAATATTTTTCAAATAAAATTTTACAAAGAGCACCTTAAATATTATAAATAAGCCCTCAATAAAATTTAAATTACAAGTTTAATAGTCATATATTTATAAATAGATCCCTCAAAATATTTTTATCTATAAATAAATCCAAATTTTATCATTTTTCTAATAAAATTTCACCATATTGACGGTTTTAAAACTCAAAATTTTAAATTACAAGTTTAATATTTGTACATTTCCAAATAGGCCCTCAAATATTTTTATTTATAAATAAGTCCAAGTTTTATCATTTTTATAATAGAATTTTATAATATTGAAAATTTTAAAATTGTAAATTTTAAATTACAAGTTTAATATTTATACATTTACAAAAAGACCCCTTAAATATTTTTATTTATAAATAAGTCCAAATTTTATTATTTTTTAAATAAAATTTTCAAAAAAAGACATTGAAGGTCGTAAAACTCAAAATTTTAAATTACAAGTTTAATATTTGTACATTTTCAAATAAACCCCTTCAATATTTTTCTTTATAAATAAGTCCAAAATTTACCATTTTTTAAAAAAAATTTTATGAAAAAGATATTGAAGGTTTTAAAATTTAAAATTTTAAGTTAGAAGTTTAATATTTGTATATTTATAAATAAATCCCTAGGATATTTTTATTTATAATTTTTACTTATGTATAAATAAAAAATATTTAAGGGGTCTATTTATAAATGTACAAATATTAAACTTATAATTTAAAATTTTATGTTTTAAAACTTCAATGTCTTTTTTCATAAAATTTATTTAAAAATAATAAAAAAATTTCTAAATAAAATTAAACTTATTATAAATAAAAATATTCAAGAGTCTATTTATAAATATATAAATATTAAACTTGTAATTTAAAATTTTAAGTTTTAAAATTTTTAATACTTTTTTTGTACATTTTTATTTAAAAATAATTAAATTTGGACTTATTTATGAATAAAATATTCAAGATTCTATTTGTAAATGTACAAATATTAAACTTGTAATTTAAAAGTCTAAGTTTTAAAACTTTCAATATCTTTTTTATGATATTTTATTTTAAATTAATAAAGTTTGAACTTATTTATAAATAAAAATATTCAATGGGTTTAATCATAAATATACAAATATTAAACTTGTAATTTAAACTTTTAAGTTTTAAAATTTTTAATTTTTTTTGTATAATTTTATTTAAAAAATAATAAATTTAGACTTATTCATAAATAAAAAATATCTAAGAAGTTTATTTGTAAATATATATTAGCACTGGTAATACTAAATTAGCGCTAGAAAACTTCAAAGCTTTCTCGGCCCTAATCTAGTAGCACCAGAAAAGATCTAAGCTTTTTCAATGTTATTAGTTAGTTCCAGAAAAGCTCTAACCTTTTCCAATATTATTTAGTTAGTACTGGGAAAACTCTGAGCTTTTTTTGGTGTTATTTTATTAGCATACAGAAAACTTGTGTTTTTTTGGCGCTATCAAATTAACTTTGGCAAAGTTCAAAGCTTTTCCAATGGTATTAAATTTGCATTGGGAAAGCTTGAAATTATGGACGTTAAATAATTAGTACCACAATTGATAATGTATTGCGGCACTTTCAATAGCGTCGGATAAAAAATACTATTATTGAACTAAAGTGCTATAGTGCTCTCAGTTTTAAAAAGGGTTTTAAAGTCTCATCTCCTCCAAGCAAAGATCTGAGGGGAAATGTGCCAAAAGAAAACCCTCCCCCATATTTCTACCCTACCTATTTCATTTTCCTTTCTTTGATTATTCTTTTTATTTTGCTATAGGTCAATTTTGTACACATAGATGTTTGTTGTGGGAGTTCATCTATGATGTAGGTTCATGAATGACTTTTATTACTATAGGTTTCAAATGTCAATGTTGCCCTCGTGATTTTTTTTTTGACACATTTTTTATTATATATTTTGATAAAATTTTACCACTGAATTTTTTAAAAAATAATTTTTAAAAAAGTAAATGTTATCATTGGAATGACATATTTGAAAATATTGGAAAATAAAGTTCTTATTAAATGGTTTTATATCAATAAAAGTATGACAAGTAGATAGGTAAAAGGGCATTTTGATGTTTTTCACTCACTTTATCAACCCAACTACCCAATGGCTAAGAGGCATATAAAAAGAGATTTTATCATAATAATATACATAAAATTCACTTTCCAAAGACATATAGATAAAAATTTAAACTCTTCTAAGGTAGAAATTTGACCGTTGACCATCCTACTTGTCGAAGGTTGACATGGAGGCATCTGAAGACAATCATGTATGCATGGCATGAGTTTGTGTGAAAAATTTAAAGTTACAATCCCAATTTTCAATCCAAAGAAAAGGTTTCCACTCCTTCTTGTCCACACCCTCTGTTTGCACCAAATGCTATATATTATAAACTCCCACCTTCACCTCGTCTCCTCCCATCCCTATCCTCTTTCACGAAGAGCTAGCAAGGGTCCTAGCTTTCACTGGCTTGGAAAAACCCAAGGTCAGTCGATACGGACTTGAAATCAGCTAAGATCCTTTAAAATCTGCTAACGTTTATATTAAATTTATTTAAGATATGACTCATTAAATTTATATTAGGCTCGTTAAACCTACCAATTTGCATATAACCTAGTTAGGACTGGCGATTTGGGACTCAGCTTATGCATCATGTAATTGTTTATTTTTATACTAAGCACAAAATAAATACATATCTAGTGTAAAGTTATTTGCAACCATATAAGTATTTTTCAAAAGGATTGAACAAGGTCCACTTGAAAAATTATGAACCATGTAAATGCATTTTTAGCTCACGGAAGTTTGTATGTTTTCGTGCCACTATGGTTACCAATGTGTGATTCAGTTTGCTGTTATGAACATGTTTAATAAAATATGTAGATTTCACATTCTCCAAACCTACTACCAATATTAGCACCTCCAAATACACCACCTGCACCGACTATTGAAGCATATTCGTCACTTTTGGAGGTAATAACAACAAAACCCCCTCCAACAGAAGCACCAACAAAACCACCTTCAGTGGTAACAATAGCAAAACCAAGTTCCTAGATAAAGCACAAACATCGAACATCATTCCTAATGACATGTTAAAGAGCTTCCAATAAGCCTCCAATAAGTTTTTAAATAAATTTTAAATCCAATGGATTGTCCATTAAGTTGCATTAGGGATTTTAGATGGATTTTAAACGAACTTTAGCAGGCTGACTCATGAGTCCAATGGAACTCTGAGCTAGTTAACAATACTACTTCTAGGGACACCTTTCGCATTTGATCCCTAAATAAAGTTGGGAAGGATGTTGGCATTTACGACAAAGCACGAGGGAGGAAATAATTCGTTTACACCATTCTATGTGGCATTATCGCCGCCACTAGTTGCCTCATACTGAGTTACGACATCGACATCTCTGATGGTGTGACATCCACAATTGACTTTCTTAAGGACTTCTTCCCAAAGGTTAGTAAGAAAAAGTTCGACGTCAAAGAAGACAACTATTGCAAGTATGACAATAAGGGCCTCCAACTTTTCACCTCATCCCTCTACCTCGCCACTCACTTTTTCAAATTTTTCCAATGATTTGGTCTTGCAAGGGTTATAGGATATGTATGCTCAAAATTATACTTCTTAATTTTGAAGATAGAAAAGAAACCAATCTTTGATAAGCGAATCCTCCAATTGTAACTTGGTGTCTTATATTTAACAATCATGTGTGTTCTCATTATTAATAAACAAGTAGTCGAAGTTTTTTTTAATGACATAATTTTGAAACTCTCATTGAAAATAGTTAGTATAATTAAAACAATGACCTACCAACTTATTGCATTGTCTAATTCAATCAATACTCTTGTCCCAACTTATATATAGCTCCAATGAAAATTTGTAAAGCTTTACTTAATAAGAGTTATATTTTTCGTTATCATTAGATTCCTTTCATTTTCAAAACAAAAAATGATAAGCACAGTAATAATAAAACGTATTTTACTTATAAGCTACACATGTACTCAATAGATACTATAGTAGTAATACAAAATACATCAAAGTTATAAAAAAAATGTGATTGCATTCCAATATGAATACATATTGGTCAAAAAAATAAATACCCTTGCTCTACTTAGATAGATATATGAAGTTGGAAACTTGAAAACTTATAATATTGACAAACCCTATTATAATCAAATCGTACAAATGACAATAAGTTTTTTTCAAAATGATGTCAAACTAATGGTTAGGAATTGAATACATTGTCTTAAAAAAAATGAATACCTAATAGTTAGGAAATAAAATATGTTGTGAAAAAAGTACAAACCACCTTCTTATGAAATAAAAATTACTTATTTTGGAATGAAAACATGCTACCAAAATTTTGAATGATATCACAAGCACAAACAACTATTTTTTCATACATAAATTTATAACGAGCCTAATATAGATGAAGTTATACATATTATCTCCCAAAGTCTTATCATATCGTAGCTCAACGAATAAAGAAAATTCTTCATATTGAAAAATGTCTACCTCGCAATAAACATGTCCTGAGAAACCAAATAATTAAATAAAATAATATTCATGAAATAATACCACAATTTATTTTGTAAGTACATATTGTGATCTAATGTCTATTTGTCTATCGCTTACACTGATCATAATTTTCACAATTTTCATTGAAGTCAAATAGAATGGGTGTGTTATGATTATCAGAAAGCAAATATTTTAGTCACACCTCATTCGACCTAAAAAATCATCTTCCACGTATTTTTCGAATAACATATTCTATTTTAGAAATAACAGCGATAAGGAACATACATTCATCACTCTTGTATCATGTAATTGTAAATAAATTCTCGAAGGAGGTCATTAGAAAGTAGATTTGAGATCACATTGATAGATAACACTCTTTAAATGATCATAAAAAAAAAGAGGAAGAAAAATTAGAACTAAAGATGATGATAGTTTTATCTCAAATTCGCATTCTCTACCCCACAAACAACTTCACAAAAAATAAAAAAGTGAAAGAGAGGGGGTCAACATAGTCGTGAGACAGTGGCGCAACAAGCCGTGGGTGGACGGGAGATACTGACACCAATGAAGGAGCATAAGAAGGCAAATAGCAAGTCGCTTATATAGGCTAGCGGCAAACACCAAGCTCGAATGGCCGAGGATGCAAGAGGGGGTGATCGAACCAGCCTACCGGATCTAGAGATTTCCCAAAGCAAAATCTTCGATATGGTGATGAGTGATGATCATAATTTAGACGAAATCTACTCTCTTCCTACTTTAAGAACACAAATAGAGGGGTGATTTGGTCGCAAATATATTTTTGTGTTAAGGTGACAATACATTGTCAATTTTTTTTAAGAGATTGATAAAGTCTATGTGGCACACAAGGAATTTTTAGAAGAGAAAATGCTACTTGAATTAAAAAGAAAGAAAAAATACATGAGGGGTAAAAGAAAATTTTCCGATATTTAAACACTACAAAACACTCATTTGTTGAAAATTTAAGGGTAAGTCATTAGTCAAGTTAGCTACTAATTGATTTTTTGGTTAATAGTAATTATTTACTTTGTCTTTTAAATTTTAGGTAATTGTCTCAAGTTACGTGTAATTTATTTTCTATTATTATTAGTGTAAAACCACTTTGTCATTTTATAAAAAAGAAATATTGAGTCCGCCCTAACAATGTTAGCTGGAAGGGTATTTTTGCATAAGTTTGATAAAATATGATTAAGGATGTCAATGAGCCAAACTTGAGTTGAGTTTGGCTTATGAACAAAAACTTCATTTCAAGTTGAATTCAATTCGACTTGTGAGCTCAAATTTAAAATATAAAATTTTAATTTTAATAATTATTTTAAACTAATTAACATCAAAATAATTTTAAAAAAATCTAATATAAAAATGACGAATTAACATTAAATATGATGATACTCATGATCAACTAATAATTAGCATTTAAGATAGTAAAATAATAAATAAAACCTAAATAATAAGATGATAACCCTAAACAATCATTTAAATATAAAAATATAAATGTAATCATGCTAATTTTAAAATAAGTTGATCCAATTAATTCAATCCAATTCGACCTAATTATAATATAATTAAATAAACGAATCAGTTGAATTATAAATAAATTAGATGAATTAATTAAATTATGATTTGAATATGAATATAGTAATTCTAAATCTGCTTAATTCAAAATGGATTCGGGTCTAATTTATGGATGGGTCCTTATATTGTCACCTCTAAACATGACAAACGATGGAGACTCAAATTACGTGCACTTGGACAGTGCAAGAGCAGAAGGCGAGGGGTTAATTTTGTAATTTCATACGATGAACGAAACCCGTCACGGTATAAGGGCCCCGTGTAATCCCAGAGTTGCTCACGGGCGGCTTCTCTCCAAAACCCTCGACACCGCGATTCTCGATTCCTCCGCCTTCTTCGTCGTCGAATCCTCTTGATAATCTGTAAGAATTTGAGAAATCCCTATCTCTCCCATCCTTCTCTGTGCAATCTCGCTTGATTGCTGCGTTTCTAGGGTTTTGTAAAAGTTTCGTCGAAAATGTGGACGTTTTCTCGTTTTCTTGTTGATTTTGGTGGTATTTTGCAAGCCGTCGGTTGTTCTAGCTGATTCAAGGGTGTTCTTTGCGATTGATGGTCTTCTTGTCGGATTGCAGGTTGTATCAAATTTTTCTGGATTTTTCTCAGAATACATGGCGTTTTCTCTGTTTTATTTGTGCTTGATCTGTTTTGTAATGTTTGTGTTTGCTACCACGTCAGTTCGATTTTTAGCGTAAGGGAAGCTGGGGAAAAAGCTATGTTTAATCCTGAGATTCTTGAAATATATTGATGGTAATGTGGAAAATAGTTAGCGTGTAAGGGGGATGGAGTGTGTTTGCGGTGGTATTATGCTACTCTGTTAATTAATTAAGGATTGAAATTGGTGCTGTGAAGATACATAGTTTTGCTTCTTTGATGCTTGGTGATGTGTACCATGTGTGGAACAGCTAATTTATAGTTGGTTTCCCCACGTAAGTGATAAAAAAATAAACTGATTAAGTAAATAATCTGGAATGTAATTTTCATTTTCTTCATCAATTTCTGTTGAAACTAAAGACTTCAATAGATGGCTCCATTTCTTTGCGTCCATTTTCTCTACCATGACGGAAATTTAATCTTCAATGTAGTATAATATGGATGATGGCGTGGAGAACGTACCTGAACAAGACATGGGTGAGGCGGCTGTGAATTCCCAGAATCAGAAGCGAGGGCGTGATGATGATCTGGGTGCTGCTGGTGGTGAAAAGAAATGGCCTGGATGGCCTGGAGAGAGTGTTTTCCGCATACTGATTCCTGCTCAAAAGGTTGGCGGTATCATTGGTCGGAAAGGAGAATATATTAAAAAAATGTGTGAGGAATCAAGAGCTCGTATTAAGATTCTTGATGGTCCTCCTGGCACACCAGAGAGAGCTGTAAGTTGCCATCACATATGGATGTTTTAATTTATTTAAGGCCTGTTTGGACATCCCCAAAGGAATTGGGGGCTCAAATGGATCTATTTCCTACATAGACTTTTGTTCCAAAATAGATGCTTGGGACCACTTTTTGAGCCGTTGCTTTTCCCTTAGAATCATGTGATTCCATAGGAAAATAAAAAAGAGGTCTGGGCATCACCTGCCACCATTATTACCAACCAAAGGAAAGGTTTTAGGAATTGGGCTGCATGCACACCAAAATCCTATGGAAAAAATTGCCCTATGGATTTTATTGTGCAAAGTGTCCAAACAGGCCTCCACTAATATACTTACTCGATGAGTATGAATAGATGCTGTAAAAACATCCATTGTTCTTTCATTCTACAATTTTTGTTTTTCTTATATGTTGAATTTGCATCCTACATATGTAAAAAGGGCATAATTTATGTATTTTGCGTCATATAAGGTCCCATGCTATTGCCTCATAGCCATTCATGCTGAATATTGCATTATGCATCTCTTGGCATTCAAACCAAAGCTAATAATCTAAATTCTCTTTCAAATTTCATGTGCAACTCTTGCTTTTAGAGAAGCTAGATAGCTCTTATTTTGACCTTGTGTCTATCTCAATGTCAGGATGCTGAATAACCAGTTTCAAAATTTTAAACATAGCTGGAGAGCCACATTGGAAATACTACTTATTGTAGCTTTGGGTTTGTGAGGTCATAGTTTTTTATCTGTTGGCTTAAGGAAATAGTATTTGAAACACTTTGCTAACTGATAACTGAAAACTTTTGTGGCAACAATCAGTACGTTGTGCTATCTTGCTTAAGAAAAGCTTGCTTTAGTTTCCAATGGTTAAGAAACTGATGGTTGTAATGTTGACTCCTGAAATTGCCTTCTAGATTGGAAGTAATCATTTCTGGAGAATGTTTAGAGCAGAAATCTCATATCTATTAAGGGTTGAATGCTACAAGTTCTGAAGTAATCAGATGTCGTGGATTGGATGCTTGTCTTACATATTGCTGGCAAAAAGAGTATAAGCTGAAGCATGACATTAAGGTTCCAAACATTAACGCCTTTTATCACAGTAATCGAGTATATCTGTGCAGGTTATTTCTGCAGACCTAAGGCAACAAAACAAATCACCAGTGTGAATCCCAAGTCAGATTGCCAGGATCACTCTTTAAGAACTACAATGCTGCGATATTTATTTGATTAAGCAATTACAGTATATTTTGGATGTGCATCCTTGGCAAGAAGCTCGACATTAGGCCTGGTAACTTCATTATCTTGTTGACTTTCTCAAACTAGGTTCAGCTCATCCAAAACATTTTTTCTAGAACAAATAGGTCTAATGATGTGGGAAACAGTATGATGGCTTTGTTATTCAATTGTGATGTGATCTAAGTCACATCTTCTAAAGGGGATTGGTATCATTGCTTGGTAAAATTGCAACACAAGTTAGTAGTTAATAATTTCCAAAATTAAGAGAAAGCCATCTGGTTCACAATTTAGCCACATCATTTTAGGCTTGATGTTATTAAAGAATCTTAGATATTTCATAGACAAAAAATTACCAATAAAAAAGATTTAGATATTATGCCTACATCATTGAAAATCTTTTGCTTAAAGTGGGTAAATTTGGGTACATCTAAAGTATGTCACAAGTTAATATCGCTTTTTAAGTTTTCAGATTAAGAAAATCCTTCTTACCTGTGCCTCAATAGACAAATATTATCAAATATCCTGAATTGAACTGCAGTTTGGAGATACTAAATTAACTAGAAGCCTTGTTGTAGTCTTGCTCTGCAAATGTGTTTGTGCTTTAGACAAGGCAGAAAAGAAAGTGGAAGTTTTTTATTCTTTTCCTTTTGGTTAGTTTATTTTTTAAGGTGCATTCACAAATAAAGCTTTATAAGCTCTACAGTTTATTTTTGAAAGACTTTTCATGCCTTTGAATTTTATAATCCATGTTCCTTGCTCTTTTTTTTTGGATCTAAATAAGCATTTTTCATCTAATATACAAGGTGATGTGATTCATGTAACCTTCATCCTCAAAATATTATTGAATAACAATTTGTGATCGTTCATCTAGGATAATGTTTTTGTAGGATTCAAGCAAAAGCTGATTTCATATACTATACATGGTTCTTTTGCTGTAAAAGACTGGAATTGATGCAAGGATTATCATCTTGCTGAAAATCAATTGGATAGAGTCGAGGATCTTTTGCAGTCCACATATTGTTAATAGGGAGATTATTGTTGATATGACATGGTGCTAAGGCTTCTGGATGTTCAGAATTAGTGATGAGATGATTCCAATCTGTAGCTGTTGGCCCTTAAACTAAACTGATAATTTGGGAAATTCTATCATAATTGATGCAGCAGATGTTATCTGCTTGATTCCAATCTTTAGGCTCTATTTAGACCTTGTTTTGTTGAGGCTTTATGCTTTGAGTATTCTATCAGTTTGATTGAAAGAATCCAATGTACATGCATTTTTATGGTTTACTTGATTTGAAATGATAGGGCATTGTGCCTCTCTCCTTCTAATAGGAAAATGCTGTATTTTGTTATTGCCAACTATGCAACAGTGACATGCATTGCAATTTCACAATGAAGGAGAACTGCAATTCCTTCCCTTTCCTTTTTCTCTGGCCAAGTAGGAGATATGTTTTGTCTTAAGCATTTAATGTACATTTCAATATCATCAGTAACGTTTACATAGTAAAATAAGAGTACTTGTGTAACCATGCTTCTATATTACATTTTGGTATAACTAAATTTTATGAAGAGCTAGTATGTAAAAGAATTTAAATGAATGATTACAATTCCTTTCACACTTTTTTCCCAGTATGCTATTTAATATTTGTTACGATATATTTTATTATAGTTAGGATGTATGGTTAATTAGCTTGATGAAGATATTCGGGCATGCCCAGTACAATCCTTTCATTTTGAACCTTTTTTCCTTTGCAAATCATAGAAATTTCTATTCCATGTGCAATTACCATGAGTATTAGGAAAAACAACCTGCAGATGATATGTTATTTTCTTTGTAGAACTTGTGGCTATTGAGGATGCAGTCATGTTTTTCTTCTCTTGTAAACTCATCCATTGTGTCTCATTGAATTACATACAAGTGAAGACGAATCCATACAATGCATATGTTGTATGTTGGCACATAAGCAGCCACACCTGCAGTTTCAAATTAAAACATTAAGAATCATTTGTGAAGCATGAAGGCTCGGAATATTATGCAGAAGTAAATAATAGTTTGGAAAAACCTTGACATGGATGGGAATATTTGTTAAGAAAGTATTAATTAATTTGAAGGCTTTGTGTAAAGCTTTGTAATATGTTCATTAGGTTAATGATTATGTTCCTATGTGTTTCAGTTCCAATTAAGAAAAAAAGATATTATGGTGAAATTAGAAAGCATCCAACATCCTAGTTTATTGAATTTCTAACTGTTAGTAGAGACATACAAAATTTATGATTTGATCCCTTTGAATTCCATATTTGAAGCTGCCATAGGATTTATTTCATTAAAAAGAATCGATTCGATACATTTCTTATGTACCCATAGGCTATGTGTTTGATGTGGGTGAATTGGCTATGAGTTTCACTATCATCAAGCTAATTGGTTGCCTTTTAAGTGGGCTTCAGAGTTGGTGGTGAACTTCATGGTGGCCACTTCCTGGGGTTGCTGACTTGTGAGACATTAATTTATGTAGGAACCCCTTATTCCTTTCCTCTTTTCCAAAATATAGAGTTTAACTGCTTTACCAACGAAATGTTAGAAGTCATAGAGCTTGGATTTAATAACTTCTATATATACACCAAGTGGCATATCCATGGAATTGAGGGGTTTCATGGGTTTGCCTATTTCCATCAGTTTGGCAGCCAAGCATACCCCAAAATGAGTTCAGAAATCAGTGGTACATGGCAATGAGACATGCAACAGATGAGTAAACTAAAAGACAACACATTGATCTGGACTTCCCTGGATTTGCTTGAAATGAAGTTGGTCCAAATCTCCTTATTTATCTGATGGCTTACTTATCTGATGGGCCAATTTTGAGGAACATGTGGTTCTTCGTTACCATGAATTTTAGGTGCATGTGATCTTCAAAAGGAAAGTTGGATATAAATAATTTGTCGGCGTTGACTGGTAGAGAACTGATCAAGACAAAGTTAGCTGTCGTCTTCAAAAAGAAAGTTGGATATATAAATAATTTGTTGTCGTTGACTGGTAGAGAACTGATCAAGACAAAGTTAGCCTATTACAACAACACAGTATAAACAACCAATATCAAGGTCGAAAACTGAATTTACCGTTATAAATTTATTTGAAAATTTTGGGACTACCAGAAGTCTGAGATGCCAGTTAGGCACATGATCAGCTAGGTAATATGTGGGTTACATTTGAATTCTTATTCTATCCCTTTTCATTGTACTTATCAGAACAATATGCTTATTTTTGGGGAAAGTTTGGGTGATGTATGAAGGTGTAGCAATTTTATTGCGTCATTCTTTTCCACATCTGGTCTAAGTCTGAGAAAGGACCATTGCAATCAAACATATATAAAATGAGGCAGATCTTGACCCATAAGGTTCATTTGAACGACTGATCTGTCTGTAACTGCTTCCTCCAGATTTGGCATATTGTAGGATATAAATTTTCCTTAGCATGTGTGAATGGCCTATTGTTCTTTGTAATCAGTGTTTTTTACAAGATTGTCACATGTAGATAATCAGTGGGTCATCAATTGTTCCATGTACTAAATTCAATGAAATATTTCTCATCTTCTTGTTAGTAATTAAACCATAGAAATGCCTGTACCTGATTTAGGGCTCTTTTATGTGATTATATTTGCTAATTATGACAAATAGTGCATTTTGTGGACAGGCAATGTACTGCTATTATTCAAAATACTTCTCAGAACAGTCATACACACAGTTGCTGCTGAATTTCAGAATTTATTATTTGATGATACCAATCACTTCTGATATTTCCCATCAACCAATAATATAATGTGTGATAAGTTGATGACTTTGTTACTGATTCTTTTGTGTTAATTTGTTGTGAAGGTAATGGTTTCAGCAAAGGAGGAACCGGATGCTTCTATTTCTCCTGCCATGGATGGTTTGCTTAGAGTTCATAAACGGGTGGTTGATGGGTTAGAGGGGGATGCTCCACCGAGTTCTGGCCATGCTGTGACACGATTATTGGTGGCAGCTTCTCAAGCTGGGAGTCTCATTGGCAAACAGGGGACCACAATAAAATCAATACAAGAAACTTCTAATTGTGTTGTTCGTGTTCTAGGTATGCCCTGCCTTGCTTATGAATTGCCTTTGTTTTAATCCTGTCCTGTTAGGGGACATGTGTTGGTATTCTTGTGTTGTGGGCATTTTTAGTTGAAACTTTGTGATAGTTAAGCTCATCATTTGAGTTCAGATGGACATTTAGAATCCTTGTTTCTTCTTGCTTGGGCTCCGATTCTGTTGTTTTTTGGGTTTCATCCTTCTAGGTTATCAAATCAGAGTTCCGTGTACTTTTATTTCAAATGCTATTATTTTCCTGAAATAACCATTAATATTGTGGTTAAGCTCCTAAAAGCAAATTCTGTCCTGCATCTTAAAATGGTGCTTGAATTTTGATATGATATTTTCATGATTTTAGCAAGGATTATTATGTTCAAGCATTAGGCATATCAAGGAAAGTCTATTGTGCCATACTATGTGAAAACATTCTGATGTTGAAACTTAGCAATATGGGCTAATAACCTTGTTTGTGAGATGGATTGCATTAATGAATTTTAGGGAATGACTAGTTCTCCTTTTCTTGTTATTTTGTATATTTTTCAGAGTTCCTGAACTCACAAACCATTGCCTCATCTGCAATTTGTCCTGTTTGGTATCTATTAGACATGACTAAATTGTACAACCACATGGAAAATTTCTTTGTTATTCATCCATAGTGCTAAATATTAAGTACATCTTATAGTTGATTTGATAATTAATTTTCTGTTTGTAGATCTTATTGTTGTCTGGGTGGTTAGCAAATCTGTGAAGGAAACAAAGTGCTAAGCTTGTTTATTTTCTCTTGATTGTTAACTATTATATTTTTTTACTCAGTTTTTATACTTGTGTTTGCCCAGATGATCTGCCACCATTTGCTTTGCAAGATGACAGAGTTGTTGAGATACAAGGTGAACCCACTGGGGTTCATAAAGCTGTTGAGTTAATAGCAGGGCATTTACGAAAGTTTCTAGTTGATCGAACTGTACTCCCTTTATTTGAAATGCATGTAAGTTGCCTTGTCCCTGACTATGGCTTTAAGAAAATGAGCTCCATAGGCTTTATTTCAGGTTTCTAGGATTTGTGAACTATGCACTTTTGTTTAACTGACTTTTTCCGCCAGATGCCTATACCAGCTCCACACATGGAGCCAAACATGCCGCCACAACCTTGGGGTCATCCTCAAGGCCTTCCTTCAAATGCTGGTGGACCAGGTTATGGTGGCAACCCCCGGTTCATGCCTCCGCGGCCACATGATAACTTTTATCCTCCAGCTGATCTGCCTCCATTAGAGAAGCAACCTCACCATGGTATATCTGCATTTGGACGTGATGCACTGCCCATGGGGGTTCAGTCAGCTCAGCAACCACCACCAATGATCTCTCAGGTACAGTTGGTGAGGTTTGGCACTTCTCATGCGGTCTTGCTGCCATCTTAACCTGCCAAGATCATTTGGCCTTAACAATTGATATTTGCATGCACTTGCTACAGGTTACACAACACATGCAAATTCCGCTTTCTTATGCTGATGCTGTAATTGGAGGAGGTGGAACAAATATAAGCTATATTCGTCGTGCCAGTGGAGCAACTGTTACAGTACAGGAGACCAGGGGCGTTCCTGGAGAAATGACAGTGGAGATCAATGGGAGTGCCTCCCAAGTTCAAACTGCCCAGCAACTGATACAGGCATAGTTCTTGCCACTTGGCTGGTTAAGATCACAACTGCACCATTCATTTATTCTCTTGCATGATTGATATGGATATGGAAAATGTTTCTCAAAATTAGTTGCTTTAATCATTTATTGGTCAAAGTAATCTTTATGCCTTTTATGCTTTTTACTTTTTCAGGATGGTGTAATTTGAACTAGGGCGTTACTTTATGCAATCATTAATCTTTTTCTAGCACTAATTGAAATTGTCATGGCAGAATTTCATGGCCGAAGCTGCAGCTCCAGCTCCAGCTTCAGCTCCTCCAATGCAGGGTGGAATGGCTCCAATTGATCAAGGTTACAATTCATATCCAACTCATGGTTCTATGTACACCTCTCCTCCATCCAATCCTGCCCCTGCTGGCCATGCTGGAGGTTACGGTTCAACCTATGGAGCCAACTATGGATATTAGCGAAGAAATAGAGGGACTCAGCTCATTCGGTAAGGTGATGAGTATTGTGTGAAATTTTTAGATGAGCAAGATGGTATGCTTTCAGCATGTGAAATTGAAGTGCTCAGTAGCTTGTGCATTTATCTTTTGATTAACAATGATGTTTAGTGTAGTTGACCCTTCTATGCCTGTCCTATTATTTTCGTGGAGTTGTAACTTTAGCCTGTACTCCAAAGGACTCATAATTCATATACTTAGATTTCCATCTAGCTTGCTTAATGATAAAGTCTCCAGAACATTTATTTCTGTAGCATGGAGCAGTTATATTCACTACTTGTCATGAGCTTGGAGGCTATGCAAGGGTTTCATGGTTAGCCTCTCCTGCAGTTTGCATATACCAGAAGGTTATGATGGTTTGAGTTCCCAGTCATGTGATGCTATTAGTTTTGTTTGATGTTGGACCAGGATCCGGTTTTGATGTTCTTGTTGAAAGCCAGCATAGGTTATTGTTCATGTGGCAATCGCTGAGATTGGCAAGAGCAAAGATATGGTTACAGCCTTGAAGAGAAAAGTGAATCATTTCGGCCTATTTCTTTGACTATGTCAGGTGCTAATTATACAGGCAGATCATGTTCTATGTTGCATTTGGTATTATTTTTATCTGACAATTTGCATTCCAACAGAAACTTTTCAGTTTTAAATTTTGGGCACCTGGACATTTTTGTAATTTCACACAATGAAAACCCATCTGAATATAAGGGGCCCAGGATATTCCAAAGTCAGCTTCTCTCTTTCACTGCCCAAAACCCTGACACTTTCTTTGTCGTTGAATCCTCAATAATTTGTATGAATTTGAGAAATCCCTCTCTCTCATCCTTTCTTTGTGCAATCTCGCTTATTGTGAAAGTTTCCTTGAGTGTGTTGACGTTTTCTCATTTTTTGGTCATCTCCAAGCTAATCTCGAACAATCATTTAAATATAAAAAATATAAATGTACATATGTATTATTAATATTATATATATTATATATAAAAAATAAAAAATTTTAAATTACAAGTTTAATAGTCAAATATTTATAAATAGATTCTCAAATATTTTTATCTATAAATAAATCCAAATTTTATCATTTTTTAATAAAATTTCACAATATTGAAGGTTTTATAACTCAAAATTTTAAATTACAAGTTTAATATTTGTATATTTTCAAATAGACTTCTCAAATATTTTTATTTATAAATAAGTTCGAGTTTTATCATTTTTATAATAAAATTTCATAATATTGAAGGTTTTAAAACTCAAAATTTTAAATTACAAGTTTAATATTTGTATATTTCCAAATAGACCCCTCAAATATTTTTATTTATAAATAAGTTTGAGTTTTATCATTTTTATAATAAAACATCATAATATTGAAGATTATAAAATTTTAAATTTTAAATTACAAGTTTAATGTTTGTACATTTACAAATAGACTTCTTAAATATTTTTTATTTATAAATAAGTCCAAATTTTATCATTTTTTAAAAAATTTTCAGAAAAAGACATTGAAGGTCTTAAACTCAAAATTTTAAATTACAAGTTTAATATTTGTACATTTTCAAATAAATCCCTTCAATATTTTTCTTTATAAATAAGTCCAAAATTTATCATTTTTTAAATAAAAATTTATGAAAAAGATATTGAAGGTTTTAAGTTTTAAAATTTTAAGTTAAAAGTTTAATATTTGTATATTTATAAATAAATCCCTTGGCTATTTTTATTTATAATTTGTACTTATGTATAAATAAAAAATATTTAAAGGGTCTATTTATAAATGTACAAATATTAAACTTATAATTTAAAATTTTATGTTTTAAAACATTCAATGTATTTTTTCATAAAATTTTATTTAAAAAATAATAAAAAAATTTCTAAATAAAATTTAGATTTATTTATAATTAAATTATTCAAAGGGTCTATTTATAAATATATAAATATTAAACTTGTAATTTAAAATTTTAAGTTTTAAAACTTTTAATACTTTTTTTGTACAATTTTATTTAAAAATAATTAAATTTGGACTTATTTATGAATAAAATAGTCAAGATTTCTATTTGTAAATGTGCAAATATTAAACTTGCAATTTAGAATTCTAAGTTTTAAAACTTTCAATATCTTTTTTATGATATTTTATTTTAAATTGATAAAGTTTGAACTTATTTATAAATAAAAATATTCAATGTGTCTATTTATAAATATATAAATATTAAACTTGTAATTTAAAATTTTAAGTTTTAAAACTTTTAATACTTTTTTGTATAATTTTATTTAAAAAATAATAAATTTAGACTTATTCATAAATAAAAAATATTCAAGAAGTTTATTTGTAAATATATATTAGCACTAGTAATACTAAATTAGCGCTAGAAAAACTCAAAGCTTTCTCGGCGCTAATCTAGTAGCACCGGAAAAGATTTAAGCTTTTTCAATGTTATTAGTTAGTTCCAGAAAAGCTCTAACCTTTTCCAATATTATTTAGTTAGTACTGGGAAAACTCTGAGTTTTTTTTGTGTTATTTTATAAGCATCGAGAAAACTTGTGTTTTTTTGGCGCTATTAAATTAACTTTGGCAAAGTTCAAAGCTTTTCCAACGCTATTAAATTTGCATTGGGAAAGCTTGAAATTATGGATGTTAAATAATTAGTACCACAATTGGTAATGTATTGCGGCACTTTCAATAGCGTCGGATAAAAAATACTATTATTGAACTAAAGTGCTATAGTGCTCTCAGTTTTAAAAAGGGTTTTAAAGTCTCATCTCCTCCAAGCAAAGATCTGAGGGGAAATGTGCCAAAAGAAAACCCTCCCCCATATTTCAACCCTACCTATTTCATTTTCCTTTCTTTGATTATTCTTTTTATTTTGCTATAGGTCAATTTTGTACACATAGATGTTTGTTGTGGGAGTTCATCTATGATGTAGGTTCATGAATGACTTTTATTACTATAGGTTTCAAATGTCAATGTTGCCCTCGTGATTTTTTTTTTGACACATTTTTTATTATATATTTTGATAAAATTTTACCACTGAATTTTTTAAAAAATAATTTTTAAAAAAGTAAATGTTATCATTGGAATGACATATTTGAAAATATTGGAAAATAAAGTTCTTATTAAATGGTTTTATATCAATAAAAGTATGACAAGTAGATAGGTAAAAGGGCATTTTGATGTTTTTCACTCACTTTATCAACCCAACTACCCAATGGCTAAGGGGCATATAAAAAAAGATTTTATCGTAATAATATACATAAAATTCACTTTCCAAAGACGTATAAGTAAAAATTCAAACTCTTTTAAGGTAGAAATTTGACCGTTGACCATCCTACTTGTCGAAGGTTGACATGGAGGCATCTGTAGACAATCATGTATGCATGGCATGAGTTTATGTGAAAAATTTAAAGTTACAATCCCAATTTTCAATCCAAAGAAAAAGTTTCCACTCGTTCTTGTCCACACCCTCTGTCTGCACCAAATGCTATATATTATAAACTCCCACCTTCACCTCGTCTCCTCCCATCCCTATCCTCTTTCACGAAGAGCTAGTAAGGGTCCTAGCTTTCACTGGCTTGGAAAAACCCAAGGTCAGCCGATAATCTGCTAAGATCTTTTAAAATATGCTAACTTTTATATTAAGTTTATTTAAGATTTGACTCATTAAATTTATATTAGGCTCGTTAAACCTACCAATTTACATATAACCTAATTAGGACTGGGGATTTGGGACTTAGCTTGTGCATCATGTAATTGTTTATTTTCATACTAAGTACAAAATAAATACATATCTAGTATGAAGTTATTTGCAACCATATAAGTATTTTTCAAAAGGATTGAAAAAGGTTCACTTGAGAAATTATGAACCATATAAATGTATTTTTAGCTCACGGAAGTTTGTATGTTTTCGTGTCACTATGGTTACCAATGTGTGATTTAGTTTGTTGTTATGAACATGTTTAATAAAATATGTAGATTTCACCTTCTCCAAACCTACTACCAATATTAGCACCTCCAAATACACCACCTGCACCGACTATTGAAGCATATTCGTCACTTTTGGAGGCAACAACAACAAAATCCCCTCCAACAGAAGCACCAACAAAACCACCTTCAATGGTAACATTAGCAAAACCAAGTTCCTAGATAAGCACAAACATCGACCATCATTCCTAATGACATGTTAAAGAGCTTCCAATAAGCCTCCAATAAGTTTTTAAATAAATTTTAAATCCAATGGATTGTTCATTAAGTTGCATTGGGGATTTTAGATGGATTTTAAACGGACTTTAGCGGGCTGACCCGTGAGTCCAATGGAGCTCTGAGCTAGTTAACAATACTACTTCTAGGGACACCTTTTGCATCTGATCCCTAAATAAAGTTGGGAAGGATGTTGGCATTTACGACAAAGAACGAGGGAGGAAACAATCCGTTTACATCATTCTATGTGGCATTATCGCCGCCACTAGTTGCCTCATACTTAGTTATGATATCAACATCTCTGGTGGTGAGACATCCACAAATGACTTTCTTAAGAATTTCTTCCCAAGGTTAGTAAGAAAAAGTTCGACATCAAGGAAGACAACTATTGCAAGTATGACAATCAGGGCCTCCAACTTTTCACCTCATCCCTCTACCTGGCCACTCACTTTTTCAAATTTTTCCAATGATTTGGTCTTGCAAGGGTTATAGGATATGTATGCTTAAGATTACACTTCTTAATTTTGAATATAGAAAAGGAACCAATCTTTGATAAGCGAATCCTCCAATTGTAACTTGGTGTCTTATATTTAACAATCATGTGTCTTATGATTATTAATAAACAAGTAGTCGAAGTTCTTTTTAATGACATAATTTTGAAACTCTCATTGAAAATAGTTAGCATAATTAAAACAATGACCTACCAACTTATTGCATTGTCTAATTCAATCAATACGCTTGTCCCAACTTATATATAGCTCTAATGAAAATTTGTAAAGCTTTACTTAATAAGAGTTACATTTTTCGTTATCATTAGATTCCTTTTATTTTCAAAACAAAAAATGATAAGCACAGTAATAATAAAACGTATTTTACTTATAAGTTACACACGTACTCAATAGATATTATAATAGTAATACAAAATACATCAAAGTTATAAAAAAAATGTGATTGCATTCCAATATGAATACGTATTGGTTAAAAAAATAAATACCCTCGCTCTACTTAGATGGATATATGAAGTTGGAAACTTGAAAACTTATAATATTGACAAACCCTATTATAATCAAATCGTACAAATGACAATAAGTTTTTTTCAAAATGATGTCAAACTAATGGTTAAGAATTGAATACATTGTCTTAAAAAAAACGAATACCTAATAGTTAGGAAATAAAATATGTTGTGAAAAAATTACAAACCACCTTCTTACGAAATAAACATTACTTATTTTGGAATGAAAACATGCTACCAAAATTTTGAATGATATCACAAGCACAAACTACTATTTGTTCATATATAAATTCATAACGAGCCCAATATAGATGAAGTTATACATATTATCTCCCAAAGTCTTATCATGTCGTAACTCAACGAATAAAGAAAATTCTTCATATTGAAAAATGTCTACCTCGCATTAAACATGTCATGAGAAACCAAATAATTAAATAAAATAATATTCATGAAATAATACCATAATTTATTTTGTAAGTATATATTGTGATATAATATCTATTTGTCTATTGCTTACACTGATCATAATTTTCACAATTTATTTCTTAATCACATAATAGATATCCCATATTGTACTCTCTTTTTCATTAAAGTCAAATAGAATGGGTGTCTTATGATTATCAGAAAGCAAATATTTTAGTCACACCTCATTCGACCTAAAAAATCATCTTCCACGTATTTTTGGAATAACATATTCTATTTTAGAAACAACAGCGATAAGGAACACACATTCATCACTCTTGTATTGTGTAATTGTAAATAAATTCTCGAAGGAGGTCATCAGAGAGTAGATTTGAGATCACATTGATAGATAACAATCTTTAAATGATCCTCCAAAAAAAGAGGAAGAAAAATAAGAACTAAGGCTGATGATAGTTTTATCTCAAATTCACATTCTCTACCCCACAAATAGCTTCACAAAAAATAAAAAAGTGAAAGAGAGGGGGTCAACATAGTCGTGAGACAATGGCGCAACAAGCCGTGGGTGAACAGGAGATACTGACACTAATGAAGGAGCATAAGAAGGCAAATAGCAAGTCGCTTATATAGGCTAGCGGTAAACACCAAGCTCGAATGGCCGAGGATGCAAGAGGGGGTGATCAAACCAGCCTACCGGATCTAGAGATTTCCCAAAGCAAAATCTTCGATATGGTGATGATCGCAGGTTAGACGGAATCTATTCTCTTCCTAATTTAACAACACAAATAGAGGGGTGATTTGGTCGCGAATATATTTTGTGTTGAGGTGGCAATACATTGTCAATCTTTTTTAAGAGACTGATAAAGTCTATGCGGCACACAAGGAATTTTTAGAAAAGAAATTGCTACTTGAATTAAAAAGAAAGAAAAAATACGTGAGGGGTAAAAGAAAATTTTCCTATATTTAAACGCTATAAAATACTCATTTGTTGAAAGTTTAAGGGTAAGTCATTAGTCAAGTTAGCTACTAATTGATTTTTTAGTTAATAGTTTAATTATTTACTCTGTCTTTTAAATTTTAGGTAATTGTCTTAAGTGACGTGTAATTTATTTTCTATTGTTATTAGTGTAAAACCACTATGTCATTTTATAAAAAAGAATATTGAGTCCGCCGTTACAATGTTAGCTGGAAGGGTATTTTTGCATAGATTTGATAAAATATGATTAAGGATGTCAATGAGCCAAACTTGAGTTGAGTTTGGTTTATGAACAAAAACTTTAGTTCAAGTTCAATTCAATTCGACTTGTGAGCTCAAATTTAAAATATAAAATTTTAATTTTAATAATTATTTTAAACTAATTAACATCAAAATAATTTTAAAAAAATCTAATATAAAAATGATGAATTAACATTAAATATGATGATGCTCATGATCAACTAATAATTATCATTTAAGATAGTAAAATAATAAATAAAACCTAAATAATAAGATGATAACCCTAAACAATCATTTAAATATAAAAATATAAATGTAAATAATAATAATAATAAATTGTAAAAAATTTCAACAATTAATTTAGATCTCAAGCTAGGGTTAAAAAAATATATATTTAATTGCATTATCGAGTTAGAACTAAACAAGCTAGTTTCGACTTGGGCTCGGTTAGTTAGAAAATGAGTTGAGCTCAAGCAACTCGAGAGTCTTTAACTAGATTAATATCGCTAAATAGAACTAGATCTAATAATTCAGACGGACAAGTCGGATTCTAGTTGGATCAAATCGATAATATAATATTAAATAGATTAATCTAAATTTGACTTATTTATTAAAGGGTTAAATTTTTAAATCCGAACCTAAGTCGTTTTTAAAATGAGTTATCTGATCCTATTCTAACTAATTCATTTATTACATAGGTCAGGTTTAGATTATGACCCAATTTAAATTGATTTATTTAATTAAATGAGTCATAATTTGATCTGATTTAAATTGATCCAAATTGATTTGAATCAACCCGAATTGATTCGAGTTGATATGATTTATTTATCCAACCCTAACAATTTTAATATATTTTAAATAATTAAAATAATAATATTATTAAAAACCAATTTTCATAATTAAATACTTAATTTACAAACAAGAATTTAGATTATTTATTAAAAATCTTAAATAATTATAATCATGTTAATTTTAAAATAAGTTGATCCAATTAATTCAATCCAATTCGACCTAATTATAATATAATTAAATAAACGAATCATTGGATTATAAATAAATTATATGAATTAATTAAATTATGATTTGAATATGAATATAGTAATTTTAAATCCGCTTAATTCAAATTGGATACGGGTCTAATTTATGGATGGGTCCTTATATTGTCCCCTCTAAACATGACAAACGATGGAGACTCAAATTGGGTGCACATGGACAGTGCAAGAGCAGAAGGCGAGGGGTTAATTTTGTAATTTCATACGATGAAGGGTATAAGGGCCCCGTGTAATCCCACGGTCGCTCACGGGCGGCTTCTCTCCAAAACCCTCGACACCGCGATTCTGGATTCCTCCGCCTTCTTCGTCGTCGAATCCTCTGATAATCTGTAAGAATTTGAGAAATCCTTATCTCTCTCATCCTTCTCTGTGCAATCTCGCTTGATTTCGATGGTGATTTCCAAGCTGTCGATTGTTCTAGCTGATTCAGGGGTACTATTCTTCGCGATTGATGGTCTTCATTTTTGGATTTCTGGTTGTATCTAATTTTTCTGGGGTTTTCTAAGAATACATGGCGTTTTCTCTGTGTTTTGATGCAGGAGAAGTTATCTGATCGATCTATTTGAACCCTGTTATTTATGGAGTGTTTATAGTTATCCTTTTCAGTAGGTTTTAACCAGATGGTTTTCTTGGTCTGGGCTTGTGGACTGTGCCGTCTGTAATTTGGTTGAAAAAACTGAATGGACATGCACTTTTTATTGTTTGCTCCATTTTAAATAATAAGATGCTTTGCCTCCCCTTTGCCATAGGCAATGGTATTATTTGCTTGTTTATTTTCCAACTACACAATGTAGACATGTCTTGCAATTTGGCAACAACAAAATAGTTGATAAGTTTTGTGTCATGATTTCAATATACATCTCAATGCTATTTTAGGATTAATATAGAGTAAATTAGAAGTAAATTTTAAACAATACTCCTTCAACGAAGATGGATGGAAAACTGGAATATAAAAAGGATGTTCAAGTAGATGATTGCAGTTCCTTTGTTCCTATTGTCTAGTTTGTTGGTATGCATGCATATGATATTATGATTGTCTTCTTTATACGAATCTTTACAGATATATCCTTGTTGCAATAATTGCAATGATATAAAGCCGTTTTCCCATCACTAGTTCCTTGTGATAATCTGGAAGCAGATCAAGGAACTTGTGATGGGAAAAAGGCTTTATATCATTGCAATTATTGCAAGAAGGATATATTTGGAAAGATCTGTATAAAGTGCACCAAATTCTCTGACTTTGATCTCTGTGTGGAGTGCTTTCTCCACGCAAAAGCAACCATCCTTATAGGATTATGATATGTAAAACTAGAGCTAGTTGTGCTATCTTACGCTAGCATTTGAATTTGAATCTGCTGAATGTATTGTTTATTTTGGTTCATTGCCTGATGTCTGTTTTTTGTTTGTGCCAAATTTTCTTGGCATGTTATTTTGTTCCCTGTGCTGAGTAATTTTCTGTGTTCTTTCAACAGGACAGTTTATCGTTTCCCCTCAATTTGTCCAGATTGGAATGCAGATGAGGAAATATTGTTGTTATAGGCACTTTGGTTATCTCAACATTAGTTTCCATTATTCAGATCCTTGGATTTTGTAGACAGTTCTATTTAGCACGTGAAACTTCATTTTCACTTGGAACTCTTTTTAAGTCCATAGATTATTTCTGCCATACTATGTAGGGTATTGAAATGTATGGACTTGGTAATTGGGCGGAAGTTGCAGAGCATGTTGGTACCAAGAGCAAAGCACAATGCATCAATCACTATACAACAGCATGCATGAACTCCCCTTTCTATCCTCTTCAAGTACTATATCGCTTCTATTTTCATTTTTTTCTCACAATTATGTTTTTGCAATTAAGGCATTAATTTCTTGTTTTAATTTTGTATTCATAGGGTATGTCTCGTGTAAATGGGAAAAATAGGAAGGAACTTCTTGCTATGGCTAAAGTGCAAGGTGAGGCCAGGAAAGGTTTGTGCAGAATTTTCTTTTACCTAGTATATTTTGTATTTTGCTATTTCTTTGAATATCTGTGTAATTCTCCATAATTATTTGTTGTACTGATACTTTTGTTCATCTGCCACTCCTTAGTTCACCTTTTATAGTTTTAAAACCTACTTCACCAATTATTTGTACGTGTTTTACAGAAAAAATAAAAACAATATCCAAGTTATGGTGCTTTATTAATATTGTAGCAATATAAAGTGAATTGCTATTGAATATATAAATTCACTGATAACTATGTGCATTTCATAACCATATTGAACTGAATGTGAATGTTTGTAAGAAATAATGGAAACAGCGCAACTGTTCATTCATTCCTTAATAAAATAGGATGATCCTTTAGATCAATTACTTAATAAAAGAGGTATGTTCCTAAACAGTTCTCTGTTATTGTGAGATTACCCACTTTTATTAAGGGGTATATAGTCAGTTCTTGATAGCTATTTCGGCATGAATTTTTTGTTATTGAATTTAATTTCTGGTTTTGGTGACAGGAATCTCCTTGTTGGGTGATAGTGCACCAAAAGAAGAATCCCCATTCTCACCTTCAACGGTCAGGTGTGCTGGCTGTCTACAAGCCTCTTTCTTTCTTTTGACCTATTTTTCATGTCCTGAATGTTGTTTTCTCCCTTTTCTCTTATGCTTAATAGATCTGAAGATCTGAGTGGAGAAGCATCAGCTGGACGATCACCATCAAGCTTAGGTTCTGGTAATATAAGGACTAACTTATTAATCTGACCATAAACCTGGGGAGACTGAGATTATATTGTTTGTAACCATTAAGCTATATCATCTGTAGGTGCAAGTAAGAAGGCATCAAACTTGGGGCAGTCCAATGATGGTTCTGCTGAAGCCAAAATAGAAGGTATATTATTGTGTGAAATTATAGTAGAAGTGATAGCGTGATGGTCAATTATGTTCACAAGTTTCTACTTTTTGGAGCATTGAAATTTTGATCTATTTGAGATTATGCTCTTAAGGACATAACAAATGATATTGAGATTTTGATATACTTAGTTTATTGTTGATACAAAGAGTCCATTTTTTATGGTTAAAAAGGCATTATTTCTAATTATATATGTTAGATTTTTTGTTGTTGGTAAAAAAGCCTTTTTTTTTCTCTAGTGTCCTATGATTGCTGCTTGTTGGGATCAGAGTTATTTCTTCAGATTTTTTTGTTTTGAATTTGAAGGATTTTCTAATAAAAGTGATGTGATTTATTGTCTAGATTTTGGGTGGGAAATGTTGATATCCATATATTAACTCTCTTGGTTAGCAGATCTTCATGTGGAATAGACCATCATCCTCCAAGTTTAATGCGAAGTTTTGAAGTTGACTTTATTTATAGGTGAGCCTGCCTAATTAACATCTGAGTAAGCTTCTATATTCAACTCTCCTTGTCTCCTGTAAATCAATACAAATCTTGGAGCACCCTCCAAGTATGGTAGTATTTGATGAATACCTTCAAGGCGTGGTTCTCCATGCTCTCTCATGAATTAACTCACAATCCCCATAGCATGACAATAGATAGTCTAGTTATGGTTAAATAGACCAACTTCCCTACATTAGGTTCTTCAAGTAGCTTCCCTTGATCAACAAGCAACTTGACGTTAGGATCCATGAGTACTCTATACAGCTTCCAAAATGGTCTTGTATTCTTCAGCATATATAATTCTTTTTTGCTCTGAAAAAGTACAATTTCTTACTTGGAATGTGCAACCTCTATTCCAACAAAATAATGTAACTTTCCAAGATTGTTAATTTCAAATCTAATTTTTGACCTTCTCCATTTCTTCAATGTTGTTACATGTCAATACAATATCTTCTACATGGACAACTATTACAATAGTTTTTTGTGTATCTCTCTTTATGAACATAAAGTAATGAACTGATACATCCAAATCCTAATTCTTAGTCTTTATATAAAGGAGAGAGTTTTATTTCTACTCCTGCTTTACTAATGACCCATTTACATTAATATTCACTTTCTTATTCTCGGCTGAACTTTGAATGGATTTTGGGCTTTCTAATTGGGTTATTATGAACCCTCCGGATTATACATCAGAAGGTAATTAATTGTGCAATTATGATGAACCCCTGGATTATACAAGTATTGAAAGACACTTAATTGTGCAACTATACTTGTCAAACTTAATCTCATATGGGTATTTCTGAGCCCTAATTTTAATTCTTTCAACAATGATCATTACATTGAACCCTCTCTACCTGTGCCCGTTGTTAGTCTTAATGATCCAACTGAGTTTTAGCAACATCAAGGCTAAAGAAATACTGCTTTATGCTAGAAGAAAAAAACTAGCTCAACAGTGACTACAACACCTTACCTATCTGAAAAACTTTGCTAAGGACCCAAAGACTCCGCTTGATCAAGAGTCACCTCATTTACTAAAAGCTGAACCAGCAACTCAACAAACACAATAGCCAGCTATGAGAGCAAGCGAAGATGACTGATCTGTTGCTAAGAGAAGCTGTAATTTGCATCTCGTAACAAATTTGTGTCTTATTCAGCCTTGACATCACAATATAGAGCATTTGCACTGGCTTTAGTAGCTGATTATCTACAAAGAACAGCTAATGCAGCTCTTAGTGACCCAAGATGGGAAATAACAATGAAGACAAAAATAGAGGCATTACACAAAAATGGTGTATGGGAGTCAGTTCTCAAACCAAGAGATAAGCCAATGGTTGGATGCAAATGTGTGTTCACTATAAAATACAAGGCTAATGTATTTATAGAAAGGTACAAAAGTAGACTAGTGGCTAAGGGTCATGGTCAAGCTCGAGTGTTACGTTACTTTGAAATATTCTCCGTTGTGGTTAAGTTAAATTTTGTATGAGTAGTGCTTTTAATGGCAGTCAGCCCAGGTTGGAGTATGCCAATTAGATATTAAAAATGCCTTTTTGCATAGGGAATTGAATAAGGAGGTGTTTATGATAGAGCCACCAGGTTTCAATTATGAAAAAGAAGAATATATTTGTAGATTAAGAAATTCACTCTATGGACTAAAACAATTAACAAGGGCCCAATTTGACAAATTCAATTTGGCACTCTTGGAATATGAATTCTTAAGAAGTCAAGTTGATTACTTTGTGTTTGTAAAGAGAGATACACATGAAACTATTGTAGCAGTTGTCTATGTAGAAGATATTGTAATGACATGTAACAACATTGCATAAATGGAGAAGGTCAAAAATTAGATTCAAAATCAAAGATCTTGGAAAGTTGCATTATTTTATTGGAATAGAGGTTGCACATTCCAAACAAGAAATTGTACTTCTTCAGAGAAAATATTTATTATACATGCTAAAGAATACAAGACTTTTTGGAAGCCATATAACAAGAGTACTCATGGATCCTAACATCAAGGTGCTAGTAGATCAAGGGAAGGTACTCGAAGAACCTAATTTCTATTGAAGACTAGTAGTGAAACTAATTTATTTAACCATAACTAGACTATATATGTCATGTTATGGGGATTGTGAGTTAATTTATGAAAGAGCCTGGATAATCACATCTGGAAGCTATTCATCAAATACTAAAATACCTCAAGGGTGCTCCAAGATTTGGATTGACTTACAGGAGACAAGGAAAGTTGAATATAGAAGCCTATTCAGACGCTGATTAGATAGGCTCACCCATGGATAAAAGGTGAACTTTACGACTTTGCATTAAACTTGGAGGAAACCTAGTAATTTATAAGAGTAAGAAACAAACTGTAGTTGCCATGCCAAGTGCATAAGCAAAATATAAGACAATTGCATTTGTGACGTGAAATTTTATAGCTGAGAATTGTCCTATCATAACTTGGTTATCCTGTAAAAGAACCATTTTGCTTACTGTGTGGTAACCAAATTACACTACATATCATCAATAATCCTGTCTTTCATGAAAGGACAAAACACATTGAACTAGATTTGCACTTTGCCATAGAGAAGATTTAAAATCAGCAGATATGTGAAGTCAGAAAATTAACTTGTAAATGTGTTCATCAAGGCACTCAATTTAGAGAAGCTAATCAGTATCAAGAGCAAGTTGTGCACGTTTGACATGTTTTGTCCAACTTGAGGGTATTAAAGGACTCTAGGGCTCGTAATATCCTTATTTGGCTTAGGGTGTGGTTGGACATAGTGCCTTCCTATACTTTAAGCCTGAGAATCATCACCAGCCCAATATGGTCAAAAGCTCAATTTATAATATTCTAGAATTCTGTAAATGGGTTATGAGTCAAGCCCATTAGGATTTAATTGTTCTGAGGACTCTCCTTAATACAAGTTGTACTCACTAGGGTTTGTTTAAGATAAGTATTGTATACAACATTTTCTGAAAAACTTGTTATGTGGATATGGCTATACCTATTTGGATATATGTAAAATTTAAGATGTCAGAAATAATATGACAATGGCCAAGTTCTAGATGTAGCGAGAAATGCACATATATGTTTCCATGTGTTTTTCTTACGTTAAACTTGTCATAGATGAAACATACCTTGTATCCACAAATGATGTGTTCCACATATCCAAAGTATCCACCAATTGAAACGTGTGGATGCTCCTGGATGTGTTTCGTTGTAATGCTGTTTATAGGAAAACTACAAGTCATGTGCTTGACTAATTTGAAAGTTGGAGCTCCTGCTTTTCATCGACCACTAGTATTATACTCATCTTTCAATCTATATTCAGAGATAAATGAGAGAGTTTGAGCTGCTTCGGACCGATGATGCTCAACTTGGGGTCCTATGGATCACTATTATAGTTGGGCTTGACACTGCTGTCTTCCATGGTTTTTGATCTAGGGGCAAGTAAACATCCATTAATATGTCAGATAACTCAATATCATCAGGCTTCATAATGCTTACCTTTTTTTTTTTTAACGATTATATTCTTGAACATAGCCAGATAGTGATAACATTGAGAGAACTAGGTTAAAAACTTGCTAAAAAGGACATTGTTGTCTATTTATAGTTTTTGATTATGCTACCCCTATTGTTTCTCAATAAACAACAACTCTTTTTGCAGATGGCATGGGTTCATTTCTGTTTGTTTCTCATTCTTAAGCTGTTCTTTTGTTTGTCTATATTGACAACTTCATAAGACAAACTTTTGAGACTAATATCTTTTAACAAACTAAAAAAATCTAGTATGCTAGTTTAACTACTCTCTAGCTATATTTAGGCATGGAATGAAATTTTTTTTGACATGATCTATGAAGCCTTGCTGTGTTAAAGCATAACTGTCTGATCCTTTCTTTTTTTTCTTCCAATGCTCTCCTCGCAGATTCATCAAGTACTGGGGTTTATCACAGTTTTATTAGGAAACTCCACTGTAGTATCGCAAAAGGTCTTGCTCATGCAGAACCAGTCTCCACATTTAGGACAGACGAGCATGATCTGGTGCTTATACCATCTGCAAACTGCTTGTTGATAATGAGACATAAGGGTTAGAAGTTAGAGCATTTGGATATCTTAAACTTTCCTTTTTACCAGGTACGAGGGGTCCTACAAATGCTTCAGGGATTGAATAGCTCCTTGTTTTATTGGGACGTAGAGATAGAAATCTTTCTTGTAAAGAATGGGATATATGTATCTCATCTTTCCCAGACAAGCTTGAGTAACATCCTGAACCAATTTGTGATCAGTGGAACATGCCTGAAGAAAGTTGAATCTTTCATCAGAAAGGTGAAGGCCTCTCATCAAAACTGTCCTACAGTGGAGGCCTTTGCCGATTCTGTTTCTCTATGGCTCAAGGTATCCATATCACCACATAAGTTTTTAGTATAGTACAAAGTTTTGATTTCTGTACTCTAAATCTCTTGATCTCTTGGAGAAGAGGTTGCAAAATGTAGCTCTGAAGGAGGAAGAAAATTCTGCTGGTTCTGCCACCAAAACAATCACTCTTCAAGGCTTGACTAATACTCTTTCCAGGTTTTACCTTTAGGTCTTATTCTTCTGCTTGATACTTGTAACCCTGCATAGCACCTCATTAAAAGAAATGCATTTTTCATGGGTTTTCTTTGTCTCTGATATATATATATATATAAAATTTTGCATACCTATAATTTTGTTGTTTGATTCGATCACGAACAGTTCATAGAGGTTTTTCTTTTACCATGAGATTCAAATTAAATGTTCCGCTTCATACTTTCATGGTTGCTTTTGTATGTTTTTCGAATATCTTGTATGCTAATGGGGTACATCTACTGGGTGAGCTGTGCTGAATTATCATGCATCTTTCCTTTAAAATGGTCAGGTTTTATTGTTTTCATATTCTTAGGAAAATTGCTTTTTATATTGTAGTTATTTTCTTTTTAT
The DNA here is from genome assembly GCA_005019695.1 of Trichopus zeylanicus subsp. travancoricus. Classification (NCBI taxonomy): domain Eukaryota; kingdom Viridiplantae; phylum Streptophyta; class Magnoliopsida; order Dioscoreales; family Dioscoreaceae; genus Trichopus; species Trichopus zeylanicus. The sequence goes on from RXID01022204.1 coordinate 1,318,092, forward strand.
TCTTAGGAAAATTTCTCCTTAGATTGTAGTTATTTTCTTTTTATATTCTCGTTGTGACATTATCTTATATTGCTTTTGTAACCATGAAAACATGCCTGCATTTAAGGAACTGCAAATATTATCCACAGAAAGTATGTTTTAGAAATTAGAAATAGAAATTAAGTTTACAATGTTGTGTTGAAAAACATTAGATTTATAGGCTCAGACATCCCTTATTGGGCCTAAGCATTACATAGTTTGGTTTGCACTAGGGTATCATCCAAATACAACAAGACTGGGTTCATCACAGCCTGTGTAAACCTCATGTCTAAGTTAAAAAGGGACTAGAACTTCTAATTGGCTCATGAGTTAAGCCCACTAGATCTTTTAGAAGTTTAAAAACTCTAGCTATATGAGAATGTATTATCTAGGGTCTCTGTAAATTTTTCTGTGATCTCAGAATAGCACCATAAAATATGAAGCTTCATCATTGATCCAAAACCCTAGTTTTCTATATTTCTTCTCAAAACCCTAGAAAATCAATATGTTATCAGATCTTGTCTTCTCTTAATTTGACCCAAGATCAAGCCACAGAAAACCTAGATGGCCAAGAGTGCAAATCTTATTGAGGCAACCTGTAGATAACTGGCAGGTATTGAGAACTACCTTCCATGGGCCAGATTTGTGAAGATCTATCTCTAGGCTTGTGGGAAGTGTAAGCACATCTGGGAGGATCCACCAAAGAGCTACCCAAGAAGTGGGACAATGAGGTTTCAGATGTGAGGTCCCTATAGTGAAACAACATAGAACCACAAGTCGAGGATTGCTTCATTTTTTAGACATCAAAAGTTGTATTGGACAATCTCTGAGATGTATGGAAGTGAAAACATCTCATGGGTGTTTGTTCAATACAAATAATTTTTTTGGATAAACCAAGATGGCCGAGATCAGTGAGTTTTATGGCCGCTTGAATGGCCTTTAGGATGAATTTGCATACGTGTTTTGTTGCCAAGATGTCAGGTAGGATTGTGAAGGCATCAAAGTAGTAATTTTTTTAGCTGAATTGGACTCACAATTTGAATGACTGAAGGCAAACTTCATGAGCAATGATGAGATTTTCCCCTCCATAGACTGTGCATGCAAGGGTACAGAGGGTATCAATCAGGTCTGCCAACAAGAGAAATACAACAGAGTTTAGCTATGGTCTCAGAAGGGGACTGTGGATATGGACGAGGATATGCATCAAGAAGAAGATGCCAAGGAGGTAGAGAGACAGGCATAAGTACTTTGAGATGCAGAGTGTGGGAAATTTGGGGCATACATTGGTTAGGTGGTGGTTTGTCATTGGCTAACTAGCATGGCTGACAACACCCAAGGGGGGCCAACAGGCTGAATCAGGAGGAGAAGCTAAAGGCAACCTAGTTGTAAAGCTGGTCAAGTCACCATATCTGGGGAGGCAGACAACAAGCTGATCCAGAATATGGCCTCCATGTCAATCACACCCTGGACCTTCTTTGCTAACTAGACACCCAAAGAAGTGCTTAGATCATAGATTCAGGGGCTTCTGACCATATGTCTAGTAACTTGAGTTTCTTCGCTTCAGTTATCAATTCTTAACAACAAAGCATGTAACATTAGTAGATGACAGACTTTCTCTAGTCGTTGGGGAAGGAGATGTGTTCCTCTTGTCTATAAACCTCTCATATGTTTTCTATCTTCTTAAATTTCTTATCTACTTACTTTTGTTAGCCAATTGACCAAAGCCATGAAATGCTGTATAATCTTCTATCTTAATTACTGCTTTTTTTGCAACTTTCAAACAGAGAAGAAGATTATCTCAGAACTTAAGGGCTCTGCAGATTCAGGAGGGAGATTTTAATTAGTGACATTGTAGATTACATCATCATTCTCAACATGTTCTTAAACTTTTATTCCCTAGTATGGATTTGTCGACTAGGAGACTATGTCAATCCTGTGAGTTAGCCAAACGTCACGGATCTACGTAAAATCAGTGCATCAGCTTTCTCCATTATTCATAATGATGTGTAGACAATCAGGACACCCTTTTTGAATGACTGTAAAGATTTAGGCATTTATAAATGATTATTCAAGATTGACTTGGTTATCTCTTTTGAAGGAAAAAATTGAAGTCTTTGAAGATTTTTTAGTTTCACAGGGAAGTCCAAAATCAGTATAATGTTAATATAAAAATCTTAAGATCTAATAATGAATGAGGATACCTCTCCTTTGAATTCCCGAAATACCTTCAAAGGCAGGCATTATTTCACAAACATAGTATGCTTCAACCCCATAGCAAAAAGGGGTTGCAAAGAGGGGAAACCGAAACCTCTTGGAAGTCGCAAAAGCTTTATTGTTTGAGAAGAATGTACTTTTATTATATTGGACTGATGCTATTTTAATGACATCATATTTGATTAATAGAACATGTACCTCTCTTCTCAATAACAAGTCTCCCATGTCCTTTAAACGAAAATACATTCACCCACCTTTGAGAATCTTTGGATGCTTATGCTATGTCCATTATCATGATTCTTTTAGAGATAATTGCACGCTAAATCTATAAAATCTTTGTTTAGAGGATTCTCTAGAATGAAGAAAGGACATAAATTTTATTATCCTAAAACACATTAAACATACATTTCAGCTGATGCAATCTTTTATGAGGAGATAGCATGCTTCTAGTGAGGGGAGGAACTATGTTGAAATTAACAACCTTGAATCCGAAAATGAAATCCTTTGCCATTGTCTCTTGTCAATACTGAAGAGCATAAAGAGACTACCGAGTTCAGCAAGCCCAAGAGGGTCCTAGTGTACACTAGGAGAAGGAAACAAGGTGAGACACTATCAACACCACTACCATGAGAAATACATGTTGATGGTCCAGTTAATCAAAGCACTTTGGTTCTTGTTCGTCAGCCATGTAGAACTCAATTCATAAGCACAATCATATTTGAAGATTAGTCTAAAATTCAGAAGGAGAACACTGATGATGAATGTCCAATTGCTATAAGAAAAAGGAAAAGAACATGTAAAATGCATCATCTTACTCCTCTTTAACTGTAGCTTTTGGAGCATTTGTTTTAGTTTTAACAATAGAAAGGGTGCCAAGACTAGTAAAAAGGTATTAGCAGATACAAGGTGGAGAGTGGCTATGGTAACATGAATGGATGCCTTACAAAAAAATGGAACTTGGGGGTTAGTTCCAAGGCTTAAAGGGAGAAACTTATGGTATGATATAAGTGGGTGTATACCATTAAGTACAAGGCAAATAGGACTATGGGGAAGGTATGAAGCCAACTATTGGTAGACAAGAGACCACATGGACTCAAGGTATTGATTACTCTGAGACATCCACTCACTTGTTGCCAAACTAAATTCAATTAGAGTGATTATTTGTATTACTATCAATCACGATTGGAACATGTATCAACCAAGGTTTTAAGTTTCGATTTTCGGATCTGTTTCAGCACCTGTCAAACCTATACGTTTCGATTGTTTTAGTCGTAATCAATCCGTTTTGGCTTTAGTCAAATTAATTTTAAATTTTTTGGACTAAACTTTGATTTAAAATTAAAAATATTAAAAAAAAATTTAAAACGTGAACTGAATTTATAAACCTTTATTCTTTTAAAGTTATTAAAGAAAATATTTTTTTAGTAAAAAAATGCTTAAAATATCAAAATTATTATCCTTGTGGTTTATGTTGATGATATAGTAATTACAAGTGACAATTCAGATGAAATCCAACAATTCAAAAGATACTTGAATATCGGATTTGAGGTCAAAGACTTAGACAATCTATAGTATTTCCTCCGTATGTAGTCCATTTCAAACATGGTGTTGTTCTCTCATTAGAGAAAGTATGTGATGGATTTGTTGAAGGATGTGGGCTACTTGGTAGTAAGATGGCTAGAATACCAATGGACCCAAACACTAAATTATTAGAAAATATTGTTGATGTACTTGAAAATCTAGAAGAATACAAGAGATTGGTGTGAACTCATCAACTTAATCGTCACTAGTCTCAATATGTGTCATGCTGTTGGTATAGTTAGTTTATGCAAGAACCAAGAAAATTAAATTTAGAAGTAATGCATCTAACTTGGAGATACTTGAAGGGAGCATCAAGAATGAGTATGATCTACAAAAGGCATGACAACTTCAAACATGAAACTACTCTTATGTAAATTGAGCTAGTTCACTCTTAAGTAGAAAATCAATAATATGGTTGTTCGTAAAATTTGGAGATAATCTAGTGATGCAATCAGGAATTGTATGTTCGAAAAAAGTAATAAATAATAAAATTATAGGACTCGATTTTAATTTTTCAACGGATATTTGCCTAATTTGAATGAATATTTTGGAAGATATGGTTTCCGGATTGTAGTGGTACTAATTTTAATAAATCCTAATTGTAGTTGAAATTTAATTTGAACCTCTAATTTTGCTATATAAATGATATAATTGTCTTACCCCACATCCTTTCACTTATAAAAAACTTGTTCTCTAAGTCAAAACTTAAATTTTTTGTTGTTAGAATTGTATTCTTTTCAAACACTTTTCTGTATAAAACTTGATGATGGAAACTAATTAAAGTTCGGACCTCCACCTTTTTATTACCCTTTTCATGATTTGGTACATGTATTTTGAATATTTTATTGCCTTTTTCATGATTTAATATATGTATTTTGAATATTCATTGATCGTCTTTGTGAGCATTAGCTTGTGATTTAATATCTCAAGCCCAAAGTTATCAAGATACATTTTCAAACATGAGCATAATGTGAACCAATAATTACTTAAGCTTCACCATGTTTAGGAGTTGAACATTTAAGTTATAACTTCTTATCTTCAATGATAATTTAGGCAATTCTTTCTTTTGTTTGTCTTGATTCATAACAAGGTTTTTTGAAAATTTTTTTTTAGTGTTTAGAGGAACATGAATTAATAAAAGGAGGGTTTGTAGTACAATCCATAATGCTAACTTTTGAATAATTTTTCTTCGAATTTACAACACTTTTTCAAATTTTTGAGAAGCTAAATTGAAGTTTAGCATTTTTTGAATTTGATACTTTAATTTGCTACGTATCTCATAATCCTTTTGCAGAAATTTTTGTTTTGAAAGATGTCGCATCTTCATTCAAATTTGAAGTTTTTGATGGCTTTCTTATGTATATTAATAGGAGTCTCTTGGATGATTTCTTAATGGACTTGTTAATGTTTTTGAGATGTTTTAAAGCTTTATATTTCCTAGTGAGAAAAATAAGCGAAATTTTTTTTGCTGAATTTCGAATTTGATAAACTTTTGAATCATTATCCATACAATTATCGCAATGAACTATAACCAATGGTGTTGAAACAGGGAACAATCTCACTCTAATGTCAACTGATATTGTGGGGAAATGTAAAAGGTTGGGAAAAGATTGTCTATCATGATAGGTTCTTGAATACACAAAAAAATAGAGAAAGAATAAATTCAAAATAAGCAAATATTATTGATAATAAATTTTTTTATTATAACCTTGGAGTTGTATATACATCTCTCTAAGAAATTTAAAATCCTAATTGAAATAGATTATGAATGAGACTTAAATATAATTTTTGTTCAAGTTATGAACCATATTAGGAAAAGTAATAAATAACAAAAATATAGAACTTGATTTTACTTTTTCAACGGATGGTTACTTGTCTAATTTAATTAAATATTTTGGAAGATATATTTTCCAGACTGGTACTATATCACTTCTAATAAATTCTAATTGGAGATGAAATTCAACTTGAACTTGACCTCCAATTTTGCTGTAAAAAAATGTACTTGTCTTAAATCATCTAACGGTATAGAAGAGTAAATAGACAATAGTTGCAAGATCAAGTTTAAAAAGCTAAATATGGAGCCATTGCATTAGCTTGCTGTGAAGCTCTCTAGCTTAGAACACTCTTAACAGAGTTATCTTTTATTGTTAAAGAACCAACAAGACTCTTTAGTGACAGCCAGATGGATTTTCACGTCGTTGATAATTCAATGTTTCATGAGAGGACAACATGTTGAAGTGGGCATATATTTTGTTAGAGAATAGGTCTAAAATTAGTAGGTAAAACATATATATATATGACATCCAAGGATCTACTAACAGATCTCTTTATCAAGTCACTAAATTTTAACAAGATGAAAGCATCAAGGACAAGCTAGGCATATATATATGTATAGTTCAACTTGAGGAGAGGTGTCGAAGAACATTAGATTTACAGGCTCAAACAGCCCTTATTGGGCCTAAGGATAACGTGGTATGGTTGTACTAGACAGCCATCCAAATACTAGAAGTCTGGGTTTTGTGACAACCTATGTAAACCTTATGCCTTAAGTTAGACGGGACTATAACTTGTAATTGGGTCATAAGTTAAGTCCCACAGATCTTCCAGAACTTTGAGGACTCGAGCAACACAAGGACACATTATCTAGGATTTCTGTAAGTTTTTTATGATCTCGGACGCTCAGAATAGCCACCATAAAGTATCAAGCTTCATCATTATTCCAAAACCCTAGTTTTCTGTATTTCTTCTCTGAAACCCTAAAAAATCAACATGCTGCTCTCTCATAATCAATAACTAGAGTTTTCTATGTGCAATTCACATGTTTCTCTTCCAACCACTTGAAGCACCCCATATCCTCCTTCCAGGTCTCCATTTGGTTATGTTTCTCTACTTTTATAGTTTAGGAGTTTCTCTGTTCGCCCCACAAGTGAGATGGTATATATTTGCTAAGAAAGACCCATGTGAAGAGAACTCTGTTGACATGCACCATATGCTACCCTTTTTGCATTAATGCTTCAGAGAAGGAAAAACATTGCCCTGTTGGAAAGCAGAAACTTCCTCTAAAAGGTTTGATAGAGATTTTTTTTTCTAATTAAGCTAGATATTAGTTTTTAAGAGATGAGAAATTATTGACTTCATTTTCGTATAAAAGTGTAGGAATTTGGGCATTTTATTTTTAATATAATATTACTGAAGAGGTTTCTTATACTTTGTGCTATGATACTCCAATCTACTCTCCTGTAAATGATTTTGGTTTTCTGTAAGCCAAACCCACGTTTCCTGTTTCACATTTTATCTGCTAACTTGATGTTCAGAAATGACTATTTTGTACTCTAATTTGTAATAATTCCTAGTACCTAATTACTTTCCTACTACTGGAGTTCTGGAACTATGATGTGTTCTTGCTGCTTGCACTGCTATTATTAACTCATTAATTTTTTTTGTTTTGTGATGTCTCTGTCTTCTAGCGGACTAGCATACATGAACTCTATGCCTTGTAAACCTTGAAGCCAGTCATATAGTTTTGGTAGTTTATTTGTGCCTTCAAAGCCCCATTTATAGATCCAATTTTGAAATAGTAAGAATTTTTTCTTATTATTGGAGTTTTTTTTAATTTTTGAGAATTGGAGTTAACATTGGTGAAACGAGTGTCATCAAACAATGATGTTGGTAGAAAACATGACAATTTACCTAATAGCTGATTTATTTCTGTAAACTGATATTACTATTATTGGGTATGCAATCAGATGCCTGCATCACTTGGAATGTGTTTTGCAGCCTTTGCTCTGGGGCAGAGTGTCTTCTTAAAGTTGTAAATGGAGCAATTCCAAGTGCTTACTTTGACATTGAAGCATCCATACCAGCTAGTGAGATGGCAGTTCATATCCTTGACTATCTCTTCAATAATCTGAATGGTGTCTGCCTTGTTCTAGATGGAGAGGTTGCATAATTAAGTCCCTTGTGGTATTTATTTCTATTTCTTTCCCTGTTTAACATGCTAAAATCTTCTATATTTCAGGAGGAGCCATACCATATAGTGCTGGCTATTTTCATAGGAAGTCTATTACCATATCTGAAGGGGCTTGACTCTTGGCTTTATGATGGAATTCTTGATGATCCTTATGAAGAGGTCTGTCTATATTTGTCAGTTTCCTTACAAGTTTACTTGGCTTCAAGGATATGATTGACAAACTCTATGTTATAAAATTTAATATTAATGTTCTTTTCTTTCTGAAAGCACTTTATACTGAATGTGATGCTATGAAATACTATATGAATGATCTCTGCCTCATGCTTGTACAAGTATTATTCTAATAGAGATTTCTTGATGCTGCTAATGCATCATGCCCTTTTCTACTACATCTTCCATTTTTATTAAACAGTGATAATTTTGTCTATTTATGCCTTACACTCTTTTGTTACAAACACCAAATGGTGGCATTTACATTTCACTTGTACTATGTCAGCATGTTTGAGGATTGATGGCATGTGCAATATTATCCAAAATCCATACTGAGGGTGTCTATCTAATATTTCTAACTCTTGCTCCACTGTATGGAGTGAAATTTTGGAAGTTTCGTATGTCCATATGATGTAGGCATTGGACTAATCTATCTATGTGGTAGTATTGAGAGAGAGAGAGAGAGAGAGAGTTATGTGTTAGCCCCAATTTACAAAAATGAGTCTAGAGTTTCTTCATCAAAATCCAATCCTAAGTATCAGAAATCTATGCCCAAATTTGAGAATAACTTAGGCGTTCAAGATAGCTTGCCCTTATCTCACATGGTTAACTCTAGTATTTTCTTATGCAATCATTATACAACCTCTTATGCTATTGGAACAGGAAAGGCCTATATCTCCTAAACCATTTGAGCTCTAGGCTTCTAGCTATATCTATCCTATTGGTGGAGTCTTTTCAGTTGAATTGTGACTATAAATATGGACTAGTTTCTATGTAGAATGATGTACTTATTTGAGCACTATGGTTGCAGATGTTCTTTTTTGCCAATGACGAAGTTACCATTGACCAACCAGCATTTTGGGAGAGGAGTTATCTTTTCAGACCATCAAAATTTAAAAAGTCAAGGTTGTCTGTCTCTCTGATTTCCACCACGGGGGAGACTTCGATGGAAGTCAGAAGAGAAATAGGTGATCAGAAGCAGCTTTCTTTATCTTCTGCAAGAGGGACAGATCAAGTTGACATGGGAAATGTTATCTGCCCTTTGTTTTTAAAGGAGATGGCAAGGGCCATTGTATCTGCTGGCAAATCATTGCAATTGATTCGGCATGTTAAGCATGAGCATGTTACAATACATGATAGAGGTAATAATGACGTGCTCTATCATTTTAGTAAAATAGGCCATGATTTGACTGACCGTGACCTCAAGGTTCCAGATGGACCTGGAAATTTTAGTTCTTTGGAAGTTGAATATGAAAGACTTGAGGATGACAATTCTACCAGACAAAGTACCTCTAGTTTACATCATTTGATTTCCCACAGTTTGGAAGAGTTAACCTTGTCTGAGGTTTTCTTGTTATCCATGGTGGGATTAATATATGATGATACTCGTGTGCATGATTATTTTTGGAGTTCTTACCCTGAAATTGTACAGTTGCTCATAGATTTCCTTGATAAACACAATTTCATGAACAAAACTTGTGATGGTGCTTCTACTTCAGTTATTTATGATAAGTTATGGTTCAAGTTCTTGGCTAACTCAATATCAAGGATGAATTATATCACCATTGAAAGAGGGATTTGTTCTGGGTCAGTGGGTAACCAACCAGACTTCTTTTTTAGAAAGCAGGAAACATGTACTACAGAGCTTCATAACTTAAGATGTCCTTGTTTTATGAGAGTACTAATGCCAGAAGCTACTCCGGGACATTCATTCTGCCCTGAAAATCTGGCCGTCACAGTATGTAGACAGTTTCTAGATAGGAACACCATTTCTTGGAATGATCTGAACATATCTAGAAACTTTCATCTTCCACCATTAAATGATGCAAAGTTGCGGGAAGCAGTTTTTGGTGTGAAGAATGTTGATCCAAGTATAAATATGGGCGTAATGCATATGCAAATGCTCCCTGTACTCAATGGAACGGATTATACTTTTGGTTTTCAGTTTGATAAATTTGGAAGTTCTCGTTTGGAGGATGATGCAAATACTTTGGAGACTTTGTTCCCCTTTCCTACACTTCTTCCTGGTTTTGAGGTATCATTAGATATGCTTTTCTTTCTTTCATATCTCCAGTTTCCTCTTTGTTTGAATTTTCTTTGAAATCAATGCATTATTTAAACAGGAAGGAATCCCTATTTCAGAGCTTCTTCCTTGCCAGAAAAATAGCACCTTGGCTTCTAGTGTTCTTAATTTGATCCAGAAAATGAAACCAAAAGAGGAGCCACTTCCTGCAGTTATCATTCAGGAATGCCTATCTGTATATATAATGAAACAGGTTGATAGCTTAACCTATGTCTCGACATGTTTCTTTCTGATGTATTTCCTATTGGTTGATTTCTATTTTTTAATATGATAGGTGGATCATGTTGGTAAACATATTTTATCAAAGCTTATGGGTGATTGGAAACTGATAGATGAGCTTGGTGTTTTACGTGCTATTTATTTGTTAGGCTCAGGTATACTAGTCTTAATTTTTCAAAAACTGTCATACTAGTTTCTATAAATATTCTTAGAAGTAACAAAAAAGTTCTTTTAGGTGATCTTCTGCAGCAGTTCTTACTTGTAATTTTTGATAAGCTAGACAAGGGAGATGACTGGGATGATGATTTTGAACTGAATACCATACTACAGGTTTGAAGGCAACTCGATTTGTTTTATTAACTTAGATATATGCTGATTAATATGTCCTCCATAGGAGTCAATAAGAAATTCTGCTGATGGGGCGCTGTTAAGTGCCTCTGATTCTTTAGTTGTGTCAATTGCAAAAAGCAACAATTCAGATGATGAGGATTTTGCAATTGGAAACCCCTCAACTCCATCCAAACTTCGGACTCAATTTTTTGGTGTTGATGCCCTTGATCTACTAAAATTTACCTACAAGGTATGCACTCAAGGATGGCTTTTCTGAACCTTCTCATAATCCACACTGCTTACAGTTTGTTGATTTGGTAGGTTACCTGGCCTCTCGATCTGATTGCTAATACAGAGACAATTAATAAGTATAATCAGGTATCTTCCCTTATTATTAATTGTCTTTGCATTTGAATCTTTTCTAATCAATTGATGTATTGTTCTTGCTAGGTCATGGGGTTTCTATTGAAGGTTAAGCGTGCAAAATTTGCTCTTGACAAGGCACGGAAGTGGATGTGGAAGGTCTTATCTTATTTGAACTTTTTGATTTTGTCACAGATTTTATCTCATTGATTAGTTGATTTTTTGTTTCACTTGCTCAGTGATTTTTGGATTTGAAACCTTGTAGACAATGTAGAGTCAATATTTACTGCTTTGTTCTCTTCAATTGATGTTATAATAGAAGGAAAAGAATTAATGTTTATAACTTCTGTTTTATGTATATCTTATTTCCCTTTTGTCTTGGTGAATTTTTTTCCAACTTTTGATTCTGACAACTGAACTCAAATTCCTCGACTAGCTGTAGCTCAATGCTGCACTTATCCCTAGTTGTTATCTACTTCAAATCTTTTGCAGGGCAAAGGTGGCACAACACGCACCTATAAACTTCATTTGTTAGTGGAGCAAAAACTCCTCCATTTTGTTGATGCATTTCACCAATATGTTATGGATAGGGTAACAAGAATTTCATTGGTCTTGTCTTATTTTAGGTTCATCTTGAACCTTTCTTAGATTAGTTTTGTTTGATTATACAGGTATTTCACAGTGCATGGGTTGAACTTTGTAGTGGTATGGCTTCTGCGTGCTCCCTTGATGAAGTTATAGAAGTTCACGAGGCATACATTTTGTCTGTTCAAAGGCAATGTTTTGTGGCTCCAGATAAGCTGGTAGGATCAGTTCCATGCTTTTGTTTCTTGCTTATGTCATTTGATCATGATGTCCAACCAAGGATGGGGTATAGAAAATAATGTCACCTGATTCTATTTGTTGTGCACTTGTAGTGGGCCCTGATTGCAAGTCGAATTAAAAGCATTCTTGGATTGGCTCTTGATTTCTACTCTATACAGCAAACACTCAGTAGTGGTGGTGCAGCTTCTGCTATCAAGGCAAGGTGCGAAATGGAAGTAGACCGGATTGAGAAACAATTTGATGATTGTATTGCCTTCCTTCTAAGAGTACGTATGAGCTTTTCAATGTTGTTTTGAATATTTAGTATGCTATTACTGGGGATTTTTGCATATTGTATCACTATAGGTTGGCTACCTGCATCTTAGCCCTGTGATGTTTTTCATGCATACACCTTACAAAACCATTGAAATTTGCATGAATGTCCCTCTCAGTGACAGTTGCTTAGATGAGTGGTTTATGCAGAATTACGATATTTTTTGTACAGCCGCATTTATTGCTCTCACAAACAGAAAAAGATTTGAGTGGGTATGCAAAAACTGTTAATGTTCATGTAAATTTCCTTTCTTGCATAGTGATTATTTGAGTCTGTAACACCTAAATACATACTAGCGAGTGAACTAACTGCTGTCTTGGATGCCTGCAGATTCTTTCTTTCAAGCTAGATGTGGGACACTTTCCTCATCTAGCAGACTTGGTCACTCGAATCAATTACAATTACTACTACATGTCTGATAGCGGCAACTTACTAACAGTACCCAGCTTTGAGACTTCTGCTGCCAAACTGGGGAAGACTTAGCATCAAGCACTGACTGATCATTTCAGGAGGCGAGCTATTTGCTAGATATGATTACAGGCTAAAATAGGCTCCAAACGAGTTTTTCATCCATCAAATTGCTCTTGATTATTCACATCCAAGTTTAGCACAACTACTATCCTTTTTTCTTGGAGTCAACATTCTGTCCTCTAGACAAGTTGTCTGATGCAGTGTTTGGATGGTCAGTTTTAGAACTATACTGGGAGTTGTTTTTTTGCTTCAACATACAAGGGACCGATTAATCAGAAGAAGATTATGTAACAGGTGATAATTAAGGATAATAAATTTTGTCCATATTATTTCTAATGTTTTTCGTTGTCGGTCCTCATAATGTTTGTCATTTCGGCTTAACAATGTGGTTTAATTTTTACCATTCACAGGACATGGGATATTAATTTGTACTCGATTAAATCTACAAAATTAATAGTATTCACTCATTTGCAATGTGAGGTTGTTTGTGAGGCCGTGAGGTACAGAATTATCAGCTATGATCTCAGTTTTGCCTTGTATGGTTGATATTCATAAGTTTTTCTCTCACCTGATCAATTAATATCTTTTTCTTGATGCAAACAAATAACGACTCTGATATGATACTTCGGTGTTCCCTTGTTATGATTGGCAGTCATGTCCAAATTGGACAAGCCCCTAACAGGATCGGCTCATAAGATCTGTCTTACTACAATGATAGTATAATTACAGATTTCTGATTAATGTTGAACAGGAAAGCGTAGGTCATAAAACTAGAAACAATTTGTATGTGATTTGCATTGACAAAAGTATCGGGAGGCCTCACCATTCCCTATGCAATGTAAGAACCAACACTTTTGGGAAGTGTTTTTTGCAAACAATCAGTTTGAGTAAGGTTTATGTTATAATATCAGGTGTAGTAAATTAGTTTCACATTGGATATTGGATAGATAGAATATAATATATATAATGAAAAAGATTCATATTTCATGAGCTTAAACTTTTGAGATAATTTGGTATCCAGTTTACTATATTATTTTAATTCAATACTTTTTCGGTTTTCCCAACAAATGGTATTAGAGTTTCAAATTCGAATCTGTGCATACTCTTAAAACCAAAATTACTATAATGGTTCGACTGAATTAAGTCGCATATTAGTTTCTCATAAAAAATCAAAAGAATGAGACAAAAATCCGTTAGTATGGGTCATACGGTAGAACTGGTCGAGTAAAATAGTTCTTGATTAAAAGTGTTAAAATTGATGTAATCAAATCACACCTGGAAGGAGAGATTGTTATAATATTAGGTGTGATAAATTAGTCTCACATCGAATATTGGATAGACATGATCCAATATATATATAGTGAAAAAGACTTATATCCTATGAGTTTAAGCTTTTATGATGGTTTAGTATTCGGCTCACTATATTATTCCATTTTGACACTCCTTCGACTCCCTCAACTGGTTTATCCTTATTTCTTCTATGCTAATGTATCAAAAGCATATAAATTTGAGTGATATTTTTTTGTTCTACTTCTGTTGTGGAGGTATTTGTGACCTATGCCAGTAGAGTTATCTAGACAAGTGTGTAGACACAAGTGGAATTGGGTGTATGATATAGAACAACTACCTCCTTGGATTATAAAATTTGAGGTGAAGTCAAAATGTAATCTCAACTTCTACTTGAATTTGTCAAGTTTTATATAATTCTAGTCCAAACGCCACAACTTTCAGAATATTCATTCAAATTAGACAAGTAATCATCTTGAGATCAAGGTTTTGTTATTAATTGCTTTTCTTAATTCTGTAATTAAATTAGTGTATTTTAGGGTTTGTTTCTGAGTATGAGTTTATAGTGTGATCCTAGAATAGAATTTAAGTTATCTGATTTTACAATTAGAGTTTAATTCTTATTTTTATTTTTTCCCAACAAGAATTCTAAATCAGTTTGAAAGTTATATACTATCCAAGGTTGCAATGAAGAAAATTTTTTTTCTATTAATAATTTTGTTTATTTGGGCATTTTTTTTGGCTCAACACACCCCATGGATTGTATTTGGTGGTAAGAATTTTATTGTATCTATCAAGGTTGTATTGAAATGAATTATAAAAACATAAGGGGAGTTTTATGGTGTTTTTGAGGACTTCTATGAAATTAGGAAGGTTTTTGACACTTTATATGTCACTTTATATGTCGCGTGAAATCCCAAGATGTCAAGGCTTTATATGTAAGAATCCCACCAATTTAGTAAATCGCATAAATGGCAAAAATAAATGCAAAATGCCACGTCAGCTAACAAGATCATAGAATCCGAACCCGCATAACAAACGGCTCGGGCACTTCTTCCACCACCTCCTCCTCCTCCTCCTCCTCCTCTTCTCCGCGCTCCAGCCCTTCACTCCCCGTCCTTCCACCAAAAATGTCCACGACGGACGCGATCCCGGTGGTGGACCTCGGGGTCCTCTCCCAGGCGGAGCTGACGGCGCTGGCCCGCTCCTCCCCCTTCGCCTTCGACCTCCGCCGCTGCGATGACGTCGTCGTCCCACGCATCGACCGCTCCGTCTTCAACGAGAGCGCAGGCAGCCGCAAGCAGACCTTCTCCCGCCTCCGCCTCGCCCACCGCCCCCCCGACCCCTCTCCCCACCACGCTCCGTCCCCCTCCCTCCCCGACCGCGACCCCGACCACCAACTTATCCTCTCCTCCCTCCGCGCCCTCTTCGCCTCGCCCCAAGCCCTAGATCGAGATAGGGAGGTCGTGAACGCGAAGGGGGCGCGGGTGGACTTGGTGAAGCTAGGGGAGATGGTGGATCCGTTCGGGGAGGAGATGAGGCGGAGGACGGAGGGGCTCTCGACGGCGGAGGGGCTGCTCGGGTTTTTGACGGCTTTGGATGGGCAGTGGGGGAGCCAGAGGAAGAAGAGGAAGCTGGTGGATGCCGCGGGATTTGGGGATCATTTGCCGAGGGGGTGGCGGATCTTGATGGGGATTAGGAGGAAGGAGGGGTTTGCTCGGCTGGATTGCCGGAGATACATTAGGTTCGTCTCTGATGCTTCCTTTCTAGATACTGTTTCATGAGTTTTTTATGAAGATATTGGGATGGAGCATCAAAAGTTGAAATTTTCTTTGCCTTGTGGATGCAACTGGCTGTTGTTTGATGAAAATGTTGAACTTTTATTATCAAATCTTAAATCTGAGTTGCAGCTGATTCTTTGATTGGCAAAGCTGCAGTATTAAACAATGCTCTAAAAAATTTTTGGGCGTGTTCATGGTGGTTTGAAGGTCTTAGGGCGGGTAGCGGATGGTGGGCAAAATATCGGGTGCTTTGTGCCTATTGCAGAAACTATATAACAATAATGCTATCTAACAAGTGTGATATATTTATATTTCTGACTTCAATGCATTGGTCTTGTTCAAAAACAAGTTGCAAAATATCTAAAATCATTTGCATTCCTAAATTGATTCAATATAATACTTCTCAACTAGTATAACTTAGTTTTGTATGATAATACTAAAAGCTCAATGTTAACAAAAACATCCTATTTAAGTATTCCATAGTCATTTAAACTTTAGAGAAAAAACTTAGTAAAAAGTTTAAATAAGAATTAGTCTCAATTATTAATATCAAATTTTTTGAAGACTTGCAAGTCCTAAATGGTAGTGTCTGAAGAAACATCATTGATCTTAACATTCCTATCTTTCTTATACTCCAACAATTCATATTACATCTCATCATTATTCTTTCAAGTATTTTTTCATTGAATCTAAATATCCTCTTAAATCCTTGAAGCTTATCTTAATGCCATCTGAAGTACAAAAAAAAAAAATCTCAAAACTTATTTTGCAACCTAAACCTAAGTCCATTTTTGTAAAATTGCATATACTGGTGAAATATCGGACTTGGACCAGCTATACTGTCTACTATATTCCACCTCCTATAAAATGTGTTATTTGTAATTTCATTGTGTTTTTATGGTGAAACCACAAAAGCAGCCTCTATGACTGATTTTTGGAACAATGGCATTTACAAATTCATTTGATTTGTTTGAAAAGCACGAACAATGTGCTGAAATTATTGATCATTAAGCTTTGAAACTCTACTTTCCATACCAACTTCCTATGCTTGCTCTTTTGTGTTTTTGGTTGGATTCGCTAATGTTTCACACCAACTTTGTATGGTGGCTTTTGGCCATTATATGTTAAGAGTTTGATCCTTGATGTGTTTTAGAGATTTTGATATCCTACCCACCATCCACACTATTTAGTTGCTACAGGATAACTACTACGAGTGGTTTATTAGCCTGTTATACATTAATTGGTATTTTTTTTGGTAATATGTTGCACATTAATTGTTTTTGAGTGATATCATATCTTGCAGCCCTAGCGGAAAGCGGTTCAAGACTTGCAAAGAAGTCTCTTCATACATACTCTCTCTTGTTGGAGCCCATGATTCTGGCCAGCGAATTTCATATCAAAATAATGTTGGTAACTCTAGTCTTGATAGATCAACTCATGAATACGTAAGTCAATCGCCACTTTCAATTTATCTGGGTTTGACTCTGTTTGACTCATAGGATTTAATAGGATGCCCATCAGGCTGCAGGTCGTGATTTCCAGAATGACATCACAAAGGGAAAGGCTATATGCACTTCAGAAGGAGACAACTCTGGTTATCCTGATCATCAGAATCAAATTGTCTTATATGCCCCAAGGGAGCAGGCAAAGGTTGAATCAAATAGCATGTTAGAATGCCGCAAGTGCAATATTAGCTTTTTTGATAACGAAGAGTATCTGCAGCACCTATTATCCTTTCATCAAAGGAGTGCAAAGAGGCGTAAGCTTATTAAAACTGTTGGAGATGGGGTGATCATAAAAGATGGAAAATTTGAATGCCAATTTTGCCACAAGACTTTTGTTGAAAGGCGCCGATACAATGGTCATGTTGGGTCTCATGTGAGATACCAAGGTGTGAGTCCTGGAACATTGCGAGATGATCTTACCGCAACAAATGCCACATCTTCCCTGACTACCGTGCCTTGTGTGTGGTCTGACATGGATGCTTCAGTCATGAAAAGCGGGAAAGTTTCTGATTTAGAATCTTCAACGAAGAAATTTGTTGATGTCTTGCATATCACCTCTTCAACTTGTAAAGAAGACATGGAGAAGGAATCTCAGGAAAATATTTTTCCCACCGAAAGTAATCAAGGAGCGTGCACACGAAAACCCGACGGGGACCAAACTTGTGGTCAAAATGACCCTCGGTTTGGATCCAAAGCAACTTTTGAAGATAATACTGCCACTACAGATTTGGGTGCAATATCTCCCCCTTGTGTTGACATGAACAATGAAACACTGAACCGCTCACCCAGAAGCAAATTTGAAGATTCTGAAAGCCGATTGGTTGATGTTCAGATTGAAACTTGTGACTTGATAGCTGATAAATTGGCAGGGTTTGTTCAGCATACCATCTCCAAGAGTATGGAACCAAGCACATTATGGGGCACTGTATCTTCTCCTATCAACATTGATCATGCGAGATATGAGAATCCTGGCAAGGTGGATGCTTCAGCATCGACAAGCATATCTGGTAATAGCCATGGTCATGACTGTGATATAACCCTGGTGTCAGGTGTTAAATCTGATGCATGCCAGGAATGTCCTACCAATATGGAAATTGTATCCAGCAAAGCTTCTGTGGAAAGAGAGGTTGCTTCCTTGGGCATTATTTCTGAAACTGCGAAAGCTAGCCCAGATCAGAAAGTAGACTCTGTAGGTGATTTGCTTACTCTATCAAGTAACAGGTCTGGAGATGATGCTCAAGCTACTGTAGATCGACTTGTTGGCCCAATTGAGAAACCATTTTTTAGTGAATTGGGTACATCTGAATTGGGAATCAATTTTGGAAATGCGCATATGTCAAATGAAAATGTTGTTCCTGCAGTTGATGCTCTTGGTGCTAGCCTTCATGTTGATGGCGAGAAGGAAACCAGTATTGGAAATATCCATATGTCAGCGGGAAAAGTTGCTGATGTCGATGATGCCATTGACGATGGTCTTCGTATTAGTGGTGAGAAAGGAATCAGTTTTGAAAATATCTATATATCAGCTGAGAAAGGTACTGATGTGGATGATGCTATCGAGGGTAATCTTCATGTAAGTGGTGAGGATGATGTTGGTTTTGGAAATATCCATATATCAGATGAAAAATGTGTTGACGATGATGATGCTATTGGTGATGGTTTTCTTGTTAGTAATGAAAAAGGAATCAGTTTCAAAAATCTCCCTGCATCACCTGGAAAAGGTGCTGATGTGGATGGTGCTATTGTTGGCAGTCTTTCTGTTGGTGGTGAGAAGGAAATCAGTTTTGGAAATTTCCATATATCAGCTGAAAAAAGCACTGAGCCAGATGGTGCTATTGTTGATAATCTTCATATTAACAGTGAGAAGGGAATCAATTTTGGAAATATCCTTGTATCAGCTGAAAATGATGCTGATATGGATGATGCTATTGGCAGTAGTCTTCATGTTAGACGTGATAAGGTTATCAGTTTGGAAAATATGCATATATCAGCTGAAGAAGGTGATGATGTGGATGATGCTATTGATGGTGGCAAGGGAATAAATCTCAATAGCTCTCTACCCTCTAATTTTTGTGATGATTATAATCTGGGTAGTGGGACTAGTTTAGGTTTTACATTCCAGGATGAGAAAGGAGAATCTGTGGACAAAGAAACAGATAAACATGGCCCTGGGCTGGAGTTTTTTTTCCAAAGCAATGGTGCAAATTACGCTGATGAAGCAGCACACCATACCATTCATAATGGTAATACAAGGAATGGTCTACAGCTTAATATGGGTATGATGTCATCGTCATGGTTGCCTGCATCTTCTGAACTTCCCATCCTCGACATTATTTCAGATCAGGTAATACTAGTCATGCTGGAAAGACTACCTAAACGCTAATTGGGAGAAACTGTTGCAATGACCCAAACCTTTTATGACATCTTCTGCTCAGTGTATCTGTTTGCTGTTAATCTGTAGGAGGTAATTTTTGTAGATGTAAGACACATCACTTACATGTCATAAATCCCATGTCTTCCTGCTTTCATGCATCATAATGAGGTCCTGGCTGCAGAAGCGGCAGTTCTGGAGTTTTGCTCGTCCGGTAACCTTTTGGGGCCAGATGGATTATTCACTATACATCCTTACTGGGTATATTTCAAACGATAATAAGTTTCATGCCTATTGACTGCATTAGAAGACAAACTTTTCCTTGTCATCATATCTTTGTAATTGATGCTCGAGTGGTTGATTTGAGACTTGACTTCTTCATTTTGGTATTTTGCTAGGCTGAATCTTATGTTGTTCCGACATGCACATAAGCGCTCTCTCCAGATTGTGTTCATTGGTTTTTCATTTGCCTTCTAGAAAATAGAATTGAATGCTGATTATTTTTGCCTTTCAATTCTAATTCGTGGAAACCAAATTCACTCTAGTAGGGTTGTTTTTTCTTAATCTCCTGCATTAAAGAATTTATTTTCTGTCAGTGTCAAGGATCATCTGCGGGACAGAAGCATGAGAACATCTCAGGTTTTGAAGGTCTGAGGGAGGGCAGAATTGAACCTCCAGACTTCGTTCTGATGACTGGACAAGATTCAGTGCCAGTACCTGAGTCAGCAATGGAATTTGATTTTGTTACAGGACTAGAAGATAGGCCAGGCCCCCCCATTCAGCATCAGTGGGGTGGATCACTGTCGTCGAATGTTAGCAGCTGTAAGTTTACTGCAGTATGTGTGTGGTGCGGTAGAGAATTTTTGTTTGAAGGCTTTGATGCTGAATTGCAGTCGGGTTCTGTGGTTTTCATGTGCCCCTTATGTAAAGCAAGGATCCCGGGGTAGCGGCAAATGTCTACAGGTTACAGATTTTCAAACTGGCTACATTCTATGCTTCTGTTCCAGACAAGCGCAGCAGATGTTTGCCAGTGACCATACTGGTGCTTTCTGTTGTCCTTAGTTGATTGTTTTAGTACCTCGGTCTCTGTAATGAACACAGTGCGAGTTCATCTATGATGCAAGTTCATGAATGACTTTTATCACCGTAGACTTTAAATGTCAATGTTGCCCTCATGATTCTTTTTTTTTTGACACATTTATTACTATTGGAATAACATATTAGAAAATATTAGAAAATAAATTTCTTATTAAATTATATTTTGTATCAATAAAAGCATGACAAGTTGATAGGCAAAAGGGCATTTTGGTGTTTTTAACTCCCTCTACGGATTAACACAACCAAGGGCGTATATGAGATTTTATCAGAACGGTATATGAATTCACTTTCCTAGGACGTATGTGTGAAAATTCAAACTTTTTATGGTAGAAATTTGACCGTTGACCAGCTTGCTTCCCAGGGGTTGACGTGGAGGCATATGTAAAAGACATTCCGAGGGGTTGACGTAGAGGAACATGTAAACGGCCATGCATGCATGGCATGAGTTTGCGTTAAAGAATTTAGAGCTAAAACCTTGATTTTCGGCCAGAAGAAAAAGTCTCAACTCTGGTCCACACCCTCTTCCTGCACCAAATGCTGTATATTATAAACTCCCACCTTCACCTTGTCTCTTCCCGCCCTCATCCTCTTCCAGGAACGCCTTCGGCATCCGATCCCTAAACAAAGCAGGGACGGATGCCGGCATTCGTGGCAGGGCTTGAGGGCTTCGGCAATGCCGAGTTCGAAGGCAAGATCACCGTCTACGTCATCCTGTGCGGCATCATCGCCGCCACCGGTGGCCTCATGTTCGGCTAGGACATCGGCATCTCCGGCGGCGTGACATCCATGGATGACTTCCTCAAGGACTTCTTCCCCAAGGTCTACGAGAAAAAGTTCCACGTCAAGGAAGACAACTACTGCAAGTACGACGACCAGGGCCTCCAGCTCTTCACCTCGTCCCTCTACCTCGCCGCCCTTGTCGCCAGTTTCGCCACCTCGAAGACCTGCTCCCGATACGGCCGGAAACCTACCATGCAGATCGCTTCCGTGTTCTTCATCATCGGCGTTGTGCTTAACGCCGCGGCGCCAAACCTCACTACCCTCATTGTAGGCCGCATACTACTCGGCGTCGGCATCGGGTTCGCCAACCAGGCGGTGCCGCTGTTCTTGTCGGAGATCGCGCCCGTCAAGATTCGAGGCGCGCTCAACATATTGTTCCAGCTGCAGGTGACCGTCGGAATCTTTATCGCCAACATGCACCCACATGGCTGGAGAGTATCGCTGGGTCTAGCCGCAGTGTCAGCGGCCATTCTTGCAGCAGGGTCAATGGTGATCACGGAGACCCCGACAAGCCTGATCGAGCGGGACCTGAAGGAGGAGGGGCTCGCCATGCTTAAGAAGATCAGGGGGACAGAGAACGTCGAGGCTTTCCAAGAGATCGCCCATGCCTGCGTTCTGGCAAGGCAGGTGAAATAGCCGTTCAAGAACCTCATGAAGCGCAAGAGCCGGCCGCAGCTGGTGATCGCCATTTGGATGCAGATCTTTCAGCAGTTCACCAGAATCAATGCCATCATGTTCTATGCACCAGTGCTCTTCCAGACCATCGGGTTCAAGAACGACGCCTCACTGCTCTCTGCTGTCATCACCGGCATTGTCAATGTGGTCTCCACTGTCGCTTCCATCTTAGTGGTGGACAAGCTGGGCCGTCGGATGCTACTCCTTGAGGCCTGCGGCCAAATGCTTCTCACACAGGTACAGCATCGTCTAACCATCAATAAATGTGTCTCGCATGTAAATCCACTTATATTGTAACACATTTTTGGCAGACTATCATTGGCGCGATGCTGCTGGTGAACCTGAAACCCGAGGGCAGCATCTGCCCGAACGTTGCAGTGTGTGTGGTGGTGATGGTGTGTGTCTACGTCTCCGGCTTTGGGTGGTCTTGGGGGCCGCTCGGATGGCCGATCCCTAGTGAG
Organism: Trichopus zeylanicus subsp. travancoricus; assembly: GCA_005019695.1. NCBI lineage: Eukaryota > Viridiplantae > Streptophyta > Magnoliopsida > Dioscoreales > Dioscoreaceae > Trichopus > Trichopus zeylanicus. Next base: position 1,340,647 of record RXID01022204.1, read on the forward strand.
ACGTTCCCCCTCGAGACGAGGACGGCGGGCTACTCCTTCGCTGTGAGCTCCAACATGCTGTTGACCTTCTTGATCGCGCAGGCTTTCCTGTCCATGATGTGCAAAATGAAGGCCGGTATCTTCTTCTTCTTCTTCGCAGCGTGGATCGTGATCATGGCGCTGTTCGTGATCTTCCTGCTGCCGGAGACGAAGGGCGTGCCGATTGATGAGATGGTGGAGCGGGTCTGGAGGCCGCACTGGTTCTGGAGCCAGTTCATAAGCGAGGACGACAAGAAGATGAACGAGGCTGAGAATGGCCACTAAATTGTCGTTGATTTGTCGTTGGAATAGTCTTCTTCTTTTGTGTTTTTTCCACGTTCTTGGATTCCGTGGTGCTGGTCCTGTTGTAGCTTGCAAAATTTGTGGTGGTCTTGTATTACCTGTTTTTCTTGTAAATGAAATGAATTGTGAAATTCACTTGCATAACTTTTTTGATTCAACATTCAAATGGTTTTGGTAACACCTTAGTTGATGTCAACTAGAACCTGAGCGCCCCCAAAGATTAGGAACTTTGGCGTCGCTACTTTTAGCGCCGTCAAAGATTAAGCCTTTAGCGCCGCCAATGCTTGTGCTAAAGTTAGCTCCGCCACTGGTTTTTTTTGGCGAGGCTAATTTCGATTAACGGTAACATTAAATTAACGTCACTATTAATAATTAGTGGCGCTTTTTTAAGCACGCCGTATTTTGTGATTAATGACTTTTAGAAATTAAATTAACATGGGCAATACTCCAAAATGTTGTAAATCAGGTACAGATTTATAGCTACAGGTGGTACATGTGTGAGAAGCATTTGGCTGCAGGCCTCAGGGAGCAGCTTGTGTCGTCCCAGCTTGTCGACCACGAAGATGGAGACTACAGTGGAGAGCACGTTGGCAATGCCGGTGATGACAGCGGAGAGCAGCGAGGCATCTTTCTTGAATCCAATGATCCGGAAGAGCACTGGAGCATAGAACATGATGGCAGTGATTCCGGTGAACTGCTGGAAGATATGCCAGCTCGCAGGCGTGGGCGATTTCTCGATCTTGTTAAGCCTGGCGAGCCCCTCCTCTTTCTGGTCCCGCTTGATCAAGCTAGTCACGGTGATCATCATTGACCCTAAAGCAAGAATGGCCCCACCGATACTCCGCTGAGACCCAGCCACACCCTCCAGCCATATGGGTGCATGTTGGCGGTGAAGTGCTTGACAATGTTGGCGATGAAGATCCCCATGGTCACCTGCAGCTGGAATAGTATGTATGTTGAGCGCACCGCGAATCTTAACCTCCGCGATCTCAGAAAAGAACGGGGGCACCGCCTAGTTGGCTAAGCCGATGCCTACATCGAGGAGAAAGCGGCTGATGATGAGGTAAGCTTTGTCTCGGTGGCGTTAAGCACAACGACGATGATGAAGAACACGAAAGCTATCTAAGGGCATGCTTGGTAACGGCTAATCCAAAGATAAACCCAAAAAAAATTTCGAATTATTCTGTCATCAAAGGCAAATATACAACATAAATGGCATGAGTTTGAGATGCCTTTTCTGTTAGTCCTGTGACTTTATAGTTTATTTATTGATTTATTTTTTAAATAAATTTAATTATATAATTTGGATCAGACAGGTTGAAAATGTAGTAAGCAATTCAAGTTTGACTATCTGATTAATATTTATATAATAATAGATAATAACATAAACGAACTCAAATTTTATGTGTGCTTTTTTGGATATTTCGTGATCAGTTAAAACATTTTACAATATATCAAGTATTGGATCTTACCTTGAGGTTATAAATTTTATGAGATTGAATTTGATAAAAAAAGTCTGGATTTAAATTGATTTATTTGATATTTAGACCTTTTTTAAATATTTATCCTTATTTATAATTACAAAACTTTAATTTATAATTATAATAGACTTGGGGGGTTTTTTTGCAAAAAGCCAAAAGTAAGCTATAATTCAGAACGAAACAGAAATTTTTTTTCTGTTTCCTTCGTTTTCAAATCTTTCAAAGCAGTTTTTTTTTATTTGAAATCCTTTCTCCTCTTGATGGTTGATTCACGAAAAATCGAATTATAATTTATTTTCTGTTGAATTTCTCGAAACCCAATTTGGAAAAATCAAGTTTTTGTTTCAAGTTTTGACTGAAAATGATTTTAAATAGTTTATTGGTATCCACAATTCTATTGGTGGAAAAAAATTGAGATTAAATTCCAAAATTTTGATTTATGATGATTTTTTTTGAATTAGTTGGTTTTTTAATTTTTTTTATAAATTAAAATTTTAAGAGGGTTTTAATGTAAAATTACAATTTAATACAATTTACTTTCAATTGAATTATGATTTGAATTCAATCTCGGTAATGTGCTTATGTTAATCATGATTATTAATCTTGATTAATTAAGCTAATGACTATTTGAGTTAATAAAAATAAATTTTCATTATTATTTACTCGTTAGTATATTTTGAGTTAAAATAACCAAATATTTCTCCAAAAAATTTAATATTATTTTAATTTATAAATATTATTATTCTGTATTTTTTTTAACTTTAGTCAATTTGACCTAAGATTGAGTTGGTGTAGAGAAGAAATAAATATAAAATTTTAAAATTTTATTTATGATAATAAAAGAAAGCCAAAGTGGACTTTTATTGTTTGTTGTGATTATTATGAATTTTATTAGTGGGATCTCGTGATTTATATTATTCTTCTAAAGAAAGTAATACAAGATCATAATTTAATCCTAGCTTTAGTTTTGCTGGTCATTTGTGGGGTGTTATGATTTATGTTAGTCTCCCAAAGTAGTTAATATAATATCATAATAATAATTCCTATTTGAATTAATAAAATCATGGATTATTTGTTTTTGAAATATATTTGTTGTATATTTGAGCTGTCCATTGCAAATTTGTAGTATGAAATCTAATAGTCAGTTTTCAAGATTAAGATATTGAATAGATCAAATTACTTGATTTGGAGAAGTGAACTAAAGGTTTATTTAACATTTTAATATTTTGACATTGCTCTTGACACTCCAAAACTGCTTATTGGGTTTACCCAGTTTGAAAGATCTCATTTTGAAAAATAACATAGAGCAGATAAATTAGCAAAATTGATAATCAAAAAAATAGTTTTTGAAATAATTTGTGTTAGTTTAACAGATATTTATTCTGCCAAAGAATTATTTCAGAATATTCATGACAGGGTTGTTAGGTCCTCTAAAGCCAAAAAATTATCTTTGACTCGCAAGCTTCACAATAAAAAATTGGTTGAGGATGAAAATGTTCAGAGCATATCTTGACAATATTTTCAATTGCACATGAGTTGAACAGTTTGGGTTTGAATCTTGATGATAAATATGTTACATACTATGTACTAGACTCGTTACATGTATCCTTTGAGACTTTTATTATCAATTATAATATACATAATCGTTATTAGATGATGAATGAATTGCTGAATTAGTGCGTCTCAGAGGATAAAAGAAGGAAGACTGTTAAAGTTGAACTTATTAAGATTGAATCAGCAAATTTGATTGAGAAGAAACAAAAATTTAATTCTCAATCCAGAAAGTCCTTCAAGAAGCAAATCTGGAAGAAGAAATTTGTAAAGAATAAGGATGATGTGAAAGAAAACGCACCTGCTCAGTTAAAAGAAAAAGTTTGTTTTTATTGCAGAAAAAAGGACATTTTGTAAAAGACTGTTGCAAATTGAAGTTTTTACAAAAAAAGGTGAATTGAAATGTATGGTTTGTTTTGAGTCAAATTATGTTGATATTTCTCATGATGTATGGATTATGGACTTGGGATCATTAGTCCATATATTAACTATTATGTAGGGATTCTTGAACCTATGAAAACCAGATGATTAGGAGAAATATGTCTTCATGGGAAATAATGAGCGAGTTGATGTCGTTGATATAAGCATACACACTTTGATTATCTATGATGGTCATACTGTTTTACTGTCAAATATAATTTTTATACCAACTATCAGACGTAACTTATTATCGGTCTCCAGACTTACAAAAGCTTGTTATTGTTTTATTTTTGACAAAAACTATGTATCTCTGATGTATGATAGTGTTGTTGTTGCTACTAGTACTGTATTTGATGGTTTATATAAATTACATGTAAAACTAAAAGTTGACTCTGCAGTACAGTGCTATAATATCGATTTCTGACATATATTTTCTTGTGATCCGAATTTACAATTGGATAAAATTTATTCTCGTTTATGCATTGTCATTTAAGTCATATTAGTAGAGATCAATTGGAGAGACTCTATCATGACGAAATTCTGTAAAATATAAATTTTGATGATTTTGGTGTCTGTGTGATTGTATTAAAGGTAAGATGATAAGAGCATCATTTCCAAAGACATTAAGGTCCAATAATTTATTAGATCTAATTCATATAAATATTTATGGTCTGAATGGGGTAGCCATAAGGAACGACTAGTGGTATTTTGTAACATTCATTAATGACATTCACGATATAGATATGTGTATTTGCTACACAAAAAGTTAGATATTTTTAAAATATTTAAATGTATATGGCTGAAATTGAAAATCAACATGAAAGAAAGATTAACGCCATCAGGTTAGATAGAGGAGGTGAATACACTTCAGATATTTTCCGAAACATCTTATAGGAGCATAAAATCATTGTAAATACAACTAATATAGGAAATGCAAAGCAAAATAAAGTAGCAGAAATGAGGAACATGACTTTGATGGATATGGTATGTTGTATATTAGTTTTTAATGAATTACCAGACTCTTTATGAGGTGAAACACTGAAAATGACCACATACATTTTAAATAGAGTATTATCCAAATATATTATTAAAGCTCCTTTTGAATTATGACTTGACAAGAAAACTAGTCTGAATCATCTTAGAATTTGGGGCTGTGATATAAAAGCTAGAATTGCTGAACCTAGTATACTAAAAGCTGTAGTTCGGAGTTTGAGTTGTAAGTTCATTGATTTTTCGAAAAGATCTAAAGATTACAGATTATATAATTCTATTTAGAGTTTCATATTTAAAAATAGAGATATCAAATTTATTAAGCAGGGTGTATCTGTCATAGGAAGCAAAAGAAAAAGAATTAAAGTTAAAGATAAGTCAAATGAAAGACCTAGAAAAATAAATCAGCTATATCAGATGACTATGTTATATATTTAGAGAAAATTGGAGATATGCATATCTAGAGTTCAAATAATTTAGATAAGATACCTATATTATTGATCACAAAAAATAATGATCCATTGAATTTTTCAAAAGCCATAAGAAGTAAGAATGCAAAATTCTAGTTAAATGCAATGACTGAAGAAATCGACTCAATGTAGAAAAATAAGATTTGGTCTCTAGTGCAAACTCTTATAAACTGTAAATCAATTGATTGTAAATAAATATATAAGACTAAATTAAAAGTCAATGGTGAAATTGATAAGTATAAAGTAATATTAGTTGCTAAATGTTACATTCAGAGAGAAGAAATTGATTATGATGAGATATTTTCTTCAGTTTCTAAAAAAGATTCATTAAGAATTCTTATGACATTGGTTGCACACTATGATTATGAACTCATTCATATAGATGTTAAAATAGAATTTTTGAATGGAATTCTTGAAAAAGAACTTTATATGATTCAGCCAGAAAGGTTTGCCAAAAAAGGTGATGAAATATAAGTCTGTAACTACATAAATCTATTTATGATTTAAAACAAGCATCTCAATAGTGTTATATTAAATTTCATGAAGTAATTACAAAATTCGGCTTTTGGAAGAATATAGCTGATAATTATGTATACTTGAAGGTCAGTGGGGGTAAAGTTCAAATATTGATATTATATATTGATGATATCTTATTGACTGATAATGAACTGAATTTTCTTAGAGAGACTAAAAAAATATTGTTTATAATTTTTGAAATGAAAAATTTTGGTAATGCTCCGTATATCTTGAGCATTAAAATAAACAGAGACAAAAAACATCGATTGCTTAGGGTTATTTAGGAAACATATATTACTAAAATTTTTTAAAAATATAGTATAAATAATTATAATGCTGAAGAATCACTTATAATCAAAGATGATATGTTTAATCTTCAGCAACTCAGAATAAAATTGAAAGACGAGAGATGTAGAAAATTTTTTATACTTCAGCCGTTGGCAGCCTGATGTATTTGATGATCTATACCCATCTGCATATTGCTTTTGTTGTGGGATTTCTTGGTAGATATTAGAGTAATACAGAAATGACTCATTAGAGAGTAGTTAAGAAGATTTTTTGTTATTTAAAGAAAATCTAAAATTATGTGTTTCTATTTTATGGTTATAAATTATTAAATATTCTTGGATATATAGACTCTGATTAGAAAGGATGTGAGGACAGTTGAAAGTCAATATCTGGATGTGTGTTTACTTTAGTAGAGGGAGTTAATTCGTGACATAATATGAAACAGATTAATACTACTTTTGTCAACTATGGAGGCAAAATAAATAGCTTGTTATGAAACCAGTAAACATGATATGTTGTTGAAATATTTTCTCTCTGACCTCTAAGTGATTGATCATATTGATTGACTAATGCAAATAGTTTGCGATAATGATGTAACTATACTTCTCACTAAGGATGCTAGATGTCATTCCAAAATAAAACATATTGAGCTGTAACTTCATTATATCCGTGAAAAAATTTAGAAAAAGTATATTATTATTCATGGATCTCCTTTGCATATAATCTGACTGACCCAATAAGTAAAGGTCTTACGGTAAAAATATTTAAAGAATATATCAATCATATTGGGATAGTTTATAAAAATAATATCATGTTTTGATTATTACATACATTTTATCTATTTATAATTTATTTATCAGTAAAATATTTTTTTTCATTTAAAGTGATTCCATTGATGTATTTTATTTTTAATCTTCCAATTTGGAAGATGAAGTCCTTAAAAATGCCATGGGTCAGTAGGTAGGTTGGTGATGACCACCAACATGAGGACCAAGTGATTATATGTAAGTAATTTCTCAAATGCTTAAAGTGAATGTATGACTGAATATCATATCCATTTTATACTTCTCACTTAGATAAAGTATATTAGTATTTGTGGGATATCCTCAGTAAAAGTTGTGTATCCAAGTATTGTATTTTTGAAAGAAACACGAAGCAAGTAGACCGTCAGTGGAAAAAGCATTAGAATTCTCACTATCGTTATGTTTTATTGTATGTCTTATTCACAAACACATTATCTATACTTATATTTGATGTTATTCAACTTAATGACATAGCACTTTATTTGCTTTGATATGAAAATAGTTGGTATATTATTAATATACATCTATTCATAATTGGGTATATAATTGGGTATATATGTGGACTACTGATGAAGAGTGTTATAATCCATTGTCTCTGAATTTCACAGTTGGGATCCCATGTGAAAATTAATTTCTCAAAAATTTTATTTTGTATACATCTACCTATATATGTATAAATAAATAGATCTATAGGCCAAGTGAGAGATTGTTAGTATTATGGCCTTTTAGACTATTTATTGATTTATTTTTAAAATAAGTTTGATTATGCAATTCGGATCAGACGGTTTAGAAATATAAAGTTTGATTATCTGATTGATATTTGTATAATAATGAATGACAATATAGACAGAGCCAAATTTTATGTGTTGCATGATGAGTCAAAATATTTTACGGTATACTCAACATCTGGCCTCATTTTCATTTTGTTGGAGAAAGATAAATTTTATGAGATTGAATTTGATTAAAAATCTAAATTTAAATCGATTTATTTGAATTATTTAAAATTTAAATTTTTTTTAAATATTTGATCTTATTTATAATTGTAAAACTTTGATTTATAATTATAATAAATTTGAGAGCCTTTCGATCAAAACTTTTCCTCCTTTTTAGTTTTTTCTAAAATGGCAAAAAAAGATAAATTATATATAAAAATTTCAAAATTTCTTTACAAAAACCTAAAAATATGTAAATTCGTTTAATCCAATTTTAAACTTATTTTTCTCGTGATATTGCATCAAAAGGCAAAATTAAAGCCCATATTTTACCCCATGAAAGATCAATCACATAAAATTATAATCGATTATGCAATGGTACAATTTCAACGTAACATAGTCACCGATTGTATCAGATAATTTTGGAATGTAAGATGCAGCATCAAATTGCAGGACGTGGAGAAGATGAGCCCTCAGTGGCAAAATTCACCAAGATCGTATAAAAACACATTATATTATTTACCAGAACTCATGGAGATCCAAAAGCAAATAATACTGATAAAATCCATCTACAGGATAGCAGAATTTCCCGAAAAACTATTTGGGTAAAAATTGCAGATTAAGCTGCATGAAAAACAAAGAAAAGAGCAAGAAAAAAAAACCAAAGATAGTATAGAAAGAGAGAGAGAGAGGGAAAGTAACCCTAGCTTTATCTCCCAATCTCAATATTGTCCATCTCATGAACCCTAGTGTCACCATCATCGTCCACGAATCTCTTCCAGTACCAGTGCTGCTTCCACACCCTCTCGGTCATCTCATCGATGGGCACGCCCTTCGTCTCCGGCAGCAGGAACATGACGAACAGCGCCATGACGACAACCCAGGCTGCAAAGAAGAAGAAGATGCTGGCCTTCATGTGGCAGAGCATGGAAAGGAAGGCCTGGGCGATGAGGAAGGTGAAGAGCATGTTCGAGCTGACGGCGAAGGAAAAGCCAGCCGTTCGTGTCTCAAGAGGGAAGGTCTCGCTTGGGATTAGCCACCCGAGAGGCCCCCACGACCACGCAAAGCCGGAGACGAAGACGCAGACAAGAAGCACCACCAGAATCGCCAGACCCTTGTGGAGCTCGTTGGTGTCATGCAGCTTTGCAGCTAGGATTCCTCCTATAAGAGTCTGCAATATTATGATATTAGTATAAATTTGTCCAAAACGAAATGTTAGGAGAAACCCTGAAGAAGATGGACGAGAGTCATGAGACTCACCTGAGCAATAAGCATCTGAGCACAAGCCTCAAGTAGCAGCTTCCTCCTCCCAAGCTTGTCCACCGTAAAGACAGAAACCACAGTGGAGAAGACGTTCACGACCCCGGTGATCACCGACGAGAGCAGCGAAGCTTCGTTCTTGAACCCAACAGTCTGGAAGAGCACTGGAGCATAGAACATGATGGCGTTGATTCCAGTGAACTGCTGGAATATCTGCATCCATATACCAATCACCAGCTGGGGGCGGCTCCGCCGCATCATGAGGTTCTTGAATGGGTGCGTCACCAGCTTCGCCTTCTCGCTTGCATGAACAATCTCATCAAACTCAGCGTCCACGTTCTCTGTGCCCCGGATTTTCCTCAGCATCGCCAGCCCGTCGCTCTTCTTCCCACGCTCGATGAGGCTAGTCGGGGTCTCGGTGATGATGAAGGAGCCAATGCAGAGGATGATAGCAGGAACGCCGGCGAGACCGAGGGACAGCCTCCAGCCCCAAGGGTGCAATTTTGAAGTGAAATAGTTCACAATGTTGGCGATGAAGATTCCGATTGTCACATCGAGTTGGAAGAGGATGTTGAGGCCTCCCCGAATTCTCACCGGTGCGATCTCCGACAAGAACAGCGGAACAGCCTGCAAAAAATACAAAATTTGAATCAATTACTTTAAATAAAATATGTTATGTCATGGTCATAGAGCAAGTTAACAGCATTTATTACAATCCAAAAGTGATTTCCTCTTATCTCAATCAAATTTGCAACTCAATGACAGTAGAAGAGATTTCTATAGCAGACCTGGTTCCCAAAGCCGACACCGACACCGAGAAGGATTCTGCCGATGATAAGCATGGGGAGATCCATGGCGGCGGAATTGAGGACGACGCCGACCAAGAAGAATATGGAGGCGGCCTGCATCGTCCTCTTCCGTCCCCACTTCGTGCAAGTCTTGGAAGCCACAAAGCTCGCCACGAGAGCAGCGAGGTAGAGCGAGGAGGTGAAGAGCTGCAACCGCTGGTTATCATACTTGCAGTAGTTGTTCTCCTTCGCCTCGTGCTTCCTCACATACACGCCAGGAAAGAATTTCTCCAGGAAGTCGTCCATCGCCGTCACTCCTCCTGCAAACGATTAGAGTTTCAGAGATCCGTAACCCAACGATTTCTCAATGAAAAAGTAGAGAAATACAACACCTGAGATGCCGATGTCGTATCCGAACATGAGGCCGCCGGTGGCGGCGATGATGCCGCAGACAATCACATAGATCGTGATCTTGCCCTCAAACTCAACTGGCCGGCTGCCGCTGCTAGCCTTCGTCGTGATCGCGAAACCCCCCATGCTTCTCTCAAACTCTAGTTCTCAAACCCTAACTCGGAAGAGGAAGAACTGATGAGCTCGCAGAGTAAAAGAGACAATTTATAGAGCAAAGCGATCCGAATCGGGGTCGATCGGGGTCGATCGGGGTCGATTAGGTAACTGAAAATGGACGGTGATGGCGCGGATTGATGATATTCGACGGCCGGATTTGGCGGACGAAACTCCAAGCAGTTTATTTGGATATTAGCCTGTTGGCGTGATTTACGGTTAATAATTAATTTTTGAAAGTGCCCCCTCGAATTCCGGATTTGCGACAATTATCCATTATCGACTTTCCGACACGTGTCAGTTGCATTGCTCCAAAATTGTTGAGCCAATCATAAATTGCCGCGTGGATTGTGATAAATCTGGCTGACCTGGTCTTTTTGCGGAAATTATTCTCTAATCTTTCCACGGGATCTGTGCCGAATTTGCATGAGATTTATTTTCGAGAAAATTTATTTCTAAATTTAATTAATTGAAAAGGAATCATAAATAAAATTAAATTTTATGCCTGTAGTTGGACAATTATGATGTGTGCATTAATGTGGAATTGATGGTGTCCAAACCAGTTGCAGAAAAAAATCGAATGAATATTTTTACAACCGCGGCGATGCCTGAGATCAAAAGCAATAATAATAATAATAATAATTTAAGAAAAGAAAAAAAATGGAGAAAAATAATATAAAATTTTAATCAGTAAAAATTGGAAGCCAAAGGAAAAGGTCCAACAATACAACAGACAACTTAATCGCAGCATATTTTCAAATGTAAATTTGATTAATTGTAATTGTGCCAATAACAGATTAATTTTGATTTATCCCCAAATCAAATGTCTAATTTGTCTTAAGAATTGATTATGTCTGAATTAATAAATAAAACTTTTATCACATACTATAAACGGTTATCTAGTCCGGGTAAGACAGGATAAACAAGCGTCCGAAAATATGAGACCCTATGGATCTTGTTGTGATTTTGATGATGTGAGGGGTTGTATGCAAATACATACCCTAAGGGCGTATACGCTAACCAACCAAGTCTCGAGGGCGTATATGTAAAGAGCCAAAAAGTAAACGTTTGCCCGAGTCTTACACAGAAAATGACTAAAAAAAATATTAATAGACAAGCTAGGGTCATATGTGTTAACAATCCAAAGATCGGGGGTGTCTATGTAAAATTTCCAAAGTAAACGCAAGGGTACTCAACCAAGCCTTTAGTTCAGTTAAACAAGTGACTAATGAATAAAATCGGTTTACCAAGTAATTAACCCGAAACTAAACCAAGAAAGCGTTCTGGCGATGTAAGAAGAGAGAGAACAAAGAAGAGAGAGGAGGAGATCGGCAGGAAATGGCGGTGGGCGGGGCGGGGCGGAGCCTGTGATCTTGAAGCCGAGAACGGACAAGCGGGAGTACCGGAGGATCGTGCTCCCCAATACCCTCGAGGCCCTCCTCATCAGCGATCCCGACACCGACAAGGTGCCATCTCCTCCTCCTCCTCCTCCGACGACGACGATAATGATCCACTTCTTCCTCGAATTGCTCCGTTCTTACGCGATTGAATCGATTTATCCAAGGCTTCTGCGTCGATGAATGTCTCCGTCGAATCTTTTAGCGACCCGGCGGGCCTCGAGGTCCTCGCTTACTTCCTAGGTGGGTGATTCCTCGCACTCTGCTTTGTGTCCTGTTTTTTGGTCGGTATTTTTCTTGATTTGAAGGAAATTTTCATCCTTTGTTCGTTTCAGAGCACATGCTGTTCTATGCTAGCGAGAAATATCCGGTGGAAGATAGTTACTCATCGTACCTAACTGAGGTACTCCAATCCAATTCAAAATTTGGAGATTCATATGGATTTCCCACAGGATTATATTGCCATTTGTGAAGGAATTAAAATGATTGTGTCTTGAGGACTGCTTTAGCTTGCCCTTGCGTAAGCTGTTCTGTTTCATCATGATATTCTATTGTGAACAAGTGGCATAGGAAGATATCTATGCATTCCTCTGGTTTTTGCATCTCACTTTCATTTTTCGCTGGTATTATCTGTGCTGGGCCATCAACATGGGGGTTCCGCAAATGCTTTTACAGCTTCGGAGCAGACGGACTTTTGTTTTGATATTAATGCACACTGCTTTGAAGAGGCTCTAGATGGGTAAAAAAGCTGCTTTACTTTCGTGTAGTTGTTATTTTTTGTTCTATCTTTCATTTAGTTATTTGGATTGTGATTGTTTTCTGTTAGTCTTTTATTCGGCTTTTCATAATTCTTCATCAAACCATTAATTTCTGCTGATGATACTCTTAGGGAAAATCTCTTAGTCTGCAAGTTTACGGGCGTTCCCATTCCGCGGAGCTCCAAAACTTGGTCCATGATTCAAATCAAACGCAATCCCATAAAATTACAGACATATTTAGCTTCAGAAAGTCAAGGCCTCTGTATGGTTCCTACAAAGGAGGCTTGGGCCAGATGAAACTGTAATTTTGTATTGTAAGCATTGGAATATATCTCTGTCAAGGTACTACAGACATCAAGATGTGCTTGTTGATTGGGGATGATGGTCATGGTTGTTTGATTTGTTCATAATTTCAAATAAGCTTGTGGTGTATTGCTTTGTCAATTACATGATGGTTGTGTTATAGTATAACCTACAAGCTGAACATTAGTGTTGATTTATAAATCAGGAATTGTAAGTTTGGGTGATCAATAATTGAGATTTACTGACAAATATGTTGCAGTGGTGTTTTCTAAAGCGTTGAGTTTTAGGTGTCTTAAACTCGAATTAGGATTTGAATTAAAGTAGGAATCCAAAGTTAGATTTAAATTTACGATTGATTTGTATTACTAAGAGTTGTAATTAGAATAAAACTCGAACCCAATAAGAGTTTATAAATATACTATAATATATAGGGCTTAAGTGTAGTATAGTATTGAGGTTGAATTAGAAAGAAATAGAGAGTGAGAAATAGAAAGAATAGAGAGAAGAGAAAAAGAGAGAGTATCGGCTCTCGTGTGTGGATCTTTCTAATGCTTTTCGGTGGTCTCTCGTGGTGGTTCCTTATAGTGCTCTCTTGGATATTCTCTCTGAAGATGGAGGCGTTGCCGAAACTTGGTGAAAGAATTTAGTTGAGTAAAAAAGAGTAAAATCTTTCTTATAAATTCTTATAAAAGCTTTTATCTTTTGATAGTGGATCTCTCGCTACCTTATATTGTTATTTTCTTTTATCTTGTATTACTTCTCGTTTCTTGTGTTGTTTGAGAATAAGGTGATTCGTGAACCTTTCTCTATGAATCCCAATAATTGGTATCAGAGCTTAGAAGCAAACAACCAAAATGGTAAAATCCTTACTTGATGTAGAGAAATTTGACAGCAAGATAAATTTTGCCTTGTGACAGAAAAAGATAAAAGTGGTTCTTACTTTTCAAAGTCTGCAAAAGACGTTAGAGAGAAAAGAAAAGAAGCCGACCAAGATAAGCGATGAAGACTGAGAGGAGATACATCAAAAGACATTGAATTTAATTATTCTAAGTCTGACTAATGAGGTTTTGTATAATGTCATTGACGAAGAGACGATGATGGACATTTGGACAAAACTCGAGAAGTTGTACATGTCAAAAAGCCTCAAGAACAAGTTCAATGTGAAACAGCAGTTGTACGAACTGCGTATGAACGAAGGTACAACTATATTACATCACCTAAATGCTTTCAATAAGATTATCAATGATTTGCTGAAAGTTGATGTGAAGTTTAAAGATGACGATAAGACACTGATTCTCCTGATGTCTCTTCCTGCTTCGTACGATCATATTGTGATCACAATTCTTTATAGTAAAAAAACTCTCAAGATGAAAGATGTGATAACTAGTCTTCTTTCTAATGAGAGAAGGAGAAACTTCAACATTAATATGGAGTTTGGTGAAGGATTGGTAGCTCACGAAAGAGAAAGATTAAGAGAACGTGGAGAATGCAAGTAACGATCCAAATCAAAATTGAAGGTGAAAGTACAATGTTATTCATGTAAAAAGTATGACCACATTAGACGGTATTGCCCTGAACGTAAGAAGATAAGAGTCATCCAATATGATGACGGCAATTGCGGATGATACTTCTGAGAATAGTGCGGATGGAGACGTTCTTGCAGTATCTGCAGAAATCGGCACTTCTGGTAAATAGATTTTAGATTATGGTAGTTCTTATCATATTTGCTCAAGAAAGTATTGGTTTACTTCTTATGAGGAGAATAAGAAGAAAAGTACTGTTTGGTTGGGCGATTCGTACTCTTACTGGGGTGAGGCATATCCCCAAGATGCGAATGAATCTAATTTCACTTGGTGTACTGGACTTAAAAGGCTGTAATTATTCAGCAATAGATGGAGTTATAAAGGTGACACGTGATTTTAAAATCCTGATGAAAGATAAGAAGTGCGACAATGTTTATCGATTAATAGGGAACACCATTGCAGGTGGAGTTTCAATGGCTACAGTAGTGAAGAGGAAGCATGATACTCGAAGTAATTTGATGGGAGATAAACGTTTTCCTTGAATTACTTTTACTACAACAGCAGACACAGGTCATTCGAAAAGCTTCCAAAAGTATAAGACTGTAGGCATGAAGAGCAAATTCGAGGTTAGCTCGAATTCACGTCTTGCAATTAGCTGAATAAGCTAGTAGCCCAAGGGCAAAGGCTGGCTAACTCATTTCGCAAGCTTCTTCGCTCGCTCCCTTCATCCTTGTCGCATTAACATGGACTCTCTCCAGAATGGCGAAGTCAACTCAAAACCGCTAAAAGGACCTATTATTCTAAAGTACCATTTGAGCTCCTTTTCTTGACAACAGATCGGGTGATGGTGGCACGCCCGAGTTCAAGCCAATGTGGAGATTGTTGAGTTTTAGATGCATCGAAGTCGAATTAGAGTTTGAATTAAAGTAGGAATTCAAAGTTGGATTTAGATTTATAATTGATTTGTATTATTAAGAGTTGTAATTAAAGTAAAACTTGAACCCAATAAGAGTTTATAAATATACTATAATATATAGGGTTTAGGTGTGGCGTAGTATTGAGGTTGAACTAGAGAGAAATAGAGAGAGAGGAATAGAGAGAATAAAGAGAAGAGAAAGAGAGAGAATATCGGCTCTCGTGTGTGGGTCTTTCTAGTGTTTCTCGGTGGTCTCTCGTGATGGTTCCTCGTGGTGCTCTCTTAGAGATTCTCTCTGAAGATGGAGGCATTACAGAGACTTGGTGAAAGAGTGTAGTTAAGTAAGAAAGAGTAAAATCTTTCTTGTAAACATTTGTAAAAGTCTTTATTTTTTGATAGTGGATATCTCACTGTCTTATCTTATTATTTTCTTTTATTTTGTATTACTTCTCGTTTCTTGTCTTGTTTGAGAATAAGGTGATTCGTGAATTTTTCACTGCGAATCCCAACATTAAAGTATATATCAAAATATAATCTTCAGCTAGAAAAAAAAATATTTCTGTTATTAAACAAATTTGAATAATCAATATGATCACGCGAGAGACGTGTTGGATCAATTTTTGCACTAAAACTAAAATACGGGGAGGAAAATGCAATTATAAAGAGTTTACGTAGTGATTTAAGAATATTAAGGATTTTGGGGACGTATCTGTAAATAACTCCTTCAAAATCATAAATCACAACTTAACCATGTTTTGTTTTGTGTCTTAACCTAAAATTAACTTTAAAGTCAACAAACACTTATTATTAATCATTACACGCGCCACGCGGTGATCGGTCATTGGGGCCCACACCGTAAATCCCGAAAACAAACCGAAACCTCCTCCCGATGGCCGGAATTAAACTACGACGACACCGGCGATGACGGAGAAACACACCGCGCAGGCGGCGCCGCTGCTCCAGCCTCCGCCGCCGCCGCCGCAACCCTTCTACGGCGTCCCCGACTCCTACCGCGACCCCTCGCCGGCGGCCTACATCCTTCTCCCCGCTTTCCCCCGCCGCCGCCGCCGCCCGTGCCGCTGCTGCGGCTCGCTTCTCTCCTCCTCCTCCCTCCTCACCCTCGCCTTCTTCGCCGCTGTCCTCGCCGCCTCCCTCTTCTTCCTCTGGCCCGCCGACCCCGAGCTCTCCGTCGCTCGCCTCCGCCTCGACCGCATCCGCATCCGGATCGATCCGATCGCCTCGCTCGACATCTCCATCGGGCTGGAAGTTAGGGTTCGGAACCTGGATTTCTTCTCGCTGGATTACGACAAGATCGTGGTGGCGATCGGGTACCGCGGAAGGAAGCTCGGTGTCGTGACGTCGGCGGGCGGGCATGTGAGGGCTCGCGGGACATCGTACGTCGAGGCGAATCTACATCTGAATGGGATTCAGATTCTTACTGATGTGTTCTATTTGATTGAGGACCTCGCGAAGGGATCCATCCCGCTGGATACTACCACAGAGATCGATGGGCAGCTTCACTTCTTCTTCCTTGATATCCCTATTCAGGTATTTACCAAGGCTTTTTTTTTTCTGAATTTTTATGAATTTTTTTAATTTCTTTCGCTTCTTGTCACGATTTCTGCTTTGTTTTGGCTTTGATCTTCAGTTAGCATATGTATATAGACAACACTGCACGAGTTTTTTTTTCCTTTTTGGAGCGAAAAATTTGAACTTTTTTAAATGTGTATTGGTGATAAGCAAATGAGGGATATTGTTAATGGAAGAACATGATAAAACGAGCATGTCTCTTTAGCCTCTGGGATGGCATATTGACAAGTAGCGAGATGTTTTACTAGATAGTTGCATAATTGATCATTGGTTGTTTAATTTGTTGAGCTACCTCTTTTTTAAACTCATTTGTTTTTATTTTGAAAAAATGTATGTTACTCGATCGATAAATTAGGTATCCTGGATCTATCTTTCATGTGCCTTCCACTATTTTCAAATTCTTTTGTGACCTAACCTGGATGTAGCGAGTGTCCTTTCTTTGTGCTGTCCTGCTCGCACTCTTGCTTTGAGTTTTATTTTTTGAATCCTTTGAATATTAGCAAGATCTAACTTTTGAACCCAGTTTTACTCATTTTATTGTTACTTGTACTGTTTTTGTTGTATACATTCTTTTCTAATATATAGTCATGTAGCAATGCTAAAAGATCCAGTAGCTTTTATTCCATTTAAACCTTTAAATAGGTTAGGCGGATTTTTTTTCTTAAACTACCTACATGCTTCCAAATCTTTTCTAGCTTCTACATTTTCTGCTTCTATGTTAGACAAAAGATTGCATTTTGCTAGTCTTGTTCAACATTTTCTTGTACTTCCAAGTCTTTCTAGCTTCATTTATCTGTTGAGTTTGTGTTTCAAGCTTATTCAGGAGATAAAATTTCTTGACATTCCACAACTTGCTGATATGATCTTGAACTAACTTATGATGCTGTTAAATGTTAAGCATCTTCAAACATTATCCTTTGTGGGGTGATACTTCTCAATAATTGTCGTACTTCTAAAACAGTTTCAGGTGATCTGGCACATGAAAAACATATCCTTAATGAATTATTCTCAGCAATGGAACTTCTAGATGATTTGCCTTCTTTAGACCAAGTGAAGACCTTTGTATTTTTGTTCACACCAAACAAAATAAAGGGGAAATTGAATTTTCGGACAACAGCAAAGAGAGACTTAAGAACACAGAATGCATAGAAGAGAGAAATGAATAATAGATTTAAGGAGGTTCTCCTAAACAACTGAGTTTTTTTTTGTGAATTTGTGAATTCTTAGAGATATTACTTTTGTGGAATCTCTACTTTTTCTTGAGCAACCGGGATTTACCGTTAATAGTCTTGCCTAACCAACAGATAAGGAATCTTTACTCATTTTATTCTTTCCAAAAAATAAAAAAATGAGTTTCTTTTAACGGGTTAGCCATTGCTGTGAACAGATCTCCGTCTTACAGCCATTTCCTAGATAGATTTTGTAATCAACTAATTCTTAGCATTATTTAGCTAGTTAGTGATCTATTATCAGGGTAAACTTATTCAAAGCATGCCTTCATTTTTTTATACTACGCTGACCAGTTCTCCTTCTTGTTTTGTGTTTTCTTATTATAGTTTACAACCTGATTTATGTTTACCCTCATTACCAAACCTTTTGCTTCTAAATGCCCATGGGTCCATTGGTAAAATGTTGAGGTTGGTTAACTAGCGTGGCCAAATGCAATCATTGTTTTTTCATTCAATCTTAACCACAAAAAATTGCAATGATGGTATTTAGTCACACTATTTAACCAACATTAACATTTTACCAAAGAGAGCCAATATGGCAGGATGTTCTTCTTACCATCAATATCAGTTCTCTGTCTCACACATGTACACATGCAACAGACACAAAATGCACAATGAGAAGAAAAGGAAAAGCTAAGTGTCAAATTGATTGAAATTTTAACCATGCAGTTTTCTGGCATATTTCTGATTGCTATCCTGATGTGTACATTCTCACCGCTCTTACATATTTACTGTTTCAGGGGAGAATATCTTGTGCTGTGCATGTAAATCCAAATAACCAGACTATCGTTCGCCAGGATTGCTATCCTGATGTGAGTCATTTCCCTCTTTTGGCATAACTTGGATCTGTCTTCCAGTTCACCAATTTTTCTCTTCTATTTCTTTTCTGCAGTATTGATTCCTTCAGCTGATGCATCAATCTGTTCCTGGTGATCATGCGGCGTCTTTGGCTGCTTCCGAGTATTATTCTTCTCTTCTCTTTGATTATGCTCGTATCCGATATATATGGAGTGAGTGCAACGCCTGCCCATGTAATTAGGAAAAGGATGTCTATGTGTCGTATTAATTACTGCTGTAAATCAGCTACCATATTCTCGCTGTGTATTAAGCTGGGATGCGTAATTACTTGGTGTGCTTGGCTCAAATCCTTCATTCCTAAGTATCCTTGAACAGGGCAAGTGACAAATGTGACAGCCTACCCACTCTTGATTGTGGCCAACCACAGCCCTCCTAGTTCCAAGCGTACAGGAATAATCACTAGCTTAGCGGAGAAATGGATGAAATATTAGAATCAATAGTCATTCTCTTTTATTCATTCTATGAAATCATTGACAATGACTTTCTTATCTGAATGACTTTTTTTCGTATCTTATACATGCTTACTTGGTTGGTCAGGATTGACAATGAACTCCACCACATCATCCAAATAATTTCTCCACAAATTCCCAATTCAGAATCAGTGGAAATCAACAATTCTGACCTCTCACCAATTTGGGATTTGAATTCCAGATTGGATGGACTTGAATTAACCAATTCCATCCGAAAGCGTAGGGACCCGTGCCTTTAGAAGTTATTGGATATGAATTTATGTAAAATTAATTTTAATTTTTAATTTATGTTTTTAATTGCAACAAGTGTCATTAGGTATTTTTAGCAAGATAACATTAGAATAATTACATTTTTTAATTTAATCTATAAATTTTTCAAATCCCATCAACCTCGCCTTCAAATACTAAAATTGAGCATTTGCTCTCAATTCTATTAATTTTATGGAATTCAAGGAATTGGTCAATTTAGGCGAAAACAGGTTGCGGGGAGGCAACCTTGTAACTTGGAGCAGCTCCAAGAATTTGGGGGCCGTTTGGTAGGGGTGAATAAAAAAATCGAAAAATCGATATTCCGAACTGTACCGAAAAATTGGTTCTCAAACCAAATCAGTATGGTTTCGGTTCTTAAATTTAATAGAACCGGAAAATCAGTTTCGGTTTCGATTCTGCATTATCTGAAAAACCGGTGAACCGGAACCATACCGGTTTATATATATATATATATATTCAATCTCAAAACCCTAACCCTAACCCTAATCCCTGCGCCGCCTCGCCCTCGCCTTGCCCCTACGCTCGCAGCAATGCGCCGATGCCGCCGCCACCGCCTCAGCCTCGCCCTCGCCCTCGCCTCAACCCTGCGCTCGCAGCAACGCGCCGCCGTCGCTGTCTCGGCCTCGGCCTCGCCCTCGCCTCTCCCCTGCACTCGCAACAATGCGCCAACGCCGCCTCGGCCTCACCCTCGCCCTCGCCCCCGAGCTCGCAGCGACGTCGCCTCGCCCTCGCCCCCGAGCTCGCCCCCGAGCTCGCAGCGACACCGCCTCGCCCTCGCGTTCACAGCGATGCCGCCTTGCCCTCGCCCTTGCCGGTGGTCGCGACGCTGGAACTCCGGTATACCGACCGGTTTTAGAACCGGTTTAGAAAAACCGGTTCTTCACCTAAATCGGTACGGTTCGAGTCCTCAATTTTTTGAGAACGGAAATCCGATTTCAATTCTAAAATGAACAAAATCGGTACGGTTAATCGGTTTTGCCCACCCCTATCGTTTGGTTGGGGGTCAAGGTCAAGTCAAAATCAAGACTAATGAATCACTTTTGTAAATTAATATTTTTTTTATCAAAATTAAGACTTCAATAATTTAAAGTTTGAAAAATTATTTAATTTTTATAATAATTTAATTTAATAATAATATAAAATAATAAAAATTAATTTTATAAGAAAAAAAAAAAATTTTAAAACCAACTTATCCTAATCCTGATCCCAAATTGAGGCCTTCAGTATTTGACAGCCTTGGAGCCCTCTACTCTAATCCGACCGAATCAAGAACATCGGCGGAATCTGAGACCTGTGGCTGGAGTTTCTGTCAACCTCGCATCCGTTCCTCATTTTGTTTTAGTAGCCAAGCGGAGAGAATCATTGCTTACGTGGATGTCAAAGAAAGAGAATTCAGGAATCCAGAAACAACACAGTTGCCACCTGAACCACTCATCTTCTCTCTCGGCGCCAATTCCCTGCACGCACGCACTGCCTCGCCGCCTTCCCCGACCCGTCACGCCCACGCACGCACCCGCCCGCTACCCTCCAAATTCCCTCAACAATCCATCCTTCCTTTCTCCGTGAATCCAAGCCAAGCACTTATCCTCCTCCTTCCCCATATTCTCGCCCGTTTCTTCTCCCATATATAACTTGTGCTGGTCCACACATCTTCTTCTCTTTAAGAGAGCGGCGATGTGCAACCCGGGGCTGAGCTTCGATGGCTACGAGAAGCAGCAAAAGCGCCGCCGCCAGCTCTGGGTTGTTGTTTTGCCGCCGGTCGAGGCGGAAAGCCGGCCGGCGCAGCGGCAGCAGTGCGCGTGCTCGCCGACGCAGCACCGGAGGTCGTTCCGGTGCAGGCAGCACCACAGGGAGTACGAGTGGGGCGAAAGGAGAAGCAAGAGCTGTGGCTCTACATCTTCTTCTTCAATGATGAGATAGAGTTTGCTACTACTGCTTCTGCGTGTAACTTGTGTTGTAGAATTTCAGGAATATATATATATATATCGTTGCTCTCTTAAAGTTCTTGAGAACTGTGAGCGTTTTGTTGATTATTATCTAAGATTTGGACTTTAAATATTGGATTATAATGGTAGACAAAGGATTTATTCGCTTTATTTTTCATATTTTTCTTCATATGCTGATCGCGGTGGCTGACTTATTTAGTGGAAAAAGAAGGGTAAATGGCTCCTGCCAGATGCAACGAATTTAGCATTATTTTAGTAGTATATTTTTTAAATATAATATTAATTCGTCATATGTATTTTGCATAGTAAGAAAAATTTTTTTTTTTTTTAAAAAAAAGGATGGCCCATGCAGGTCTCGAACCTGCGACCTTCGCGTTATTAGCACGACGCTCTAACCAACTGAGCTAATAGGCCTTTTTCTTTGAGTTTTTGTCTGTATAGTAGTAAACCACAGGTTTTATAAAAAAGTAAATCATAAATTGATTTTTTATGATTTAAGCCAGTTTTGTTTTTATTTTTTGGTGCAAAAAGCGTTCGAAATATGAACAAAACACAGTTTTAATTCTTAATCGGACGAAATTTAGTTCTGATCATTCGAGCTAGTTATTAGTAGGACAAGGCTTAAGATTTCGAGGACCAATAAGTAATTTCGAAGAAGTCGGGAAGTCATGTTTTTAATTTTAGAATATTTCAGGGGCTAATATACAATTAAACCCCGATTTCTCCAGGTCTAGACCGTGAAGAATATCAGATCCGCGTACACGACCTGCCATCGCGGCGTGAGATCCGACGGTGGCCCGGTACCATGTGCACCGCGTTCCACGTGTCGAACATTCGCACATGGGCGCGCGCGGAATCATGCTGCGTTTCCCATCCGAGCCCCTTTCTTTTCCTTTAATTATTATTTTTTTCGGCGGGTCATGATCTCTGTTCCCATGTATTCAGAAAAGAAGACAAAGATCTCCCAACATTATCTCTATTTCTTCGATGATCGCCGCTTTATTTTTCTTCCTTTCTCAACAATGGGCCCGACTTCCGCACGAAATCAAAAGGCATTATTATTATGTTATTCGGCGAAATTATTTATAATCAAAATTTAAAAATAATCCTTCTAATTTTAGTTATCAAATGTTTATCTCTTGATATCATGAGAATAATTAGAGTGTCGACGAATCTAAGAGTCCATTGGATTTACTGAATTCGCTAAAAAATTATTTAAAATACCTAACAAATTTTAATAAACGGTCAGTTAAATTTTAAATTTATTTTAAAAAATTATTAAAAGCCCGTTGAAAATTTGCTTAAATTCTACTTTACTAATAAAATATATTAATTTTTTTTTAAAAAATAATTTTAATATATCATTAAAAATAATGAGTGTAGATATCAACAAATTTTAATGAGCCTAACCGTAGGGTTTTGCATTCGGTTAAAACCGAACCGAACGGAATAAATCGAATCGAAATTTTAAAATTTTTAAAATTGAAAACCGAATAGAACTGAATAGTATACCAATCGAATCCAAACTAAATTGAAATATTTCGGTTCAGTTCGGTTTAAACCGAAAATTAAAAATTTAAATCGATTTTATTTTTTCAGTTTAAATTTAATTATATTTAAATTGAAATAAAAAATCAAAACCAAAACCAATATTATGTATTTATATATAATATATAATTCAGTTTGGTTCGGTTTTTACGGTTTTTTAGAATCAAAAACCGAAACCGAACCGAATTTTAAATTTTTTATTTTTTAAAACCAAACTGAACCGAAAACTGAATAATCCGAACCGAATTGGTTATTCGGTTTCGGTTCGGTCGATTTATTCGATTTGAACTAAATAATGCACAGTCCTGTCTAACGGATTTTTATGAGCCTAGTATAAAATTAATACATTAAAAATTAAATAAATTTAATATAAAAATTAAGAGATTTTAACATATTTGAGTCCGCATGGCGGAGTTGAACCCGCCAAAGCCCTGAATAATTCAGGGACGGTCAAAATCTGATCGGATCCCTGTTTTGGACCTGTTTTAATAGCCTCACGCCAAATCACGGCCAAAGTTTTGAAGACATTTATTCTATTTCCTCCGAAAGGAAATAAATGAGCTGGAGTAATTCACCTGAGACATGCCACGTGGGTTCCCTGCCCACAATTTAAAACACGAGCAATTTAACAATTTAATCCAATAAGACATAAAATTACATAGCACACCTCTTCAAAATATAGAATCATGTCAGAATCGCCAGAGTTGTAAATTCGTAATTATCTTAGTTTATAGGGTTAATCTGCAACCTGCAAAAGGCACATAGCAGAACTGACGCAAAAAAACGACCTGCCTTTAGTACACTCCTGTAAGGCAGTAGAAGGAGTCCACGTCAGCAGTCAAAAACTGAAGTCGTTTTTCCGTCTGGGTCCCACGGCGCTACTTTTCACAGTAGTCTAAGCCTTCGGTTACGGATGCGGAACGCCTGCTCCAGCACAACACACAACAGCACTGTATTCAATATACTATACTATTTTATTTTTTTAATCTTTGAGCCTCTTGTTAAGTTGTACCTCCGGATCAGCTTGAATCGAAGTGCAAAAAGCCAAGTCCCAGCCAGCTTTCACTCTTGTGGAGTAAGAATCACTTACAGTACGATGTTCAATGGGAACAGCAGAACAGCAGCTCTGAAATAAAGCAAGCTCCATGGCTTCATCCCCTTCATCTCAGTCTCCAGCTTCCAGCTTCCTGCTCAGGTTGAGGGATGGAGATCAAGCTTCTCTTGCTGCTTGGTTCTATCCTATTATCCTTCTCTACCAGCCATGGCCTTGTAGTTACAGGTCTTGATGGTAATGTGCCTCGAAAACTTGCTGCTTTGATGCTAGTTTTTTGTTCTTGGACGGCTCTTTTTCCTTCTTTTTGCTGTGATTCATGGGCTTTATGTGTTGCTAGCTGATAATGTACGTTGTTTGTTGTGTGGTTTTGTGTTTTAAGACCACCAATCCTCTGTTTTAGATTTTTACATCATTTTGTTTGTGCGCTTGAAGCTTCAGAGTACTCCAAAAATCTAGCCTTTTGAGTTTTGTTTATGTTTTTGGTCCAAAAACTCGCAGTGTGATTGCTGTGTTTTTTCTTTTTGTTGCCATTAAGTGTTCCTCAGTACCTTCTCTTTTAAGAAATGGAGCTTTGCAGCAGGGAAAATCTTGCTGTTGTTGGTTGAGTATGGTGTGAGAAATGTGTGGACCGTCTCTTCTTTGTTTGCCATCTCTTGTCACTTTTCAGAATGTAATAATGGAGAACATACCATTTTCCAACAACATTAATCCTTTTCTACGAAAAAATGAGATATTTCAAGCTCATCTATGTGCATTTCATAGATTTCTTAGCTGGTTAATTCATAGATTTCTCTGTCATGGATTTTCTCAGGTCTTCTCAACAATGGCAACTTTGAAGAGAGCCCGAAGTCCAGGAAGCTCAACAAGACTGTCATTGTGGGCAAACACTCACTCCCCGGCTGGTTAATCCGCGGCCATGTCGAGTATATCTCTGGCGGGCCGCAGCCCGGTGGCATGTTCTTCGCTGTGGCTCATGGCATCCACGCAGTGAGGCTAGGGAACCATGCCTCCATCTCCCAGAACATAACTCTCAAACCAGGCAGAATCTATGCTCTCACATTCAGCGCCTCGAGGACTTGTCCGCAGGATGAGGTGCTGAGGGTCTCTGTGCCGCCTAAATTGGGCGACCTGTCCCTCCAGACCTTGTATGACAGCACCGGCGGCGATACATATGCTTGGGCTTTCCGTGCTGGTAATGCCACTAGAGCTAATGTCACCGTTGCCATGGTGACCTTCTACAACCCTGGGATCCAAGAGGACTCCTCTTGTGGACCATTGTTGGATATTGTGGCCATCAAAGAGCTCAACCCTCCATTTCCCACAAGAGGTAATTCACTAAATCAATCTTAGTTTGCAAAATTTCCTGCTTGAAATATGACTTGTTATTGTGGGATTATACAATGTCATAACTGAGGAATCCTTTGAAATTTTTTCTCTTCTATTTCAGCTGCAGCTTTTTGATATCAATGGATTGGTTAATCATGTCTTTTGTTTGTTAGAAAATTACTGGCATAGTTCCTTCTTGGAAAAACTGAGAAAGTACCGACTTTTCTCCGCTTATTAATGATGTTTGATGTGGTAATCTATTTAACTTGAATAATGTCATTTTACAAGTATAAGTAGCTTCTTTCTAGTCTCTCCGCTGCGCTACATTTGTCCTATGGAACTTTTGTTGCAACAGTGGAGTTCTTTTGGATTTTTGTATAGAATTGATTATTTCATCAGTTCATTCTAGCTTTGTCAGCCCTATTTCAGCTTTAATTGCTTTTTATTGCATGTTGTTGATGGAATTGATGTTGATAAACTTGATCCAGTCTCAGAAGGCATATATTGGCATATATTCCAAACTCCTTTATGTTATGCTCAGTAAAATTGACACAATGCCTGAGAAATATCAGTTCTCAGTGAGTTATGGCGAGCTTTTTTTCTATGCATAAATAGCTTCTTATTAAGATAATGCACTTTGCTGCATTTGCTCTGCTGATCTCATAGATAACCTAATGAAGAACGGAGATTTTGAAGAGGGCCCCCATTCCTTCAAGAACTCCACGCACGGCATCCTCCTTCCTCCACACCAAGTAGACACAATCTCAACACTCCCTGGTTGGATCATTGAGTCGCTGAAAGCCGTCAGATTCCTGGACTCTGCCCACTTCTCCGTGCCTTCTGGCCAATATGCAATTGAGCTCGTGGCAGGAAGGGAGAGTGCCATTGCTCAAGTCATCAGGACTGGCATCGGGAAGTCCTACAACCTCACTTTCTTGGTTGGAGATGCGAAGAATGGCTGCCACGGTTCAATGCTGGTTGAAGCTTTCGCTTCCAATGCAACAGTCAAGATCCCGTTCGAGTCCCAGGGGCTAGGGAAGTTTGTAGCTGGGAGCTTGAAGTTCAAGGCAATTGGACTGACGACCAGGATTACCTTCTTCAGTTCTTACTACCACACCAAGGTTGGTCCCCATGATGCTGGGTCTCTCTGTGGACCGGTGATCGACAAAGTTAGGGTTTATCCTGTCTCTTAGTTGAAGCATTTGAGTACAATATAGTTCTTGAAACTAGTGTTTGCAAGGTTTTAATTTTATAACGTTGGTGGAAAACTGGCAGTTTGACTATCTGTTTGGGTTTTAAGTATTTATCTGAAACAGCTGTGAGAAAGCAAAAAAGCCTCTCTTTTTTGCTCTTTGCTTGGCACCAAAATAAGTGGAAGCCTTATTTAATACTTTCTCCCAAAAAATATAAATATTTACAAACAAAAATAGGTGAGAGCATAAAGGTTTCAGTCAAGAGCCTCCGGCACAAAGTATACTGCTGAAAACCACACAATGCAAGAACTGAACGTGTTGCCAAACTACTTTTGAGACATTTTGAGTAGAATAGGGGCTTGTTTGGTTTGGGATCAGTGACCGGGTCAGCATTTTTTAGAATTTTTTTTTTTATACTGTAAAATTAATATTTATTATTTTATATTATTATTAAATTAAATTATTATAAAAAATTAAATAGTATTTTGAGCTTTAAATTATTGAAATTTTAATTTTAATAAAAAAATATTAGTTTAAAAAATAATTCATTAGTCTTAACCTTAACTTTGATCCGTTAGATCCGTTACAAACACACCCCCACATGTTTAGTACAATGGAACAGTTCCACTACTATTCTACAATATTAAACAACAAAACTAACCATCGATGCCCTCATCAGGAATTACAACACAAGATGCATATGATGATGGTATAAATTACTAGAGCATTATAAGTTACTCAAATGAGCTCTATCATCGGTTGATTTGGAGCTTGAATATCCGGCAAAGAAGAAGCACGCGCCATTGCCAAAGGAAAACAACCCAGTTCTGCCGCTTGGGTTTGGCTTTAGGCCTTGTCCAAAAATCCCTTCGTAAAGCTCTTTCTGCTTCTGATAGACAGCTTTGTCATGCTCAGCGAGCAGCCACAGCTCCCTTCTGATATAGCCTTGTCTTCAGGTGAATATTTTTGAGCCTTTTGGAGGTCTTCCCAAGCAGCGTCTGTCTGAACAAGCTCTGCTCTAGCTTTTCCTCGGGTCAAAGCGAATAGGGTCAATCAGAGAAAAATAAATTCAGCAAATTGCGAAGCACAATCAAATTAACTACGCTAAATAGACAACAAAATACAGAATCTGGAGATGCTAAAGTTTCAAAAGACTCGTTTTTTTGTAACAATCTGTAGCGTTTTGGACCTCAGCAACTTAATGGAGACGCTAAAGGTTCAAAAGACACCTTTTTTTTTGTAACAATCTGTGACAAATGTGACAAATACGCAGATTCAAGACTGGAACAAGGCACCAGTAAACCAGAAATGAAGAAATAAAACCAAATTGAAGTTCATGACATCTTCAAAGGAGGAAAACATACCAGCAGGCGATTGCTCGCTGGATTTTCCATTATCTACAAAATCCAAAATAGAAATCAGGACAGTATGAGAATCCAAAAACGCAAAAGCAAACAAAAAAAAAAAATCTCCAACGTTGATAACGACTCACCATCCAAATCAGGCTGATGATCCTGAGCTACCTCCATTGTCAAAGCCGGCACCTAGTACGATCAGAACTCTGCAAAAATGCTGTAATTTGGGAAAAAATAACTCGCCAAAATCCATCAAATCCAGAGAAACTAAACCAGATCATCGCCCTGCGAGTTGGGATTTCGCAAATCGGAAGCGGCAGTACAGAGGAGAAAGGAGAAGCGAGAAGATCGGAATCTGAAGCGCCAAAGCGAGAACGAAATGGTGAATTGCGAGTTGACCGATGCTTCGTCGCTCTCCAGAACTTTCTTGCTCTCTTTTATAGCGAACGAAGTAGTAGCTACCGCGCCGACACTGTGGCATGTGAGCCGACGAAGTGCCCGACTTTCCCAGATAAAACCCCTGGTTTGTTGATTTCACATAGTGCCCCTTAAGCTTTTTGTATTCAACCTTCTGTATAAACATGAATAATATTCTCTTATCCCATAATTTTTATTTTTATTTATTTTTTGATTTCTCAAATTTTATATTCATAATTTCTAGATCTATCAATAGATAGCAATCGATTCGAACATATTATTTTTTATTTTTGTTTGAAATTTTTAAAATTTTCATTAAATTATTCTCTCTCTCTCTCTTTCTCTTTGGTTTAGTGTAATATAGATATAAGTATCATTCGTAGAAACAATAAAAGTAGCAACGAGTTATTTGTGAAACCTTTTAAAACAGAGCAGCGTGTGAATGTCTTAAAGACTGATTCCTTAAACCTGTAGATGCAGGCACTTGGCTGTCCAACCACCTAGCCATTTAAAAAACACACAAAACCATAAAAAAAAAAATTTTAAAAGCCCTAAGAAGATATGTTCACAAACAAATCAACATGGACCTGGATCAGTTGAAAAAATGGTATTAGCTAAGCAATTACAGATGTATAATGGGCCATTGGAATATGATGTTTCCATGGAACAAATCTAGATACTTCCACTTAGATTAACAAAATCAGAAGGCTTCAAACATCATGGAAAATGGAACAGAAATTGCACAACACTTCTTAATATTGGGTAAGATACTGTAATATCAACAATATTGAGAAAAGCCTTTGGTTTTAGAAACACTGCCAGTTGCAAAGCCAAAGAGTTTGTTGCGAAGAAAGCCATTGTATACAAGTAGACCTCATCCCCAAATGAAATTGCTGACTAGTTGGTGAGATTAAACTGCAAATGGAGAACAAGAACATGGCTTGATATATTCAATTTGGGATCATGTATATAGTTGAACATAAAAATGCATGTTGTTCTCGGGTTGAAGCATTCATGCTTCATATGGCAGTGATGCTTGAAATGAAGAAGTGAAAAAAGTCTGGCTTACAATTAATCAATTGACGTCCCTCCGTGCTCCTTTTCAACATGCTCAACCAATGATACTGGATTTTGGAACCCTCTGTTGCACTTTGGGCAAACATCAATTGTGATTCTAGGATGGCCTTGTTGAGCATTTTCGCGGCTGTGATTTCTCTCGGCATGCTCAATCAAAGAAGAAACAGAAGAGAACCTTGCAGGACACTGAGGACACTGCTCCACAAGCTCACCACCATTGCTGCTTTCTGCGATTCCATCTTTTGCCTTTTGCATTGCTTGAGAAGCAACACTACTCATCCGCTGCATGCCAGCTTCAGCAGATGCCCGAAAACTTGAAACAGCATTCAGCAAGCCAGAACCCCACCATGATGACCCATTTGAATTTTGACTTCGGGTTGAACCACTTGAACTACAGTTTGGTACTGACTGGCTTTTGTGGCTCCTAAACAAACCTAAGAACGGGAGACTGGTGTCTAGCTTCTTAGGACCTCGGCATTTGTGGTCTGGTCCAAATCTGTGTTTCAAGCAGTGCTCTTGGGTGCAGTCTCTGCATCGGATAGTATTAGAGAAAGTAAGTGTTTCTCTGCAGCCAGGAACAGGGCACCTCCTTTTCTTAGTTGCTTTCTGATAATTCGATGGATCACAGTCAGTATTGACGTGGGAATCCCAAGTAATGTTTGGGTCTTGATTTGGGACCAGACGAACACCTTTGGCACATAATGGGCAAATCAAGACAGTAACATCATTCTGGTTGGCATTTGGGCAGTGGTGTCCAGTATAACTTCTGTGCTGTAGGCAGAATACCTATCAAAGATTGCAGCAGATTGTCATTTGCAAGCTCCTTCCAGGTAAAAGGATGTCTAAATAAAAAGAAATTCCACATATGAGATAGAAATGAAGTCAGATGTACACAAAAAGAAACAACAGTCAATATTTTGGCCAATTTTAAGCAAAAAAAGCCTTATGTTTACAGTTCTATGTGAAATTTGCTTTGCATGATATATTTGATGCTTTTTGTTGTTTGTGAAATAATTCTGCATTTCTATGCCCATAAACATTCTTTTCATTCTATTTCCCTGAAATTTGGTCTTTTTTTTGTTTTCATAAGCTTAACTGCCAACTAACATGTTTAGATTAACACAATCATCAATTGATGTTGACCAAGTATCTGGAAGAAAGTAAAATAATGTACACCTTTGTTATTAACAATTACTTGTCTTTGTCAAAAAGTTAAACATCAAGTTATTAAGATATGGACTCATACAAAAAAAATGATCAGATGACCACTTCAAAATTTAAAAGAAAATGCAGTGTCAGTGAGAACTAGGAAGCAATAAACAACTTTTATTGAGCAATTTCAGATATTTCAAACAGACAAATGTTAATTGACCATGACTAAACAAATTCTGTCCATATGCATATCTACATCAGCTGTCGTTCTTGAGGTCATGATGCTCAATTGTTAGATATGGTTTAAACTTTCAAGCACCATAAATTCAAAGAAAAAACTAAGAAGCAGATTACAGCCATAACAGATTGGCAGCATAACAATCATACATAGCAATAACTTTCCCAAGATCAATGACATGCATTGTCTATAGAATGCACACAGCTTAATTGCATATCTGTATGTAGCTTCTCCAAGCATAAGTATCTCATCGATCCATTCATTCCTTACATAATGCCACAAGTATTACACCTTTAAAGCTATGTTACCCGAGTGCTTTTAAAAATTATCTTTGTCATTACATTTGACAGTAATACAACAGAAAACAGGTTCTTCTCAGGTTTCTAGAGTACAAACATGGCAAAAATCCATAAATCCTACAAGCAAACCAGAAAAACCCCAAGCTTTCCTTCAATAGCTCCTAAATTTGGACCACTTGAAAGTTTTATTCATAAAAAGTGCTTAAATAGGTAGAAGAATAACCGATCTTGACATCGGGTCTACTGACAATTCAGTTGGAAGAATCTCTTAGATGCAAAACACAACCCTTTGTAACTTAATCATCAAAAGCAATCATGGCAAAGTTTCCCCAAGAATTCTTGAGGTATTTATGTTTCCTCAACTTATCAGAAACTTATTGCTGAAATGAACTCGTCCAAGTTTTCTACTCTCTTTAGGTAAGGGATTTTGAGTTTTTCCCAAGCTATCAAATGATAAAGCAATCAGACGGGACAAACCATTAACTCTGTTATCTTACCACCATAATGTCCCAAATCTTACATATTCAACTAATGAATCAATTTCAGAAACGTCAACAAATGCCTCAAAATTTTCCCACATCATCAGCAAAATTAAATGAATGCTCAGAAAAGTATAAAAGCAGATTTTCTAAAATGAGGCTTATTGGTTGCCATCCAATTTAGGTATTATAGCAACGCTCTGTGGTTGGATTAAGCAACTTTTGAGGAAAATCAAACTCAAAATTATCACAAAGGAAAACTCGAATTTGACAACCATTAACCTACAAAACAGTCTTTATCATCTATTAAACTGAGATCTCCTAAAAAGATTATTTTTTTATGCACTTTCTGATTTCTTAGAACAAAATCAATTCCCAATGCCCAAAACAAGCAAATAATTATAATCACACTGAATCATTCACAAATTATCTCACGCTCATTGCTCAACAGAGGAATCCGAGCCTCCGTTGATTTGACAGTCGCAAACAAGAAGAATATTCATCAAAGGCAACAACAACAACAACAAGAGGAAGAGAAGAGGAACCTGATTGCAGCGATCGCAGGTGAACGGCAGGAAATCGATGAGCCGGCAGTCGTCGACGCTGCAATGCATCCCGAGATCGGGAAACTCCGGCGTCCCCATCAGATTTCAGAATCTGAAACTCGAAAAATCTCGCAAATTCAAATCCGAAAGAGAGAGAAGGCGGCGAGTCGGAATCCCCGCCGTCTTTCCTCTCATTCTCGATCGTGATCGACAACGTTTCGGAAGAATTTGGAACTTCTTCTCCGTTCCGCGTCGGAGGGAGTTTCTAGGACCTGTGGCACGCGGTCGCTGTAGTCCAGTAAAATTAAGACACGCGTGCCTCCGAGAAAGCTCGAGGTAAGCTTGTGTTCATGTTCTTGTGGTACAGGGGATCGACACAAATCTCAAAGCGAAAACTCCACCTTCCCATCTGGACCGTCCGATAGGCCCTTTCGAGTCAACCAAAACCAAATTGCCGATCGGCCCGAAAACGGACGGCCATGATCGCCCGGATCAAGATTTCCGGCCCCGAATAGAACCCCTCCTCAATCCCGATCCTACCCTCTCCTCGCCTTCATACCCCTTCTGGTTTTTCCCCCTTTTTCTCTGGCAATAATCCCCTCCGTTTATTTTTTATTTCCCCCCTTAAATCCTTTAATTTTTTCAAATCGATCCGCCGGGGGGCGCGATCCCCCGCTCAAAACCTCCGATGGCCTTCCACCTCTCCTGCCCGATCACCTGGTTCTCTCTGTGGACCTTCTCCTTCTTCGGATTCGTCTTCGTCTTTGTGCTTTCTCTCTCTAAATCGGGGCTTCTCTGCGCAGCCGGAAGATATGCGGGTGCGAGCTCGGCAACGCGGCAGCGGGGGCGGGGGCGGGAGGTGGGTTCGAGGAGGCGGTGGCTAGGGTTGGGGAGTTTCTGCGGGATCCGTGGGTGGTGAGGGACGGGGCGGCGAGGGATGGGGGGACGGTGCAGGTGCTGGTGCCGAAAGTGTCGGTGGCGCCGCCGGTACCAGCGATCGTGGCGGCGGTGGATGATGGTGCGGAGGGCGCCGCGTCGGTGCAGGCTAGGAGGGCCGCGATGCAGCGGCAGGCGGCGGCGGCGTCTGTTGCGGCGGAGGATTATGTGCGCAGGCTCGAGGCCGGCGGTGCTGCGGTGGGGGTTGTGCTTTGGCTTTTGCTGAATTGGGGTTTTTTTATTGGTGGTGGGATTTGGGTTTTGGTCTGGTGGATTTGGGATTTTTGGTTTCCTGGATGGGATTGGGGTTTGGTTTTTTGTTAGGTTTTGCGATTCTAGGGTTTGTGGTTGTGGTTTGAGTGATTTGCTTATGCGCTGCAAAATTCGTCTGGTTGTCGAGATGGCTGTTGTTAGAATTCGTTTTTCTGGAAATTTTTTTGTGCGGGGGTGTTTAATTTCCTATTTATAGCTAGCATTTTGTGTAGTTCAACAATTGAATTTGATTGGGAGTTATGGACGTGAGGAGCAGATTGCTCAATATCTAACCCCTCTCTCTCTGCATTTGTTGTGTGTTAAGGGTGAATTATGCTAGAAAAATAGGTAATTAGGTGTTAACAATGTACAAAATTTTAGGGTGAATTTTAACTTGGTTACTATCACGTTTTCTGTAACAAACTTAATTATGAAGTCTTCTGCCTTCATGTATTACATGTTCATTGTAAAACATCATATACATGACAGTTCCCATGAATGAGGGTAACTTACATTCTTTCTATAGTACTCAATTTCTTTATTATGGATCATAAAAACTTCTTTTCTAGTCCATTAGCTGATGGAAGCTAACTGCAGGTGTTAAGAATTTTGAGTATCTGTTTTAAGTGTTATGTGGTTGCTTTTCATACTCCATCACTAATTAGGCCTTAAAGGTTGTTGTCACAACTCGCATGTACTCAGAGTTGGAAGAGAACGACCTGTTGAATTATAATGAAAACTCAATTTTCAATCATGTAGGACTAGCATGGAGAAGCTTATGTAGTATGGATGGATTTTAGTGAAACCCCATTGAGCAATTAGCTCAGAAGCTCAACTGGTAGCAAGAAACAGATGCTGTGAGATTGAAATCTGGGTGTTACCTTTTGTTCATGTATCAATTTTTAGTTATCTTGTACTCGTTGAGGAAATCTTTTATGTTGGTCCTTTTTCTTTGCATCTTAGCTTAATCTGTTGCCTAAAAAAGTGTTGAAATTTCCGACATTGTTTTGCCTTTTTAAGTTCTCTGCACATCTGAAACTATGCTGATCAAATCACCCATGTTTATGTTGGCATCAATTTTTTCGGTACATGAGATCACACAGTTTTTTCTATTGACTTCCATCTTGTATGTTCTACTTTTTGTCTAAAAGAAAATTTAAATCCCTTGCTCTTTAATTATAGGAGGCACCTGGAGAAGCTGTTAGCAATTTTGGTTGGGAAGATGAAGTTGCTTTGGCACCAAAAGTTATGTGCCGCATGTGCTTTTCAGGCGAAGTTGCAGGTAGTGAAAAAGCTGTGAAGATGCTTTCCTGCAAAATGTGTGACAAGAAGTATCACAGAAGCTGCTTGAAAGTATGGGCTGAATATAGAGGTCTGTGTTTATCCCACCTTCTGTGTTCAATATTTACAACTTCTGTTTTCATACTCCTTTTCTTTTGCAGATCTATTTCATTGGAGTTCTTGGGCTTGTCCCTCCTGTCGCATATGTGAGGTTAGTTATTTGCTCTCTCAGATTTGGACTTCTTGCGTATGATTTCCATGAATTTCTTGTAAAATAAAGCTTGGGTTAGCATCATAGAGACTGGATAAGACTTGCACTTGTCTAGGTTCAAGGCAAGTTGTCCTGGCCCATTTACAGTTCTAATTAAATATAACCCACTGCAGTCAATTCAGCAATTCATTTAGGGATCACCCTTACTAACACTGTAATCCATTTCACTTAATTCTTTTCAGTATTTTGCCAAGATTATTAATCTGAGATTTGTGCTATTGTCTTTCAAAGAAATTTCTTTTAGTTGCTATGCCCACTGTCACTGCAATTTTTTTCCCTAATCATTGGAGTCTAAGGTCCTAACCATCAAGCCATTCTTTCATACTCAGACACTATGTTCTAAATACCTGAAATCAGTGTGCCATTTACAAGAGTTGTTTTATAGGGAATGAGATGTCCTAGGAATCTATCTCAATATTTCTTCAAAACTCAATTCTCTGATACATGTCAAACTCCAGTCGTATAGATGGGATCACATTACAAAAATATGGTTTACAAAGAACAGGCAGTGGCTTTTGTAATGTAATGGAACATCATGTTTCTAATCCTATCAAGTTGATATATTTCATGCTTTGGGCATGTATACTTTTGCTACCCTACTATGTCTCTAACTTTCTTGTGCCTTTGTAATTAGCTTCTAAACCCTAGGGGCTTTATTAGTTGTCTCACCAGTAAGATGTAATGCCATCTCCAGATTTGCCGAAGAGGTGGTGACCCAACTAAGTTGATGTTCTGCAAAAGATGTGATGGCGCATACCATTGCTACTGTCAACAGCCTCCGCACAAGGTTCAAATTGTTGGATATCCTTCAAAATCCAAATTTATACAAGCTATAAGTGCTAAAACATATGTTGCCTAATATACAGAATGTTAGTCATGGCCCTTATTTGTGCCCAAAACACACAAAGTGCCACAGTTGTGGCTCAACTGTACCAGGGAATGGCCTTAGCACAAGGTATTGACTTCTAATCTTTTACTTGCCTGATTTAAGATAATTGTTTTGCTACCTTCGGCAGGCAAAACTAAGATTTTTGACTTGACAGTGCAAGAACAATAGTTCAACTATGTTGACAGATAATTCCATATCTGCTCATATTGTTATCACTCTGATGCATGGAGTTATTCATCTTGAAGGTGGTTCTTAGGGTATACTTGCTGTGATGCTTGTGGAAGACTGTTTGTGAAAGGCAATTATTGTCCTATTTGTTTGAAGGTAACACAAATGTGCTCAAGTACGCTGAATTAGCTGTAGTTTGATTTTTTTTTTTTGTTCAATTTTATTGCCTTTTCAAATTATTTTTGTGAATATAACTAGAGAGAGCTCGATATTTGTGCAGCACAGCAATCCAAGTTTGTGCCAGTGGAAAAAATTAATGTGAAAGATAATTAATGATTCTCCAATCATTTGGTGTAAATTTGTCAGTCAAGCCCTTCTTTTGTCAGTATTTATGCCTACAACTATATGATATTTGTTATATAATTAATTAGCGAAATTTGTGTTAAAATTTTGGGTAAATCTATGTTAAGTTTTTACCGTTGAATCAAGGATATAAATCTGATATTGGACTTTATCATTTGCACATCCATCCATGTGAGATATAGAGGAAAAGTATGGGATCATTTGGAAAGCATCAGGTTTTATTCCAAAATTTACTGTATAAATATGTTTGTATGTCTACTTAGGTTTTCCTGAATGCGGTTTTGCAAATATCTGTCTAGAAAAAACTTCACTTGTATGTTTATTATCTTGTATCTACTCTAGAAATTTGATTTGTCTATATTGGCCTACTCATGGTGTTAGAAGGCTATGTCATTTTCCACTTCTACAGGTTTATCGAGATTCAGAGTTGACACCCATGGTCTGTTGCGATGTCTGCCAACAATGGGTGCATTGTTCATGTGATGGCATCAGGTTGACAATTTTTCTCCTTTTTGCTTCTGGAAAGATCTATATTTTTGCAGTTTCCTTTGTTTATTTCATTCAGTAATGACTTAGTAGGACATGCTGAATATGGTTTTTATTTGTATACTTCCTCATCTGGCTCCCTAATACTAATAATTTTATTAAAATATGGTGTTTCAAGTCCTCTTTATGGTGGCTTAAATCATTGATTGCCAACTTGTTTGTCTTGTAAGTTCCTTTGACCTCTTTTGGCTAAAATTTTATAACATTAGCTGTCAACAACTAATTAGTTGTGAGATAAATAAATAGTCTTCCATATTGGTGCCTGTTTCCACTAGGAGCATTTGTTTGATGTTGGTAGTGGCTAAATTTTCAGATGACTACATTTCTGTAGCATGTCATTGGTATTTTTTTATTGGCAAACACATATATTGTTTGCATGCATTACTTTGCAGAATGAGGTAAAGAAAGTATCCATAAGGGAAGCACCGTAATTCTCATCTATGTCTGAGAACAGTGATCCACTCATGGCCTTCAATTGCAGCAGGCTCTTTTCGCAGACAATGATTCTCCTTGTTCTTCCATTTGGGAAATTGATTGGTGCTATCCTTCTTCTGTGTAATATGAGATGAGATAGTACTATGCCGACTATGATTGTTAAATTTTTGGTTTTTGCCTCCCCACAAAGATTTGTATAATAGTGAACTTCCAATAGTGCATTTTTTGTTTTGCAGCCGTTGGTATTCCCTTCCTGTCCTGATCCAAGCTTCACAACTTGCCCTTATTTGTTATATTGTCCCTCTCTTTGGATATTTGTTTTTCTTGTACTGCAACATTGTATCTTTTACTCCAACATTTGTAGTTTACAGAAATCACTCCTAATTTTCTTTGAGAAGGATCTAAGTATGTAGGTTTCACCATGACTTGCTAAGACAGCCATTTTACCCATTTTTTTTCCTTTTTCCTTTTTCCTTTTTATGTAATGCAATAGGTTGCTGAATTTTGCATTTTGAGATAGAGTGATCAATTTGTGTTCTTTTGGGGCCAGCTAAAGCCTTCAGTTTACAGTGTTTGAAGACGAGATATTTCCTTCTCTTGAAATTTGATTTTTGACTGTTACATCTTTATCTTCTGTATGTTTCAGTGATGAAAAGTATCAGCAGTTCCAAGCAGATGGGAACTTGTATTACAAATGCGCTGCATGCCGAGGAGATTGCCGCCAGGTTCCTTTTTGATCTTCTACAAGATTTATGAACATTCCTTTAGTCTGTACTTGCTATAAATGCTAGTTTGCATCACTGCCAGGTCAAGGATATTGATGATGCTGTTCGAGAACTTTGGAGGAGAAGGGATAGAGCTGACCAAGATCTAATCGCAAGCTTGAGGGCTTCTGCTGGATTTCCTTCTCAGGAGGAAATTTTTTCGTTGTCCCCTTTCTCAGATGATGAAGAAACTGGCCCTGTTGTACTGAAAAATGAACAAGGAAAGTCCTTAAAGTTTTCTGTCAAAGGTTTATCTGATGAATCTGCTAAAAACTCCAAAGAATACGTGAAGAGTAACTCCAAGAATCCATTGTCAATTAAGAAGAATTCTATGAAGGAATTTCAGTTGCAATCAGATAGTAAACTAGAAGGGCCATATCAAAATTTTGAAAGTCGGCACAAGGCAAGTTCATTAGAGAGCAGCTTCAAAGATCAAAGAGTTGATGGCATAAGTTCATTTGGAACAAGCAAGACAGAGGCATTTTTATCTCCTATAACAACAAAATCAGACAATGGCAGAATGAAGTACTATGATGATCAAATTGGAAGTGACAAAAAGAGCTCTACCAAGGAGGGAGTGACAAATAACAATGATAAAGTTCCTAAGGTCTATTTTAAAGGCAGTAAATCTCGAAGTCATAACATACAAGGGGATGATGAGAAGAAAGCAGCCAAGACTGAGCCAGTGAAAGGGCCTAAGTTGGTGATACATTTAGGTGGAAAGAACAGAAATTCGACCTCGTCTCCACAGTCTGAAACAATAAGCTGTCAGAAAGAGCAAGATGTTTCTGCCTCTAATGGTATGCTCTTTCTTTTGCTCTCAATTTGTTGGTGAACCACTTTATTGCTCCTAATAATTCATCTTCCTCTCATTTGAAATCTGGTCCGTCCCATGAGAAGCAAATGCCTTACCACTCTACCAATGGCCAGTTGTCACTTGCAGCTTATCATACTCCTCAATCACCATCTTTTCTTTAATTCTTTCTGTTCTACTTAATCCTTTAAGAAGTTGTGATTTCTGGAGAGGTCTTTAACTCGTTGCAATACAAATACAAACCTGATTCCTTGGTTCATGCATCACTGCCTTCATGGGCCAATAAACTCGAATTATGTACCGCAGTTGTGAAATGATATGAAGCCAACTTTAAGCGAACATAATTTTTTGCTCCAAACCAAGCCAATTGCTGGATGAATTACTTCTCAACTTGGATGTCCATATTTGCATGTAGCTCATAATTTGACTATGTTACTATTTTTGATGCTAGAAGAATCTTATTTGATGATGGTCTTGTTTGTAGCAGACATTTTTCTTATCACATTAGTTACTGCATGGTTGTCAGCCCGAGCAAGTAATTACTTTCCCTTTCCAGTTTTGGTTGTATCAAGGCTTGTGGATTGTATACAAAATGTAGTTTATTTTTCTAATCTATCTTAGGTTTCCATTTAGCTTCTCCTTGATGAAACTGATTTATTCTCTTCAAGCTCATGTTTGATGTAACTGTTAGATCAGAATAAATGTATCTAAAAAATTTTCAGGTGCTAGACTTGATAATGGACCGCACAAAAGGTGCTCAAATGATGAATACAGAGGGACCAGTGTGAAGCATGCAAAGGTCAATAAAAGCAGAAACAACATTGATGATGAACACGAGCAGAATTCCACATCCAAAGGTCATCATATAGTTGGAAAGAGGGGCACAGAGATTGGCCATGCAGTAGATGCTGTGGCCAAGGCCACATTAAGGAATGAAGAGATTCTGCAACCCAAGCATGCTGTTGGGACACCCCCTAAATCACAGGATGAAACTCGTGATATTGCAGAAGTACCAAATGCTTCAAATTCATCCAGTGATCCAAAGCCATTGCTAAAATTAAAATTCAAGAACCCATATTTTGAGCAACGAAGCTCTTGGGCTTCACAAGGAGTTGAAGAGAAGAATTATGTTAAAGGCCAGAGATCGAAAAGAAAGAGGCCTACCACTGACAAAATAGGTTCCTGGGATGATGAGAGCTATGCACATAAGCATCTAGAAAATTCAATGGATGAAGTCATGGATGCCAAGATATTGCATAAGTTGGGTAAGGGTGCAATTGGAAAGAGGGTTGAAGTTCATCAATCATCAGACAATTCTTGGTAAGTTTCTTTGTTCTTCACCTGATAAAGTACATTCCATTTATGGCTGATCAAACTGAATAGCATATTTCGTCTTTAGTCACTTGTTTCCTTGACATAAACTATTTGTAAAGGTCAAACTCTTCTTTCAGGAACTTTGTAGTGTTGACAATTGACCTGCATGAGTATCATTATTAACCTCATTTATCCTTTTGGGTTCAGTGATGTTATTGTCCTAGTGTAATGACTTGATGGAAGTGCAACATGTATATTATTGTTGGAATTATCCATAATTCTGGGTAGACTACCTCTTGGTAATTATGATGGAGTATAATATGGTTTGAGCAATCACCTATAATACTTTCTTGGTAGTCTGTTCCTAGTTATGATGGCAAAATCTAATGGATTGCAAGTGCCTTAATGAACTCTTTTATGCAATTCTCTATAATGGGCTATTTGAATCCTATATAGGATATATAATTGATATCCTACACAGGTTTGATCTTTGGAAGACAACAACTTTGGTCATGGCGAGTTAGTGGCTGGTGTTTGTTTGGATATTTAATCCCAATCTTCTAGAATAATAATGTATTAATTCTAAAGGCAGTTTGTACTCCATGGAACATGGGGATTGTATGTCCCTTTTTCAATTGTCATTCATACAACTTCAAAGACAGTCACTGTTGTTCATGTTCACACAAGGATATTGTTCGTGTCTATCATAGATGCCCACTGAGTTGCAATTGGAGTTTGGAAGGGCTACAATAGTTGCTATGAGGATCAAACTCTCTTGGAAGCAACTGCTACTAAGTTTCCTAGTATGCAATATTATTAATGCTTGAACTGTTGTCACACATTTCAACTAGTGTCACACTTCTATCCTGTCTGGTGGATTGCTTGTCTGATCCAAGATTGCTCTAGAGTTGGTTAAGATATTTACCTATTATCTCAATGTAATTAATCTGTTCCCTAACTTGTAGTCTTGTACCATTCAGGCACAAGGGAGTAGTTTCCGATGTCATTGACGGCAGTTCTTCCATATCAGTTGATCTAGACAACGGAAGGACCAAGACTCTGGAACTTGGGAAGCATGGAGTTCGCTTTGTCTCCCAGAAACAAAAGAGACCCAGAACATAAAACCAGACTGTGACAACTAACTCACTAGTGTGTTTGGCGCATCCTCCAAATTCAGGATGATGACTTGCCATGATATGGAACCATCGGTTGACTTGTAAGTTCATCCAGTGTGCATCCTACCTAGGCTGAGTCTAGGCTCACAGATATCGATTCCTTATGTGAAAAGCAATCTGCAAGTCTTTAAACCTTGTAAGGCATATCGCTCAGGAGGTCTCCAAGAGAATCTAGCACAGATTGCATGCCCCTGACTACAAATGCTAATTTGGAATGTTTTGTTTGCTTCTGTGCTATTCTTTTGGGAGAAGCTGCAATGTGCAGCAATCCAAGCTATGGGCAGAGGGGCTTTTACACGAACAGCTTATATGTTTTGCTGAATTCAGAGATTTGAATCCAGAATGTAAAAAACCAGAGTTTTATTTATCCTTGCACAAAAAATATTTATTGTCTCTGTCTAAAAGCTCTATTTTTTGTTGTTTCTCAAGGTTATGCGGGCTAATATCCAACAGAGTTGAATGCAGATCTCGAGGCTATTTGTTATAATGTCAGATGTGATGAATTAGTCCCACATCGGATATTGTATAGATAGAGTCCAATAGATATAGTGAAAAAGACTCATATCTCATGAGCTTGAGTTTTTGGGATGATTTGGTGTCCGGCTCATTATATGGATCTAGTTTGACACTCTTACGGTTCTCTAACAAGTGGTATCAGAGCTTCAGGTTTGAAGTTGTGCGAATTCTTAAAACCAAAATTACCTTGATGATGCGCTTGGATTGAGTCGCATGTTAGTCTCATGGCAAAGACCGGCGAGAGGACGCTAGCGTACAGGCCCAAGGGCTCGGGCGTTCGCGCGAGGCCAACTCGAGGCTGGAGAGAGGGCACATGCACTAGCGTCAGGATGACGAGCCCACAAGTGTGAGTGCCAAAAGCTGACACAAGAGCATGAGCACTAGAGGCTGGTGCGAGGACATGAGTCACACGATGAAAGTAATCGAATAAAAAAAAATTTGATTAAGAGTATTAAATTGATGTGGTCAAATCACACCTGAAAGGAGAGATTGTTATAATATTAGATGTGATGAATTAGTCTCACATCGGATATTGTATTAATAGAGTCCAATAGATATAGTGAAAAAAACTCATATCCCATGAGCTTTGAGTTTTTGGGATGGTTTGATGTTCTTCTAACAAGGAAAGCTGAATACGGATATCGAGGCACATGAATGGTCGATGTTAAAGCCAAGTGTGGTGGCTGGACTCGTTGACAACGACTTCTGGGCATGAAAGTTCTATTCCGAAAAGGTGGGAAATGACGGGGAAGGCGCAGCCGTGCGAAGACCACATGCTGAACGATGTCGCAATGCGGACCACGAAATTAGAATCAAACGGGGCCCACTCATTCGCTAACAAAGTAACATTAGTTATTTTATTAGTTGAAAAAAATAGTGGAAGAATTTGGGCCGTAGAACTTTGTTTGGTGCAGGCTGCAATTGGATTCTAGATCAAGTCTGCGGACACATGCCTTGCCGACCGCTAAATCAACCGCCCGGTCAACTACTTCAACGTTTTTGTGTTTGGCCCCGCTCGCTTTTCAATATCTAGAGCAGACAACCACAAACACAAGCCCTCGCTCAACTAATTTTGGCTTTTTTGAATTTCTGCAAAATACAACATAGGTGATCTTAAAGCATCCGTAAGCTATTTTTCGAATTGGAGAAAATATCGATGAAAAAAAGAAAAGATTGTTTAGGGAGGTAGTAGTAATATCAAAGCACCTGAGGGAGTTATTTGTAATTTGCCAGTCTGTTGATTTAACAGTCAATTAGGTGGCGCAGTTGCACTCGTTTTCGCTCCAAATATCAAATTCCAAAAAAAAAAAAAAAAGAAACAGTATTTGAGGAAGCAAGCAAAATCGCATTTTTTGATCTTCATTTAGTCGCTGCGCTGAAATTTCATTTTTGTGGCGATTTTTCGTGTGGTTGTGCTCGGAGAAGGAA
Source organism: Trichopus zeylanicus subsp. travancoricus (assembly GCA_005019695.1). Taxonomy (NCBI): domain Eukaryota; kingdom Viridiplantae; phylum Streptophyta; class Magnoliopsida; order Dioscoreales; family Dioscoreaceae; genus Trichopus; species Trichopus zeylanicus. The sequence goes on from RXID01022204.1 coordinate 1,384,126, forward strand.
ACTCTGATCAGATCCCGAGTGAGTTGATGGCTGGAGCTGGATCGATGGTTATCGCCGCCGTCGATCCCAACCCTTTCCTCTTCGGAGCGTCTCGGAAGCCGAGCAGGCCGGCGACCTCGGTGGAGCTGAGCAGCCCCTTCGTCAACGCGTGGCACGGGCGGCGGCCGGCGTCGCGGTGCTGGAGCCGGAGGAAGGAAAGCCGTGGTCTTGTCGTCGTCGACGAGCTCGGGGGCCACTACGAAGAGGGCTTCGACGATGTCCATTTGGTACGGCTTCGTTTTCTCAACTGTTTTCAAAACTAGATTCTTGTTTTAATCTCGTTTTTTGAAGTTGCTCAAAAGTATAGCTTTGTGAGTGAAATTTCTTGTAGCAAATGAATTATTTTCTGTTTTTTTCAAATTTATTTCTCTGATGATTGATCCGATTGAAGAAATGAGGTGCAAATTCTCTTGTATGTTCTGCTTCATGAGAAATAGATACAGGACATAGCGGGGAACATTTTCTAAAAGAAGACTTTATGCATTCAAATTTAGCTGAATTTCAAACTCCAATATGTTGAACATAAATTATTTTTCAGATTAACTGGTCATGGTCTGCAATTTTCTAATAATGATATACAATCAATTCAGAGTTTTTTTTTGTATGAAGGTCAGTTTGCAATGTGTTTCCAGTGTTTATAGTTACCTTTTTGAACTTCAAAAATGGAACTTACCTCTTTTTTTATTTCTCGGATAAATTTCAGTAATTTTTGTTCTTGTTCTACGCTGACTCCGTGGAGATTTTCTTGATTGCAGCAACTTGTTAATTATTTTACATACAAAGCAACGAGGACTGTTCTTCACCAGCTTTATGAATTGAACCCACAAAATTATAGATGGTTTTATAAGTAAGTTTTTGTACAACAATGCAGAAATTGTTGATTGTAAAAGTAGATATTGGGTGGCATTAATTGAGTTTACTTATTGATGTGTAGCTTTGTTGCAACAAACAAACCAAGTGATGGCAAGCGCTTTCTTCAGCTACTTGGGAAGGTGATTATTGTTTGTTTGATCCTGAAATTTCTGAATGCAATTGCCAATTCTGTATTTCAATGGATAAGTTGTTCTTGTATTTCTGACAGGAGAAACAAGATCTTGCAGAAAGGGTGATGATAACACGCCTTCATTTATATGGAAAATGGGTCAAGGTAATTCATGAAAAGTGTTGTTTATCCTAATTTTCAGCATGTAATTTTGGAATTAGGTGTAAATCTGGTCTTATTTGACTTTCAGAAATGTGATCATGCAAAGATGTATCAGCAAATCTCAGATGAGAACTTGCAATTGATGCGCGAACGACTAATGGAAACTGTCATATGGCCATCGGATGACACAAACATTGAGAAGCTTGGTTAATTGATGTATAGATATGGCAATATTGTGCTACTTGTATAGTTCACTTGTAGTATCTTTCGAATTTCAGTACAACTTTATTACATGGGTGATTTTGTATCTTTATTCATTCAAAGTCAACAATTGAAGCATGATCGTAGTTGCTCACATTTTCTTCTCCACAATTTTCTATTCCTAAATAGTAACAAATTCTCATCTAGCAAAGTGGATTTTTTATGGCAGTTGCATCTTCCACATGTTCTCTTTTTTGTTTGGTTCACTTAATTTGGGAGAACAAGAGCAGATAGATAGATGGACTGTGGTTGGTGATTACAATCAAGCAAGAATTATGTTCTGAAGGTCCAATATAATTCTGTATGCATTGAAGTATTATTGCTACTGTCCTATTTTCTCAATTAGATTATAATATTGCTAAAATACATGAAATATAGGTTTATTCAGTGGGTAAATGCTATCTTCAATATCAACATTATCTTTAGCTATACAAAAGAAGGAAAAAAGCAAGAATAAGCAAGTGAAAGAGTGGAGAAATGCATGTTGACAAATAAATGATCTGTAGAAAAGTATCATCTCCCATTAATAATGTATCATGCTATACAACCTGATAAATCTGAACAAAGGTATCATTTCCTAGGAATTTGACAATAAATATTTTCCTGGGAACTATTCTCCTTCTCCTTTGTATCAACTTTTATGTGGTACATAGTCATGGCAATCTACTAGATATTCGATATATGAATTTCAATCTTCTTATTAACTATATTTATTCACCAGGAATTGGTTGAACTTCTCCTCTTGTAGTCCATTTAACATTCTTGAATGAACTTTCAGCTTCTTCTCCATCTTGTCTAACCAGATTGATGTTTTGTAACACAATGCCCTGACATGGAACAATCTTGCTGCAATCAAAATCTATAGCAACGTCTGAAGCACTTGTTCCTTTGATATTTTTGTACCGAATGTTGCTTACTTCCACTGCTGTTTTCTACAACATATTTCATATCATTTCAAAAGTTAGAGAGAAAAGCCAATTAGCCAAATAATTCAGTAATTATTCAGTTTTTCAGAAAAAAATGGGTATAACTCAGTAATTGCAGAGAAGGAAATAACCTGATCTTGGCAAGGGTCTTCAGAGTCACAGTAATTTTGGTCTATGATAATAGGATTTTGAACATTTTTCATCTTGATATTCTGAAACCTGATGTTTCTTGCATAGCCTTTCCCTCCCTGTTCATCAAATGAAAAAATTTATGGTACAAGAGACGAAAATATATATGTTGTCGATATATCCTGTCATTCAGTGATGATAGTTTCACATAACTTTCAGATTAAACATAATTTTCAAAGACTTTTAGGAGTTATTGTAATTATCCTATAATCAGAACAAAAATCACCTGCCATGTCTTGATTCGAACCCCGTTGGTTGTGCTACTCAAGGAGGCTGTGTCCACCAGCACATCAGACACATAGTCTTCTGAGTTGTCAGCTCCCAAACTCCCAATACTGTTCAGAAATCCACGAATGTTCAAAATATATATGAAATTATGCATGGAAATTTTGATGTCCAATAGTTTCTGACCTGATCCCATGGCCTGGGCCACATGTTATGTTCAAAGTCCTGACTCCTTCAGAGCCACTCACAATTGATATGCAGTCATCACCTTCAAAAAACAAGCAACACAAAAACAAAGTTGATCATTATCAATATGTTACTGAATTTATGATTTTATTGATGAAAATTATACCTGTTCCAATTTCACAGTTGGATATATCTATGTTTTTGGTGTCTGTGACATGAATTCCATCAGTGTTTGGGCTGTTTTCTGGTGCTGTAATTGCAAGATTGGAAGTATCAACATTGCTGCATCTCTCAAAAGACACATGAATTTGCTGGCCATTCTTTATACTGAGACCATCCACTCTCAGGTTATTACACTCATAGAAGGTCACAGCCTGGTTTTGAACAAAAAGATGAAGAAGAAAAGTTCATTATTTGATTCTGCAAGAATACCGGAGTACAATATTTTATCAAAGATCGACGTACCGTTGGCGCATCTGTGCAAGGCTGAAGGAAGAGAAGAAGAAGAAAATGTTGTTAGTCATTTGACTGAATTTGATGAATCAGTAAACCAAGGATATACTGGAGTTCAGAACTCACGACATCTTTGTTCACTTTGCATGAGTTCTGCCACCAGTTAGCTCCATTTCCATTGACAGTTCCACCACCTCCAACCTTGAGATTGCTCACTCCATCAAACATGATCCAGTGCCGGCGATTCTCTCCATCCCAATCTGACCGATTCGGAGGAGCTTCAACCGTTCCTTTGATCTAAGTTTCAGTGCCGAAAATCAGAACATTACTGTAATATCGATTTGACTTTATGGAATGAAAATATATTTCAAGTGCATAAATTTTGGCTCACCACAAATGAAATATTTGATTTGCAAGGGCCAGAGAATGTAATTGGATTCAAAAGATATGCCTTTTGTTTAGGAACAAGAAGAACAACTGGTGCAGAGGAAGAGCAAGCTTGCTTCCATGCCTTCCCAAATGCCTGCCAAAAAACACAACTCAATATCCTAAATTATACCATTACGCTTCTTTTTTGGGTTTTGCTGCATATTTCAAATTCAAATCTTCAGTATTTAGAAATTAGCTTAGCTCTATGTAATTACTAATTACGTAACGCACCTCCCTTTGATTCAGTGAATTATTTTTATAATTTAATATTTGTTTATTAAAATTAATCCTATAATAATTTAAAATTGAAAAAACTATTTAATTTTTTATAATAATTTAATTTATTAATGATGTAAAATAAATAATATTAATTTTTTTAAAAAAATAATTTAAAAAAATACTGATTCTGATATCATATCAAACAGTGCTTAAATCTTTTATTACTAGATAAATTATGAGATTTATAAATAAGAACAAGATAAGGCACTGCAAAAATTGTCAATGATAATTAAAACAAATCAAAATTAAGAGGTAGAAAACCATCTTTAACTATTTGTTAATTACCTTGCTATCATCATTTCCATCACCTTTAGCTCCATAATCCTCCACATTCACCAGCATACTCGAAGAACTCTCGAGACTAACGAACCCATAATGATGCGAAGGATAAGCCCTAGCATCATAAGCAACTTCTTCATCAACATCACAGCCATCAAACAGTCCCTGACACAACTCCCCGCATCGACAGCACTCGCAAAACGCTCCGAAGAGCAGAAGAAGAAGCACGGCAAGAAGAAGCCTCTGCGAACCCATTTGCACTCGGCGAAAACCCGAAAATTCTCAACGAGCAATGCATGCAATGGAGTTGTGACCGTGATAACCATCCATATTTATAGGCAAAAGAGAGCTTGCTTTCGAGAAAACTTTGCAGTATGGAGGGGAAGAGAAGGAAGCGTTGAGGATTCACGAAATGAGGTCATTAGAACTAATCTTGATGATGATGGTGATGAAACTTGCCGTGGATGAAGTGAGTTTTGCATTTCTCGTTATTGGACTTCTTCTCTCTTGGTGGTGATAAAAGGGAAGGAGGGCATGGGCGCCAAGTGGCAGTTTGAAATTTTTGGCTTGCGGGTTGGCATGCGACACCTCAAACCACTTCTTTAATCAATACTGTTATCTCCATCATTTACCCGGGTTTAGAGTGTTGTTTGGTTTAGTTTTGATTTGGTTTTGGTTTTGGTTTTGGTTTAACTCGTGTATGAGTACGTATATTCGGTCTTATTTCTACTGCAATGTGAGGAAAATGAAGAGCGTATTCCTTGAGAAATGCCATGAATGGTATTTTTTTTCTACGAAATACCGAATTAGATAGTATTTGTCAATAAAAAATGAATTATACAAAACTATAGAACAAGTATTTTTATAATTTTGAATAATTATTGTGATTATATTAAGGAATAACCGATATAATTACCTGAATTAAGCCGATTAGCAAGCAAAAAAAATGTATGGATTGTACAAGTCACCGTTTATTTGCCGGCTAATTATATTTAGGTGTTTACACAGGTAACCCAACTCACCGTTTTTGAAATACGTGGCAATACAAGGGAATATACGGCGGCACGTGTACGTGCCATATAAGGTCATGAGTGTAAATAGCTAGATTTCCGAGGGCAAAAGGATAAGATCACCAAGAATTATCAGTTCGCTAAATTGTTCCTCTCCGGCGACAACGTGGCCGACCTGCAATAACTAATCTCCTTGCGTTAGTTCAAACGGCCAACACAGTGGAATGACCAAAATGGCCCCGCAACTCCCTCCCTTCGAAAGTGTCGGCGGTCTTCTATAATAGCTGTTATCTCAGAATGCTCGAGCCACGCTCCTTCCAGCTCATCACCGAAAACGAAAAGAAAAAGGACGGGAGTGGAGTGGAAATAACAAAAAAGAACTCCGCATATATACACCCCTATAAAATTATACAATTATGCACAATCAAATTAAAAGATATTTTTTGTGCATTTTTCAAAATTTGAAAGGAACAACTAAGCACAGATCCTAAATTATAATATCTTTATTGTAGGGGTATATATAAAAACATTTAATGTCTCCTCCCTTTGGAGACGGTAATAATCTCGTGAATTTTTTAATAAAAAACTCCACAAATTTCCTGATTTGTATTGGCTTACTAATTTTTTCATTTTTAAATTAATTTAAAAAAAAGGAGGGTTTTAGCAGTTATCTCCTCCTACATCTTCTTTTTTTTTTTTTCCGAATATAAATCGCAACCCCGTCGGTAACTCGTCTCTGTCGATCTGCTCCTCTTTCTTTATTAGCATCGCTACTATTGCTGCATCGTAAGGCAAGGACGAGTCTCCTCCCGCCTCCCCCCCGCGCATCTTCCCCTCCTCCTCCTCCACCTCTCGCGGCGGCGACCGCACTCACCGGCGAGCTCTCCTCTCTCCAGCGGCGCTGCAGCGTTACGGATCTCGCGATCCAGCCCGAGATTGCTTCCATATCGTCGGATTTCTTATGTTTGTTGAATTGTTTGTTGTATATCTGGCTGCGGTGTAGAGCTCGGATCTGATCGAGGAAGCCAGGCCGGGGCCGGCCATGGCCGGCGACGGGGAGCCAGCGGTGAGTGCTTCTTCGTCGGCATTTTGATCCTTTTTAGGGTTTAGGGTTTCTGGTTGGCTGATTTGTGTGGGTTTGTTGATTTTGGTGGTCAATGTAGAAGTCGTTGAAGCAGCAGGGGGCCCAGGCGTGCCAGATCTGCGGGGATGGCGTCGGCACGACGGTGGACGGCGACCTCTTCGTAGCCTGCGACGTCTGCGGTTTCCCGGTTTGTCGGCCATGCTACGAGTACGAGCGCAAGGACGGGAACCAGTCCTGCCCGCAGTGCAAGACCAAGTACAAGCGCCACAAAGGTTCTGGATCTGTTGCCTTGCTTTAGCTCTATATCTTGTGTCGGTGGTTGAGTGAGTTGATTGTTTCTTGCAGGGAGCCCGCCAGTGAACGGAGAGGAAGTGGAGGACGAGGAGGCCGATGAGGTCGCCAGTGACTTCAATTACACGTCCGGGAACCAGGATCAGAAGCAGAAGATCGCTGAAAGGATGTTGAGCTGGCAAATGAACCGTGGCAGAGGACAGGACATGGGGCCGCCGAAATATAATAGTGGAGAGCTGCCGAGGAGTCACATTCCGTTGATCACTCATAGTCAAGGGGTCTGTAATTTCATTGCCAAATTCTGGTTTTTGTGACTGGGTTCTTGTTGGTTGTTGACTGATTTGATTGTTCAGTTCTCCGGGGAGCTGTCGGCTGCATCTCCTGACCATCATATGATGTCACCTGGAGGCGGTGGCGGTGGGAAGCGTGTGCATCCGCTTTCTTATGGATCTCGTAAGTTGGTTCTTTTATTGAGTCTTTTCTTGTATAGTAATTGAGTTGATATTTATGCATTTTTGTTTTCTGGTCTGTGACAGCTAACCCGTCAAGGGAATTTTCCGGTGGATTTGGAAATGTCGCTTGGAAGGAGAGGGTCGATGGATGGAAGATGAAGCAGGACAAGAATGTCATTCCAATGATGAATGGCACTAGTCATGCACCTTCTGAGGGCCGGGGTGCTGTGACAGACGTTGATGCAACCACTGATTACAACATGGATGATGCTTTACTGTGAGTTTTCTATCGATCTGTGGGTTTTGAATATCCTTATTGTGTGTTGAACTAAAGTATTTGAATCGGTCGGTGATATATTTTTTGCTGAAAATCTTGTTCAGAAGCTTTAGTTTATGTCTTATTACTGGCAGATGTAACTTTGTGAAAATTAGATATGTCTTAGCAAAGTCAACCTAGGTTTGGCATTTCCCTTGGGATGGCCATTGGCCATAACCACATGGTTGGATAGCTTCGCTGAACCTCATAGTCTCTAATTTGTGAATAGTTTTGTTAACTGAATACAGCTTTTTCTCAGTGCAGCTAAATCTTGAATTATTTTTGTGGAGATTCCCCTGACCGTTTGTGATTGATTGGAATCAAGCTTTTAGTTCAAATATCAACATTTACAATTTTAATCTCCGTCAGTTTCCAGGCTAAACAATATGGACTGGTATTCTTAATCGATGTTGAAAAGTATTGAACATTTAGTAGTGTAGAAGAAAGTTTAATAATCATCAAAATCGTGTCAAAGTAGTTGATGTTATTATTATTTGAATATCTTATATGCTTCTGGCCACTACAGGGAATTTCTAGATTTTCTTTATCATGCACTTATTTTTATTCTAACAATAGGAAGATGACTACCTTACTCATCTTTATAAGAAATAACTGAAATTTTTTTAGAATCTGTCAGTGTTGCTTTCCTTTGTTGTTTGGAATTTCATCTCTGCGGAGTTGACTTCAATTGGTTAATTGATGTGTATTAATTTATTTTCATCTGATATGCAGGAATGATGAAACTCGCCAGCCACTTTCAAGGAAGGTGTCCATCCCCTCTTCTAGGATAAACCCATACAGGATGGTCATTGTTTTGCGGCTTATTATTCTCTGTTTTTTCTTGCATTATCGTATCACAAATCCTGTTCGCAATGCTTTTGCTCTTTGGCTTTTATCTGTGATATGTGAGATCTGGTTTGCTATATCATGGATATTGGATCAGTTCCCCAAATGGTTTCCTGTGAACCGTGAGACTTATCTAGACAGATTGGCTTTGAGGTAATTGTTGTCTAGGATTTCATTCTTTGAATATTTATTCCAATGATTTTGCAGTGTGCCTGGTTGAGTTTACAGCAATTTTTATATTGACTCTTCCACCTTGGGATGACAGGTATGATCAAGAAGGGGAACCATCTCAGTTGGCTGCTGTTGACATTTTTGTCAGTACTGTTGACCCTTTGAAGGAGCCTCCTCTTGTCACTGCCAATACTGTTCTATCAATTCTTGCTGTAGATTACCCAGTTGACAAGGTATCCTGCTATGTTTCTGATGATGGAGCTGCTATGCTGACATTTGAGGCCTTATCTGAAACTTCAGAATTTGCAAGGAAATGGGTTCCTTTCTGCAAGAAATATAGCATTGAACCTCGAGCTCCGGAATGGTACTTCGCACAGAAAATTGATTACTTGAAAGATAAAGTCCATCCATCATTTGTTAAAGATAGAAGAGCTATGAAAGTATGGCTTTGCACCAATTACTGTTTCATGGTTTGTTGTCTTTGGCATGTATATTAGTCATACTACCATATTTGTCTGATACAGAGAGAATATGAAGAGTTTAAAGTTCAGATCAATGTCCTTGTTGCAAAGGCACAAAAGGTTCCTGAAGAGGGATGGATCATGCAAGATGGCACACCCTGGCCTGGAAATAACACCAGAGATCATCCTGGAATGATACAGGTTGGTACGTCCAATATTGTGTTTCTAAGATTTTGGGAAGTCCTTTTTTTTTTACTGTCACTAAAATGGTTTAGACAAGGATCCATTGAGAAATCCAAATCTTAATCCAGTACACAGTTTGGAATCAAACTCATAGCCTCTTGTTCTGGAGATTACTGTCCCTTGCACTGTCAAACAACTGTATTGAGGACACTCTGAATCTGGAATTGTGTATATTTAGAGTTGAAGTTGCAAAGCTTGTTCATGGTTGATCCACATACACTGACTATATACATCTACAATCAAAGACAATGTGTTTCCAAACAGGAACTTCTACTATAACTTATAGAATTTGACTGTCTGGTAACTGCACGACGATTGATTGAACAGTGATTTCCCATGCTTTGCTAACTTGTAAACTGTTTTTGTGTTCCAATTTCAGGTCTTCCTTGGCCAGAGTGGTGGGCTTGACACTGAAGGTAATGAGCTTCCACGGCTTGTTTATGTTTCTCGTGAAAAGCGTCCTGGTTTCCAACATCACAAGAAGGCTGGTGCAATGAATGCACTGGTGAGTAGTTGAACACAAAACTTGATTTTTTTTAAAAAATTTTTTAGGTAGCATTTGTACATCCCTTGCCTTTTGTAACATACTTTTCCTTATTTCTAAAGGTGCGTGTCTCAGCAGTTCTCACCAATGGATCCTATTTGTTGAATCTTGATTGTGATCATTACATAAATAACAGCAAGGCCTTGAGGGAAGCTATGTGTTTCCTGATGGATCCAAATCTTGGAAAGTCAGTTTGTTATGTACAATTCCCACAGAGGTTTGACGGTATTGATAAGAATGATCGTTATGCCAACCGCAATACTGTGTTTTTTGATGTAAGTTCTGCAACTATTATCCAATCCAGTTGCTTTATATTATCATGACATATTATTCTAAAGTCATTGAAGAACTTGGAATCATTGGTTAATTTCACTTATGTCTGATGTCTGATATTCTCTTTTCCTGTCATTATTGCTTGTAGATAAACTTGAGGGGTCTTGATGGCATTCAAGGACCTGTTTACGTGGGCACCGGATGTGTTTTCAATAGAACTGCTTTATATGGTTATGAACCTCCTATCAAGAAGAAGCCTTTGAAAGGGTTCTTTTCATCATTATGTGGTGGCTCTCGGAAGAAGAAATCAAAATCGAGCAAGAAAAGCTCAGATAAAAAGAAATCAAGTAAGCATGTGGACAATACTGTCCCCATTTTCAACCTGGAAGATATAGAAGAAGGTGTTGAAGGTAATAATGCTTCTACTTTAGCAGTTATGCATTGGTAAATGAGTATCAATGGAATCTGGTTATTGATCTTCACCTGTGCAAACAGGTTATCACATAGTATACAGAATCTCTCTTCTAGATCTTTCAAATGTTTTCTGGTGAAATTCCATTGGATGTCTGAAAGATGTTAGTGATGTGATGAAGTCACTGGAAGAAAACTGAAAATTTGATGTTGTCCGCTGAGCTTGCAATTTAATGTGTCCTGAACTTGGTTGTGCCATGCAAACTTATTATACTCAGATCCAGGGCAACTGTTTTAGCACTATTGAATGCCTGATTGTGATTGGCCAGTCGTGCCATTTATGATGGTTACTATATATGTTTTTCCATTAGCAGCTTCTTAGTTCTTACTGTTGCTCATCCAAATTCAGGTTCTGGATTTGATGATGAGAAGTCACTGCTCATGTCACAGATGAGCTTGGAGAAAAAATTTGGTCAGTCAGCTGTCTTCGTTGCCTCCACACTGATGGAAAATGGTGGGGTTCCTCAATCAGCAACTCCCGAGACTCTTTTGAAGGAAGCAATTCATGTCATCAGCTGCGGCTATGAGGATAAGACAGAATGGGGAAGTGAGGTAAAGAAACTGCCACTTGAGTCTTTATCATCAACTTCTCCATTCTAGTTTCCTTAGTTCACCTTTTTTCCTGGTTATCACTGGTCCAACTTTGATCCAATATGCCAAAAGTTGATCCTGGTACTAGATAATGCAAAAATCAGATGAAAGATAAATTTATAGGCTCCTTGGACAGGGAAAAGAGGTATACGATATGAATTGTTGCTATCTAATGTAACCACTTTGTACTTGTCCATTCATCCTGGTACGAGATTGTGTTCCATTATTTTCTGTTTTCTTACCGAATTGTGGCATCTTACTGCAGATTGGATGGATTTATGGTTCTGTGACGGAAGATATTCTGACTGGATTCAAGATGCATGCTCGTGGTTGGAGGTCAATCTACTGCATGCCAGAGCCGCCAGCCTTCAAAGGATCTGCTCCCATTAACCTTTCAGATCGTCTAAACCAGGTGCTTCGGTGGGCTCTTGGATCTGTTGAGATTCTCTTCAGTCGGCATTGCCCTATATGGTATGGATATGGTGGAAGACTGAAATTCCTTGAGAGGTTTGCATACATCAACACGACCATCTACCCACTTACTGCACTTCCGCTACTTTTGTACTGCACGCTGCCTGCTGTCTGTCTGCTTACTGGAAAATTTATCATCCCGCAGGTACTTTTTGTTGCCTTTTGCTCATTTATATGTTTTCTGATCTGAAGCTGTAATGCATTAACTTATTGCATGGATGATCACCAACAGGTTTCTCTAATATCCACGAATTATCCTGTGTTAGGTTTCCTTCTGTTTTATCACTTGAAGAATTCTCTGTTCTTTGTGTTTGAATACAGATTAGCAACTTTGCAAGTATCTGGTTCATCTCTCTCTTCCTTTCCATCTTTGCCACGGGTATACTGGAGATGAGGTGGAGCGGTGTTGGTATAGATGAGTGGTGGAGGAATGAGCAGTTCTGGGTCATTGGAGGGGTCTCTTCTCATTTCTTTGCCGTGTGCCAAGGTCTTCTCAAGGTGCTTGCTGGTATTGACACCAACTTCACTGTCACCTCAAAGGCATCAGACGAAGACGGTGACTTCGCGGAGCTCTACATGTTCAAATGGACCACGCTTCTTATCCCACCGACAACCCTTCTTATTATAAACCTTGTTGGCGTAGTTGCTGGGATATCATATGCCATCAACAGTGGGTATCAGTCCTGGGGTCCGCTCTTTGGTAAGCTCTTCTTTGCCTTCTGGGTGATCGTCCACCTGTATCCCTTCCTCAAGGGTTTGATGGGCCGTCAAAACCGGACTCCCACCATTGTGGTTGTCTGGTCTATTCTTCTCGCCTCCATCTTCTCCTTGTTGTGGGTTCGGATCGATCCCTTCACCACCAGAGTGAGAGGTCCAGATGTTCAACAATGTGGTATCAACTGCTGAATGACAAAAACAAAAAAAAAAGATAGAAAGAAGAAAGCGTGTGAGGTGTATAATATATGCTCGTTACTTTGTGGAGTGAGAGCGATCAGTTTATTTATGTTGACTGATATCCATCCATGTAGTTTTGGTGTGAAGTTGGAAAATGTATTTAAATAGGGTCTCTATGAAAATATTGTTCTTTGTCAGGGTTGTATTCTATAGATATTATTAACATTGTTGTTTTGTGGGAGCACTTTGTTATTGCTATTAATGGAAGAGAATATTGCTGAGCTATCGTATCTATTTGTGTCCCACGGTATAATCTAAGTTCTATTTTGTCGTGTCTACCATTTTAAATTGATTTGGCTGGGTTGTAAAAATATATTTGTGGGACCACTTTGTACACCTGTAATGCAATTATTGGCTCGTCAAAAAAATGAATTGGCTCGCCAAGTGTGCGAATTTATTTTGTGGCGAACCAATAATCTTTCGCCGCGTCAGCGTAATGGCCCCACCAAAGAGCAAAACCAAAGATTTTCGGTTTAACGTAGGAACGGTCCGGTTCATCCCTTTCTCTCAGCTAAGCACAAAACCGGTCCTAACTGGATCCCGGCCAGATTCATTTGCGCGCAATGCCAGTCTTCTCTCTCTCCCTGCGTCTCTTTTCCCTTCTTTCTCGCCGGAGAAGCAGCCAGGGGCCGACGCCGCTCCTCCTCCTCTTCCCCGCCTGTTTTCCAAACCCTTATCCGGAAATTTCCGTACCTCTCTGATCGATTCCTTCCTAAATACGCCGAGATCATACTCCCTCCCGATTTCCTTGATTTGCCATTTCATTCTTCCCGATCTGAGGGTTTCTCATCGACGACCGATCTCTTTGTATCGAGGGAGCAGAGGAGTCCATGTCAGCGGCGAAGGGCGCCGATTCTAGCCTCAGATCGAGAGATCCGGCAGGATTCGTTCACTGTGCGCATTCAGGTAATTCACTCTCCTCTGATCTCTCCAATCCGTGTTTTCTTCGTTGCCTATTCAGGTAATTCACTTTCCTCTGATCTCTCCGGTCTGTGTTTTCTTCTTTGATTAGGGTTTGTGCGGTTTTTTGCATGTTCACATTTTTTATTCTTTGATTAGGGTTTGTGTGGATCTTTTTATCTTTACATGCTTTATTCTTTGATTGGGGTTTCTGTGGATAAAGGAAAGTGAAGCGGCTGATGCTTTGACTGCTGTGAACTTGGCATCTCAGGAAAGCGAACCGGCGGCTCCGTCAGTCGAATCCCAGGCCGAGCAGATTATGGCTTTGCCTGTGGTTTGAGGCGCAGGCCGAGGGTTTGGCTGCGGTGGAGCTGGCATCTTGGGAACGTGAAGTGAAACCTTCGCCAGATATAGGTGGAGAAATGCCTCCGGAGAGTGGAGAGAGCTTGCCTGAGAACAAGAGCCGGGAAATTGCTGGAGCTAGTATGAGGTTTAGGAGTCAAGATTTGAGACTGATTTTATATGAATGTTCTTGTGTTTATGGTGTTTTGATTGCTGGAGAACTGATTGGTGAATTGGAGTGTTGTTCCTGGATCTTGTAGGTTGGGCACGAACCATCATAGCCTGAGCGTCCTGCTACTTGATGCAACTGCTGTGGTTTGCTTGATGTTTTATCTGGCTCAGAAAGATAATTTCAGGCAAATAATTCTAAAACTGGTTATGCCTTCTAAAATGAGCATTGCCTTTTATATGTTGAACTCAATTGCATACCGAAGATATTTCTATTGTTCTGTAATGAATACCATTTTAATGTCATTCTTCTTTATTGGCTGTGCAATGAGTTGATTTTGGTGCTGTCTTTGATTTCTATTGATGAAAGAGCACATTAGCATGCTGACTTTATCAATTGTTTTTTAAAATGAACCACACAATCGCTAGGAAGAATAATCTAAAAGAGCAAGCAAAGTTCTAAGTTACCATTCTTTTCGTATTGGTCTTGCTGAACAATAAACCCTGGTAGATGTAGGGGTTCAAATTCCTATTGAAATCACAGAAGAGATGAATCATGTGGAAATCCAATTTCCATTTCTTTTTTTGTCTTTTACAACACCTGTATTGACGCAAAGAATATTAACGTAAAGATATATATAACTACTCTTCTCTTATTTTTGACTTTGTAGTGATTGAAAAGCTCAGTTCAGGGAGCTATGGATAAGATATTGTTGCTTTTAGAATTTTTCACAGGTGATTGCATGTCTGTAGCTAGTTAGTATTCTATTTCAGTTAACAGAAAAGAGAATGTGTATAGCATACTGATAGTTCAACTTAAGTACACCTTTTCAAACAAATCTATATATATATGGAGATCATTCATCCTGATTACATCAATCACTACATTTTGTTCTTTGCACTGACAACAGTGTATTTATCTAGACAGGGTGATGTTCAACTGCAGGGTTTTCAGGTGAATAGATTTTGTTGAATTATACTAGTATAGTCATCATCTATTTTTATAAATTAGCACCTGTGCCTTATAATGTTTATAGACATTAAAATGATAATCAAGACATTAAAATGATAATCATGTTGCTTGTGTTATTGGAGGATCAACTGTAAATAATTGTCATGGACATGTAACTTTGGCTTATCTACCCTCACAACTTGTGTCAACCCTTAAAATTGTTGGGATGATATGGTATCTAGAAAGGTTTGGGTTGAGTCCAAGGTAGGAAGTTATGAAACAAATATGTTCAGCGCAGTTCCTGATTGCCTTAACCTACCAAAACCTGGATTCAGCTGATACTTTAATATGTATGAATGCATGTCCAATTCATGTGTATTTAAGACCATTTCTAACTTAGAGGATATCTGAAAACCATAGCCCACTCAGGTCAGGGAAAAACTTGTGTCAACCCTTAAAATTGTTGGGCTGATATGGTATTTATAAAGGTTTGGTCTGGATTGAGTCATGGGTCAAAAGTTATGAAAAATATATATTCAGGTCTGTTCTTGATTGCTTTAGCCTACCGAAACCTGGATTCAGCTTGATTTTAGTATGTATGAATACATGTCTAATTCATCCAACTTAGATCAGGTAAAAATAACACTGAGGCACAACCAGATTGGTTCAGGTCACTGCAGATTGGGTCCAATTCGAGAATTTTGGCTTTTGGGACCAACTCAGCATGCGTCCTGACCTGGCCCATTTGCATGACAATGGTTGAGCTACTATTGATTTGGATCCTTACGATTGCCTATAGCTATTCAGCAGATTGTTGCACTTGTTTAACATTTTTGTGAAGAACCACACCTTTATAAATTAAGTTATACAGTGTACAGTTGAATGGTAAATTGCTAATAATATGATCTTGTTGTGTGCTTTTTTACAGTAGTCAATAGATCTGAAACTAAGCCTATTCAAAGTTTGCGTTATTCAGTCAATCTTGAGATTATGAATAGGTACATGTCCACAATGAGTTCCAATAAACTGATACATATTACCTATAACTAATAGTTTGAAATTTTGGAATTGCACATTAACCTTTTTCAAAATTGTCTGTACTAACTGTATTTATTCTTATTTTCTGCAGTTATATGCTAATAATTATGTCTACTTGAATCAGCATATATGGTAATTCATTTGGTAAGTGATATTTAGCCTGTCTTTTGATGTTTTTGTATTTTTTCAGCAGGTTGAGGTGATTTTTTTTTTAAAATGGAATTTTTAGAGGAGTTACAGATAGATGGGCATGTAATCACCAATTTTTAAATTAACATTTTTATTGTAAAAGTCGTCTTGTACTGTCCCTAAAGAATAGAACTTGCTTGTCACACAGTCCTAAAACTGTTAACCTAGGTTCCAAATACCTCGCCTCTCACAAATTGGGTATCTCATATATACCCTATATGGGTGTCGAAACACCTTAAATGTCTTCATCTGCCTGTGGGAGGGTGATACTTGTTTGAGATATCTTGTGATTATCTTGAATGTGAGAATATTTTATATCTTTTGGCTGGAGTTCTTTATTTGTCTTCTTTACCTTTATTTTGGTGGTGCTCCAAACTCTTATAATTAGCTATTGAACCATATGGTGGAAACGTGTTGTTCTCTGATGTCCTATTTCTCAAAGGATATGTATGTAGCTTTCAAATGGTATTGTTAGCAGCTTGTGGTGCTTGAATAACAGTTCAAACTGTTGGGCATTTCTTTCTTTTGCTGTAAAAGGGCTAGATTAGAGAAGTTATGGTCAAATGCAACATGTCCTCTCTGAGTTGATTCCATTATTGTTTTATTCTATATCTTGTTTATTTTTCTGAAAAGAGATAGAAGCTGGTGCTTGATTTGGATCAGATCTCTTGAAATAATTGAATAGTGATTGGAGTTCCGTACAACAGCAAGAAGAAAATCATTTTATTCAAGTACATGATTAAGAACCTTATGCACTAACTTTCATGCCACAATTGGTTTTGGAACATTAAAGATCTAGCTGTTGAAGTTTGTTTGTGCCAACAACTTATTGTTAGCCTAACAACTGATAAATGCCTGTTTTTACATCACATGAACCTCTAATTCCATTCTCATTTTCATTTGTCTTTAGCAGAGAATGGGAGATAAATCGAGTGAAGATGCAAAGATGCACAGAAGCCTCAGTTAATGTGAATCACAAAATAAAATTAAAGGCTTGGTGAGCCGATTCAAGTGCATTCTTTATTATTGATCAGGGTTCCTGTGGATCTCTCTGCATCTTACCATTCTTTATTACATGGCTACAGTTCATGTGATTCTATGCGTCAGCTTTGTCTAAACTCTTGTGGTGAGTTGGGCAAATGTTTATCCTTTGTTCTTGGGTGTGATTTCTTCAAAGCCTAACGTCTCTAGCAACAATCTGGACAAATGTTGTGAATTTCTGCAGTACAGTTTGATGATTACATAGATCAGATGGAAAAATTGAAGTTCTTTCACAATAGTTGGTTGGGAATGGAGCTATCTCTTTCAAGATTTGCATGCCATGTTACTTTTTGGTTATTTCAGTAAAAGTGTCTTGAAAGGTCAGTTCTTTTTCACAAACATATTATATTCTTTATGCAACTTGAGGCCTTGGATTTTCCTTGTCATATACAAAATTTTTTTCCTAAATTACTTTGCACTTTCTGCCAAATATATGTTCTCAGTTTAATTTGATTATATTTCCGTGCTCATTTTATTGCAGTCCAGGTTTTGTTATATGTGCCTGATTTATCTTAATATTTGCATTTCGTTATTCATGTCTGGTGTTTCTTCAGTTTCTGGTTTTATATATCAAAGATTACCCTAGAAGATGATCAACTTGATTTGCTGGACCGACTAGAGGATGAAGTGAAGGTGAAGCTTTTAGTCACGTACATATTCCGCTTTGATTTTTCCTTTGTATTTTTGTAGCCATTTACTTCGTTGATTCTGGTTTTGCGCCTCTGTAGTTATTTAGCGCCAAGGAAGAACTGTGGTGCAGCTTAAATTTTTGTAGAGTTTGTATTAAAATCAGTGGATTTTTCCCGTACTTGGGCTGAAAAATGGGCCCTATTTTTGGAGCAACATGGCCGTTATTGGGCCGTTATTGGGCCTCTATTGGGCCATTGTTGGCCCGTAGTGTAACGCACTATTCAGCTGCATTATGGGTGGTCGGTATTGGGCTGCATTATTGGGCCCTATTATCAGTACGTCAACATTATGGTTGTTATTGGGCCATCATGGTCTGTTGTTGGGCCTTTATTGGGTTGTAATAGGGGCATTATTGGGCCAGATGTGGGCTGCTATTGGGACGTAATATGGCCCATTATTGGCCTGCATTGACAATTGTTGGGCCAGTATTGGACCGTGCGTGTTATTAGTGTGGGCTACAGCTTGGCGGGTATTGAGCTGAATTATGAGTTGATTAACACATTTGTTACCAAGCTTTTATGGGCTGATCGGCTGATCAACAAATCACTATTTAAGTTTAAATTTATCTTCCTACCGGCAATTTTCTCCCTTTACATGGGCTAATTATTGGGTTATTGCAAGATTTGGATTTTATATTCAATATATAAAATTAATACTAGGCCAACAAATTAATACTATTCCAATATATATATATATATATATATATGAATCACCCTAAGACCCTGTGCACATGCATCACACAAAACACATGAACACTACAAATAATCACATCATTTGCCCAATCAAATCCAAACCACCTTCCCACTCGTGACAATTGCTGATAACATTCCAACCACAACACAAACCATAGATGGATGAGCGCCCACCTGACTGAGCTGCACAACCTGGAAACATTCAAATCCATACCACCCTCTCCCCTACCCATACAGCTATTGCAACCCCAGCATATCCATGAATGTGCAACACACCATACCCCCACCCGCAATCATGGAGGCACTGGCACAACATAACCCCACCATAAGACCCAACAGATGCAAAATTTCCATAATATGTTGCAACCAAAACACACACTCGGGTGTGACAAAACCATAGACATACACAAATAGCTTACAAACAACGCCCACCAAGATGTATAATGGAAATGTACAGAAGGATCATTCAGATGCAGATCTAGTGGACTGTGTTTAAGTTTGTTACACCCTGCAATTGACCTCACAGATCAAACCTGAGATTGCAAGAACAACATCAAAGTCCAAAAACAGTTGACGATAAATCTACCACTTTGAGCAAGCTCACAGACCATAGGGTTTATTACCTTGAATTATGTTTATTTTGTGCACCCAGAAAGTGAAAGAAACAACAGAAACCAGAAATTTCGAAATACCTACTTCCATGTCAAAGAAATTCTAGGAAGAGACAATAGTAACCTTGACCCTGAAATATTTTTAGTTATCAGAATAAGACACTCAGGTACAATGCATATTGGAAAGCAACAAAAAGTCAAGGGTTAGATCTGTAAGCTGAAAACAATCAACCTTGCAAAATTGAAAGATAGAGCTGCAGAGGTTATTAGTGAAAGCAATGCTAGGGGTTACCAGCACATGCCAATGCACTGATTCAGAAGGCTTATGAAGCTCCTCCCCATGCTTCACAGGAAATACCCACAATTAACCTGAACAAGTTAACAAGTTGGTAACCAAAGATTTAGGTGACCAACAAACTGAGAGCCCAAATTAAAAGGGAAAGAAAAAACAATGCTTATCTTGGTTGATGGCCCCTACCAACACACTTTCAATTAAATTGCATTTCTTCTTTTCATGGTTTCTAGGAATGACAATGGTTCCCTTCCATTAAAGAAAAGGATTTCTACAAATAACCATCTTGAGCTTGACCATGTTTTCTCAGTTGCAGTCACCACTTACAACTAAAGTAACTAGTGATGGAGATAAATGACAAAAAAAACTCACCGGAGAAATTGCTACATGAGTGGTGTTTTTGGCTTTTGGTCATTCATAAAGGAGGAAATGACAATAGTGGTTTTGTTCTTTGGTTTAAATGGTTACCTTGAGAGGTAATGGAGATTGTCCATGGGGAAGGCATGGCTGAACAACAGACTTGGAAATATATAGTGGCTTCTATCATATATGCGACCAAAAACATAAAAATCATATAGTACTGTGACAATGTAATTTCAGAGTCATTAAGAAAAGGTGTACAGGCAAAAAATTATATAGCAGAATTTGAATTCTAGAGTTTACTCCTTATAACCCCCTCAAAAGTTTTGTAATTCCTTATCAACCTAGCAAAATCTTTTAATTCCCTTTTAGCCCCTCTCCCCACCGGAAGTGTGCTCCCGCCGCACACAACCACCTGCCCCTGATGCCCACCCGCCTAACTTCATGCCCGCCCACCCCCCTGCTCATTGTCCTCCTCCCCGTTGGTGAAACCCCCCACCACATGCCTGCCCGCCCACCAACCCACACACACCACCACCCCACCCTCCAACCCCCCCTTTCGCTCATCATCCCCCATCACTTTCTAACAAACTGCCACATGCATTTTCCGTAGACCTCGTATTTTATGATAATGAGAGGAATGTTACATCATTATTCTGAAAATTGATCCACATAACAATCTGAACTAAAACAACTTGATGTAATAGTTAATACCCAGCAATTTGCAATTCATGACAGTAATAGTTGGTGCTTAAAAATACATATACACTTTTCATTATTTTGATTGTATACCCCTTGGCTTCGGGTATCTAAATTAAAATTATTTCTTTTGTATCGCATACTATGTTTTCATCACCACCATTTGGCACCTGTTTCCATGTCTAGGATATTTTTACATTACTGTGAAAAAATAAAAGCAAACTCATGTTTTGAGGAGAAATAATCATTGAACTCATTTGAATGACAACAGACTGTAATACTGCTAGAAGCACTTAAAAATGAATCCCAGATGGTTCAATATCCATTGTGATTTTTTATGGTTTTTATGGTCTTCATCATTACTTCAAAATAAAAATAAAAATAGAACATCAAACTAAAATAAGAAACAAGGAAAAAAAACACAAAAACAAAAAAAAACACAATGCATACCATAAAAAAAGGCAACACAGAAGGTTCATCCACCATCAAAGTGGCTATAATCATCTCATATCTCTGCCCATCCCAAATCTTCAACCATAAGGCATGCATTTAGTATTTCAAACAGTTCCTTCTTATAAAAAAGGAGTAATATTGCAATAATCCTATTGCTCAAGGTTGGAATCTTATCATCTGCTGTGAATCTTTTTGCTCTCAACTAACCCACCACTACAACACATTTTAAGTATTAAAAAAAATATCCTTTACACTTATTGGATCTAGATGACAAGCACAAAGGCAGCTAATCATTTTAATTTATATTACGGTTTGTGAAAAATTGGTTTGGTGGATGTAAAATTATTACTACTAGTTCCTACATCAAGCAATGCATGTTTCTTAGTGTGTTATGTGTAGGGCTGTAAACGAGCCAAGCAGCTCATTAACATGATAATATCTAAATATAAAAAATCACATTAACTACAACATCATTATTAAATAATTAAATATATGTTATATGTTATAAATTATAAATTATATTTTTATATATTAAAAAAATAAACGAGCTCTTAAACTGAAATTGAACAAGTCAGATCAAGCACCGAGTTTTTGAACTCAAGCTCGACTCTTCTAATGAGCCAAGCCGAACTCAAGCTACTCACAAGCTGCGAGGCATATTGATACCTCTAATTATGTGCACTTTCAACCTAAAATATAAAAGGTTTAGCATCATCAATTTAATCTCTCTCTCTAAAAGTTAATGAAACTAATAAAAGCCCGAAAACCATCTAAGAAAGGGGGGCAAATTATATTTTGTAAAACAAATAACGATTTTGTATAAAATCAGTACCCATTTCAATTCGCCAAACCAATTTCACTTAACTATCAAGTAAATCACAAGTATTATAATATAAATAAAAAGAGAAAACAAATGTAGCCTGATTTACGTGGTTCAAAAATTAATTGTTCCAATTTCACAGTTTTTGTCTCGCTCTTAAAGACTTGAATTCTCCATTAAAGTGTCGATTAATTAATAAAGTCAATTCCCTATATTTGATCTTATTTTAACTAGCAAAATGCATTTTACATTGGAGCTTTAATTTTTAAATCATTTCAAATATCCTTAGAGTAAATTATAAGCGAAAATATATAAAGAATGTCACAATAAATTCTCTCAAGATTGAATATAACGACAATAAAAATTTGATTTGAAATTTGAAAACTTAGAGCATTTCAAAATTAAAGAACTAGAAGGATTTTAATCTTTTCTCTACAAAAAATTAAAAGTTGTAAAAACTATTTAGAGAAGTTCATCCGAGTTTATTTATATTTTATACGTTGAAACTAACCGTTGTGGGTAAAATCTCACGCTAGTTTTACTTCAACAGTTGAAAAACTAATTGTTGATCGCACAGAAAACCTGAATTAATTGACTACTTGAATAACCAATCAACCAGTTCAGGTTTTCTGTACGATCAATAGTCAATTTTTTAACTATTGAAACGAAACTAGTTGCGAGATTGCATTCCAAACTACTATTTTCGACACACAAGATATATTTAAGCTAAAATAGACTTCTCTAAACAATTTTTATAAATTCTAATTCTTTGTGAAGAAGAGATTAGAGCCGTTCTAACTTTTTACCCATCAAATACTCTAAGCTTTCAAATTTTCATTATTCTTATACTCAATTTTAAAAGAATTTATTGTGAATCTAAATAATAACATTCTCTATACATTTCCACTTGTAATCCACTCCAAAGGTAATTGAAGTGATTGAGAGAGTAAAGCCACGATATAAAATATATCTTGTCGGTTGGAGAAAAATCAGGTACACAGAGTGACTTTATCAATAAAGCGACACTCTAATGAAAAGTTGAAATTTTCAAGAACGAAATAAGAACTATGAAATATAAACGGTTAATTTTCGAACCATATAAATTGTGATGTATTCTTTCTCTCTCTCTATTTACATAATAGCACTTGTAGTATTTTTGATAATTGAGTGAAATTACTTTAGTGGATTGAATTGGGTATTGATTTTGTATAAAATCGTTATTTATTTTATAAAACCTAATTCACTCTCCCCCATTCTCCCCGTCCCTCTTAAGTGGTTTTTGAGCTTTTGACTTATCCAAATTCTTTATACAAATAAGAATAGTGTGCCGTTAGCAATTTGAACTCATCTCAAATTTAGGACTTTCAAAACTACTTTGAGATAAAAAAGATTCAAACTTCGTAGCTTTTTTCATTAGTTGTTCACAAACTAGTCAAAAGTAACATAATTAGCCAACTCTATATTTTAATTGTCATCTGATTTAATTCGACACTTGCTCAATTTACATTAAAACTAAGCATAAATAACAGTAGGTTACCAAAAAATACAATGAACAATATGAGAGAAGCAATAATGTTCTAAAAATGAGGAAAACAACAAGTAGTAATGATTATGAACATGTAGCTAACACATACTGCATCAAAGCTAAATTGGCAAAATAAATAAAAACTATAGTGGAACAAAACTCACAATATAAAGTAGCTTCTATCCTACATGCTACCAAAACCATTGGAATCATATAGTACAATAAAACTATAATTCCAGAGTCATTACGAAGGGTGGAAAGGCAAAAATGTATATAGTGTGACTTAAATTTAATCCAACTTGCACATAACGGTGAACAAAATAGTTTTTTTTTTCAAATCAAGAAACAAAACTATTGTGGTGTAGGCCTTGTAATGGGAATGAAAACAAAAATTAGAACATAAAAAAGAAGGCCGTCATTTTCTAATAAAGTGTGACATGCATTTTGCAAAGACCCAATGTTTTATGACAATGATAGAGGAATGTTACATCATTCTTTTGAAAGTTGATTGACATAACAATCTAGCCTAAAACAGTATGTAGTTGTTAATACCCAGAGACCTTGCAATACATGACGATATTAGTTTGTGCTCAAAAATGCATATACACTACTCATTGTTTTGAGTATATACACCTTCAGGTATCTACATTTGATTTTTATTTTTTTTTTTGTGTATCTTGTACTATATTTCCTCACCAAAATTTAGCACATGTTTCAATGTCTAGAATATTTTTACATTACCGTGTATTAAAAAAAAAAATAGCAAACTCAAGTTTCAACAGAGACCATAATATCTGCTGCAAGCACTTGAAAAAGAATCTCAGCTGCTTAATGTCCAATGTGAATATCAAACTAAACTAAAGAAATCACGAAAAAAACAGAAAAAAATGATATACAATGCAGACCATAAAACAAAGCAACAACACAGAAGACCCATCCACCATACAAGCAGCAATAATCATCTCATATCTCTGCCCATCCCAAATCATCAACCATAAGGCATGCATTTAGTATTTCAGACTGGTTCTTTTTACAGAAAATAAGTAATATTGCTATAATTCTATTGTTCAAGGTTTGAATCTCATCAGCTGAAGTGAATCTTGTTGCTTTCAATTCACATCCCATTATTAAAAGCTCCCATACTTCAGCTACAACACATGTTATAAGTATTAAAAGGCCAAGCAGGTAAAAAAATATTCCCAATCTAATATCCTTTAACACTCATTGGATCTTGATGATAAGCACAAGACTCTTAATTATCTTAATAAAAAAGGGTTTGCACAAAATTGTTAAGGTACATGTAAAATATCTAAAATTATTATTGCCTACATTAGGCAATGTGCCTTGTATTCATTTCATTTTAATTATATGTGTGATCATGTAATTTGAAAATTTGCACCATCCCCAAAAGCATCCTGCTCTTAATCAATTCAATATTCTTGGTGTAACACCTTATACTCCAACCTAATTTGTATTCCACTCAAATCATGAAACAGAATGCCTTTTGTTACTGAAATCCTCCTACAGGCTTAGAGGAAATCACATCTGAGGACTGTAGATACTCTTGTAAAAAGAAAATAACAGACAGCACTAGAAGCTTTAAATTTTTTTTTTCCAATTTGCAACAACAGCAAAAGAAATGATGCATATAATCACAAAATCTCAATCAAATAATAAAGAGAGATCTGATGCAAAGATCCACACAAACCCTATCAGTATACTATACACATTCTCTTTTCCGTTTACTACAATAGAATACTAAGTAG
This sequence comes from Trichopus zeylanicus subsp. travancoricus, assembly GCA_005019695.1. Taxonomy (NCBI): domain Eukaryota; kingdom Viridiplantae; phylum Streptophyta; class Magnoliopsida; order Dioscoreales; family Dioscoreaceae; genus Trichopus; species Trichopus zeylanicus. The sequence continues at coordinate 1,409,252 of RXID01022204.1, forward strand.
CAACTGACATGCAAGCATCTGTGAAAAGTTTTAATATTAACAATCTCTTATCCGTACCTCACTGAACTGAGCTTTTTAATCACTAGAAAGTCACAGTTACAAGAAGAGCAGTAATCTATATCTTTAGGTTTATATCCTTTGCATGGCTATAGGTGTTGGGAAAGACAAAAATATGGAAAATTGGAGTTCCACATGTTTCATCTCTTCTATGATTTCAATAGGAATTTGAAACCCTTCATCTACCAGGGTTTATTTCTCAATAAGACCAATACAGAAAGAATGATAACTTAAAACTTTTCCTCTTTTAGATTCTTCCTAGGGATTGTATGGTTCGTGTCAAAAACAATTGATAAACTCAGTATGATAATATGCTCTTTCATCAATAGAAATCAAAGACAGCATCGAAATCAACTTATTGCAAAACCAATATGGAACAATGGCATTAAAATGGTATTCGTTACAGAACAATACAGATATCTTCGGTACCCAATTGAGTTCAACAAATAAGAGGAATATCATCTTAGCAGGCATACCCAATTCCAGAATTATTTACCTGAAATTATCTTTCCAAGCCGGAGAAAATATCAAGCAAACCACTGCAGTTGCATAAAATATCAGCATGCACAGGCAATTGTGGTTCATGCCCAACCTACAAGATCCAGAAACAACAACCCAATTCATCAATCAGTTCTCCAGCAATCAGAATACCATAAACACAAGAAAATTCATATAAAATCAGTCTCAAATCTTGATTCTTATACCTCAGTACCAGCTCCAGCAATTTCCCAGTTCTTGTGCTCAGGCAAGCTCTCTCCACTCTCCGAAGGCCTTTCTCCACTTATATCTGGCGAAGATGCCAGCTCCACCGCAGCCAAACCCTCCGCCTGCACCTCAACCCACGGCCAAAGCCTCAATCTGCTCGGCCTGGGATTCGACTGACGGAGCTGCCGGTTCTCTTTCCTGAGATGCCGAGTTCACCGCAGCCAATGCATCAGCCGCTTCACTTTCCTTGATCCACAGAAACCCTAATCAAAGAATAAAGAATGTAAAGATACAAATATCCACACAAACCCTAATCAGAGAATAAAAAGTGCGAACATGCAAAGAACCGCACAAACCCTAATCAAGAAGAAAACACGGATAGGAGAGATCACAGGAGGAGAGTGAATTAGCTGAATGGGCACTGTGGACGAATCCTGCGGAATCTCTCGATCTGAGGCTGGAATCAGCGCCATTCGCCACCGAAATGGGCTCCTCTGCTCCCTCGAGACAAAGAGGTCGGCCGTCGATGAAAAACCCTCCGATCGGGCAAGAATGAAATGAAAAATCAAGGAACGGGAGGGAGAATAATCTCGGCGGATTTAGCAAGGAATCGATCAGAGAGAGATCCGAAATTTTCGGGATTAGGGTTTCGAAAACAGAAGGTGAGGAGGAGGAGAAGCGGCGTCGGGCGCGGCTGCCTCGCCGTCGAGAAAGAAAAGAAGGAGACGCGCAGGGAGGGAGAGAGAAAACTCGCATCGCGCGAGGATGAACCGAGCCGGGGTCCAGTTGGGACCGGTTTTATGCTGAGCTGAGAGAGAGGGATGAACCGGATCGTTTCCACGCTAAACCGAGAAGCTTTGGCTATGCTCTTTTGTGGGGCCTTTTACCCTCGCGTGGCGAATTGTTATTGGCGAGCCAATTAAAAGCTATTTCTGTATTTCAGAATTGAAAAAGTCAAATTAAGGATTAATTTTTCACGGTAAAAAAGTCAAAACTAAATTGGATACCACCCAAATTTCGAACGATCTTTTATCATTTTACTTAATTTTTATTTTTACCAAATTATTTTAGCAATTGGATGATCCTATTTACTTTATTAAACACACTAAATACTGTCTTGGTGGTTATTTATATATAAAAATTTATGAATTCGAAATTTTCAAACATCCTATTTATACCTAAATTATGAGTTTATTTTTTAAAAATTTAATTGGATCTATTCCTATTTGAAGGATAACGAAATTAAACTAAGTCTATTATTTAAATCAATAAATTTTTCTTGAATTTATAAAAAAAATCCCTTAATATAGCAAAAAATCACCTGCGTTATAATTAAAATTTACAAATATCTACTTTTTAGTCAACATTATTTTTAAAATTTATTTTATTATATCTAAAATAATATAAAAATAATTTTATCAATTTTTCTGATTTTTATGAGTGTATAAAAATTTTAAATATCATTTACTATTGTTAGCTAGTGAAATTGGATAGAAAAATATTTTTGAGTGCTCAAATTTGTTATAAAAAATGTAATAATTAGAAAATAATATTTAATATCAAATTAAATAAAAAAATTAAAAAAATGTTGATTAAAAAGTAATAGTTCGTCAATTTTTATCAGGACATGTATTTTTTTTTTATTAATGGTAATAAAGCGGTGATTTTTCGTAAATTTAGGATAATATAGTTGGTTTTTTTCTAAAATCTAAATTTAATTCGTGATTATAACGAGCTCGCGAATCGACGCCACGTGACACACGCCTCGCCAGCATCTTCTCCGCTGTCATATTTTTTGGAAGAACACGTCAACTACGGACCCATCTGTTACTCTCTCATTGGCCCGCCACATCACGACGACGCTAAAACAAGTAGGCATCCTCTGTCTTACCCTAATAACAATAATTAAAATAATAAATCCTTGATAACCTAATTACCTTTTGCTTTGGAAAGGCCCTTCACTTAAAGCGGCCATTGATCGTGTGAAACAATCTAAGCATGTCGTCATTCTCCGCGCACAGACTGGACCGTGTGCGGCCGGGCCCACGCGAGGTTTCCCTCTGCCGCACACGTGTCCGTTCGTATGTGGCGACCGTGTCATCGTCCACCACGTAGACATTTCTCGTACGTCATGTACAGATAATAGTGAGAAATTATTGTGAATCGATCTAGTTGTTTAATGGATTTGCTAAAAATTATCTTTTTCTGACTTTTCTTTCGGTATTTTTGCTACTCAGAAGCATCGGCATCCGAGGTCCAGATCAAAATCGATACGGTTTCGTTTCATATTTTTATTTTTATTTTTTTTAAGAGACCTTCTGATTAAAATTAAAACCAAAACTTAGCATTACCTCGAAAAAACTTCATTATTTAAAAAAAAACCTAAACAATATCTTTGAATTAAGTACTCATCGGTGGTTGCTTTCACATAATCAAATTAGGTTTTGCTAACCCTAAAACCTTGCTTTGATTTCCACCGGTCAAGTCCGCTAGCAAACAGACCCGTCACTACTACTACTCTTCTTCTCCATCCCTCCATTCTACAAGCTTCTCCTCACCATCCCCTATGATCCAGAACCAGAGATCAGATTCTGATGCTGCCGACGCCGACGTCCGTGACATCCACGCGCTGACGCCGCCGCAGTCGCAGGCGGCTACAGCGACGGGGCGTGCACTGCGGAGCCAGTCGTGGGAGACGAGCAGCCACCGTTCCTCCACCCTGTCCGAGATTCTCGGCAGCGAGAACTTCACCACCATGAGCCGCGAGTTCACCGCCATGGTCGCCGCTGGTGCCACCATGCAGCCCGACTCCTCCGCTTCCGCTGGCGGTGCCGGCGAGGGCGCCAGCCCGATGTCACGCATCGGCGAGGACGAACTGGAGGAGACCAACCCGCTGGCAATAGTTCCCGACAACAATCCGGTGCTGTCGACTCCGCCCCGGCGGGCGGGGACGGCAGCGGCAGCGGCAGCGGGGATGGAGGAGGTGACGGTGCAGAGGGTGAAGAAGGAGGAGGTGGAGTGGAAGATAACGGCGTGGCAGACGGCGGAGGTGGCAAGGATCAACAACCGGTTTAAGAGGGACGACGTCGTGATTAACGGGTGGGAGAGCGAGAAGGTGGAGAAAGCGGCCGCTCGCCTCAAGAAAGTGGAGGTAGTTCATCTTTCTCATTCTTCTTTGGATTTTTTTTGTAAATTCCCAATTTTTATTTATTTTCTGTGATTTTTTGTTATGAAAAAATTGGTGTAAAAACCGCGTTGGGAGTTAACCAAAGGATTTATTTTGCTTACCCCAAGAAACAATCTTTTTCCTTTGTATGTGCGTATTTTATTTTATTTTTTTTCTCTCCAGCATTCAATCTACATGAAAAAAATGATTTATATAGATAATAAACGATAAATCAAGAGGCACAATATATGCATTCTCAGTCATGCATAAAAAAGAAGCATGTTTTATGAATATTCGCCTCAAAACATATAAAAAATTATCTAAAGTTAACTGAGCAGTTTTCTTAATGAAAAATGCAGAGATAGACCAGAGGTTTTGGAAATATTGAAAATGCTGGGGTGTTTTGCACAAATGTCACAATGCTTTTTGCTTAAACATCAGATTATTCAATTTTTTTTTTTCTTTGAGTAACTAATCACCACATTGATATTTTGCATATATTCTAATGCTCTGAAGTATGTCTAAATATATAGAGAAAATTGGACGAGAAGAGGGCAAGGGCCATGGAGAAGATGCAGAATGAGGTTGCAAAGGCAAGGAGGAAAGCTGAGGAGAAGCGGGCTACGGCGGAGGCGAAAAGGGGGACGAAGGTGGCGAAGGTGATAGAGCTGGCTAAGCTAATGAGGGCTGTTGGCAGAGCTCCATCCAAGCGATCCTTCTTCTGAGTTACTATCTTGGTTACGTAGTTTTTTTGGTTTCATTGCTGTATGTCGACTGTATTGCTTGCTTTGCTTGAACCAAGAAAGCAAGAGCCCAAGTTATTATTTTAGATAGTATATATGGCACAAGTCATAAGGTAATTTCGATTTCGAGATTTTTTTGGTAATTATTTTAGATTGTGAGTTGTGAAAAGAGAAAATAGGGAGGAGAAGAGTAGTTCGAGTTTTTTGTTGTAAATATGTGGATGCTTTGAGTTAAAAGTAGTGATATTGTTGTGTAATTGTAGCAGTATTTTGCCACAATATTTCATATTTTACAATTTTTTATTTTGTTTTAAATAATTTGATTTTTGAAATATCTTACACCAAGGTGCAATCATTTTTTTTTTTGTGAAATATGAGAAATTTGACAATTGAAATTCCCTGATTTGATCCACAAAGTTTACAAACCAGCAAGAGCATACAACACAATCAGTTCACATACTTAAGGTCAAGCAGCATATCTTTGACTTTAAGAGGCATAAAAGACTGATATTTACATCAAATATAACTTGGTGTTTCAATCTATCAGCTGTACATGTGTTTCATTCAGTCAAATCGGGCTGGAAAGTAACTGCCGTGTGCTAACTTCCACGATGACCATCCTGCATATCAACATCCAAGTCAGAAACCATTTTTGGAGGTGTTGGGTCTTCCAGTTCAACTAGCAACTGATCCATCCTTTTAGCATTGAGCTCCACGCCTTTGTCGAAATTCTTATCCTTGATGGATTGTGCTTCGGCTTGTGATAATTCACCCAACAATACTTCCAGTGGAGTTTCTCCAGTCCAGTCTTGCTCGTGAGAAAATTTCACATCCAAGTGCTCCTCATTCTCCGTACTGTTCACCGTCCATTCAACTTCAGCTTTTGGGATCTCAGGCTCATAAACAGTGCAAGGGTCACTCAGTATGCTACGAGTGTCCATACTTGCAACAGTAGCTTGGGTGCTTCCAAAATCATCAGAAAAACGTCCAAACTGTTGGTAAAGTGAATCTACACTACTTTCATCTGACCATTCGATGTGAACTTTGTTATAGATTGAAGTCTCATCAAAACTCGGATCCAAGCAGCTGTCCATGGTCCATCCTCTGCCAAAGCGATCAAGTCTAGAGCCTTCAAACGAAGATTCCTTGACATCACTTTCATCGGCCCATTCTCTGTTGACGGGGTGGTTAGTGTGACTTGCATTTGATCCAATAATGGGTGAGTGAAGTACGTCATGTGTGAAAGCCCATTCAAATTCACCCATAGAACTGCATTTTGGCAAATTCAAGATGTGCTTGTTCTGCCCTAATTTAACTCCTGGAAGGTCATCCAGGTCTGATCCTTGAATAGGTTCATCCATGAAGCTTTTTTCTTGGTCTCGCTCATTATCATTTTGCTCTGAGGTTACAACATGATGCACCAAGTTGGCTGCTTGAGACCTGAAAGCATTGCGACTCAAATCATTTTGTTGGTTTTCCACACCCAGATTTTTAGCTCCTTCAACAGAATCTTGAACAAAAACGGGCTCTTTTAACCAAGGGTTTGAAGTATCATTACAGTTGGCACTGTCATCTTCTTCGATGTGAAACTCAGGTGCAGTAATGACTAAACCTGGACAAGTCTGGAAGTCAAAATCAGCTGCTGTTGTATCTTCAGGTGATGGCAAAGTGTCACCAGTAGTTTCCTTTCTGTCTGAATCTGGTGAATCGCAACCTCTTTCCTCCAAGCAAGTACCATCAGATATACAGCCTGATCCTCCAGATGGAACTCCATGAGTAGCAGAAGGCACAAAAGAAAGCTTGCAATTATTGTCCATCTCACTTGGGCTTGGCCAATTAGCCTTTCCGGACGAGAATAGAAATCCTTCCAGTGCTGAAGCTAATGCGCTTTCAATGGTCAAAGATTCTTTACCTTGAGGATGATGCTTTGTAACATAATCTAAAGTCTCGCCAGCTTTATTGCTATGTGCAGGCCTTTGACCCTGGTCAGGATCCTCGACCATTGAATCCAAACTGTCACCAACATCATGTTCAGTATCTTTGCTGTTAGAATGCTTGTTATCTTCATTCAGCAGCTCAGGAGCCTTAACAGCATTGAGCGGAGACATCTGTGAACTAGACACAGTGACCAACACATCATCAGATGTTGATGATCCATCAAGAGAAAAGCCATTCTCTTTAAACAATGGTGAAGTTTGACAGAACCCACCATCAGTTGGGGATGGTTCATTGTGAGGGGAATGATCCTTCCTGACTGGCTTCCAAATTTCACAGTCCTTATCATATGAGTCAGATTCATCGAATGAAAATTCAGGGGCAGAGTACTTTGAACAACCGCATGCTGCAGAAGACTGAACTCTCGTAGATAATGCATCTAATTGCTGCTCCATTCGTTGGAGCCTCAGCACAATGCAGCTGAGGGGTTTCATCATGTTCTCTTCAAACCGTGAACAAAAAGCTTCGATTTTCCCAACTCTCACAACCAGCTCATCCAATACCTTCTCAACATGATCATGGGCTACACAATTTTGTTCAAGAACAGAATTAGGTTTCTCATCAGAAACAATGCCCACCATACTACTAATTTTTTTTACACAATTTTGTTCAATAACAGAATTAGGTTTCTCATCAGAATCAGTGGCTGTTGTACTCTCAGCTTTCTCGTTGGCTCGTTGATCCACTTCATTGAGTCCTGACTTTGTTTCTGCAATACCAAGGTTTATTTCTGCTGAAATATTCCCTCCTGTATCCAGACTGGTCTCAGGTGCTTTTTCTGCAGAATGTTGTTGTTTCTGTGCCATAAATTCCTGAGAAAAATATCCTTCCTGAATTCTGCTCCTCCTTGATTGTGACAATTGTAGGAGACTGGGAATGAGCATGGCCATCAAAGAACTACCTTCCATATTCCCTCTTACACTCCCACAATGGTCTGGATTGGTGGATTCAACTGGATCAGCATATATGTAGATCGCCTCTATGTGAACATGCTCCTTGTTTTTTAGTGAAAGCAAGCGAAGTGTAAAAGAGACACAAGGACTAGCATCTGAAATGTCAGCAGTTGCCTCATAATGTACCTGCAGGTTACAACTGGGAAGTTAGGACCAAAATGTAACAAACGAAGGAAAGCATCAAGACAAAGGAGACTAAGATTAATTGCCTCCATGTTTCCACTGGTGTTCCTGTCATGTGTCTTTGCCTGAGAACTAGTATTCTGTTCCTGCTGGGGAGATTCAGGGATATTAACATCTACCCATCCATCTTCTTCAGCACTATTATTATCATTCTTGGTTGCCTGTTTGCCAGATTCAGCAATTCCATTGTTTACCTGCTGGTGTTGAGTACTATAGTCCTCAGTGTCACCAGGTGATGCCACTTGTCCACATTGAACAGTACATAAGTATTCATTGCTGTTATCCTGATAATTTGAAGCATAATATATCTCATAAACTCGAGCTGTGCTTCGCATATAAACCCTGTGTATTTCATGGTTTGACCTGAAACAAACTGTGACACAAGATATTTTGATAAGTTCCTTGGAACAGAAAAAACCGTGTTTTCATAGAGATCCTCCATAGCAACTGTATACATATTGAGCAGCATACCCTTTGTTAATAATACTTTATCATAGGCAATATCAACATTATCAAAACAATAATATGTTGACGACTGACCCTTGGGTAACCCTATTCATCACTAGGATTAACACAAGCACAATTATGATAAACCTCCACCAAGCAATTCATCCACCTTCAACACTTCAAATGGAGATATATTATCTTTAATGAAGCCAAAACTGTTGAAAACTAGATGACTTGTAGAATCATAAGGAAACATATAAGAATATTTAGAGATGATAACAGGTGCAAATTTGAATGGTTGCAGTTAGTTAATTAAAAAAAGGAAGGGAAAGTATAGTTTTAGATGGCCATTTAAAAAGATGGGAGCATTTGCAGGCAATCTAACCATTAACCTGATAATTGACTATTTCTTTTCCTCTGCACAAATCTGAACTTTCTTTGAGAAAAATTAAGCCATATAAGGAAACGATCAAACTTATCAAGTAAAATCCTGTAAGGTAGTGCTCATAAATCCGACTGCCATTCATCAAACCACTATAACAAGAAACGCATCATTGGAAACCAACTTTTTGTTAATCCGAAAATAGGTTGGCAAGCAAACCCTTTTTCTCCATTATCGAAAAAATGTTTTTAAACACTAATTTTGAGATGAATCAATCAATTCAAAGGATAAAGGTCCAATAACTAACACAGAGTATTAAATTTTTGCCATATGGCCTTCAAAGAGCCACTGTTAGTAGATTACCCACATAAAATCTCCACGATTTTCATCAAGATTTAAAGTTAACAATCCAAAAAGGGACAGAAAAAGACATCTCAACCAATGGTCATCGAGGTTTCCTATTCAAAATTCCAGTGTCAACTATTCTACCATAAATCACTCATCGGAGTTCGGCCAAATCCGATTGGAGGCAACCCAGAAAAATCTCCTAAATCAAAGATTGTATCACACGATTTTTTGCTGAGATTCGGTATGCCAGGTAAGCGACTAGACGAAAAAATAAAGGTGGGGAACACGATCTTACTGGTGATCTCGCACGGGGGAGTATCCGCCGATGGGGGCCTCGTGAGGAGGAAACCCATCGGGATCACGGCGTCATCGCCGGCTGACAGAGAGCTCGACGTGTGGAAGGAGATCGAGCCGTCGAGGGATCCATCGGAGACGATCCAGTTCGTCGACGAGATCCACTGCGAGCTTCTGCCTTCTCCCTCTGCTGACATCGTCGAGTTGCCGGAGCTCGATGTCTTCCGGGATTTATCGGAGGCTTCTTCTCCTTGTAGCGGAAGATGGAAGCCAGAGGGAATGTTCTCCGAAGAAAAAGAAAACAAGAAGGACTTACATGGACCGTCGGATCACATGATTTGTTTCGATTGCAAATCGGAGGGCCAATAGGCTTTTGTGGATTATTTTATTATTATTTTTTTGGGTTTTTTGCAGCAAAGTTCCTGTCTTAATGGTTATTATATGACGAGTCTCTTATCTATATATTTTCACTCAAATAATGTGTTTTCATAAAATAAAAAATATAGGCATTCAATACATGTGTTTTTCTCTTTTATAAATGATTTCTATTTTAGTGTTGACCTCTCATGGTCAAATAGGTCAATAAAAATCAGAGTAAAATTTTAAGTTTCAATTTACCAAAAATTAATATGTTTTCCCTATAATTAATTTCATTTTATCCATCGAAATAGATATATTTTAGCTAATACCAAACCTGTTTTGATTTAGAAAAAATTATTTTTTTAATTTTCTTTAATTATAATTAAGCTTTAGATTTAAAAATATTAATATTTTTTTAAAAAATACGAAAATAATAATTTACATACACTTTTTTTAAAAAAAATTATAAATATAAATAATTTTTGATAGGAAATTATCTAAAAATTTAAAAAAAAATTTTCTTTTACAATATTTTTAAAATTTATTAAATAAATAATTTTTTAATAGAAAATTATCTAAATATTAAAAAATAAAAAAAAATTGTTCTTAGCCAAAATTTAAACTTGGGTCAGTCTGATCCAATAAAAAAATCCTTATCTAGTTAGTCCAAAGTGAATTACAGAATAAATATAATATATAAAATTTAAAAAACATATAGTTTTATGCTTGAAATCGAATTTCTTGAAACTTTGCACATTCCGTTATGGTATTTCAATTTTTAAAAACAAAAATCCCATTTGCCGTATAAATTTATGAAAAATATTTTATTATTGGGCCGGCCCAAAATGGCCCATTGAAATCCTACCCAACGAGTACGTTTGTACATTGGATAGGTTGTGTGAAGCCGATGTTCGTTTTTCCATAATTAAAAAGATATTTAATTTCTAAATCCATTAAAATAATGGGTAATCCATTTCAAGATCCATTAATTAAATTAAAATTGGTAGGATACCATGCTGTTGCAGAATCCCAAAAACCTAAGACAGACTACCCAGCCAACGATCAAATCTACAATCCATTCAACGAGTCGATTCAGTAGTTGCCACAAACCAAACAGAAAACCAAATCCCGACCGGCCGCCGCCGTGTGGACGCGAGGCGGCGGGCGCTGACTCCGTTACCTTCCTTGTCTCTTCTCGGCCCGCAAACTTTTGACATCCGGCGCCCAACCTTTAACTCACCGTCCGCATCTCTCGGGCCCCCGCGCGGGTCTCCCGCCCTCCGCCCGCGTCAACCCGCTTACGTCCCCATTCCAAATCCGCCCCGTTTTCAACCTTAAATATTCAACATTTCAAGTTTCGGCTCCTCCCCCCGTCCCGGAACTCCATCCTCCTTATCCGAACCTTCTGAACCCGAATCCGAATCCAAATGGGCAACTGCCTCGCCCTTCCCTCCGGCAAGAAGCACCCTGGCCGCGGCCGCCGACGGCGGCAGAAGCCCAACCCTTTCGCCATCGACTACAACCGCACCCCTCCTTCCCGCCCCAAGCCGATCGTCCTCAAATCTCCCACCGGTTACGCCCTCGCCTCGCGCTACCACCTCGGCTCCGAGCTCGGCCGTGGCGAGTTCGGTGTGACCTTCCACTGCACCGACGGCTCCTCCGGCGAGAAGTTCGCCTGCAAGTCCATCTCCAAGAGCAAGCTCCGCACCGCCGTCGACATCGACGACGTCCGCCGGGAGGTGGACATCATGCGGCACCTTCCCAGCCACCCCAACATCGTCAGTCTCCGCGACACCTACGAGGACGACGAGGCCGTTCACCTCGTCATGGAGCTCTGCGAGGGCGGCGAGCTCTTCGACCGGATTGTGGCGCGCGGGCACTACACCGAGCGCGCGGCCGCCGCGGTCACCAGGACCATCGTTGAAGTCGTCCAGGTCTTGGATTTCATCCCAATTTCCCTTCTTTTTTACCTCTGTTTTGATTGATTTCAACTTGCTGAAGAAGTTTTTTCCCGGATTTTTTTTTATAGGTTTGTCACAAGCATGGAGTGATGCACAGAGATCTGAAGCCAGAGAACTTCTTGTTCGCGAACAAGAAGGAGAATTCGACGCTGAAAGCCATCGACTTCGGCTTGTCGGTGCTCTTCAAGCCTGGTATGCCTCTCTTTTTCGAAAAAACATATCAACTTTTTCTCTTGTTGTTGATGTTCATGGAGAAAAAATGTCAGCTTGGACTCCTTCTCATGGAATTTTAACAGGTGAGATATTTACTGAGATTGTTGGGAGTCCATATTACATGGCTCCTGAGGTTCTTAAGAGGAAATATGGGCCTGAGGTTGATGTTTGGAGCGCGGGCGTAATCCTTTATATCTTGCTTTGTGGTGTGCCGCCATTTTGGGCAGGTAATTTGATGTGGATATCGCAAAATTTTTGCTTAGTAAGCGACATTGCTGTATGTAGCTAGTAGTTTTTGCTTGATTTGGTAGTGTTGTATCTTATCAAGTGATTTGATTTTGATGCAGAGACTGAGCAGGGGGTGGCACAAGCAATTATTCGATCTGAGGTAGATTTCGAAAGAGATCCATGGCCTATAGTTTCTGATAATGCTAAGGATCTCGTGAGGCGGATGCTTGATCCAGATCCAAAGCGGAGGCTAACAGCTGAGGAAGTTCTTGGTGAGGTTTAATACTCTACCATGCCTTTTGAGTAATGCCAATCTCATACGTGCATTGTTAATTCGAGTGGAACTGTGATCTCATGAGGACTTGTTATAGAAGTAACACCATATGGGATGAATGGTGCACATAAATTCATATAAGAATCAATGAACAAATATATAGCTATCTTCGGTGGAAACTTAATATTTATGACATGGTCTGCAAGAATTTAGAATTCAGTTTGTAACACAACCAATTTTATAAGTACAAAGTATAAATTTGTTCTAGACCTCAGACTAGGGAAATGAATATGAAGATTAGCATTCTAGGATTTTTTGTTCCTTGTATGATCAGTTAGTATCTAATATCAAGATATTAACATTTCTGAGAAAATATTGTGTACAAGTTCGCTGTGGTTTTCAATTTGCATTTAATCACGAAATTACAGTCAAAACAAATTTGTTCTTATGGATTGATTTACTCCATCTGTTACAGGTTAGAGTATTTCCTTTTTTGTATTTATGGTATCTTTTTCTACGTTAGCTCTGTGTGGCTATCTACAATTTGTATTTCTCATAGAAGGTATTTATGCACCACTTGACACATTTCCCTTCCTATATTGCAGAGCACCCCTGGTTGCAAAATGCCAAAAAAGCTCCCAATGTTCCTCTGGGTGAAACTGTTCGGGCCAGACTACAACAATTCTCTGTAATGAACAAATTCAAGAAAAAAGCTCTCAGGGTACGTTCTTGTTGCCTAGGTTTAAAACATTACATCAGTCTATCTAGAAGATTTCCATGCAGGGATCTTGGTTATTGCATTTCAACTTTCTATATGCTGAATTTATGTTTTTTTCTTTCAATGTTCATTTAGAGCTTCATTTCTTTTGTTTATAGGTAATTGCGGAACATTTATCTTGGGAGGAAGTAGCAGAAATAAAGGAGATGTTTAACATGATGGATGTAAACAACAATGGAAAAATTACGATTGAGGAGCTGAAACATGGTCTACATAAGATCGGGCACCAGCTTCCAGATGCTGATGTGAAGATCTTGATGGATGCAGTAAGTATCTCAGACAACACAAGTGACAATAAGTTTTGATTCTAGTTCTTATCATTCATATCAATGTCTCTCTGCTTTCTCTCGTCTTTGCAGGCTGATGTTGATGGCAATGGAACACTGGACTATGGTGAATTTGTTGCTGTATCCATCCATATACAAAAGATGGGAAACAACGAACATCTGCATAGGGCTTTTTCATACTTTGATCGGAACAAAAGTGGGTACATAGAAATTGAAGAGCTTAGCGAGACTCTGGCTGATGATTTGGGTCCAAATCGTGAGGAAGTCCTCAATGCCATTGTCCATGATGTTGACGCAGATAAGGTTAGTTATTACATGAACCTTACCAATTCCACGTTGCGTTTAACAATTTAGAACTTCAATTCTATACTGCATTTTCTACTGAATCGGACAACATTGTCTAAGGCTGCATTTACTGAGATTGTCTTTGCATCGGTGACTCAGGATGGAAGGATAAGCTATGACGAATTCGTGACAATGATGAAAGCTGGAACAGATTGGAGGAAGGCATCTAGGCAGTATTCCCGCGAGCGATTCAACAGTCTCAGCTTTGAGCTAATGAAGGATGGCTCTCTGCAATTCAAGAAACTAGAAAGATGAAATCAAACCAACAAATAACACACACTTTTCTTTTTTTTTCTTTTTTTTCTTTGCTGATTCCCTTTGGTTTTGTCTTGGGAATTTGATTATTTTCGACCTGTTTTCGTTTGTAGTTTCTGGTTTGTGAAGCTTTTATGGACCTTGGAGATGTCTTGTGGAGCTGAAATGTATTATTATGTATATATTGTCTTCCTTTTCTTGTTCATATGTTTGAAACCTTTTGTGTGGATGGAATCAATGCACAGATATTTTATCATGATTATCGCATTACATTTTAATAATATTTGAAGAAAAATAACAATAAATGAATTTGATGATTTTTGACAAAGAGGTAGTTTCTTGTCCTTGTCGAATGACCAAAATATCCAAAATGAGATTGCGGTTTGGTTGGGATGTTTGAAAATTGAGACTTGCTTTTTTTTGGAAAGAAAAAAATGATGTTGAGACATGGATTCTAGAAGGCCTTCATTATTGAATATGGGCCATTAGGCTGACACAAATTATGGGCCCGGAAGTCCCAATATGCTGGCCCATAGTCTCATATGGGCTTCAGGGGTCGATTTAGTGGGACAATGAGACCGCGTCCAATAGCTCCAGAAGATATTCTTAGTTCGGATTTTTGTATAACATGACCAAGTATTTTGTCGACACCGCGAAAACACATATCAAAGCGATTTAGGGGCTGTTTGATAACAGGGTGAATTCTCCGAATTGTCCGAATTAAGAGAATTGGATATCCAATTTTCTTAATTCGGCTGTTTAGATATCAAATGAAAATCCGGAATTTGATGAATTCTCAATTCCAGTAATTCTGAATTCTGGATTTCAATTCGGGCTGAGAAAAGAAAAATTCGAAATTCCGGTTCTGAATTCAGGTTCCCACCACTATCCAAAACCCTAATTTCCCCCTTTAAAAGCGTCGGAATCGGCGCCTTCGTTCCCATCACCCGAGCCTGAGCGTTGGTCATCCCCCCCTATCCTGAGCGCTGATTGTCCCCGTCCCCGTCCCAAAGTCTCGCAGGCGGTCGTCCCCGTCCCCGTCTCGAGTGCTGGTCTCCGTCCCGAGCGCTGGGATTGGAGTTGTTCTTCCCGTCGGAGCAGACGTTGTGATCGGCAGTGCCGGAGAAATCGTTGAAGAAGGAAGAGTTGTCGTAGCAGTTGAAGCATCCGTCGAGGAAGATGCGGCTGCCAGTTTTGGGATAGCACTTCGAGAGTTGGGAGCGGATCTCAAGGAAGCAGAGCTAGCAGTCGACGGAGTTGAGGTCGCCGTAGCACTGAGCAAGGGCGTAGACGGCGTTGGGGGCAATGCCGACAAGGGAGGTGGCGAAGCCCGCCTGGTTGACGCGGGTGTTGAGGTTGTCCATGGCCGGGACGAAGTTGTCAGCTAGCACGGAGCTAGAGGCAGTGTGGGTCGGGTTGCAGGTCAGATTCACGAGATTGGTGTGAGGATCTGCCATCGAAAAGAATGGGAAGAAGAAGAATAAGAGAATCAGGAGAGCCGCCACCGTCGGCGCCATGAAAGGAGGCGGAGGAGGGAGAAGGAGAGTTGAGATGGGGTGGGAGATCCATTTTGTTTGCTTGGCGTTGAGAGTAGATGAGGTCGCAGCCGTCAAAGGTTGACATTAACTGATGATGGACTGGCAGAGCTGGGCAGCGTTCAGTTCGCCAATTTCATTGTATGATAAGTTGGTCTTTATATATGAAACGGATTTTTATAGTAAAATCATGTTATGATGATTTTGGAGGACAGTCAAATAAAAATATAGAGAAAAAATAACAAACAGCAATGGATGATGACTCTTATGCATAGATAAAAGCAAGTAAACAGGAATTAATTCTAATTCCCATATGATGAAAAAAAGTAAAAAGTCTCTACAAGAAAATAGTCCTATTTGACTGCTGTACATCACTAACATCAGTAAATAGAATAATCGCGAATTTCGAGTAACTGGCCAAGCCGCTAAAGTAGCCAACGTAGTGATAAATCCGGTTAGTAAAATAGGTCCTATGAAAAGTTCATCGATCCCCAGTCTCCAGTGAAAATCCAAAATATTTATACATTTATAATCCTCCCTCAATTGGATTAATGGATCATCCAATTGGAAATGATAACAGAATACATAGATTGGTAGGAGGAGTTTCAGTAAACTAATACATATGGTATACCAACAAAACACCTTATTCCCTTTATAGGGGAGAACGTGGTTCGAATATTATTTATTTTTTAAATCTCAAAAATATATCTAATTAATTTATTAATTTAATATCTATATTTATTTTAAAATTAAATATAAAAAATATTTTAAAATAGGGGTAATTTCACCCATTAATAATTGGGTGATTATATCTCAAATTTCAAATCAAACCAAACACCGAAATTGAGAAAATTGGCAGAATTCGTTGATTTCAATTTATATTTCAAATAACTGAATTTACGAAATTGACTGAATTGACAATCCTTTTATTTACTAAAAAAGTACATCCAAATAATGAAATTATTAATTCGGTCAATGCGACTCAATTTACCGTAATTGGCCGAATTAATAATTTCCTCAATTATAGATCCAAAATTATCCAAATAAGCCCTTAGCATGGCACAAGTCTTTGCGAAGGTGATGAGTTCGATCGTTGAGACCTCGTGATGGTCATAGACAGCTAGAGCTGGATTCAGATCAAGCGCCAAAGAAGACAAACGACAAAGGTTAGGGGGTTATTTGTAAATATGAAATTTTTGGGTTTATTTGTAAGTTAGGGTGTCACCGCATGACGTGTCTTTTGGAAAAAAAATAAAATAAAATCGAATCTTAAATTTTTGCTTAATTTTGAGTCTTTTAAAGAACCGAACACTTCGAATAAAAATGGGTTATAGTCGTTTCATTTTGGCGATTTTTAAATATTTTATATTTGTTTTAAAATAATTAAAATTTAAAATTATTTTTAAAAGTATTTTGATGGTTTCTTCGTCGAAACTTAAAATCTTATACCAAACGACAACAAACCATTAGAAGACAAAATAGAAAAAGTGGGTCTGACCACATGAGATCGATCTTAGTCGTGATGGTCCGCATCAGATTCCATCAAAAAAGGATGGCTAATGGTCCATCATCCCATCATATCTCTCTTTCTTAAAAATGATTAATATCTAATCTCAAAGTTAAAACCACAAGTCGGTGATGTCTGCCGCCTTTTGTTTGCAATCTGACTCAAGTCCAGGCAAGCACTTTAACCAGAGTTGACTCAGTTGGTCATTTCTCACGCTCTGGCAGCGCGCTTCCGAGATTACTCGGTAATAATTTTTTTACCAAATAAAGCTGAAATAATATTTACCAAAAAATGTGAATATAAAAACAAAGGTTTCAGAGGTTGTAAAAATTAAATTGGGAAATTAAGAGAACTTTCAAGGATCTAACCGCAAAATTGGCACCTGATATGTTTTTTTCAACAAAGCCTACTTCGTCTCTCTAATTTCTCCAAAGTGTCCTTTGCATTAACAACATATTAACCCTTTTGAGCCACGCAATCAAACCTAATCATGCAGCAAAACACCCTCGAAAGACATTAACTCTAGTTCGCAGTCAGAGAAGCGGACCAAATCCCGCCGTTCCCTGTCAGCACAATGTCCCCATCAATCATCATTGCGGATGCCCAAACTGCACGCATCCCTAGGCAACCCGATTGACTAATGATCCCCCTATGATTTTGGTATTATCTTTTGACTGACGAGCAGCCAACAATGGAGGCGATGCGGCCACGTCGGCGGCGATGTCGGGCCAGCTATGCAACAGGTTAAACCGGGAAGGGACCATAATCTCGGTTCCGTGACGTGGCGTGCGGGAGAAAGAATCTAGCACGAAGGGAGGCCTGAGTCTGGTCGTGCCGGGGATTGACGTGTCAGCGACACGCGGCAAAAAGGAGACGGGCAGTTGTCGATGTCGTCGCGAGAATGGGGAAGCCACCACCTGGAAGGAAATATACTTAGTGGTGTGATTAACAAAAAATTAATAATAATACGAGTAAATATTTAATAGTACTAAAACAAATATAATTTCATTTTTTGGATTCATAATTCTCTCGGGAAACATGATTTCCTCTTTTAAATTAATTGTTTAACACATTAAACATCATATACGGGCAATTTTGCCATTTTCATGATCCTCCAATGTGTTTGATTGCTTCGAAATGTGATGCGTCAATCATTTTTTTTTTTTTTTTTGTTGAATGATTAGATAGCAATTAGCTTAAGCATCAGCGCATTAACTATTAATACGTAATGGTTCAATAATAGGTTGGCCACGCTTGCACGACATGTGCAACTGGAAACCTTGTTTTAACAAAATCTGCGAGGGCATCATCAATCATGCACCAATTTGACATTGAACACCTTAAAAAATCTTATCGCTTGGAATTAAGACGTCACTCAATCATAAGCTTTTCATTTCTAGATTTTTCTTTTAACCTAATGAATTTTAATATTTAATATTCTTTTATTTTTTTCGAGCTAACTCAAACTTTTTAATTATGAAAATTTTACTTATATGTAACAAAATATTGAAAAATTTCCTTGCCACTTTTCACAGAAAAATAATTATTCCCGAATGTCACTTCGCGGAAAATTTAATTGATCGAACTTAATCTCGAGTTGTAGATAATTTTTAAAATTTTTGGGGTATACATATAAATATGTAATTTTTGAGGAGGCACAAACGTAATATTCTAAGATGTCAAGGTCGCCCAAGTAAAATTCCCTATTTCCAGCACGAGGGACTCATCTGGAATTAAAGAAATTTCACGGCGATGCGAAATTTCCCGAATTGTTAGTCGGTCAAAGTCGCTGCAAATCGATTGCTCACAAATGCCCACGCAACCAACGGCCACCATTGAATCCAGTCAGAACGTGTGGCGAGCAGCCACAAACAGCGCTCCGAGATGAGAAAGGAGTTCAAATCTCGAGGCACAGAAACCGTTTCGATGCCCCCCGCACACTTTTTTATGTACGATCACACACCAAAGATCGGCGATAGAGGAAAAACCCACAAAACTTTTTGGACCATACACGTGTACATGCCGGGTCCCCACGTGATCTGCCCATCAGCGTGAAAGCCCCAGATTCGTAATTTCATGTTTACTCAAGTGTAAATCAAACAAAAAGACAAAAACTACGTGTAAAAGCAAGAACTGCCATGTGTCAAAATTCTACCCATCCGATCTCACTATATAAACTCTCCACCCCCCGCCCGTCTCTCCTGCAATTCAGATCGAGCTCTTGTTCCGAAACTCTTCTACCGACTTACGAGGCTCTCTCCTCCAGAGAAGAAGTGAAACTGTCGGCCTGGAATGCGCTTCTTCTGATCGGATTCAGCGACAAATCCCGCTTTTCCGCTCGAAGATCCAACTTTTATCGCCCAAGGTGAGGTTCCGAGAAACTTCGTTGCCGATTTTGACCTCTGCTTTGTTTTCTTGTCGCTACCGCTTCTGTTTTTGGGCTTTAAAGGTGAGGTTTTTGGGGATTTTTTGGGTTGGTATTGGATTGGCCAGTCGCCAACACAAACCGCTGGAAAGATCCAGGGGGATCTATCTCTGAATCGGAGACTGGGGTTCGCTTACTCAAAGCTACCTGTTTTTCCGAATATTTTGTCTAGGAAATCGGCGAAATCCGCGATAAATAGCTTGTGCGTGAGGTTTGACGGCTATAGAGCTGTAAATCATCACGAAAGGTCCGGGCTTTTCAGGCGGGGAAACATGACGGTGACTCCCAGGATCAATGTCAGCGATGGCAATCTCGTCGTCCATGGGAAGACAATCCTCACCGGCGTGCCGGACAACATCGTCCTCACCCCGGGCTCTGGCGTCGGGCTTGTTGCAGGCGCCTTCATCGGCGCCTCCGCCTCCGACTCCAAGAGCCTCCACGTCTTCCCCGTCGGCACCCTTGAGTAAGTGTACAACGTGTTTGAAATGTTTGGTCTGTTGTTTTCTTTCACTGGGGAATTTTTACAAACGTGTTGTGGGCGTGCAGGGGGCTGCGGTTCCTGTGCTTGTTCCGGTTCAAGCTGTGGTGGATGACGCAGCGGATGGGGAGCTGCGGGCGGGACGTGCCGCTGGAGACGCAGTTCATGCTGCTGGAGAGCAAGGACGAAGACGGCAACACCATCTACACCGTGTTCCTCCCCCTGCTGGAGGGCCAGTTCCGCGCCGTGCTGCAAGGCGACGACCGCAACCAGATCGAGATTTGCCTGGAGAGCGGTGAGTTTAAGAGTTCATAAGCTGCCATATCCTCCCCGTAGTCTCGGTGCCTTCCAAGGCTGGAGCTGCCGGCGGCGCACACCGGAGAAATCATTTCGGGGAGCACATCTCCAGCATAAGATTTTGTTGGATTTTAAGCCCGAGTAGTTGTAAATGGACGAGAAGAACAGATGCGAAATGTGCTTCTTTTGTGTTTTTTTGGTGGATTTATTGTGTTTGTGCAGGTGACAAGGCTGTGGAAACCAACCGGGCGCTGTACATGGTCTACATGCACGCGGGCACCAATCCCTTCGAGGTCACCAAGGAAGCCGTCAAGTAAGGTTTTTTATTATTATTATTATTATTATTATTATTATTATAAAAATTTCTAATTTTAAAAATAAAAAAAATCTATAGTCGTCCAATCCGGGCTGTCCACGATAATTGTAAGAACGTATATTGAAATTTTATGGCATAACTTGCTAAGCCGGTAAAAGTTTTCGGTGGATTGAATGGTCAGGGCGGTCGAGAAGCACATGAAGACCTTCCGTCACCGGGACGAAAAAAAGGTACGATTGCCACCGCCCCATGGACGAAAAAGTAAACCGTTTTGGCCTAACAGTCACGTGACCATGTGTGGTTGTGATTTTATCTGTTTGGCAGATGCCGTCCTTCCTCGACTGGTTCGGATGGTGCACGTGGGACGCGTTCTACACCGACGTCACCGCGGAGGGCGTCGACCAAGGACTCAAGAGGTAATTCTATCATTTTGAGGGGTTTGTCTGCAATATTACGATTTTAAGATAATAACTGATCCATAGTTTGTCTGAGGGCGGAGCTCCGCCGCGGTTCCTGATCATCGACGACGGCTGGCAGCAGATCGGCAGCGAGGTCAAGGATTCGAAGGAGGACGTCGTCGTCCAAGAAGGAGCTCAGTATGTAGATTTATTTATCAATCAAGTTCTTCGAGCATTGAGAGAGTCATTTGCTTATTCTCGGACATCGTTTGCAGGTTTGCCAGCCGGCTCACCGGAATCAAGGAGAACGTCAAGTTCCAGAAGAACAACGATGGCCGGGAAGATGAGCAGGTACCCGGGCTGAAGCTGGTTGTCGACGATGCGAAGCAGAACCACAGTGTCAAACACGTGTATGTATGGCACGCATTGGCCGGCTACTGGGGCGGCGTGACCCCGGCGGCGTCGGGAATGGAGCACTACGATAGCTCGCTCGCCTACCCAGTTCAGTCCCCTGGCGTGCTCGGCAATCAGCCCGACCTCGCCATGGACAGCCTCACCGTGCACGGCCTCGGCCTCGTTCACCCGAAAAAGGTCTACAACTTCTTCAATGAGCTCCACTCTTATCTCGCGTCCTGTGGGGTGGACGGCGTCAAGGTCGACGTCCAGAACATCATTGAGACCCTTGGGGCCGGCCACGGCGGAAGGGTGTCGTTAACGAGAGCATACCATCAAGCGCTTGAGGCTTCCATTTCAAGAAACTTCCCTGACAATGGCTGCATCTCCTGCATGTGCCACAACACGGATATGCTCTACAGCGCGAAGCAGACGGCAGTCGTGAGGGCCTCTGACGATTTCTATCCTCGGGACCCGGCGTCGCACACTATACACGTCTCTTCCGTCGCCTACAACACTATCTTCCTCGGCGAGTTCCTGCAGCCGGATTGGGATATGTTCCATGTATGCCTTGCTTATGAAATTAGATAGCATTTATAAAGCGGTTGATGAATTGCCTCTGAGAAACTCATCTTCTGTTGCAGAGTCTTCACCCGGCTGCAGAGTACCACGGCGCTGCTCGCGCAGTTGGGGGATGTCCAATTTATGTCAGGTGAGTTGTGTCCGAAGTGTTGTTGGTTCGTTAGTGGTTCTGTTCTGTGCTAATGGTGTTTGTGATAACGCCAGTGACAAGCCGGGGCACCACAACTCCGAGCTTCTAAGGAAGCTGGTGCTGCCAGATGGGTCCGTTCTGCGTGCGCAGCTCCCTGGCCGGCCCACTCGCGACAGCCTCTTCAATGATCCTGCTCGAGACGCGACTAGGTTCTCTTCTACTTCTTTTCCGGCTACTCTGGAACTGCAATTCTGATATTGTGTTCTAATAAGCTCTTGATTGATGATTGTGATGCTGCAGCCTGCTCAAGATATGGAACGTGAACAAGTGCTCGGGCGTGGTCGGAGTGTTCAACTGCCAAGGCGCAGGGTGGTGCAAAGTCAGCAAGAAGACGCGCATTCATGACGAAGCCCCTGGGACTCTCACTGGTACCATTACTGCACAAGATGTCGACTGCATTGACCAGGTAGCTGGCCCGAATTGGGACGGCGAGGTTGTCATCTACGCGTTCAAGTCTGGAGAAATAGTTCGGCTGCCAAAGGGCGCAACCTTGCCAGTGACTCTCAAGGTTCTCGAGTTCGAGCTCTTCCACATTGCACCAGTCAGTGAGACTGCGCCAAACATCTCATTCGCCCCGATCGGCCTGCTCGACATGTTCAATTCCGGTGGAGCAGTCGAGCAAGTCGACGTCCAGAAGTCTTCTGATGACTGCTCATCAAACTCCACCGCAACTGTGGTGCTCAAGGTTCGGGGCTGTGGCCGATTCGGAGCTTACTCGTCGGTGAGGCCGCTCAAGTGTATTGTGGATTCTTCCGAAGCGGAATTCAACTACGACGAGGCCACCGGGCTAGTGACCGTCAACTTACCGGCGCCGGAGAAGGAGATGTACAGATGGACTCTGGAGATTGAGGTATAGAGAGAGCAGTGTTGTGGTGCGCTGATCATCGTTTAGTTCTCCTGTAGTAGTGTACTGAGTGGAGCTGGGGGATGAACAGAGCAGGAACGCATTGCGTTCCTGTCTCTCATTTGGAATAATGATTGTTGTGGTAGAATTGGGGCTCTGATGCAATAAGAAGACCCATCAATTGTCTGGAATTTTAGCTACTATTCCAGCATACTTGTCTGCTTATCTTATTAATCGTCTGGAAGTTCATCGTAAATGGCAGAATAAAAACCTCAAGAAGAACATGTAATTCCGTTAAATTCCGATTAGCTTTTACTACTGTTAATAGGATGAGAGAGTCATTTCTTTCTAAAGAAAATTTATTTTATAATTTTGATTTAATTTGAATTTCAAAACGAAACATAACATTTGATTTCTGATAATCCACACGATAGAAATGACTAATGGACGAGAAAAAAAAAATAAATTGAGCAATTATTGAATACTTCCACTTATCTTGATATTTTTTTATATTTGATTATGAATTTCATTTTTTTAATTTTTGTTGTAATTTGTGTCGGGATTTTCGTTGAAATTCTCGCGTCAAATTCAGTATTTTTATATATTAAACTATAGATTTAGTTATTTTAAAAAATTTATTTAATCGATAATAATCTGTGGAGTTCTTTTTTGAGGTTCTTTTGCCTCATTAAAATCATTTTGAATTTCATGAGTCCGCCGGAGTTTTTCTTATATTTTGTATACTCGACGGAAATTAATCGAGCTTTCAGCAGCTCATTAGAAGAGTTCGGTTCGAACCTTGAATCGGTCTCGACTCGATAAACCAATTTTTCATAAATATCCATCTGTTATAAAATTAAATGTATAAACATTTTTTATTTTTTGAATTGTCCAAATACGTTAAATCAATTGATATATATATTAAAAGTAATAAGAAATTATTTTGTACAAAATTAACGAAATTAACCATTGGAATGACGGGACCCAAAAAAAAAATGAATATTCAGTTAATTTCTGTGTTTAATCCTTCTAAAAGATCGCTGACCGAAACCAGACCCGATTCTATACCTTGATTAGAAGTTTGAACCACAGACTGGAGTGAAGTCAAATATTTCCTGTACTAATGGACTATTCTGCGAACATTCAGATTCAGGCCAGGTGATATATTGTACGGTCCTCTAGGGTTGTGAATTAGGGCGTCGCTTCCTTCGATCTCCGACGAAGACGCAAAAGGTCAGATCTTGCGATCCAAGCCCTTCTTTGCACCATTTATTCGGGTGATCCTACGTGAATCGATCTGTTTTTTTTTTTTTTTTTGTTATTTCTCGATTTTGTTCCATTTGATGTGGAATTTGAACGAATACTTGTTCGGATCCGTGTTCCTCCGTCATCCCAGATAAAATTTCCTGTGAGTGTTTATCTGATTCATGGGAGGCTGAAATCATGGTTGGGAGCTTCGCTGATAGTCTTTCTTCTCCCATAGAGGCTTTCCATTAGTAGTTCACCTCAAATTCGCTGTTTTGGTGCAGGTTTTGTTGAGTTTATCTCTTGATTTTGCTGGAAATTTAATTCAACATTTCGCTTCCTGTTGCTCATATTGAATTGGGGTTTTAGATGGGATTATGTTGACTTCGTTAAACTTTTGACTCGGTGAATTAGTGTTGATTTTGTGATTGGTAGTAAACGA
Organism: Trichopus zeylanicus subsp. travancoricus; assembly: GCA_005019695.1. NCBI lineage: Eukaryota > Viridiplantae > Streptophyta > Magnoliopsida > Dioscoreales > Dioscoreaceae > Trichopus > Trichopus zeylanicus. The sequence continues at coordinate 1,433,878 of RXID01022204.1, forward strand.
TATGTTTAGGATGAACACTTGGATCTACAATGTGGTTCCTGTTGAGTGAAAAGTTTGTCTTGCAATAGAACTGGGATTGGATTTAAATCACGCAGTCTATATAGTTTGAAAGATAAAGAAGCTTGTGTTGTAATAGATAACGGTCGATATGAGTGGATCATAGAGTAGTGAGAAATTGCAGTGAGATGCATTATGGACTTCGCAAATATATCAATAGGTTGAAGTCATAGGAGGAGGCACATAGAAACTGTAATGACTTTTTAAGTGGGATCTATTAATTTATTAGGAGTGTTACGCTTATGGTTATGTGTCTGAACTATAGACTTTGGTTTTTGGGCCATTTGTTTTCACTTTTCTGAGAATATTGTCAGTTGGATGGTTGCATCAGGCTGCATTGCAAACTTGCAATCTGATGAAACTGAGCAGTGAAACACTAGTTATAATCTTTGAAGTTTGTACTGAAGGCTTCAATTTTTGTTTGTAAAACTTCTGTTTCTTCAGTTATGCTAGTGCAATTCGACCCAGAAACACAACATTATCAAGCTTTGAGGATGTTGAAGAAACGCAATATGGTTAATATAGTTAGTCAAAGAATGTTGGTTTGCATGTGCATGGAATGAGATTCTCTGAAGGTGGTGCCTTCCCTGAGATAAAAATATAAGGACTTGTGCGTGCGCGCGTGTTTTAAATTTGTTAGTGCGAAAATGCTTCCCGACAATCATCACATACTTTGGATATTTTGGGGATTTATTACAATGCAAGAATCTTGTAGATATCCCTTGACCATGGAGCTTGTCAAGAAAATGATTGTGAAAGCAGTGAATAATTCATTTAGTTTAGCATAACTTAAAGCTGCATGGTTCGGCATATAAAAATGCGGGATGGTGAAACAGTTTTTTCAACATGTTTTCTCATGTGATTCATGTTATGTATGAATTCTTGTAGCTATTTGTGCCTTCATAATCCCAGATAAAACTTGCAAACAGTGTTTATCTGATCCATGGGACGCCAACAGTGATGATCGGGAGCATCGCTGATGGAGCTGCATTACCTCATGGCATGCCTTGCATTAGTAGCTGACCATAAATTCATAGAGTTGGCTAGAACATTCCAATATTTGCTGTTAAATTGTTAATATGTACTGTTTAAGATAATATTTAAATTTGGTTGCGGCTTGGAGTTTTGTGCTGATGTCGTGATTTGGTTTCTTCTTGTATATTACTTCTTACATTTTAATTAATGAATTGAGTTTGGCCCCTGTACTGAAAAACATGTTTTTGTGGATGTATTTTGTATCATTTTGTATCACAGTATGACTTTTGATGATTTCTGCTAGTTAAGCCTCTGAATTTTGCACTTCATGCTCATCCAGTCTATTGTTCTAACAAGGCATACCTACCAAGTAATCGGGACAATTCAATCACTTTTTTTTAATGATTTGTTGTTTCTTAGAAATCATTTATTCCTGTAGCAGCACTGAGATTCTACCCTTTTCTTTCCAGTAACAGCACAGAAATGGTCGTTCCACTTTCCAAAACTAGTCTATTCTCCAGCCTTCACTCCCATTCTCAAAGGGATCCTTTTGTGGATCCTTTTCCTAACCCAAGGAGGGGATACCATATCGAACTTGGTCCACGTGAGAAAGCACTTTTGGAAGAGGACCCAGCACTGAAGAAGTTCATATTGTACAAGAACAAGATAAAGCAGGTGTCCAAACTCGGAGATGCGCTTACGCTTGTGGTTGCAGCTGGGTGTGTCTACCAGATCTTATCAGTGATGACAAGGATCGAATAAAAGCAGGTGCAAGGAGCCCTTCTTGCCTATTATTAACTGGGGTCATTCTGAATAAAGTTGCAGGCCATGCACATTGGGAGCAAATGGTTTTCTGCAAGATTGATATACATTTTTGTTTCATTTCTGAAATAATCCCATATATGTTGTTGATACCATTGGAAGCAGACTTCAGTGGTGTACATTGAAGTTTGATTTCTCATGGTTGACAAGGTTGCAACTCAAGGGCTCTCAGGTTCTTGAATCAACATTTTTTCAGTTGGATCAAATTTTCTGCTTAGTTTGCTTAAATTGTAGAGTTTTTCCTGCCTCGAATTGAGCAGAAAGTGTGGGGGCAACCCTAAGTGTTTCTCATTTTATTTAGAATCTACATAACGTCTCAGGTGGTCTCAGGTGATACACTTGATCCGTTTATAATTTCATGTTTTCTTTTTCCTAGTATTTCATTATCACCAAACAGGCAATTGAGGTAATAAATTTCATCCACTTTTCTTTAAAACGAGTAATAATTTTCTACCGAGAACCAAGCAGCAATAGATTTGTGCTTGATAAAAAATAATTCCACAAAATCATTGTGAAAGTCCATAACAATCAATAAAAGTTATCAACCTATTTCATCAGAATTATATGAAACTACTGGTGCAGCTAATTAAGTACGAGTAAGAGAACAACAAAACTTCATCTGGAGTTCGCATTTTTGCAATGTGGCTCTGAAGTCTGTGACAACTTCAATAAGACAGTACCCAGATCTCATGTTCGAAAACAAGTGTGTCCCGCAAAGCTTCCCAAAGTAGGTCGATGATTACTTGTTATACAGGTAGACAATTGTGAATATGAAGAATCCAACCATCTGCAGGTGAAAGAGAAAAGGACTTCGTCAATATTGAGCATCAAGGATTGTGAACCGTCCAAATGTTAGTCTGATGACCAGAAAGTATTACTGCTTCCAAATTGAACAATTATGGAGGTCTACTTACGGTAGAAAATGATGCCCCATAGTAGGGGAAGGCTGCTGTTATAAATCTCTCGTATTCATTGTGTCTGAAAGGTCGAACAGGAATCTGCAGAACAAATGGTTTTAAGGATGTGAAGATCAAGCAAATAACTGGTGAGATTGCAGATATAATTTGCTGTGTAGTGCATATCTGTTGGTTGATTTTGAGAATATGAACGCTAGCTTAGCCGAAGAAAAAGAGCTATATTTCTTGCTATGGCTTGTTGAAGCTGAGGCAAATAAGCTTGGTCCAAACTTTACAAACATATAGTGGCCATTTTGTCAACATATTTTTCCCTAGCTGGAGTCAACATGGATCAAGTTACCATAACGGACCTGCTTTGACAAAGATAAGCTTGTATATCCAAGCCTTTGGTACTCCACTTTAAATTGAAAAACACCATAAACATCTGGAACCTTGAATGATGTTGAATAAAGGCCCTGCAATAAAAAACCATTTACATACAGCAGAAGATGCAGAATCTCACTCACTTACAGAATGGAGAATTGTGGCTCTTGGGAACATACCTTCTTGTCATTGGACAAGTTCTTCAACACATAGGGGCTCATCATGTAGAACTGAACTTGGACATCATCAGCTACATATGGATTCCAACTAGTTCCAGTCCATTCATATATCTCCAAAGAGTATTCCTTCAACCAAATACAAAGTCAAAAAAGCAAAAAAGATAACTCCCGGGGTCTTGACTTTTAGAAGAATACCAATTGTTTCTAACGTTATTTGTGAAAAAAAAAAATTTACCAGATCATCATTTATTCTGTACATTGCAGGTTCGCTTGTTTCTCCAACCTTGTTGTGTTTGACATTGATAGCCTGAGAGTAAAGGACATAAAAATTCTTTTGGTAAATGATAAGTAGTATTGAAAAATGCAGTTCAAACAATTATTATCAAATGGAAACCCTACAACCTAAAGAATCTTTAGGAAACAAAATGTGAAGTTGTTTGCACCTTGAGATGACCCCTTTCATGGAAAACCCATTTGCTGATTTCAGTCACAAACTGTTCATTGCCAGACTTCTCATGCCTATAAAAGCATGAAACACTTCTAAGCTTCTCTTAATACAAAATTATTGCTCTGCAGGCTAAAAAGGAAAGAAACAACTAAAAGAAATAAATGGAACTAATCAAGTTTGCATCAGATTCTGAGCGGATGGTGGTAAAAGATGGCCATTCATCCATTAAAATAATGGCAACAACAGAAGGAATTCTTTGCAGAACTCTGGTTTTACCCTCCAGCTAAACACCAGTCAGTTGAAAACCTACGGAGACAAATTTCTTCATTGTGTCTGCTTCTTTGGCTTTTCTCGGTTATACCTCCAATCTTATTTGTCAGCTAGTCAAAGAAATTTAAATGATTTTATTCTTCCTTCTCTCTGTGGGCATTTTTTGTGCTCAAAAATGATTTGTTATACCTAATGTTCACAGGGATGGAACCTGTTGGCATTCTAGTCTGCTCACATCTGGAACCGCTAGACCAAGGCTCAACAGAATCCTGACCATCAGGCCCCAGCCCACACAGTAAGCAGATGTTCTGTTTGGCCAAACTTAATCAGCCAAAGGATCAAGTAATCTCTTGAAAGTTATAACCCCAGACCAGATCACAATGCAGCTTATTCTTGCCCACCCAATCCTGACCATCAGGCCCAACCCAGCCAGTTCAAAAATGTTCCTTTGGGCAGACTGGAGATAGGCAATACCTAATCAATCTCTTGAAATTTATTAAGCCCATACTAGATCAAAATGCAATCTAAACTTTAGGTTTTTGGCCCAGCCTGATTCTTATTTTTTACAGGTCTGGAACTGAAATTCATCAAATCAGGCAGTCTTCTTAAGGGGAGAAGAAGCACATCAAAGAGTAATTTACCGCTGTAAAGACCAATTGCTGCTTTGGATCATCTCATACTGAAAAACAAATCCATGTGGCATTCAATCAACATCAACTTAACTAATTTGAGCTATCAACTGGCATTTGACAACATATAAACTGGAAAAACCATAAAATAATTGCATCCATAGTATGTATTTGAATTAGTGCAAGTGTTTTAGCAATTTGTAAATTGAAAACTACTAAACTGACAAAGATGAGATAACAAGTTCCCATATAAATATTTAGCATTATAATAGCAATTTACAAAAAGTAAACACAATACAGCAAGCCTAAACTTACTTGATTGAGCTCCCAGCTTTCACCACACCAGATCTCAAAAATCTGGATTGGAAGCACATTTTATTCAATTGATATCATGCTCAAAAAATGACAGGAATTGTTGCACATAGAGCATCAGTACATACCGATTGCTGAAGAGATCCAAGGAGCCAGAGATCAAAATCCGAGCATTATTTCTTGCCTACAGAACAACAGAAGCTCCAATAAAAACCTGACTAAAAAGTCTCCTCACTTGTGCAGACATGTACAACAAGGGGATGAGACACATTCCAGTTACATCATATACAAAGAAAAGGCACAAAATGTTCCTATATCAACATTGAAAAAGCATTATGCATCATTCAGATTATGAATATGTCAAAGAAAAGTTTAAAACTGCCACAATGTGCTGTCTAGTTGATGTTTCATTGTGCAGCCGCACACAAGGAAAACCATACATATACATGCCAGAATCTCAAATAATCTTTACTCTAAACTCTCAGCATGTAACCCTTACAAAATCATAGTCTTTTTAACATTCTGTCATTTTGCTAGTTAATCAGGTTTTCGTATAAACTCATTCATCTATGAATTTTTACCTGGATAGTTGTTTTCAAGACAAATCCAAGAGGACATAAAATTATGAAAATCAAAGAAATGTGCTCCCCTCCATCTTATGATTACATTATGAACGTGATGGTCAAGTTTTGAGAAACTTATTCAGTAAACCATCCATGTTAATCAACATCATCATTTGTAAACCATTGATGACAAAGAAAAGTGACTTTCAAATTTGTACCTGCACAATGGAAACCAAAGAAATTGAGGATCCAGTGAGAGATGGTGGACCGGACAACTTGGTCTTTGGATTGGCCGAATATGCCGAGGATGAGGCAGAGAGAACCTTCAATGTCTGATAATATTGTCAAGGAATCAAAGGTTTGCTGACAAAGAGATTAATAGTAAACAAGTGATCTACCAACTGTCATATGCTCAAGTCACATAAGAAGATAACTTACCAGACTGTTAGCGGGATTTACTGAATGACCAATTCCTTGGAACAGTATGGAAGCCTGAGACAGGAGTTTTAACAGTATCAGAAAAAAGGCACCAAATAGCTATAAAATAAATGATACGGCCTAAACAATTTGTTGACCAGCAGACTGTTCTTTCAGTCTCGTGAAAAAGCAAAATGGAAGTATGATGCTTATTTTTAACTCTACTTCCTCGCTATAAATTATGAAGAACCAAGAAGCAATAGCAGGAGTAAAGTGAAAAAAAAATGAAAGGAAAAAGGCAGTGCACGAGGGTAAAACTGAACAAATGAATGCACTTCAGAAAACTTGAAAATGGAATTATAACTGGGGAAAAGAACTTTTTCCCTACTTGGTGAACAATACCACCAAATACTGCCATTGCATCTTCTGCAGAAAAATCATTAAAAAGGCAGTGTGCACATTAACAGATGAGACACAGAAAATTGGAATTCTGTGGTTTCTGACTCCCAAATGATCATCAATCAATAAAGAAAATTTAAATTTAAATTGGTAGATAATAAAACATCCAAATTGCCTTCCAAAAATAGTTGGTAAGACAATCGTCCTCTCATTATGACCTGTAGTCCTCTATCATTTGAGGAAAACGTGAGAATTATGTTAAACAAATAGGGGCCTAAACAAACCAAGCCAGTTCTCTATATACTATAAAATGAGTTTTTATGTAGCATGATCTTGAATGTGATTTCCATTTGGGAATACTTGAATGACATTCAGAAATAAAATTGTCCTATATCGAAGTAAATCTGATTAAAATACTATAAACTTCATATCAACAAAAAAACCTCATATAATAAAGGCGGCAAACATACCTCGATTTTCTTCTCTCCCAAAATAACATCCGAATCAATTAAATCGTTACTGGCTATCAAAGTATGATCCCCATCAGTCTCAGAAACAGCATAATTAGTGTGATCAATGACCACTGCTTCCGGATCCTAAAACCCAATGAACAAAAACATAACTCGTCAAAATCCACGACATTTTCCATCAAAATTCAACGAGAAAAAGCGCAGATTTTCAAAAAAAAAATTTCACCTCATCAAAATCAACACCACACTCGGTGGCGATCGTGCGGATCAAATCGGAGGCAGAAGAATCCGCCGCCAGAATCAAATCGTGTCCCGCATCCACGAAATCCAGAACCGCGGCCAGATCGACCGATCCGCCGAACCCTGAACCCAAACCCTCATAAATCAATCAACCATGGATTAGAAATGGCGACAGATCAGCAAAGCGATCGCGTGTTACGCTGCGTAGATGGCGAGAAGAGGACGAGGCCATCGTAGAGGTAGTGGCCGTATCGCTGGAGGGAGAGCTTGGGGTCGTCGGCAAGCTTGAAGTCGAGGTCGAAGCCGCGGGACTGGAGGGACTTGAAGAAGACGGAGTGGGAGGAGCGCACGGCGAGGTCGTCGACGAGGACGAGGATTCGGCGGTCGGTGGGGTTCTCGTCGGAGAAGGCGAAGCAGAAGAGGGGGAGGACCGCGAGGAGGCCGAGAAGGATCCCGAGCTTCGCCATTGCTGCGCGATTGGGGTGTTGCACGGAGATCTCGCGGAGCCGGAGGGGTTTTACTTGTGGCCGTAAACGGGTCGGGTTTGGACAGCCCGCACAGTGTCATGCCCAAGCCCGCTATTGTTCCATTTCCATGCAGAAGCCTACAAAACCCTTTTTTCTAAAGCAAATTTAAAATATTTAATTTAAAATATTTTTTTAATTATTTTTTACTGAATTAATTTGTAAGTTCATTTACATATACACACTAAGCCAGTTGCTTATGTGATTGTTTGCATAAAATTCTTTGAGTCTATCTAATAAAAGGTAATCAATTTTTTATGCATATTTTTTCCCATTTAAAATTGGGCGGAAGAATTAATATGTGCATGCTTCTAAGTCACCTATTTCAAATTTACAGTTAAAAAATGAAAAAATAATTTATACAAAAGAAAGAATCAATTTTTAGTATCTTAATGTTCCTCATTTTATTTCATTTTTTAGAAAATCTTAGTCTATTTTATTTTAGAATATATTAAATAATTTTTGAGAGTCAATATTAAGTAATACCAGCTCCCCGATAACATGAAACACGAGGACAGGATGATCAAACTCATGATCTCCCCTGAATGAAAAGGTAGGTAGAAGCACAATTACACGCTAACGCTTGATTATGGCCCCTGCAATGAATTACCATATGTAATTCAGTATAGATTAATGCGTTTCACAAGTTCCTGCTCTTTCATCACAGCACAAAAATTTCAAGAATCACTTCAGAAAGTAGATTTCACAGAGCAAATGCAAATCATTGGCTACTTTCACGAAGAGAGAAGAACAATTTACGATGATTTTTACCTCAACGTGGATTCATATTAATGTTGCGCTTCAATCTTAACAAATGATACAACAAAAACACTGGAGATTAATCAGCTCCAGCCCATTCTATCGTGTTAACTCCTGCTCCTTCAATGTAGCTGTCCTGGCATTGTCGCGGTCCCTCTTGAATATAGCATACAGAGGCGTGTAGAACAAAGCGCAAAGCCCGAAAGGAATCACCATCATCCACAAAAGCCCTTTGGAGAGCGCGAAAGCCTGCTGAGCTGATCCTGAAACTGTATTCACTGACTTTGAGTCATAACCATATATCTTCTCGGTAAGAATTCCGACGGCAGGTGCTGCAAATGATGAGAAGGAGCCTTCAAAAGCACGGTCGAAGGCATATATCATGGTGCGATGTTTCAAGGGGACAACCTCTGCGAACATTGGGTTGTTTGCGCAGGTGGCACACCAGCTGATGGTCAGGCCCATGAGGAAGAGGGTGGTGGCAAAGGTGTACCAGCTGCTTGTTGTTTGGGAGATGGCAGTGAGGAGGAACCAGGAGAATGGAATGCCCATGAAAGCACTGAACTGAGCGCACATGACACGGCCTGTGTCTGGGTACTGTTGGGAAAGACAGTCGGCTATTAGGCCACCGAGAAGAGAGCCTAAAGCACAGCCGATCGCAAAAAGGCTGACCAATGCAGCACAGCTGTTGTGATCAAAACCTAGGAAATCAAAATCAACCGGAAGAGTTAGAGAATGTTTCTAATATTTGTCAACAATTTTTTATGTGGTGCAAAATGTTGTCATTGTACCTATTAGTTCAAACCACATAGTGAAGAATACCATGGCAGTCCAGGGCAGAGAACCAACAATTCCTTGTAAGATGATTACTTGAAATGTTTGTACTTTGACCACAGCCTCCATTGCAGCCCAGGAGTCACGCCAAGAAGGTGAGACTGCAACACCTTTTCCAACCAAACTAACCCTGCATAAAGGGAGAAACAGCATAAGGTGATTTTGTGCTCAAACGCAAATAGCTGAGTGCATGAACTGCAATCTCGTTTGTCTTTGTTAGATTTGGAACACACTCCAATGGTTGCAGTACTATTCTGACAGAACCTTGTTTTTTTTTTTTTTTATGCCGACAAGAATTTGTTTCAATAACACATTCTCACTAAATGTTTGATGCCAAGAACCATGTAGCTTCACAATCGACAAGCACTGAGTTCACTTTAAAGCTTTTCCGAGAACAAGGCAATGAAGGTCTGCACCATATTCTTAGTATTCAGGTCGTAGAACAACAATCTATTTACCTTCTCATGAAAAAAAAAATCTATCTGGTTAGTCAAATTTGGCAAAAGATCACTATGCAAAGGACTAATTTGATCTTCCAGAGTCCTTCGCATGGTAAAAGAAAGAAACTATCCTACAACTTGGCAAAAACTGCAACAGATTGCTAGGTGAAATAAGTTCGCAGGGGCAGACATGTTTACATATGGTCATGATGCACTGAAAGGGCCACAAGAAACTTTCTAGCTACCTTTCAGAGTCATGGTCGGTGATATGAGTGATGAGTGAAGTTCTTCCAGGATCCACAGCAAATAAGTAAACAAGAATTCCAATCATCAAACTCAAAGACGCCATCATGACGAATGCACAACGCCATCCTTGGATGCCCCAATATTCTTGGCCAGCCATGATGGTTGCAAGAACACCTCCTCCTATTCCTCCAATAGCACCCACAAGGCTCATTAATCCAAATCCCGTACCACGGACATTGTCTGAGTAACTATCAGCGATGAAAGATTGCAGGGCGGGGATCACAATGGCCAGTCCAAAGCCATTCACTGCCCTCCAGATTGCAATTTGCTGAAAGTGCAGGCTTGCTCCTACTGCAGCTGTCGATAAGGCCCAGCATGCAGTTCCTATTGCAAGAACTGTGGGACGGTCATAATGAAGTGCTAGAATACCAGCCAAGGGAGATGATAATGCTTGCACAAAGTTCCGTATGAATGTAAGGTACCCAAGTGCAGTAGGACCAGCATCAAATGCTTCACTAACTTCTTTGTAAACAGATGGAAGAAGGTTCTCATCAGCACGTTCCATAATAGCCGCCATGTTGATGAGAATGAGTGATAGAGAAAACCCAAATAACTTCCTTGTTCTGTGAGATGAAAAGTTAAGAGCAGGTTATAAGCAATCAATATATGGAACATTAATCATAAAATTTCCTTTTCTGGGTCACCTAGAGACAGGTGAAGCAGGGTCATTATCCTAGGAGGGCCAATGAAATTTGAAAAGCACTACAATACAAATTAAAGCAAAATGATCTCGAACCAATGAATATTCAAATATAAAAGATGTTTGACAAATCTTACAATATATAAGGAGTTCATCCTTTGCATCATGACAATAATACGCATCTAGATTGATTGATAGTCCACGCTTTATGCACGATATTCAAAGTTTGTCCTTTCAAGGAAGGATGCTTATTCTTGTGCATACTAACTAGCCATGGCAAGCAATATTGTTTGTTGCAAACAGCACAAAGATATGAAACTTATATATATATATTTTCCTTTATCTTTGCTATAATCTGAAAAGTAAACATCAGTCAGAGGGACATCAATAAGGAAACAAATTAAATAACCATACTTAATACTCCATTCAAAAAGTCCATGTTTGGAAGCTAGTGAAAATTAAAGAAACATTGAGCTGGAAGAAAGAGTAATCTTTTCAATTTTTGGGAAGAAACTTTTATAGTGCTTGTCCTCAAACCAAGTTTGGACCATAATGAAAGTCAAACATTTGTTTGAGTATCTAGTTTATCCAGTGTGATCTGTCGGAAATCAACATATAATTCTCTTGAAACAAAATAAAGGATCCAAATTATGACTAAGGAAGCACAACTCTTGACCGTGAGAACTGTATTGAAGTTTGAAGTTTTACTTCAAGAAAGAAGATCAAATTCCAGTAATTTGTTACAAGAAAAACTGATTGTCTGAATTGGCGGGTGTTGTTATATTGTACATGTGCATGGATTGTAGACTGTTGTACTAATGAGTGCCTTGCAAGTAAGCAATCTTGATTTCTTTGTCAAGTACATGATGTAATATCCAAATTGAAAAATCACAGTCATCACACGCCCACACTTGCAAGTCAGATCATATCGTATCATGCCAAGGATCATCTCCTCAGGCATACTCATCACTGTAGCTACAAAACACACCAACCCACCATTTCAGGTTGTTTTTGCTGCAAAGGAGAAACTGATGCCAAATATTTTCCTATGAATTTTTATTTGAACAAGTTGCAGTCTCCATCTCACACAATCAATAAACCATAAAACAGGAAGCAATAACTTGCTCAAATTTTAGAACTAAGTGCTCTATTATCCAATGCACGATTTCCTAAATTCAGTGGCATCCGCAGCTAGCTTTGCCCTCCATCTCTCACACCCAACCTACTCAGCTACAACAATTTACATCAAAGGACCTGACTTTATTACAGAAAGGACTAAAAACCACTTCGTAAATTTCCTGAACTCCAACTAGCTTAAAAAACTCCAGACTCGAGCTGCCTAACCAAATCATAGCCAAAAATACTTCATCAACTCCACAAACAATCTTTTACATCACTAAAAAAATCCATTTTTTTCATAACAGTTTCATCAAAATCTCATCTTGGATCGAAAAACCAGCCGAGAGTCAGCAATCCACTGCCCCTTCGCCAAGTGGATCCTGTTCGCGTACAATCGTCCGTTTCCCAAACTCCAAATCCCACAAAATTGGAAAAAAGAAGCACAGAAGCAGATCAAACAAGAACAAAAAAAGACGAAATCGATGGATACCGACTTCATGTTTCTGGGTGATCTGGACGACGACGGCCAGGGCTTGCGGCGGGCGAAGCTCAGGAAAGGAGGCGGATCGGATCAGTGGAAATCTGAAGCGTTAACATCGTCATGAGGAGGAGAGGAGGAGGAAGAAGCCGAGGAGAGAAAGGTCGAGGGGACCAGAGATTCAGTGAGAATAATTGAAAAAGTACGAGATTTCGGAAAACTGACGGAGGATGATGACGAGGAGGACGTAGAGAGCACGAGTTAATCGGCTTATTGCCCAGGTTCCGCATCCGTTGCGGAATTTCCTTTTATCTTTCTAATTTTTTATTTGCCACCCCGCCTCGCATGTCGGGGAGCTTGCGAGTTGTCTATTTTTTAAAATTTTTTACAAATAAATTTCCATAATTTAGTTTAATTACAAATAAAATTTTACATTATTTATTTTTCGTACATGTTTGAATGGTAAATGGTAAATAGGGAGTAATAGGAATAACAAAATTTTTATTTATAAAGAGTTTTTAAATGTATAAAAATACTAAATTAGTGTGTATATTTTTTAAACTTTCTAATTACATTTGTATCATTCTAAACAGTTTTTTATGCCTATAAGATCAAAATAATACTTATTTTGTTGATAAAAAATTAATGTAATGATAAAAATAGATTTTAATATAGTTGGATTTGACCCCCTTTTTTTGTATTTATGCCCTTGAGAAGTTCATTTTTATGGATGGAGAAAAAAGCGAATCTGAAAAATACAAAAAAAATTTCTGGAAACGTGATATTATAATTTTTATGAAAATATGCATGATACATTGAATAATAATAATATCATTATTATTTAAAAATTGATTGCTAAGTCCAGGATCTGGATCCAAGAAATTGGATTCCGTGCCAAACTGCAAGTTCACTATGGCAACTGCCACTTGCAGATAAATTTATTTCCATAAATCACTGATGAAGTGCAGCCATTTCTATCAGATCTGAAGGAGTTCACAATCAACAAGTATAAGACTCAAAGCAACTCACTGAAGATTTAATCAAACAGTAAAAGAAACAAGAAAGGATTAAACAAACGCTAGCATCCTTTGAAGATGGTAAAATGATACAATTGGGGTACTTCGCTTAGGAGTCCCACAACATCAAGAGGCCCAGCAGCCAACAACAAGAGCCAGACAACAGTATCATACAAGCAAAAACAAACTCAGAAGTTTCTCTAACTGCTGAAGCGAACAGCGAATACATCCTACATTACCTTCTCCTGAACTCGTCTTTTCGTTGAGGAGTCAAAAGTTGATACCAGTTGCAATGACCAGCGAGTAGTTAAGTTTGGGATCAAGATCTTTTGTCAAGTTGGGGAAGAGAAAAACCGACACTGTTTGACTGTTTGCTATCCTCTTGGTGATCCAACAGGGTCAAAAGCTTGCTACCTGTCCTTCAAAGGAATAGCAGCCCATGGTGGAAGGCAGCCCTTCAAAGGGGAATGCAAGAAGAGTGAAGAAGCAGACAACTGCCTCTGGCGCATTGAGATTGAAGATAGGCAGCTGAAGTTACTTCTAAGCCTCTTTTTCTCTCCCTCGCAATTCTCATCCTCTTGTTCATGGCGAACAGCTGAATTTTTGAGAGCCTCAGGAAGCAGGCACTTGCATAATGCACCTGCAGTATTGATAAAGAAGCGTTCTTAAGTGTGTATAAGAGCAGATATTTGAGGTGGGAGGAAGGCGGGATCAGAATGTAAAACAGGTCTATGGTCTAACTGTATCCAGTCACATTTCAGTTATTGGATGCTTTCTGGAGGAAGGTGGAGGAATTGAGATGGAATGATGCCTGTCCCCAGGCCAACACCAAGCAAAGTGCTGGTTAATGAAGCATAAGAATCAAGCCCAAAACATCGAACAATATTGATCAGTGCCAAGAATATTGAAAGTTAGATGGATTATCGCTGTCAGTTTTTCAATTTACAAATCATAACTAGGACATTGAACAGGACAAGGATGGTTGTCAACGAATCCAGTTTAAATACAGCATCATACAACTCATCCAGCTGGCAACTTCTCTCTTGTGCAAATGCTAGAACTTCCACCATACAGATATTACTCATTGCCAACTTGAAGGCATCAGACAAGCTTTTCAGGCACCAGGTCCTGGCCTAGATGCATTTAAGAAGATATAAATTAGGCTGCTTGGCCCTGCCTGGAAATTATGTACAGTTAAATTAATCACACCAGGTTTAATTAGTCCTCACTGCAAAAACTCTAGGCTTGGCTCAAGCTCCAATATGGCTCATTGACATCCCAATCTGCAGTAATATTCTCAACTAGGGCTACCAAAGGGCATAGTATTACTACAGTGAGGATTCTCAATTGGATATATCTAATGTACAACATAAGATAATTCAAAAATATATTTGCAGTGCATGTTCTAAATTAGGTTCTACCGTAATCCATAGTTATTCAATATTTGTTATCAGGCTACTGAGAAAAGCACTAGAAAGCCCAAGTCTACAATGAGAGGGTAATCTTCCACCAGGAAACACACTGTCATATGACTCATGCCAATGAAAATGACTTATCAGATGGAAAACCATGTTCTTTCCAATATGTAAAAAGACTTTCCAGTGTTATTCTTGGGAAATTTCTGGTTCAAGGAGAGATTGACATCCCTTGAGCTCAGCACTCCTGTTAGGTGGATCAGTGAGGTTCCCCAAGAAGTAGAGAAATAGGGCCAAATTTTATCATTTAGCTACTGAACAATTTATTTCACATTAGATAATGAAAATTTGATTTTTTTTCTAATATTGTATTCTTCTTTCTCTCGCTTAATATTTAGATAAATATGCTTATGGATACTCCACAAATATGATTTTGTGCAGACGGTGCAAGGCCAAGCTGGGGACATTTAAGGATAGAGGAAGATTCATAATAAAACAGAATCTTAGAGTCCCAACTGGCATATATCCCAATCCCAATAGCTGTTCTTGGGAATTCAGAATATATGTCCTTCAGTAAAAAACACTTTTTACTTTATGACTGGTGCTATACCTATATTCAGGTTTTTCCAAAACTAAATAGCAGCCTAAAAACAAGTATGAAAAAAAACACATACCTATCCTTGCCAGGCGATTCACCCACTTTGGAATGGGATTGCCAGTCAACCTAAAACATAAATCCTTGCAGAAATGGTTGCAGTTCTTGGTAATCAAATGATATGTATCTCCGTTGTAGTTCACAGATTGGCGCTCCATAAATTCTCTAACTTGAATAGGGTCCAAACATGTCGTGCCCATGAAAATTGACTTCCGAAATCTGAAACCCGGACATTGTCGAGGCTCAACCTCAAAAACACCACTAGTTGGATAGTCATGAGCTCCAAAAGCATATTCTACACCATGAACTGCAAATACATGTTCATTGGTTGATTAGTGAAAAGGTACAAGTTTCTTACTAAGCAGCATAAAAACCATGAGTAACAAATCTGCAAAGGACAAGAAAAATAACTCATTTAGATAATGCCAAATACTAGACAAATCAACTTATATTACAGTGGAAAGAGTCTATGGAAGGAACCGTTAAAATTTTTAAGCATGTTACTAATTTACTATGAGGATATGGTCATTTCTATTACAGCAAAATAATAATGCAACTATTTGTATGAAACTTCCCTCTTGCTTTATACAATATTAAACCAACTGAAGATTGCTTTTGTACAACTCACATGTAATACAGGGTTCAAAGTTGTTAAAAGGATTTCAATGGATTCAGCAGTTGTCTGATGCCAAAACCTTCAAGTTCCATAGTAATAGAAACATAACAGAAGTATTAGAATCCTACATGCTATTTTTTAAGCATCAAGTAAATGCGATATTTCATAAATGAACTAAAAATTCATGGTCTTTTCAACTACTTAGACAGTATACTCAAATTTCCAATAGAACATTCACTATTAGAGGGATGCAGAAATACTATACATAATCAAGTTTCTTAAATTAATCATCATGTTCTGGTTCTTTTGCATGTTAGTTATGACTAGGTTTGGCAATAATAGTAAAAAATTTCTAAACTTCGAACGTCCACTGAAGTCAGCAATCATGAGAGGTCCTTTTATCAACATTGAGTTTGCCTTCCAAAGATACTCTAACAATGAATTCTGCCTTTAATGATCAGATGCGTAGCTTACAAAAATAGAAACCAGTTGGTTGCTTTTAATAAGGCCTTAAAATGTTTCCATTTTTACGTCTATAACCTGATTATAAGGAAAGAAAGATTGATGACATGCCAATAATATCACCTTCAACGCCAGAGTGAAATATCCCAAGGCCTGCCCAATACAAGTAGCCATTCACAGGTGTCAAGTCATACACATTGAGATAAACTGGTGTATTGCCCGATGTTTGACCTGCAGACCGGACCTTCGAGAACATACAGAACCGAGTAGCATACTTCCCCTTGATGCGCAGAGGCATGAGAGAACTCCATCTCTTCTTCGAACCCAACTTCATGATTATTTTATTGATTACAAAAGAGAGTCAACGTCCAGTAGCCCTTTAGCATACGAAAAACAAATCCACGTCAACAAATAACATCAGACGATAACACAAACATGAAACATGGAATTAGCTGACAAAGAAGACGTCCTCCTCACAAGTTTCACAAAAAAGAAAACATCTGAATTGCGAAAAAAATCAGAACGTGGACTTTCATTCATATTTATGAGAATTTGCTATCAAAAATCGAATTGTGGGGGCAACTGTGGCACATTTCAGAATTCGAAATCCGCATTCAATGACCAAACAGTAAATACAAAAAAAAAAAACAAAAAAACAACCGACCAGATCTGCATTCTCACACAAACCAGATCCATGACGCACAACACAAATCTACGCCCCACCAAAATTCAAAAAACAAAACCCCAAAGTTCACCATTGTCGCAAATCCAAAGAAATCCAGAGAAAAAAACGAGATATTCCTCACCAAAATTTCACCTTTTCCAACCTCTTCTCACACGCAACCAGATCAAGATCCCAAAAAGAACCCCAAAACGCATACCTAACAACGCCACATCCGGCGGCGATCAAATCCGCCATTCCCTTACCGCCAGCTCCCAAACCTCAGCAAAGAAACCGCATTTCGGAAAGGAGACAACGCGACAGCGCGAGAGCGCGAGAGCGAGAGGAGAGAGGCTAAGGTTCCCCGAGATCAGAGAGAAGAGGGCAAGCAAGAAGGAAGAGCTCCCTCCCTCCCTCTCTCTCCTCTCTCAGTGTCCTCTCTTTAATGCCAGGAGAGAGGCTTTGGCTTTGTTTATTTATTTATCCTCATGCTCAGAAGTGGCTTTTTCCCCCTTTTTTTTGGCCCACCACCCCTTTTTTTTTTTTTTTTTTTTTTTTTTTTTAAGTTGGCTGGAAGTGGGGCCCGAGCGGCGGGAATTGGATGCTTGGGATTTGCCGGAGTGAAATCAGTGGGATGAAAAATAATAAGATAATGATTGCGTGTGGGAGAATGACCACCGCACGATCCGCAGGGCTATCAGGATGATTGGTGATTGATGCGCTGCTAGCTTTGGCGTTTTCCCGTATCTACCCCTGTAAACTTATTATCGGTTTATCGCAAATAAGTCCCTGAAATATTATGGAATTACATATTAATTATACGATTGTTTAGAAAATTCAAAGTAATCATAGTTATTTGGTAATCATGGATGTGAGGTATTAATTACTATTTTCATGTTTCATCTAGTCATCTTTTTTTTTTGCTTAAATTAAAAAGTGTTAATATGTTGTGTTATTCATTAATGTGGTGGGAGAGATATTATTTTTTGGATCAAATACTAGCGGCCGTGGTCTCTCAAAATTAGGCACAATTCCAAGGGGCCTAAGTTAGACTCTTATGCATTATTTATTTCAGAATTAAGATTAAAGTTAATCTCAAAATCAATATTAAAATATAAAAAAATAATTTGATCGAATTTTTTGTATTTAAATATTAGTTTGACTAGTAAATGATTTAAATTTTTTTTTACCTTTATATTTTAAATATATTATTTATTAATATTTGAATAAATAAAAATAAGAATAATATAGTAATTTAATTTTTAAAATAAATAAAAAATAGTCGGATTATCCTTTTAGTATCTAAATAATATGTCGATCATAACAGGATGATCATAAACCGTAAATGATGCCCAACAGACCAGACAAAGACTATATGGGCCTGTTTGGTTTGGGATCAGGGACCGGGTCAGCATTTTTTAGAATTTTTTTTTAATCTTGTGAAATTAATATTTATTTTTATATTATTATTAAATTAAATTATTATAAAAAATTAAATAGTTTTTTTGAGCTTTAAATTATTGAAGTCTTAATTTTAATAAAAAGATATTAGTTTACAAAAGTGATTCATTAGTCTTGACCTTGACCTTGACCATGACCCCGTTCCAAACAGACCCTATAGGTTTGGAAATTTGGGCTCCAGGGTGGTTTGAAATATTTTTGAATTTTTTTGCGCGAACCCCTCCTTAGAAGTTAATTTAACCGATTTGACACTGCACACATTTAGCTAATCTTACAAGGGTAAAACAAAAAATAAAACAAAAATGTGCAAAAAAAATAATAAAGTTTAGAAAAATTCACCAAAAACTTATGAAATTTTTTAAAATTCTCGATTAGCTCTTCATATTAATTTTTTTTTTAGTTCTCAAAATTTCTAAAATTCAAAAGTAATCTCTTGAACAACTAATTTTGTTAATAAATATGTAAATTTATCATTATTCATAAATATTTTATCTTATATATAAATAATTTAAATAAAATATTCATTAAATTTTTAAATTTCAGTCAAAATATTTTGATTTTGAACTAGCAGCAATATATTGACTAAAAATTCAATTTCACACATAAAATTATATTATATTTAAATTTATATTATTTCCATTTCGCAATTACAAGTTAGTTTAATGGGTCAAAAATGAACTGATTCAAATATTGGGAATGCATTTTATTTTTTAAATATTTTAGGTAATTTTCTCCAACAAATATCTATTTAATATTTTTTTAAAATAGATGGCTATACATTATTTTCATATTTTTTTTATTTTTAAAAATTTAAATTTAAAGTATAATTAAAATATTTTAAAAAAAATTGTTCTAATCAAAACAGAATCGGTTTCAGCAAAAATGATCGAAATGCATCAATTTCGATAATATCAAAATTAATATTAAAATTAAAACTTAAAATCTTAATAATTATGTATAAACTAAAGTATATAAAGAATAATAAAATTACATATTTATCTAACATGTTAATTGCTATTTCAAAAAGACGAAGATCGGATTAAATTTTTCAGAAAATTTTATAAGTTTTTGGATAACTTTTCGTTGAAAACGACTTGAGCTTGATCCGTACCCGCAGATGGACCAAAGGACCACTTTAAAAATTATTTTGATTATTAATTTTAAATAAATCAAGGACCATAATCGGACTTGGACCGGATTGGCCCGGCCCGAACAGAAGTGCTGCTCTACTAGTACACCAATTACTCAACACTTACGACTTAATACGTCATTACCCACCATCCAATCTCCACCTAAGTGTCGGTCGAGCTGGCCGCACCCTTTTCCACTCCCGAAGCGCCACGTGGAAACCAGCACGGAGGGCACGTGGCACCGGCCCTAACCCTAGCGTCCCCTCCTCCCAGCCCTATACCCGACCGCCACGATACCGGCGACTCGGAGAGCACCGCCTCGCAAACCCTCGCCGGAGAAAAAGCTCGCGCCCAGATTCCGGCCAGCAACGTCTCGCCGGAGGTACCCTTCTTCCTCTTGAGACCCGGTCGCCCCCAATTTCCGTCGTGGATTCGGAATTGGCTTCAGTAGTTTCTTCTTTCAGGTACTGTGGCATGGGGTCCGGAGAGGAGCCAGCCGCACCGGCCAAAGCTTCAAAGAGTACTCCCCCTGCCGCCGCCGTACCCGCTGCGGCGCAGGAGACGCCGTCCACGCCAATGTATTCTGAGTGGGGACCCCCGTTGCAGGTTAATACTCCGAATATTGTAATTTCTTTTCTTTTTAAAGTTTTCTTGTTTAGGATTTGGAGTAATCTGCTGTGCATTTTTTAAAAAAAACAGGCATTTTACAGCACTGGAGCCGGAGCTCCGCCGCAGGCGTTCTTCTCGCCTCCCGTGGCCGGCTCGCCGTCGCCGCACCCCTATATGTGGGGAGGCCAGGTTTTTTTCTAGTTTCTCAGTGTCTGGTTCAGTTAATGCTAGTTCTTGCTGAAAGTTGCCTGTTTTGTTCTAAATTCAGCACTTGATACCTGCTTATGGCACTCCGATCCCGTACTACGCGCACGGCGGGATGTATGCTCATCCCTCCATGGCTCCGGTAAAATTTCTGAATGCTATAGTTGCTTTTTTGGATTGCTTTGTTGATACTGATGGTGTTGGGACGGGTGTTCCAGGGGACGTCGTATCCGAATGCTGATGCAGAGGGTAAGGAGCAGGGTTCGGCGAAGAAGGCGAGAGTGGGTTCTGGGAGTGGGGCTGATGTAGGCCCTGGTAAGTCGAGCGATGGAGGCAAGGCCACCTCTGGTTCTGCCGATGAAGATGCTACTCAAAGGTGCTTCATTTGGACTTTCTGTTCTATTCGACTTGTTTTGGTTCTCTGCTTAGTCTTGAGTTTGTTGGTTCTTAAAATAGTGAATACGACGGCTCATCAGATGGAAAAGATGAAAGTGATGAACTGAAGGTACGTTCAACTCCAGGCAATAGTGTGCCTTTACTTAGATGTGTATCTTAATAAACATGTTGTTTCCATTTTAGCCTTAGATGCAGCTTTAGAAAAATGATTTTTAGTTTCATAATGTGACAGATAAATCACCACCAGAGAGGAAAAACAGAAACAAGACTTCTAAAATGGAAAACAGGCATCAAAGTAGCAGCCAAAAATATGAAATGGATCCATACTGAAAATTGAAACAGAACAAAAGTAATAGAAACTGGAAATGCTTGATTTCCACTTACATGTCTATTTTCCATTTTGTGTGTCTGGTGAATATTTATGTGGTTGCTTGCTGTGCGACAGAAGCTGCCTTCTTTTTCTTTTGCTTTGTTGCTTTTTATCTAGATGGAGTTTGATTTCTGTTGCTTTAATTTTTGTCTTTTTATTGTTTTCAGAGCTTTGGAACTAAAAAACGCACCAGTGGTGCATTTGCAGATGGTATGTTGCTGATAAGAATTGTTGTTTAGTCTTGCTACTTGCCATGGGACAATTCACATTCTTGTGGGATTTGGCAGGAGAGGCATCACAGCCTGTTACTACTGCCCAATGCAGTAGCACCACAGAATCATCTTATAGTGGGAAGGGCCAGCCTGCTAGCAAACTTCCTGTTTTAGCCCCAGGAAGAGCTGTGCTACATGCTCCTGCGACGAATTTGAACATAGGGATGGATCTGTGGAATTCTTCTCATGCTGATGCAGCACAGAAGGCTAGGTCCAATGCAGTTAATATTGCACCTGCAATGGCTTCATCTACTGTGATTGGACAGAAGGGAGCAATACCGGAACAACAATGGATGCCGGTAAGGCAAGGTTCTCTGCTGTGTCATTGATTAAAGTGGCAGTTATATGTTGTAGTAATAAGGCTGTCATTTTGGTATGTTCTCCATTAAGTTCAATTTTCATAATTTGATTCTATGTTCGATTGCCTCGAGTTCTCTACTAATATCTTATCATTTTTCCATGGCACACACTTTTTCAATGTTCTAGCATATCATCTAACATGGCACATGCTTTTTCTCAGCTTTCATGCAAATGTCCTATCCATTTTTCAGGATGAACGTGAACTGAAGAGACAAAAAAGAAAGCAATCTAATAGGGAGTCTGCAAGAAGGTCAAGATTAAGGAAGCAGGTATGCTTCCTTTGCATGCCATGGACATTGCCTGCAATTATACTGTTTCAACCAAAATTGAGTATAGAAAGATGTGTGTGCATATATACATCTGTCTAGCATTTGGAATTCATAAAACAATCCTATTAAGAGGCTGTCAGCAATACTTGTCGGAAAAGAAAAGACAAGTTAACTGTAAACTAGTAAGATTGAGGTTCCTTGTGGAGGACAGTGAAAAAATAGAGCATGTTCTAAAAATTTGCTAGTATGTGCTAGTGTTGAACAGTTGAGTGGAGCTTTAACCATTATTTACATAAATCTGAAGCATTTCATTGATTATCAGTTTCAAATGAGGAAGCTACACAACTTGATGCTTTTAAGACTGAAATGGTTCGCAGACAATTTGAGATATAATCTACAATGGACTAGCATCCAGCGAACTGAACTCAAACTGATTTGAAGATCAGAGTTAAATGAGTCAAAAGTATGGTATATGGCACAATAATATAGCAAAAGACGCAGATAGCGGAAGAGTTAATTGAGCGATTATAGTCAGGAGTAGACATCATCCGTGGATCATGGAAACACTAATCAAACTACTAGGAGTGTGTGACTATGACTAGATTGCTCTAAGCTGGAAGACTGATTGCAAATTTCTCGATTGGTATGCACCTCCCCTTTTCCTTATGGAATAGAGATGGGTAAAGTTCATATTAAGTTGCTTGCAAACAGTGTGTGAAATTCAACTAATGCACTGTGTCCTAGTGGATTTAAAAAATGGGGTGATGGTGCAACAGGATATTGATCATATTGAGTTACTTGTGTGCCCTAATGCTATTTGCAGCTGTTTTACTCCTTGTAATACTCTTGCTTGATTGCTGGGCTGCCTAGTGCCCAGAAACTTTTTCTTTTTCTATTACGATAAGTTGGCATATTTCAGCACTTGATATATTGCCTTAAGTTTTAAAATCATTAACACTGAAAACTGTCAGTGCAATCTAATTGGCTGAAACAACCAAGATAGTTAGTCTTAAGGCTTGTTTGGATGCTTTCAAAAAAAAAAATCCTGAGGAAATCTTTTCCTGGCAATTGGAGTTGCATGCACCAAACAATTCCTATGGCAATTCTTATGGATGCTACTAACAAAAGTAGGCGGGAGTATTAATGGTGGGAGGGGGGCTCATTCAATCTAAAATTCCATAGGAATTCTAAAAAGAAGTCTGACCTCTTTTTAATTTTCCAATGGAATCACATGATTCCAATGGAATTTGGGACCTCAGAAAGTGGTACCAACCATTTAGGAAAGTTTTCTAGATGGGAAATAAACTGTAAAATCCCTCAATCCTATGGATTTTGGGGGTATCCAAGTGGGCCCTTACTCTTTGTTCCCCTGAAACTATTTCTTTGGAGCTTCATGATAGTTGGAAAACTTGTTCTTGCTTAAGAATCAGCAAAAACAAGTAGCTTTAAGTGTGTAACTTTTTCCCAGAGTGTAACTATTTTTCCTGTATCACAATTGTATCTTTTACTTCATACAAGGAGAGTTGCAAACTGATGAACATATCAAAGATGAATTAGGATGTAGTTCTTCCAACAAATAGTAATTAAAATGTCTGCAAGATTGTATGCCTCTAAAATCTAGGTTGTTCAAGATAATTGTGTCATTCTTAATGTGAATCTTGTACATTTCGTGTTAGAGGACATACAAGATTTCTGATGGCAGTTTATGCAAGTTAAGTTCAGGTACCTGTTTTTTCACTTGGTAACCGAGTGGGGATTATATTTAGAGAAGGAAGAAAGGCTGTAACTGCATCTCATTTTCTTTTTAGTTTCAGAAAACCTATAGCCATGGTACTTTGTGGTACTGTGAAGAATAATAGTATTATCTGTTAATTAGTGTACTAGATATGGAGAAGCCTTGGGGAAAATTGAAATCAAATTCATTTATAGTATTAGATCCATGTTTGTGTGGTGCACGATGAACAAATTTGGCATATTTGACATATTTGCAAGATAGGAAAGAAAACTAGGTGGCGTAAACTGTTTCAATTTTCCTATGCATTTTTTCAAAGAAACTCATGCAGTTTCCTGTAATTTTATGATCATTTGATGTTTTATCCTTTCATGACAAACAATGCCTTCTTACTTTATTATTTTGAGCCAAGTAATTGCATATTTGGAAGAAAGTTTACAGTTGAGTTTTTTTTCTTGTTTTTTGCACATATATTTTGTGTTGCTACCGACAATCTGTTTCAACTATGGTAATTTATTTGATGGACTTTGTCAATAATGATTTGTAGACTATCAAATGGAATACTCGTTTGTTGTGTTGTTGTATATGAGAAGGAGAATCAAAGCTTGATTTTTCTTATCCTGGACCCTTGATGACTTTTGAGCAGAAGGCAGAACTTTGTATGTATAAGCCATCCTAGTGTTTAATCTGTCTTCGCATGAATTTTCATCTGAATCTATTTGCTGACTTATTTTGTTGAAAGACGCTCCAAAGGAATTTCCTATTACTTGGAGGATCTCAACTTTCAAATCACAAAGTCAAATATCTTAAAGAGTGAACCAGAAGATAAAGTGAAGAAGAGGATGGCTAGGATTTGCATTTTTTTATTTGGTTTCAGAGATGTGGCATGGCCAAGAATTATCTGGTTTTTGTAGGTGTAGGAACTTGATTGGAATAGTGGTGATCTTGAGAAAGATGAACAAGAAGTGAGCATTTGGACATCCACAATCTAGAGACAATATATATGTATTTCTAGTTACATGACTGGAACAATATTGAACAAAGAGAAGTGTGTAAAAGATAAGGATAATACTTACATGGCGTGTTTGTTGGATAAGAAATGTGAACTACATGGTTTAGTTGCTCTAGAGTCTAGAGTCTATACAATTGGGAAAAACAAATAAAAATATTAGGAAGATAAGGATATTAAGTGATTGTAACTCTCCCCTCCTGTAAGTGGTGGCACTGTTAATTCATAAATACATCAACTAAAATTGAGTTTGTAGGAGAAAAGAGGAGACAAAAGCAGAGTGACATTTGGTTAGCTGCAAGGCTATTTAATGTGAAGTTTGATCCAGCTATGTCAAACTTGTCACGGGAGCTAAATTTTGAGAGGCAAAGCGGGTAAACAATGGGGACCCTATTATAGTCTGTTGTGAGCTATTAGTGACTTTTCTTGAGCTAATGAAATTCCTTCCTTTGCCTATATATTTCAGCCGCTATCATAGGGAAATAGAATGTTATGTTTACATTTATTTACTCCTTTTGGATAGGAAAATATGGATGTCCTTGTAGTAGTGGTATTCTAAGCATTTTTTGTTATGTGGGCAAAAAAACCATGAAGCCAAATGATGACGCACATTACAATTTATGTTTCTTGTGATGATTTTGTTCTACTGCAATTATTTTGATAATAACAATAATCCCTTCATTTTGACTAAAACTTATTAAAGTTAGCCTGCTTTCTTTCTTCAATGTATTGATTACTATGGTTGACTTTAGTTGAATCAATTCATGATGGCGTTACTGCCTTTTCCTTTTCCGAACTTGTTGGTTTTTTATATGCATTTTGTTGGATAACCATCTAGGCTGGGGGATCTGACCTGGATGTCTCTTCTTTTCTTTTTACCAGCAAGAATGTGAGGAGTTGGCAAAGAAGGTTGAGCAACTAAATGGGGAAAACAGTGCTCTTAGAAATGAGATTGATCAGCTAAACAAAACTTGCAAGGATCTGGAATCAGAAAATGCATCCATAATGGTTTGTTCCCCTTCAATTCAATATTGCGTCCAACAAGTTGGCATTTCATTTCTTATCCGAACGACAAACTAATAAAAACTAGATTAATAAATTGAAATTTGTCAAAGTTCTCTGCGTTATCAAACATTTCATGCAACTTAAAAATTCTCAAATAGTCGAATGTCTGGAGCACTGTTAAGCAGATAAAACTTATTTCTTTCTGTGCTGGTTAACATGGTCTGCTCAAACAGGAGGAGCTAAAACGTTTGTATGGACCCAGCATAGTATCCACTGTATTCCAAGGTGTCAATGGGGATTCATCTAACATGTCAACAGTTGATGGTAAAGGCAGTGGTCAGGTTCATTTATAGTCCGTTGATGGGATAATCAGAAAACTCCAACAATTATGTTAGTTCCCTGGTAAACACAAGTGTTTCTTTTTCCCCTTCTGATTTCCGGCAGTAAATGACCTGAGAACCCTAACAAATTTGAAGATGATATATGAAGAAAGAATACTCTTGTATACAAAGGTAGTGTATTTCATGGTGTTGACTAAGTAGATAATATGGCAGTTTTTTTTTTTTTACTTTTTTTTATCAGCAAGGTGTGAGATTAAGTAGTCACCGGAGGGAGTCTTTGCTTGCTTTTTTTTATTGGAGTTGCTTAACTTTATGAAGGAAGTTAATTATCTTTCAGTGTAGTGATTGCAAACATCTATTTTCTGAGTTACACTGATGTTAAAAAGTGTTTTCTTTAATCCATGAATGTTTGGAGTTAGATCAACTTCAAGCGGGAGATCGGATAATTTCATGCAAGTCTTTGATTTGTTAAACTTCTAATGCAGGTTGTACCAAAGATGGGACACTTGATATGTATATTAGATTTTAGGGAAAATTACTAATAACCCCTTAAAATTTCAAATATCCAAAAAGCTCTTCTGACTTTTAAAATTTCCAATAATTCCATATTATATGATAAAAAGTCAATGATATAAATAATTATAGGAAATAATAAAAAGATAATATAAACATACGTTGTTTCTAATGAACATAAAATTTTATGCATGATTAGCTACATTCAAATGTAAAAAAATTACGTGGTGCATAAATAGAAGAGCAGGAGTAATTGAAAATTTTTAAAGTTAGAGAGGGGATTGCTGTTAAGCTAGAAAATTTCCAAGAGATTATTGGTAATTTTTCTTGATTTTTTTTATTGGTTAATATATTTATTTAAAGAGTTTTTTTGTATATAACTCCTGAAAAATAGTTAAATTACATATAATTTTTATTTTATTTTTTTAATAATTGCGTGTAACTTCTTTAGGTCCAACTGATTCAGAAAAAGGGTTAAGTATGATTGAGTTAAGAGATAAAACATTCATTTTACTCTTTAAATTAATATATTCCCTCTCAGTGTTAAAAGCAATATTACGCATGCGAAGAAAATAAAATTTTTATTTAAATTTTTAAATTTAAAACTTCTGTTTTAGTTGTAGTTATTGGTGAAAAAATTTGTTCAAATTTTGTTTTATCCTTTCCTAATTTTACTGTATTTTGAAAGAATTTTTTAATGGGTATAATAGGGTGTTTTAGTTTTTTTTATTATAGTTGTTGGAAAATATGCTTAATATATTTTCTTTAAAAGATAACTTTTTTAATTCAAAGATTTAAAATCTCATTAAAAATTATAAAAATTATATGTAATTATAAAAATTAAGAAAATTATACATAATTTAACTATTTGTTAAAGGGTTATAAGTAAAAAAAAAAAAAAAACTCTTACATGAAAGGAAAGGATGCTGCCGGAGTCGAACACACCCAATTTACGAGTTTGACACGTATAAACAAAGTCAACCGAGTCAACGACATTCGGTGCTCTGATATTGGATAATTGGAACCTCTCAAAATTTTGAGATAACTTTTTTAACGAATATGTAATTAGTCAACTTTTCAAGGGCATACGCATAAAAATTCCTTCTTTGTTTCAATTATATGTTTGAGTTGTAATTTCAAATTCGGAACAAACTCGATGATGCACCAAACTAAATTATTTAAATCAAAAAATAAAAATCTTACTGAGTCAATGAGAATAAACGAGACTACATTTTTAACGAATATGTAATTAGCCAACTTTTCAAGGGCATACGCATAAAAATTCGTTGTTTCAATCACAATTGCCAGAGAACTCTCGGTGATTTTTTTACAGTTTTTTTTTTACAAATAGATGAAAATACGATTTTATAGATCGTAATCTAAAGAACTTGGCGTCCACAACAAAATCATTAACTGTTAACCTATAAAATTATTGTCGGCTGAGTCAGAACATTTAATGTTATTATAAATCATAAAATTAATTATTAAACAGCAAGGCATCACATACAAGTCGCAGATTCCAAGTGTAATAATTTTTTTTTTTTAGAATAATCACATCCAAGTTCCTGAAAATTGTAATGTTATATATGAATTCCTAAAAACATTAATTATTTATAGGTCCTGACAATGTCGAGTTTCTTATAAAACAAAATCTTTCGAGCGATCCTAATTATTGAATCACAAAGTAGGAATTTTACAACGATATTTGTCTTAAAAAGCAATAATTTTGGTATTTTTTAAAATTTTTTTTTTAAAAAAATTATTTTCTTGAGGTTTAAACTAACATCGGGAATTAATGTGTATGAGTTTGGCTAATTTTGGAGATTTACATGTAATTATTGATTTCAAGAACTTATATTAAATTATTGCATGGACTAATATGTAATTATCCTTTTTAATCCTTGCTTGTTTTTTCTAATCCAATCTAGGATACAACATTTTATTGAAAAATTATGAGCTTGGACTTCGCATTTCAAGCCATTATTATAAATTAGGGATCATAATCCACAAATTAGGCAAACTTGATGCTATCAACCTCCAACTATGTTCTCCCTCCATTTTCCATCATCCATTGCTCTCTCATCTCTGCTTCTCTTCTTCTTCTCCAACCTCTGGATCAAAAGGCTATTCAAAGAGAAGCCCAAGAACACGAACAAGGCGGCTCCCAAGCGCCGGGCGCCTTCCCGGTGATCGGCCACCTTCGTCTACTAAGAAGCCAGAAGCCGTTCCAAGTCTTGCTCGGGAGATCGCCGACAAGCTCGAGCCACCCGCATGCTCGTCATCAGCAACTATGATGCTGCCAAGGAATGCTTCACCACCGAGGACATAGCCCTCGCCGGCCGCCCCGCGAGCGCCGCTGCCGAACTCGTTGTCTACGACCGAGCCGTCCTTGGCTTGGTTACAAGGTGGCCATCTTCGAAGTCCTCTCTAGCGCGCGGATGGACGAGCTCAAGCATTTGTGGTAGGCAGAGATCAAAACGAGCATCGACGAGTGCCGTGTGCTGTCCTCCGGCGACCTCCACTGGCGACCGGCGCTTGGTTTGGCGACCTCAATTACAACAAAGTCCTCCATGGCCGGGAAGCGGTACGTCAACTCCGGCAGGGACTCGGCTGAAGCCTGGAGGTTCCAGCGGTCGGCCGTCAAGTGCTTCCGGCTCTTCAGCGCCTTGATGCCGTCGGATGTGTTTCCCTTTCTCCGCCGGTTTGATTTTGGCGGGAAGAAGATGGTGATGAAGACCGTGTTCGGAGAACTCGACGCTATTCTGAGTGGGTGGCTGGAGGATCACAGGGAGAGGTGGAGGAGGAGGAATGGCGGTGAGGTTTGCGGCGAGTGTGATTTCATGGAGGTGATGATGGAGGCCGTGGAGGAGGACGAAGAGTTCAAGCAGTTTGATCGGGATATTGTCGTCAAAGCTACTTACGTGGTATGTTGTGAATGAAACTGATTTTCAAATACTAATAATACATGCGTTGATCTACAAATAGCACGAGGGATTATTTACAAGAACTCCTTTTAAGTATTACATATACAAATTATTTCCCTTTTTTTGTCAGAAACTCCCCCTAGCAAACTGGTATTTACAGTCTACTTTCCTCTCTGAAGGCTATCATCATCGGCGACAAACACGACGACGACGTTCCTACCATGGACACCCGCTCTACTGCTAAACTACTGGAGAATCATGCAGAAGGTGCAAGCCGAGTTGGACAAGCAAATTGGCGAAACGGGCTCCCCATCGACAACGGTCAGATGAAGAAACGCGTCTACCTTCAGGCCCTCATCGAGGAGGCGTTCCGGCTGTGCACGGTCGGCCAACAGACGGTGCCCCACCGAGCTGTGGAAGAATGGCAGATAGCCGGGTACCGTGTCCCTGTGGGGACATTTGTAGAGGTGAACATCTATAAGCTGCAAACAGACCCAGAGCTCTGCCCCCGTTGGAGTTCAAGCCAGGGAGGTTTTTGACAGGGAAACAAGTAGGAGTCGATGTTCGGGGTCAGCACTCACGAGTGCGTCTACTGCAAGCGTTTGATGTGCAGACGTGGGGAAATAAACTGGTGGAGTTGGATCAAGGGCTAGGCTTGGTCAAGTACAAGACTTTTGGAGGTGTTGCTCAGTCCTCAAGTCTCACCTAGGGTTTACCAGGAATAGAACAAGCATATCTGTCTGTCTTATAGAACAAACAATGTAGAATTGTCACATGCTTTATAGGCAAACTGGAACTGGAACACGAGTCCATTCAACAATTACAACAGCAGAAATGTTTAATGCAGTAACCACTGGTAGTCCTCGTGATTCAAGAACTGGATGTGGTGATGTAGGACACGACCACAGTAATATCATCAAGTTTGCCCCCATAATAGCGATAGCCAGCGTCCTGAGCTGCAGTTGAAAATGGCGTTTGCCTATTTCTGTCCTGTGCTCGCTGGCGAGCCAATGCTGCAATCTTCTGCGCCGTCACTTGAGGCCCCAGACCGGCCCGAACAGTGTGGACAACAACTGCAGTAACCTCATTGTTGTACAAGTTATCGAAAAGGCCATCTGTTCCTGCAATGATGACATCACCTGATACCACAGGGAAGGAGAATACCTGCTTGGATTCAAGCAAAGGAAAATTCATTTTTTAATGAAGCAGACAAAATGAATAATCATTAAGTATAAATACCATTAACTTCATTGTCGCACACGGGTACATCATTCTGATTCCAAAATGGTTGTATATCCAAAATAATTGGTGTACCGGTACTTCTTTCAACCATTTTACCATCACATTAAGACTAGCATTTAGGGGACTAGTTGACAGGAACAAAAACAGAATTCCAAATGAGCTACTTCAAAAATATCCTCGCATCTTAGTATCAGTTCATCTGTTTATTGCAACAAAGAAACTTAGGACCAAGCATCAACCCCAACTGGTAACCTAGAAAAGTCTTTGGTCATTTGTACAAGTCAGAAACAAGTATGCAGTCCTCAAGAAAAATTAAATTTGAAAATCCAAAAAAATTGAAACATTGATAAATACAATAACTGCTTCCCGACTTTAAACTACTAAGGATAAAAGACAAATCACTTATTCAAGAACAACACTGTTATGAGACCAGGTATTGAGAAAGACGACGACGTGGAATCTGTACTTTTCGTGCTGCGGTTCTCGTGTCTAATTGCTCATAAAATGCCTTAGCAGAACAAACAGCTTCATTGTTTCTTAAAGATCATTATATGCAATACAGCAGTAAAGAATGGACAAGTGGAGAGCACTACAGCCTCAACTTACCTGTGCAGAACTAGGGAGATCACTGCCATTACCACTCTCAAGTTGGTATGTGAAATTAAAATCATGTTGCTGTACAGGTGATCGGAAGACAGTGCACCCATCTCTGACAACTATGAAACCACTATCACCTAGGTTGACAGCATGAATTCCCTATAAGACAAGAAAATAAACATGGAACATTAGAAATTATAAATAATAGCAGATAAAGATGAAAATTCTTAAAAAGTCCTAGCCAGAACTTGAAACATATTTTAGATACAAATAATATGATACATTTTCGAGAGCATATTTTGTCAATATAACAATTTAGAAGGATATAAAAACATTTAACTAGGATAAATACTAACTCTTCCAGTAAATAGAACTGATATATGCACTTCCCAATCACTGTATTAGATCCCCTTGAATGAACTTTTTCGGGATATTAAACACCATAGATAAAGACCGTGGGCTTTCTAAAATCAGGGATCAACAAAAGGAAGTAGAACATGGCATTTGTAGGACAGCGTAGAAAAATGGGTTTCTAGAAGCCACAAAGTACATTAAATTTGTCATGACGCAATTTGGTCCTCTAAAGACTGTACTGTCCGTGTGAAAGGTTCAAAAAGAACACAAGTCCTTGAATGGCACAATGGCTATTACAGCAGGCTTGCAAACCATAAAACACAAGGTTCTACCTTTTCTAGATTTCATGATTAGCACATGGAGAAAGTCATGAATAAGAGTTAACAACCAAGATGCTCCTTGCTTTAAAAAAAGTTAACTACCAATTGTTAACGGAACATTTTCCTTCTGCTAGCAGAATAACTAGTGCTGAGTTCAGATGAACTGGAGTTTAATATGATTTCATGCCAGAGCAAAAGACCAAAGAATGTCTTGTAAACTTCTTATAAAAACATTTTGATAATGAAACACACCCTCAGAAACATAGCCAATACAGGAAACAAGATTCTACATAGAACAGATTTATTATTAAGCATGTTTAGCAAATCAGCAATCACCACCTCACCATCAATTGAAGATATACACAAGAACAAAAATGTATGCAAGATTAAAAGCTATTGGGAATTGATGGACATACACAATAGATAGAACAAGAGGTATAACTCGAGCCAAGATAGGAGCAATGACATACCTGATCCGTAAGTGCTATTATGCATGCTGTTGACGATCCCCTAGCTTTTGTGCTTGAGTAAGCTTTTTCCAAAACCCTTGATGGATCAATTGACCCCTTTGGCTCTTCTTGAATTGCACTCACTGAATTTGACATAAGCTCTCTAGCATATTGTCCTGCATCAACACCGACATCTGCCCAACCACCAACACCATCGGCAACACCAATTGCTTGCTCGTTAACACAGATAAAATGAGCATCTTCTCCACCAGTCTCCTCCTTATCTGGGTGTGGTAGGTAGCATGAACCAGAAAGAAGCTTCAACGATCTATGAACCATAGTTTTTCTGCAACCAGAAAAAACACTTCGATAGTCTAGAAAAATTATTTACCACTTACTTTGTTTAAGTGGATCCTTGAGTGACTAAGTCAACTTAGCACATAAAGAAATGGATAAACACATTGTTGTCAAATAGCAAACAAAAGTTATTTTAGATGAAGAGCTAAGTCAATAAAACTATATAATTCACTGCAAATGCAGTATGGACAAGTAAACGTTTAGAAAAAATAAAAGAAGAAAGTAGCATACCTCAATGTACTCTATGTAACTATGAAAGGTACGAAATTAGCAAAAACTCAACGGAATAGATAATTATTTTCATGATGTTATACTCTTCTACCTACTGATTATTCAATAAACACAGCGCAGAAATAAAAGCATATTGATCATCAAGCACTCTGACCCCTTGCTGTGGAAGTATTGAGTAGCATATTTCATAATTTCTACACAATTTAATAGAGAAATCATGCATAAATCCATCGGACACGACACGACAAGATCTGATAAACATAATCAACCAAAAATCTTACTGGTCAGAGGAAATCCCCTGGTCCTCAACCTGCTCTTCCCCTGATGCCCCATCAAAAGAAACATCAGAAGCAGCTCCGGCCGAGTACCCTGCACTGCAAGAACCATCAAAACCCTTTGAAACATCAGAATCCCAAAAAGGACCAGATTTCCAACTCCTCCCAGCAGCATTTGACCAGTAACACCTGTAAACCATGTTCTTCCCCCATGGATCTCTATTCTTCAAGCTCCCACTTACTCTCCTGCAGCAATCAAGCCCCTTGTAGCTATACCTAACACCAGCCCTCGCCACAAAGCCACACATCCGCCCATCCTTCTCGCTCAAAGCTTCCAACTTTCCGGCGCCAAATTCAACTCCGCGGGACAAATAATTCAACGAAGACATCATATTTCTTCGAAATAGACCAAGAGAATGGCAAGACGGCATCTTAAGCTCGCAGGCAGAGATGGATCGATTGAGGAATCAAAATCCAGCTCCAAAAGCGTTGTAGCGGAAGAAAAATCATTGCTTTGGGCGCAAAGACAAGTGGGAAAAGGAAATTATGGAAGAAATTAAGATCGAGGCAATGAAAGACGAAGATTGAACGAGGGAATTAGGATTTGGGAGCTGAAGAGGATGATTTCGGGAGCCCTTTTGGGGTGCGGACCAGAAACCCTAGACGGGATTGACAAAATGTGGGAAATTTGATCCCTCCAGCTTCAAAATGCGCACGCGGAATTTGCGCAACGCCGGGTCCCCTCGTGGAGTACAAGATCTCGTCCGTTCACAGTATCTCGGGATCTAAACAAGCGGATCTAGATTTTACTAATTATAAAAGCCCAAAGGATCGCATTGTAAAAATCAACATCTTTTCTGGTTTTTAGGGGAAATGAAATCTCACAAAATTTACCCAACAAAACAAAAATACCCAAATCCTCGGATTTTACTTTGCTATAAATATTGGCTCTTGGTGCGTTTACGTTGCTGCGAGAAGGCAAAAATTTGAAAATCTTAAATTTGCAACACAATGAAAAATTAAACCAAAAATTTACAAGATTCTGATTTCCAGCCAATTTGGTTAGAAATCATAACCCTTGAGATAAAGACAATTTTTCAAGATTAAAAATCCCTTGAAACAATAATCAAAGTCTAGTTCTCTTCCACTTTTTGCTCGATCAATCACACAATCACAAAACGGAATAAAAAACACAACATATTACTCTACTTCACTAGACTCGCACTGCATTTTAGTTGACAAAACACAATCCAACCGGTTCATATGCTAATCGAACACAAATAGAAACCTATTAGAACTTTCCAACAATGGCATCACAAGCTTCAAACTGATTCCTTTCAAACAACTACAAGCTTATATATATGTGCCCATTAGAAGACTAGAATGAACCATAAAATTGATATAAGGGTGTCTTGCTTAATGGGAAAAATGATCCTAAGTCATACATTCTTGTGTCCAGAGATGGAAGAGAAGATCATGGATCATGAAAGCATTTATCAAGCATATTCTCCCTCGGCAAACTTGTTCTCTGGATAAAACACAGCAACCACTGCGTTACCACCAAATTTTCTCCCATTCAGCGCTTGTCGGGCTTTGGTGGATCCGTCTGTGTCATCATATTCTAAGAATACCTGAAAAGAAGTACTAGGAGTTACCAGAGATAACAGAATAATAACAACAGATGGAATCAATTTTGGCATTGACAATAACTACCCTGCGCTTTAAGGCTTATATATCATTTGGGTAAACTAAAGGCCAATGGTACATGACTATCTAATTTTAAAAAATCTGGCAGAATGAAATTGTTATTTTAATCCAAAAAACAAATATTGCTAGCAGTATAAACACTAAAGGAGTATATATGGTAGAATTATTATAATTGCAGCTAACCTTCCCAACACCAGGAGAATCTCCATCTGGCCCAGGCCGAGGGATGACAACTTTCACCAATTTACCTGCAAAAAGAGCTCAGTATTAGATTTAGCGAAGGTCCAATAGAAAATCTACTTCTTATAGGTCATTTGAGATTAAGGTCATATTAGTACCATATTTCTCGCCTTCACCACGCATGTCTTCTATTATATCTTCGTATTCCTCATCATCCTTCAGTTCATCTGCATTAATTGCTTGTGTTAAACACACAACCTTTGTTGGAAGGGAACCAGCCTGGTAGACGAGTCTCTGCAAAAATTTGGAAACACACAAATAGGGATAAATCAGCATGCACTACAAGCGGACATGCAGCTAACTGAGAACTACTACTCATCACTAAGGTCATAATCAACAAGTCAAAAAGATTATTGTGGGGGGTGGGTTGGAGGGAGGAGAATTAGAAAGATAAAAAAACCGAAATAGCATAATATTACACTTTAGAAATCACATGAAAAGCAGAATATTTAAGTGGAAGTTGAACCTGCAAATTTATATTGAAGCGAAAAAAAATTTGAATGCCATAATATTCGGTAGGAAAAAATATGCAAATTAAGATCCCTGCCAACAATGCAATATGCTTCCATGGGGTTAAGTTTCCATTTCAATATGCAATATCAAAAACTAGCCTAAATGAATAGGATAATTTGACAGATACAAAAACCAGAGAGATATCAAGTTCATCAATATATGGATTCATGCTGTGATCCCAAAGATCAAAGACTCACATTGCATCCAACAATAAAATGTCAGAGATAACAACAGCTGAAAATACATAAATGTACATATTGATAGTAGTTGCAAGAACAATAGTATTCAGATGTGTTTCCTAGTCCTCCTATCCTATGAGTTGGTCTAAACTAAGCTTTTATGTTTCGGCTGAAACTGACCAAACTCGCAACATTTTGGTCTAAATTTTGGTTTCAGATTAAAAAAATATATTTTATTCAATTTTATATATTATTCTGATTTCATTAGTTTTATTTAGATGAGATGGTTAAGATATTCATCTTCTATCTCTAGCACCCGGGTTCGAATTCTTGGCTTTACTATTTATCTTTTTTGATATTTTAAGCAATTTTTTACCCAAAAGATTATGTATCTAATAATTTTAAAAGACTGTATATATAATTTTTTTCGCATTTTTGTAAATTTCTAATATTTATAATATTTTTAAATTTGAACTCAAATATAGTCAAACAAAATTTAAAAATAGTTTGGCCAAAACCAAAACAGGATTGTTTCAGCCAAAACATATCAGTTTTGGTGGGTGCTAAAATTAATCCTAAAACCGAAACTTAAAACCTTGGTCTAAACGGAAACTTACTTTTAGTTATATCTTTATCAAGAAGCACCAATATACTTCAAAAGCAATTGTACCAATGAATGTACAGCTATTGATCAAGTGTGTCAAGTACTGTA
Organism: Trichopus zeylanicus subsp. travancoricus; assembly: GCA_005019695.1. NCBI lineage: Eukaryota > Viridiplantae > Streptophyta > Magnoliopsida > Dioscoreales > Dioscoreaceae > Trichopus > Trichopus zeylanicus. The sequence continues at coordinate 1,470,635 of RXID01022204.1, forward strand.
AAATAAACCTAATTTTACATTAACATGATTTATGGAATTGAAGAAAAAATAAAATAGATAAATTTAAAGCACTCATGTGGACAAAAATTAACAGAGTTGAAGAATGTCAAATCAGGTATAATCATACAAAGTAAAAAGGATCCAAATTTACTATAGTGTAATCAAACTATAACAGCAATGTTATTTCTCATGATAACAGTAAGGCATGTTTCCCACTACAGCAGGTTTTTTGCTTGTTAATAGAAAATATATTGTGTTCTGCACTTTACCTGTAGGGCTACCTGTTGCTGCGCTTGCAGTAACACACTCTCTTGCTCTGGTCTAGGCTGAGTCGCACCCTGATTTGCACGTCTAACAGTAAGTGTTTTATCGCCCATTTTGATACCATTGAGAGCTGCACAGGCAATGTCTGTAACAGAGAGGTCTTGGTACACACAGAAGGCATAGCCTTTTGAGTTTCCCGTTTCCCTGTCCTTCACTAGATCAAAACCTCGAAGCGGCCCGAAGGATTCAAGCAGCTCCCTCACCTGAGATTCCGTGAAGTAGTAAGGAAGCCCACCAACAAAAATACGATCAGGCCCTTCAAGGCCACCGGCAGAACCAGGTGTCAATCCAACGGCAGCAAGGTTCAGATTTGGATTTGGTTGGCTGGGACCAAGTGCAGCAGCAAGAGAAGGGTTATAGTCGCTAGGCCTTCTCACCTTTACTGGTGCACCCTGAGTAAGGAAAATATTCATTTTGAGTCACCATTCTTATCACATTCAGACAATTTTACATCCAAAATACCTCAGGTCTTTTTCACTTGATCAGTCATCAAAATCAAGATCAGCATCGTCCTATCTATGGGTTTAAAATCATAAACAGAAGATTTTTATTTATTTTATATGGCATATTATCACAAAAGATTTTCTAAGTGATTCAAAACCACAATTTTTTAAACATCATTATAAACAGGAGATGGTTAACAAAGGATTATTGACAGCTGCGATAAATAAATTATTTGCATCAAGACAATGTTAAAGTCTCCTGCCTTCCTGCACAAAAGATATCTCAGACTAAATAAAGAAAGCTCAAACCTCAAAAATGATGCCATCCAAGGCCATTGCATTACTTGCTTCTTCAACCGATCTCATTTCCACAAAAGCAAACTTCTTTTCATGGTTTATGTACACATTAACAACAGCATCACCTACTCCGATTAAAAACCCAAAAAGGGAATCAACATGTGTTTGGAATTAATATTATAACAAAATAAAATCCAGCCATGCCAAATCATACCTGGGCCAGCAGTATTTCCTCCAATAGCAGACATAACTTGGCTAAAAAAAGTGGCAACTGACTGCAGATAAATAAAAAAGAGGGTTATAAAAGGTAATTAATACCTCAACATGTACAAGGCATTAAGAAATAACAAGATTACCGAAAAACATACAGCACAATTTACAAAGAAAATTGAATAATCAATACAAATGTTCCCAATCAAAAGAGCAAATAAATGCAGAAAAAGAAATCTCGTAGGACATAAAATTTAATCATCATATTGGAAACTAAACAAAATAAGCAGGCTCAGTTCATGGCTTAGAAAATGAAAATGTATATCTCCAAATTTAAAAGAAAATATGGCACATGACTTGGATAAAATATAGTGCATATGATAACAGTAGTATACTATGACAAATTTAAAAATAGAAGTTTGAAACTTATGATCTTTGTCTAAATAAATCCACAATGCAAGCCCTAAGGATAAGTTGGTTTAGATGCTAGCATATGACTTGGGTTCATTAATACATAAACTGGATTCACCAATAACAGAGTATTTATGGAAGATTGCTTGACAAATTGGAATAAATTTGTTTGAAACAAAGGAAGATAGGAATATTGATTTGATCAAAAATTAACTTTACACATAGAAAAACAGAAAATTGCCATTTTCAAGAACTCAAAAATAAAATACCTGGAGATCAGAATGTGAGAAAACATTCTGGATAAAGCATGAAATACAATAAAAACAAATTATTTTTGGACCTGGGCACGCACATGATGATCTGGTTACCATTTTCACCCATATCAAATGCCCATTGTCATTGCAACCCACATGTCAAACTACCGTCCTAAGGTGTAAAAATAAACTATATACAATCAAATACAAAGAATCAATAGACCAAAGTGACATGCAACCAATAACAATAAGCCAGCACCATAGCCCCAACTATATAGTCCATTAAATAATCCAATGCAGAGCAGGCACATGCATAATATATGCCAATGGCAGTGACGATTTTATGCAGTAAGTAAATTGATGTGTTAAATAAAAAAATAACAGAGCTACAAAGAGATCCACATAGAACATGAAATACTGACAACTAAAAATTAAGCAAAGAGAGAACCATAAAGAAATAATAAACTGCATCAATACAGGAGTGCAAATTTACAACAAAAAAAAAAAAAATCAACCTGCTCATTAGCAGTAGGGGAAAGACCTCCAACATAAACACGCCGAGCATGACGAGTTGCCTGTCAGTTAAAAAATTGATTAAAATAATCAACATCCAAATATTGATTGATCCACATGGAATGATTTCCAGATATGTGAATCACACCTGCTGTGTCATTGCCTGCACCGGCATCACAGGGATTGTGGGGAACTGAAGGATGCACAAGGTCAGATGATATGAAAAATTGTATAAGCAAAAGGTCAGATGCTATATTAGTTTAATCAACATGAAATGATACAAACCTGGCCAGGCAAAGTCAGCATATTTGGAAACATTCCAGGCATGGCAGGTGGTGCACCAGTTATCTGTCCTGTAAGTCTAATTACATTAAACAAAGCACAAAAAAAACAATAACTGATTAAATTAAGCTGCAGGAGATATATACAACACCAAGAATGAAAGCCAGCTCTGTAAAACATATGCCTCCAGGACTATCTAAAAAGGAATGACATAATGTTCAAGTAGTAAAGTAGATATTGGCAAGACTACCAAAAAAGAAACAGTTGCCAGTTGAAGACGAACAAGATCCATCAAACCGTTGCTTTCATCCTTGCAAAATAGCTACAGTAGTCGGCTGATACCCATTGGCAGCACAGTGGGACAAGCAGCCCAAAATTGCCTTCTTACGACAACAATATACACAAACAAACAAACAAACACCACAAAGAAAACAACCAAAACTGTGCTCAGTGTCAGAACCAATCACTTTATAAATACATTTAAAAAATAACAGCCCAGTGCCCACCCATGCATTGCAGTTTTGATGCTTGTGCCCAAAAAAATTTAAATAGAAGAATGGATAATCTTTGCTTACCCTATAAACACCATGCATTTTGATAGGATTCGGCCTCATTAAATACCCAAAAAAGACACTGCAACAACAACAAAAAAAAAAAAAAAAACAGTAACAACCAAAGGATGGCAAGTGTACCTGTTGCAGCAGCCCCAGGAAGCATAGCAGCTGCAGGTGGTGCCATATCAAAACCACTGATGCGCTTGCTGCATGGGAAAAAAATGTCAAGACATAAATGAAAGAGCATTACTCAAGGCATGATACAAGAAATCAACAAAGCAACACCACTCAATGAAGGTCCCAATGGAGCATAATAAAATAATTAAGCCTTTAATTACAATGTTAAGAAACACTTGTAATAAGCTTGACAAAGAATTTCAACAAATTGAAGAACTGTTACATTTTTTCCCTAAACAAGAAAACACAGGAAAGTTCACCAAATCTAATAGAAGTAACTGATATCTTTAAACAAATAATATTTGAAGTTGATAAAAATTTCTGACTATAATGTGCTACCACATAATGTCAATATACACAACAGACTGAAGCCATTTACCAAACTACTTGGGGAATCCTAAGTGGCAGATTGAAAACCCAATTCATTTACGGCGTACAAAATTGGGTTTGTCCTCAGAACATCATTCTTTATGAACTGATGTGACTCAATAGTTACTCTTTTTTATAATAATTTACTATGAAAAAGAGAATAAAAACCTTCACGAGAATGTTTAAAACAATAACAAACTTCAAAGAACATGGTCTCAACAATAGAAATATGCTGTGACTCACCTCTTTGATCTTGAACGAGACCGGGATCTCGATCTATGTTCAGATCTACCTTTTGATTGGGAACGAGACCTATGCCTGTGACGGCTCTCTCTATCTTTGTCATAGTCCCTGTGCCTGAAACATATATTAGTCCAAAGAACACAAAAACAGTAAAAATATGATCAAGGATTCTTCAATTATGCATTTTTTGGAGTTTGGCTTGATGTATATCGTATTAATAGGCTCATATGCATCAGAAAAAGATCTAATTCAGCAATCATCTTATGCTTCTACTCTTCCAATACTATCACCAAAGATTAAAAAAACAAGAATACAGTTTCAGAAACAAACAGTTGATGTATTTGTTACAGCGAATGATTACCCTAACCCAACACTTAGAAGAACAGTTTGAAATGCAAAACCATACCTATCATAGTCTCGGCTATGGCGACGATCACGATCATCAGATCTGTCCCGGTCCCTGTCTCGGCCATGCTCCCTTCTTTCGCTCTTCTCTCTATGGTGGCGGTCTCGGTCCCTGTCTCGCTCTCTATCCTTATCCCTATCTCTCTCCCTATCCCTCCCCCTATCTCGCTCCCTGTCCCTCTCCCGATCTCTGTCCTTCTCCCTCTCCCTGTCTCTGCTCCTTGACGATCCCCTATCGTGCTCATGAGTCGCATACTGCAATTAACAAATCATTCAGCATAAAAAAGCAACAAAAACACAATAGAAACAGTGTTTTGCCGAACACAAAAATCCTAACATGGATTGAAACATCAAAATCCTCGCCAAATAAGACAGGCTTGCCAACACAAAAGAAACCAGATCAAAGCGAAGGTGGTTGAAGCGAAGATGACCTGGGATTTGGGATGCTCGAACTCGTCGCCGCCGCCGCCACCATGGTCGGCGACGCCGTACTCGCTGTAGCCATCTCCGTTGCCCTCGTATCTCCCCTCGTAGTCCGTCATCGTCCACCGGCGTCTCCGCTCTCCGCTCTCGAGCTCTCTCTTTCGATAAGCGAGCGAGTAGGGTTTGCTACTAGAGTGGGCAAGAAGACTAATCGGATCGGGTTGATCTAAGGCCAACCGGATCGCATAAGTCATGATCCGAATCCGAATGTTTATCCCGAGGCATTTTGAAGCGGATCGGATGTGTATTTAATTGGGCCACACCGGGCCCAAATTAACATGGATCGGATCGGATTGGATTCGATTAGAATTGGGCTTGGACTGGATTAGCTTTCAATGAATTTTTCACTGATTTTTGAAAAATTTATTTGTGTGCAAATTTCCACCAAATGTGACATACAAAAGTATAGAAATCAGATTAAACTCTTGCATTTTAGAATTATTTGTCCCTTATCATAAGAGTAACTATTATTGTCTCGAAGAATAATATTTGCTTTTGATACAAAAAAGTGGTACAATTACTCTTCAAATGTAACATTCACATATATACGAGAATAAAAATTGTACTTTGATATTTTATTTTTTATTCTGGCTTGCTCTTTCACAAAATCAAATTTACTCCTATTACTCTAGGAGAATAGAAAAGAATTCACTATCAACAAAAAAAGAAAAAAAAAAACCAAAAAAAGAGAGCTCTTACCATAAAGAGATGAATTGATGAGTTTTTGTAGTGTCACACAGGTAATATGATACAAGTTTTCTATAAGTTTGGATCCACAAGAGGAAAAATTTTATTGAAGGTTATATGAACAGTAAGTGGTAAACAAAAAAAAAAAGTAAATTGCTGCTGCATGGAACACCACCAAATTCATGTTTCCAGGAAGAACATTGACACCACCTTAGCTTATTCTATAATAAAGCAACCAAAAACTCTTCAAGGTTACATGGTTGCTGAATTGATATGTTTTCTTATTCTGAATGCAAAACCAAAGTGAAGCAGCATTAGGACAAAAAGGCAACGCAAACAAGAACCATTCGAATGGACTGTTGATAACAATATCTGTTGTGTGAGATCATGCTTGTAACAATGAAAGTATTAGAACCTTCATGAAGTGGCCACATTTCATCATCATTGCCACTGCCAATCGGTGCCTACAGCTGCCATGCTGACCGATAGCTTGATGCTCAAACTGAGTTACTGAGATGACAGCAATTTGCAGACATTTGATCTTCTTTAGGAATGAGAAGTTCCACACAAGGCTGATGAATCACATGGCTTTAATGCAAATGCGGCCAGCTGCTGGAAAATAAACATCCATCCATAACTGCAGATGTGTTGTTTCAGACTTCGCAATCCAGCCAAACAGGCTATGGATGTCACAAAAATCGGGTCAAAAATATCAAACCTCTATCTGGTGCACATGCGGCTTCCTGAGTATTAAAAAAAGGAAAAGGGTGGTCAGACGATGTTGGACATGTAACTAACAAAGATATTGAGAAATAGGATGTTTAACAAACAAAGCTAGTAACGGAATCTCTAAGCAGAAGCAAAAAAACTGCCAGAATACTAAATAAAGCATTATGAACAGAATTATTCTCTGAAAAAATATAAATGCACCCAGAAACCAGTATAATGATAAGAAAATATTGAAAAACTTTATGCAACTAAATGAAAAGAAAGGATATCAAAAACAATGAGATAGCAATAGAATTAGAACATCAATAAGGGCAAGTGTACCAAACAAAACATCACATTCAAACGTTGTTTTTTGTCAAATCTTCAAATGTGATTGGCTACAAGTATACAACAAGAAAACAGAAATTTATTCCATACAATTAAAAAGGGGATGGGATTATTGATCAGAACCCAACACGATTAAGTTCTTCATACCCTAAAAGATGATTAGCTAAAGCAAATTGCAGTTCTCAGAAGAAAAAACTTGACAATGCACGAGAAGATTATATAAAATACTAAAAAGTTATACAAAGATCCCATACGTTTTACTCGAGATTTGCTTCCTGGTGTTCTCTCTGACTGAAGTCTTTGCAGATGTGGGGCAATCAGAGTATCTAGTTTAAGCATCCAAAGAGCAATTGCAGACGTTGTTTGTGGCATAGTCTGAAAGTATACAATCACCTCATCTATTGGAGTACTAGAACCTGGGATGGTACACTCATACAACCATTCCTCATTTATAGCACCAACAAAATCAGCAAGAACCTAGACATGTCATAAATAAGAACATACACATCATCAGCATTGGAAGCCATTTGTTCCAAAAAAATATTTTAAAGCTGATAGTATGTGGCCTAGTTGATTAAAATCAAACCTGCAGAAGCTCCGGCAAGGAAGAAGTGCGTCGGAGTCGCTTGACCCAAAGCTTGTGAGTTGATTTTGTCCAGGAACTTACTAAGGCTGCCTCTGGCATTCCTGCCTAGAATATAATATAAAACAGAAAGGCACTTGAGCAATTACTGCAACACACGTATCTGAAAAAAAATCATTATTGAATTCTGCACACTGCTACTGCCAATTGTAAAGATACTTTTTTATCTTCAACTATGAAAGAGAAGTGCATGTAATCAATAGAGAGAGAGTAATACAGGGAGTCACCTCAATTGCATGAATAGCTGCTTTTAGTGCTTGCAGCTGCGAAGGCAGAACCTTGTGTGGTGGATGTGTACTGCTGTTTTCTACTTCTCTACATGTTGCTACATGAATGACATATCTTTCTTCAAGGTCAAAATCTAACTCAAACGTGGTATGACATATCCTGCAATGTCTTTCATCCCTCCAGTACAGGTCATGGCAACTGTCACATCGAGCTAGTGATTCCATGAAGGACCTTTTACTGTATTTTACAGCATTGAGATTGGAATAGAACGAATCCCATATCCACTTATCGAATGCTTGCAGGCGATCCCACTTTTGCTTTCTTTCATCAAAATTATTACCAGTAGCAAGAGTTATGGCTCCGGATGCATCCACGTGGTTACTCAATGAATCTGAAGTCACTAAACAGTTGTCAACGTCTGAAATTGGTGAAGAGCTATCTCCACTGCCACTGTCAAGGTCAGATGGTACGGATCTTCCAGCCTGCTTGCTAGACATTTCATTAGCTCTATATTCATTCATAGCTTCGCAGAGAAAAACCTCTCTCATCTCCAAAGCTGCAAAAAGATGAGCTTCCCGTGTACCCCTGCAATCTAGAACTGACAACAGAGCACACAAGGCCTGCAACACAATTCAAAAAAGTAAGGAGAAATGACTAAGCTAATTTTAATTGCATAGGACTTGAGAAATTAACCCCAAGAGTAAACCTGTGTGTTATCTATCACTTCCCAGTGACCATCTTCAGAAGACTCGAAATAAACTCTTCGGTGACCTGGATCATTTCCATCACAAGGTCCAATGAAAAGCCAGTAACTGTTGTACCTACGATCAGATCCTAAACATATGGCTTGCAATGGGTGGGACTCTGGTCCAGTTTCCTCAGTACTTGGACAAGTTTCTGTTCCAGATAATTGCCTCTTTTTGGAAGAATTTAGCGATGAATAATTTTGCTCTACCACATGCAAAGGTCTCTCCAGCATTGATTCAGCCATTAACTGGTGACTAGCTGTAGCTTTTTTTATTTTTGCACCCGATCCATGATATCGAATATCGGGAGAGATTGCAGGAAGGGATCTTATGGGCTCCTGCAATGAAATTAAAGCAACACACTAAGTCAGTCCATCAGAGTACATAGGCAACCAAATGACTACCAAACACTGCTTGATAAGTCAAGCTATTCAGACAATGAACAATATAAAGAGCATAATCAATCCTAAAAAAGCAGCCTGATAGAGAAGAGCTGCAATGACTGGATAACTAAACAATACCTCCGTTCGGCAACTAGAACTAGATGTGAGATCAACAAGAGCTACTAAAGCTTCAAGCTTTTCTCCAATGCTTAGATTTGAGTATTCACCTTCCATTAATCCAAGTACCCATGCCTCCCCTGAATAACTCTCATCAATGCTAGTATCTTCAGTTATCTTAAGGCCTTTTTTCCTATTCCGCACCTTGCATGGAATGATTTTTCTTTCATTGTCTGAATTATCTGAATCATCACCTCCACTGCATGCACTTGTATTATCTGAATCATCATCAACACTCCCCAAATCATCTTCAGATTCTGGATCGTCGGCTCCTTTTATGTGAGGATCAATGCGTAGGCGATATGCAGAGTGTGCAATCTTTTCAAACAATGTAATGTCACTTGAAAGAGTTGAATAAATTGCTCCTTCTAATTCTTCAGCTCTATAGGAAAGGTTTAGAGACACAATCTGGAGCAAATATAACATATTATTATGATATCATAAAAAAAAGTACAATTATCAATTATCTAATACATCAAACCAAAGAATTAATTGTAACTTCCAGGGGCATTATTAGACCACAAAATTACTTCAAAATTTTTAAATCATAAAGCAAACTCATACCTGGGAAGTTTTTGCTAACTCAGAAACTTTCATCCCTGTACTCCCTTGTTCAGACAGAATACAGAATAGTTCACCTTTCAACGTGAGAGGAAGCAAACCATATTTCTCCATACGATTTTTTTCCTATTACACATCAGTAGGACACTAACTCACATCATCCATTCACAAAGAATTAGCATCTTTTTTGCAAAGAAAAATATAGGCAAAATATATTAATTATCAAAATGTAGATAGTATTGGCAACCACTTGATGCTGTCAGCACATGGATATCTTTCCAGTAATATATAAGAAAACTAAGAGAAAATTAAGTTCCATCACTAATATATACAGCTATTTCCAATGAATGCAACTCAAGTGTCCTTGTGCATCACTTCATCATCACTAATCCCTTGCAAACTAACTATCTAGATTGCCTACCACAATGAAACCTGGAAAATCTGCTACACTGGGAGGTAGGATCTTTAGATATTGCATGACAATGTAGATTTTCTCATTATGGGTTCAGTTTGTTCACTACTTCAGGCCCATTTGGATATCCCAAATTCTATGGAATTGGGGGTTTTATAGGATTTCTTTCCTTTATAGGACAAAATTTTCTATGGAGGTGTTCGACACCACTTTTTTGCAATGTTAATTTCCTATAGAATCATGAGTTTTCCTATAATTTCATAGGAAAATGAAAAAGACGTCCAAACTCTTTATATTTTTCCTATGGAATGATGCTTGGATGCAAGTTTCTCTCTATTATTAATTACTACACACTACTAACCATAGGATTTTTTATAGGAAGTGGGTTTGCATGCAACCCCAAATCCCATGGCTTTTTTCCTATGTATCCAAACAGGCCCTTAGTGTGACAAGTGAATGCATAACAATTACTACAGTATCTTGAAGACATGCTTCTGCATGTAAAAGTTTCTCTTTTGTGAAAAAATGATGTCCATCATCAAGTATACGGATAATTAACTTTATTTTCTTCACATATATTTAAACTCACAAACTGCTAGAAAGGAAAACAATGAATTACAAATAATGTTATTAAGCAACAACCACTTCTGAGTAAAATTAGTGCTGCTAAATAAAGAAACTAAGATCAAAACAATTGGAATCAGTAGTGTGACCCAATAGAACCATACATTCATTTTGTTAAGAACATAGTGCAACACACCTTGTCAAGATTTCCTCTTCTTACTGTACTCTGTTTCAAACCAAAACCTGCTGCAACCATTACCTGTCGCAATATCTCAACCCAAGAAAGTGAATTAAGAGAACAACACCAAAAATTCACATCAAATTCTTGTTCCTTAACCTGCAATAAAGAAAATAATGTCAAACTTCACTAATAACTGTCTGAAAGCAATCAAAGGAGAATATTGGATTTATTCCGTTTAGTGCTGTGCATTTTAGCACCAAACAGAACATAAAATCATAATAGGATTGGATGGTGACAAAAAATGAAACAAATCATATCAAAATTTTTCTAAAAAAAGGCAACAGAAAGTTCTCTTCAAGATAAACAATGCATAAATAATTTCCAACAATGAAGAATTTCAGGCAAGGTACTCTACTGTTTTGTTTATTATAGCAAGTAAGACTGCTACAACTACTTGTGCATTTGATCAATCAAACTTATGATAATGTTACAGGAACACCAGCAGCAAAGATCTGAAAAGGAATAGCCTACATAATCATGTGGAATGCAAAATATGTCTAATAATTTGTATACAATTGAATAAACAGTTTATCAGGATATCAAACTTACAAAATGCAAAAAGCCCAGAAACCTGCAGTCTTTTGAAACTCGTGGAACAAACCCAGAAGATAGAACCTTTTCTGCATCTAATAGAAGAAGCTTGAGAAGAGCCACATGGATTTTGCCTAACAACGAGGAGTCCTGAAATTTGGAGACAAAACAAAAACAACTTTAAAACCATCTATGGAACAATTAACACTCTAATCTCAAGGTAACAGAAAAAGAGCATCATTTTGAATGTTCTGATACTTTGAGATCCAGCAATATTGCTACTGCCAAGTTTAAATCAAATGTTTTACAATTGAGAAAATGTGATCTTATAGGCACTAGTTACTATTTAATCCAATTTGTGTGGATTTTGAAATAAGATCACAAATAAAAGGTGCATGTCAACTATTTCATATTGTAAACAGTAAAAAATTATACAACTGTACCTTATCATGGAATGCCTGTGCAAATTCATCAAGGGTAAATGGAAGTATTTCAGCTCTTGAAGCATATGTATACAGAAACTGTAAAACCTGACCAGTAAGTGGCAACAGTAGAGTGTTAATATGCAAATGAGCAGCAATGTAAAATGCTACTCATGCAAGTGAGCATTTTGCCTATTGTCTGAAATATCAACTAAAAGCACACAATATCGTAGTCAAAAATTAGAACACAAGGCAAATGAATTAGAAATCTCAGTAGAAAACCTTGAACAATTTCTTCACAAGTTCTGGTGATGAATCCCAAGGTTTTGTAGATAACGGCTTCTTCATTTGAACAAATTGGGGAGGAAACCTGGCTAACAGATCTAAGAGATACCACAAAAAATGTTGTAGCACCAGAGGTATAAAGAACACTGATCTTCTTAAGAACGCTAATTGGAAACAAACCTTTGCAAAGTGGACAATCATGTTGCCCATTTGAAGAAAGATGAACAGAACATCTAAGCGGATTAGGTCCTGCCTGCAACTCCCTGAGTTCCAGTTCTTCGTCATCTACTAACAATGATTTCTCAGGTAATTGCTCTACAGATTTCTCTCCATCATATAAAAGTTTGCATTTTGCAAGGTGACGTTTCTTTTTGTTTACATCCTTGATACAATGTACCTGAGTTTCATAAGATGCTAATGTAAGCAATCATGGTCATTCAGATCAGGATGGGACATGCTGGTACAGCATGCTGGGACATGCTGGCATCAGAGAAAAATCATTTACCTTTCTCTTCACTGTGTGAGACATCCGCTTCTCAGGAAGCTTCTTCTGTGAAGTTCTTTGAGTCTACAGAAAAGGAAAATAATGAGTAATAAGCAATATGTGTGAAAAGTAGTCTGTCCCTCCCTTTGGCAACATTAAAGAAATTAGAGAAGGCAAATCCTTACAGGGATCAGCTTTTGTTGCTGCAATCTTTTAGAAATCCGAAGGAATGGATCCTCTGAAAGATCAGGCTGGAATGACTTCAAGGTTACCCTACCACCAATGAAACTTACACCAGATGGAAAGCTGTCATTCCTGGAATTTGTTGCACGCCATACTGTCATCAAACCTTTCCCAATACCGTACTTTCTTGGAGGAACATTTCCTTCATGATAAGTTCCAAAGTCCATGATAGGACGTTCCACAACCTATAAATAGAAGGACAGGTTAATGGAATGCCTCTCTCTTTTTTCCTCTCCAGCAAAAGAATCTTGATATCGGTACTATGCAGTAATTGGGCTTTAGCAAGGACAGACTGCTATTTGGCTTTTTCAGCAAAATATTTAAATTCTGATAAAGTGAAATAGGTTTTTCAGACGAGTAGGAAAGAAAACATAACAATGGTAACACTACAAGCGAATATAACCATGTAAGAATCTGGTGAGTTTAGTAATGAACATGGGCCAAGCATTATAGCCAATTGCTCATGAAGGTAAAAGTGGGATATATTTGGATATGTTCAATATCCATACATACCTCTCTTCTTCGGGGAATTCTTTGAGTTTCTAGGCAAGCAAGAGTACGATTATGGCCTGCTTGAATACAAATCCATTGAAATATAACAAGTTAGGAGACTAAAAAGTCAGCTGACATGAAGCAAGGATACATAATGTTGCAAACATACACAAGGGCCATCATTTAATTTATATGTTTTGTAAATAATCATAAAACATCACAAAGAAACAAAGCATGTTCACATAGAAGTGATCATACCCATTCTATGTCCAAAGGCATTTGCAGGATGAGGATCAAATTCCACACCAAGAGGTGGGCCATCTTTCCGGAATATTTTTCTAAGAATATAATCCTTAGGAAACAGAACCTGTAACTGAGTACCATTTTTTACAGAATTCCGTTTCTTAGATTTGCTCTGCTTCACATGCTTTCCTTGAACACTATCTCTAAATTCCTGACTGTTACAACATTCTCTAGAAAGTTCTGCACATCTTCTCTTCTTGAATGGAGCTGATTCCGAATCTGGTGCCTGATAATATTTTGCAGAAGCATGGGAGCTCATCAATTGGTGCTGGTGCTGCAAAAGTATTTTCTTGGTTCTTGCAGCCTGTGACAGTGGTATACTTTTCAGGTTAGAATATCTCCCATCAGCAGTAAATATACTACCATGGTTTATTAGTTTAGTTGGACTTGAGCATGATAACTGATATGCTCCAACAGAATTAGAGTCCTAACCTGACGTGGACCAGCAGAACTAAAATCATTCAATATATTTCCAAGGTGTATCATAGTGCTGCAATCAGATCTATGGTTCCCACAACTATCTTGAGCATTTCTCTTCTCGGAATTAAAATCATGTTGCTTTCGTTCCTTCCTTCTCCTCTCTACAAACCATCCACGGACCTGACGATATGACAAGTTCAGGATTGCAGCATACTCCTCCATGACCTCTTTATTTGGGTATTTATCCTCTATAACAAAAAAAAAAAAAAAAAAAAGGAGACTGCCAATTAGTCTTGGTGTTCTCACTGAAAGATAAAAACTAGGCAAAGGAAACTTAACAAAATCAACTGCATCAGCAAACAGCAAAATATTGCAGGAAAGGCAGAAAATCATCAAACCTGAGTAGTATTCTCCCAGAGATTGTAGTTGGGTTGTTGTCTTTCTCTTTGTTCCATGGTCCTTTCTCTCATTGTCATGTATGCCCATTAATTCAAAACCAAAAGATAAAGATGCTCAAGGCACCTACATGCAACTTTATAAACTAAATTTACAGCCCATGAGGACCTGTAACCATAACATATTAAAGGGTCAAAAATTGTCACGAATCAACAATTGCTGACTAGTGGAGCAAGCAAGCGTCTATTGACAACGAGTAACAGTTTAACAGTAACTTAGAGATAAAAGGGGCATTTAAAGGCAGAAATGCAGATTATGTACAGCATTTCTGATAAATTTCCCAAATTCTTCATAGAAAATTATTGATTATATGCAACTGAAAAACTAACAATAAAAAATGCAACAAGAAATAGTAAAAATATCAGAAACCCATTAAGTAAAAAAAATTTGAGGCAGGATGGGCCTGCATAAAACAGCTGTGCCCATTACTTCCTTCTTATTATAGCTTGAATATCCATTTTACCATGGAAAAAAAATGAAATTTTACGTTGTTCATCCAAGCTTGAGTACTCATATTTAAATGAAGAAATGGAAATCTTCCAACCCAAACAAACCACCCTTGAAAATCAAATTTCCTTCCATCCATTCCAAACGCAAAGCCGCAGACGCAATTACAAAAAACAAACCGATCCTCGCGTTAAACATTCCAATTCCAACAAAAGAGAACACCAACCCGCAAAACAAAAATGAAAATAAAACAGCAAAAATCCAACACAATTCGACCAAGACCGAGCAGCTACAAACAAAAAAAACTCAAGAAACCCCCGAGCGCCAATCGAAATTGCATTTCAAAGGAGAGAGAAGCACGCAAGCACTGGTACATCAAAGCAGTGAAAAAAAAAGGGAAGAAAGGAAGAGGAGATGAAGGGGAGTTCGGGGAGCTCACGGCGGCGATGATCGAGAGGGGGCGGCGGAGGGGCGGAGGGGCTTATCCGGAGAGCAATGGTGGCGAGGAGGGGGAGCAAAACCCTATCTTGGGTTTGGGATGAAGAAGGGTTTAAACAAGGTTTTGCGGCTCGTGCTGATGGGACGGAGACACTGCTTGGAACAAAGGAGTTGAAATATCCGATGCCTCGCACGTGCGTCTCGCACGTGCCCATGAGGGACCGGTTTTGGTTGGTCCGAGTTTCCGAACCAAATACCAGACCGAACAAATCTGGATCTGAATGGCCCATTGGGATTCGGCTTCGCCTTGATTGGCCCTCGGTGGTTTTTGATTTTCATTTTTTTTTTCCTTTTTTGGTTGATCTTGTTTTTCTTGTTCAACAAAGAGATCTAAACAGAGAAAAATAATAATTGATCCAAGAAAATAGATTTCAGATATCATGTGACACTAACAAGGTAAAGTAAATATATTTTTTTGTTCTAAAAAAAATCCATGTACTGGGACAAGTTTATATTGTCATTTCCATTTTCATTGCAGCTATTTCCAATCATTAAAAGAATTATCCTGAAGGCATTGGTACACAAGAAAAAATACAATGAAATTGATCCACAAAAAACAGACCTGCTTCTGCATCTGTTATGATTTAACAGAAACAAGATTAAATATATAAGAAATACAAGTGCAATGATTTTTGGAAACTGAGTTTATGTTCTGGCCTAAGGAAAAAAATTTATACAAAGAGTTGAACTAGTATCCACTGAAATGTCATCAGTTTCTTGTTTCAGACCTCGAAAATTTCCTTCCCAACTTAAAGGCCGAAAACTGATATACAGCTTGGGTTTCTAGAACTGCAAGATTGTTGCTTTCATTGCTTCTAGTTCTTTTGTCAAATTCAATTGATGAGTTCTTCAAAATCTGAAAAAGTGATGAGCCTGTGTTCGCTTGGGCTTCGGCTTTTGCTTTCAAAATGGTTGATTTTGACTGAGAACTACAAAATGTTACCTTAGTAGTCCTCGAAGGCTGGTTTTCTTTCTGATCCTGCAAGGCAAAACCAATAGAAAGGAAACAAGGAACATTCATAATACTGATACAAAAAAAATGCTTATTTCATCCGTAGACATCATAGGACTTATTTGCATCAGCTCCTCATAGATAGAGTGAGAACATTTTTACACCCTCATGAAAAACCCAAGAGAAAGAGATAAATGAGAATATTCGTAATGAATTATTACTATCTTTAGGATTCTATCAAATCATCAAAAATCATGTCAATATTACGTAGTACAATGGGATTGTGAGAACATGCATCAAGCTTTGTATGTTCAAAGAACAATGACTACCATCTACCCTCTGCTGAATTATTTAAAAGAAATACAAATTTGAGCAACATGCTTTTTGTCCTACATTTATGCATTTAAAGATAGAGTTTGTATCTGCGTGATTAAGTAAATTAATCAAGATTTACTACTTTCATGCATCTAATCATCAAAGTTGATCCTTTTTTTCAAGGTGCCTGATCTTTGGCATGCGGCAGTTGCACACAATGTAGGGACAAATCTAGGTGCAATGGTCAAACCCAAGAGACCCCAGAGCAAGCAAGTCTCTTTAGCAGCTGTTCAATGTCTGCCTTCTTGTCATGAAACAAGTGTTCTTAGAAGCATAATTTCCTATTCTCTTCAATGTTCTTGTTCTAAAAAATTTTATGCTTCCTTCCAAGCACAAGTGTAACGTAACTACTAAAGCTGACTATAACTTTTTAGAGTTCAATAATGAGTCAAAATGATTGCCTCAAAAAAAAGAAAAAGGCAAATACTGATTCAAAAAGAAACTAACCATGTCTGAAAAGTTCTCTGAGGCTAAGACACTGCTTTTGCTATTGCTGTCGTCACGACCAAATATAAATGTGCGGACAGTGGTTGAACCTTGTCTACGCAAAGCCAGCAGTGAACTACTTTGTGCCCGACCGAGGAAGGATGACTGCAACATGAGCAATCAAGACTTGCACTCAGAAAAATATTGCAGGATGCTTGTATATGCTAACAAACTAGCATAAAGGATTATTACAATATAAACCACTAGATTCTATAGATAATTATAGCAACGGAGTTGAGTCATTAAATTAGCAAATGTTGCACAGAAGATAAGGAACAAAAACTCTAAAATTGAATGTGCTACAATGTTCACAGTGGACTTTCAAACATGAAACATGCTATTTAAGTTATAGAAAGCTGACAAAACGATAAAGGAAAAATCATTTAGACAGAAAACCCAAAAATGTGTTATAATCAAGTGTTCAGTACTTTTTGCCTGAAATACAACTGGTGTTTGTCAAGGTATGACAGAGACAGTAACAATGCAAGACCAAAGATAATTGCAAACTGAATTACATATATGAACCTGGCATTGCTCTTAGGGAATACAAGTTATTGGCTGACAAATTTCAATCCAGTTTAGTAGCTTACCTTTGAAGAGCTATTGCTATTTCTTCTCAAGGACAGCATATCAAACGTACCTGCATGGATTTTATGAAAATGGATATAATTTGTGCCTAAATAACAACGTTTGATTGAACTCGCTCCATGGACCAAGTAGAAAATAGAAATAAGAGAAGCCAAAGTAAATTACTTGTCACTGTTTTTCCTTTTTTCCTGGAATTATGAGCAATATTTGACTTTTTTATGAGCCCAAAGACTTCTCTTGAATGCTCATCCTCCAATGGGGTGATAAAAGGTGATTCCTCTTCCTGAAAGCAATAGAACTCATATTGCTCACTCTTATTGAGAGAAAAGAAAAGGCATGTTCATCATTCTAGAGTTGAGACATGTGACTAATAACACAGCAAAGAAAAAGAACCACAGGATCCATGCTATGCATATTTCCTTCTTTCCTCTCCTACTAATGGGTATATGCAACAAAGTGAATAAAACTTGACAAGGCATCCCTCCACTGAAGATGTATTAATTCTTTGGAGAATAAGGGCCTGTTTGGATACCTATGGAGGAAGAAGTACCTATATAGGAATTTTGCGTGCTCAAAAAGTGCTGTCAAACAACTGCATAGGAAGATGTATCTATAGAAGAAAAAAATTATATAAAACCCCCAATTCCTATGGAATTTGGGGGTATCCAACAGGCCCTAAATTTCCTAAACATGATTGCAAAATGAATGGCATGGAAACTAAAAGACATCCTCTGAATGTTTTCTGACATACATTATTTACAGTGCTTGCATATGTACCATCAATATAAAAAATAATTAAGGAATAATCCAATCATGGGAAAAGAAATACATACATTTTGCTTGAGAAGATGCTGGCGCATTAAATTCTTCTCTGTTTCCTCATCATCTGAAGGAACATAAACATCATTCTCATCAGTGAACATCTGTGCCATCATATGTTTTACCCTTTTAGAATTTTGACGGAGCACATTTGTCGGGACTTGACTGTATGGTGCTTCATCACCAACATCTTCATCACTATCATCATCACATTCTTCATCACACTCTTCATCATGAAGGATTGATGGCTCATTCTTTCTCGACCCACGCTTAAGCCTCTGCAGTACATTATCTGTTTCGGCCGCATCCTGTTGCTCAAGCCACTTCTGATGCAATTGATTCCGCTTTTCATGATCTATTGGTGCCTCTTCGTAACCAGAGGCAATCAGATCATTAAGGACTTCATTTTCATCACTTTCATCACTATCATCTTCTTCGTTTCCCTGAAATCTCACAAGATCATGGTCACTGTCATCTTCCTCTTCGGCCTCATCATCTAGAAAAGTTTTTGCAAGACCAGTTTTCAGATAAAAGTTTGTCTTGTCAACTTCACAAGCAGAAGGACCAATGTTTTCCTCGTCACTGTCTTCATGTGGTGGTGAAGATGAACTAAAAGAAAGCACACCAAATAGAGACTAAAGTTATTGATTTGGCATTTTCAAAAACTAAAAACCATCTATTCACATCACAATCTTAAAAGAAATATCAAATGTGAACTATGAAAAGCAAATAGCCAAATTTGGGAATTATAGGTAATCCTAGAAATAAATCTGGAGAAGGAAACCTGGCATACCACTGAGAATCAATAAAAAAAAAATATTTTCTGGTTTATTTTATGAAGCTAGAAGATGATTCCTGCTGTTTGATCATATCCTTAACAATCCCTTATGTTGATGCAAATGCAACAACTTAATTGTGGATTAATACAAAGAAGATGATAGTGTAGTTTAAAGCACTGAATAGTCCTTAACGATCTTATTTGGATATGAAAAATACCAACAATGTCAAGCTTGAACAATTAGACACTCTTGATCAGCCAGTGATATGTAATGGTCAACACCACTTTGGATATATGTCAGCTCAATTCTGATTAGAAGGTGATGCAAGGTCCAATTTTTGTTTGCTTTTATCATGTACCATGTACACGGCAATGGGATCAATAATGTCAGAGTGCATCATTATCATAATCCACTGGGGCTAGATTGTTTTTTTCGTCCAAGGTAGAGTGCAAAAAATATGTAAAAAAGATGAAGTTCAGAAATTTTACATTGCAGCAGGTTCATGATTTAAACTCAAGTTGGGCAATGATGGTACAGGAGAATCTCCTAAAATACCATCCAAATTATCATCAGTCTGCCTTTCATCTGAGTTCTCCCCATTGGTCAGTGGGGAATGAACATGCTGAACATGAAAACGGTAGGCAAATAACAAAGTAACCATCAGCGGTCAAACCCATCATAAAACCAGAAATGAGAATGTAAAATCTATTCTTAAGCACAAAGAGGGTACCGCTGAGTCACTATTGGCAGTGTGTAGTGTATCTTGCAAACTCCCATCTAAAGGCTGCATTTCCAACAGAAGCGTTATCAACTTTCTTTTACTCCATAAGAAACTAGAAAATTAAATTAGGACACAGTAATATGCATGAGAGTTTAGAGGGATGGAAATTATAATAGCAACTTTATGCACGAGAAACTTTCGGTAAACAAACTCAGACTGGCCAACCTTATCGGATGGGATCTCTTCTGTAGAACCTAGAGGGGCATCATAGTTCCCAACCACAACCACTGGCGCCTCACAGTCCTGAAGTTATCAACTTTCAGTAAACTTTGGATAAGAGACTACCACTATGACTATTATGGAATTCCCAGTGAAAAACTCTCAAACAGATATTTTTTGGGCCTACCACTACTGTATCCTTGTTCAAGTCTTTCCCATTGTTTTGGTGTCTGGCAATATTGGAACTATGTTCCATCTCCTCCATAGAAGACCCAGCATCAGCAAAAAAATAAGATTGAAGGGAAATGCTTGTTCTGCAACACAGATTAAAATTAGCACAAAAACGTTTATCATTAGTTTGTAAGACAAAAAGAATAGTTGGGAAGGCAAAATAACTGACTGACCTTTTCAACACTTCTAATTTCCTGTTTCGGATCTTCTCCAAAACAGAAGATATTGGTTTCTGCACATGGGGCACGGGCTTAAAAGAAGCATTCCTGGTTTCTGCCGAAAATTCAATCAAAACGCATCAATGAGAACACTTTCCAAATTAGAATACTAATCCACAAACTAGTAGTGACTGGGAGGAAGTTTGTGTACCTCGTAGCAATCTCTGGGAGTCAGCATGAATCTGTTCCAGATGAGCCTTCCTCTCCTATTGGCATCAAAAGATGACTCAATCAAAGCTTCAGCTCCAAAAAATGGGTTTTGGAAAAAAAGGTTCTCACCTTTTCAAGGTATCTTTTCTCTCGAACTGATTCCTTGGGCTTTCCATCCTCACCAGACTCGCTCTTATTTCGCTTCTTCTTCTTCTTCTTTGGACCCTCTTCTTCTGGTTTCCCACCCCCACTGGACCCGCTCTTCTTTTGCTTCTTCTTCGTCGAACCGTCCTCTTCTGGTTTCCTACCCTCACTGGACTCACTCTTCTTTTGCTCCTTCTTCGTCGGACCCTCCTCTTCCGGTTTCCCACCCTCGCCGGACTCATTCCTCTTTTGCTTCTTCTTCTTCTTCTTCGAATCCTTGTCTTCATCTCCACCCCAACTCAACCTCTTCTTCGCCGACTTCTCCTTCCCCGAACGATACCCAATCCCCCCAACCCACTCTTCCTCCTCTTCAAAATCTCTAGCCCCCAACGTTTCAGAAACCACCGGATCCTCAAAAAAAGGATCCAGACCACCAACCACCTCCATTTTCGCTTCAGATCCATCCAAATCCGGAGAGATCCCGGCCTCGGAGAGACCTGGCGAACGAGATGACCTAGAGGACGCTTTCTTGAGCCGCTTCAGCCTCAACTGAGCGATCGGAGGAGATCCCTGGGCTTCGGAGCGGGGGAGAAGGAGCTCGACGCCGTTGAGGATCTCCATTGACGGATCCAGCGGCGAGAGTGGAGCCATGGATTTGAGATTTGAAGATCAGGAGAGATAATGAAAAGGGTGCGCGTCTCGATTGCGAAGCGCGCCGTTGGAATTGGAAAAGTGGAGTTTGCCGCCAAAACGACAACCCGAAATGGGCTCTGGATGTAGGGCCTCATCTGGGACAAGCCCGTGTTAATTGTATTCGATGTGAAATTTGTTGTTACCACCTTAAATTTGTTTTATTATAAACCCTTTTTAACAAATTTATGATTAACACCCTGCATTTCAGTTTTATTAGCAAATTGGTTAAAAATCACCCCATGAAATTTTCTCTATTTAGAAATGACCGTATCCTAAAATTTTTCCCTATAAATTCATTGGACAAATGATTGTTTAATTAACTTTTGGATGAACATTTCTTGAAGGGATTTTTTTTCTCATCAAAAGTTGTGAATTGGGTGTATCATGGACAAATATTAAAGAAATTTTTATGTGTTCTTAAAAAAAAACCAAATTAGCATATATATCCTTCTCAAATTTAAAATTACCTCCATATCCCCAATATATTTTTTGCATGTGCTATTCAAACCAAATTAACACTTATTTTTCTTATTAAAATATTAAAAAAATATTAAAATATATTTTTATTAATTAAATTTGATTTTTTAAAGTGTATGTGCGCAAATCTCTTATGGTCATTTTATACCCTCTTGAAAAAATTATTTTATTTTTAATATGAAAGACGTTTCCAAAAAAATGATTGAGAAGGTGGGAATATAACTATAAAATTTAAAGAAATATACATCTTAATTCAGTATGTTTAAGAATATATTCACAAAATTCCATTATTAAATTTGTACCTAAATTCCTCTAGGTATCTACTGAAATTATCTTTGTATTTAAATAAAAGATGCACACTCAATTACATATAATCTTAATATATCCACTGACATAATACATTTAACTTTTAAAGCAAAAAATAAGTCAAACTGAAAATTATCTCTGAATAGTATAAATTTCAGGGGTTGTTTATAAAAAAATCTATTTCCATCTAGGTCAAAATCCAAACGAGTGAGGCCTTTGTCGAAACCATGATTTAAAGTTTCGGCCGAAATCAAAACATTTTAACTTGCATTATGATTTCGAATTTTAAAAATATATTATTTATATTTATATATTATAGTCACATTACATATTATCATTAATTTAATGGTTACGATTTTAATTGGGAGTTTGATTTCGTTCAAAGCATATTTTGATTTCTCACACATTTTTTATTTTTGTATGATATAAAAAAATTGAATTATTTTTTAAAAAAAATTTATATATAACAAAATTATTCTTTTATTTTTAAATTTTTATAATATTTTTAAATTTAAAGTATCGAAATCAAAATCGAATCTTAAAACCTACTCTAGACAGACCGGCCAACCTCTGCGGGGCCAAAGTAAACGAAGCGGAAAGGCAAGACGACGACGCAGAGTACCGAGAGAGCCACAACATCGAAGTTCAAGGTCTCTAGGAGCTCCTCGCCCCCGTCGGCCTCCACGTCCCGTCGAGACCCTCGTCGGAAAGTGCCTCGCTATTGGTACCACCCCATCCTCCCCCTTGGCGCTTCCATTCGAAGGCGTAACGATCTGATTTCGATCGCATATGTGACCATATGGATGGTCCAAGTCCTGATGGTGATCAGGGACGAGCGGACTGAGATAGTGCACAACGCCCACGTCCTCGGTTTCTTCCGCCGCATCTACAAGCTCCTCTTCCTCCGCACCAAGCCCTTTGTAGCGCAAAATATCGATATCCACCACAATTTACAATGTAGAAGAAGAACAAAAAAGGAGAAAAGATAGCACACAAGAGATTTATGTGGCAAAGACGATCCAGAGGATATTGTATTGATGAGAATAGGAAAAGAATATTATAACGATGAAGACGAAACTCCAATATCACCAACTTTCACAAAAGACTAAGTAGTCTAACCGTTACAAGATGTATTGAGAGTATTGATTTATATATATCTCTCTCGCTCTATATAGAAACTCTTACATTAAAAAAGTATTTATAGATGTGGCCTAACTGTGTTTGAATCAAAGTATAAAATTGACTCAAATAAGACTTCTACTAATTTAAGTCTTATAGTAGAAGATAAATCCAGATAAGGATTAGACCCACTAAATTACTTCCTAATATAATTAAGACTCTCTGAAAAATTCGGATTCGAGACATAATTAAGCTAACAATCTCTATCTTGGCTCGAATCATCTTATTATCTGAATTTGAATTTTCAATAAATGTTTTTGTCATTTCCTTATGGTAATTTCACAAGATCCCAAGTATGATTCTTTTGAACGTAATCCATCACTTCATTCATAGCAGCTCGCCACTGAGAAAAATTCTTATTTTACAATGCTTTTTTATAAAAAGAAAGATCACCATTGTCAGTAACTAAAGTAAAGGCTACCATATTTTCAAAACCATACCTTTCAGGTTGTTTTATTTTTATTTGAGATTTTCGAAGTAGAGTCTTCTTAAAATTTGATTCTTATAATTTTCTCGAGAGTTGGACATACCCTGAATATCTTCTTTTGAAGGAACTATATGCTCTACTTCCACTTGCATTATATCGTTGGGACCTTTCTTAAGAGATTTTAGCATAACATTTTCATCAAATACTATATCTCTCTCAATAATTACATTTGAAATAGTAGGATCCCACAAACGATAATCTTTGACACCTTTAACATAACTCAGGAAAATACACTTTTTAGAATGTGCATCTAACTTATCATTGATAACATGCACATAAGTAAGGCAACAAAAAATCTTTAAAGAAGAATAATTTGTAGATTGACCAGTCCATACCTTTTCAGAAGTCTCGTAATTAATGGCTATTTGAGGAGAGCGATTCACAATGAAGCATGTTATATTGATTGCTTCTGCCCAAAAATCTTTATCGAGATTAGCTATACTGAGCATATTATGTGTTTTCTCCAATAAGGTTATGTTCATCCCTTCAGCCACACCATTTTATTAAAATTTTTATAGGATGGTAAAGTGGCGTTTGATGCCTTCGTCTTCACAAAATTTGAGAAATTCTGTTGATTTGTACTATCCGCCATTATCACTTATGAGGTATTTGATTTATCCGCCAATCCTTTTTTCAATTGAAGTTTTTCATCGTTTGAAAACAGAAAACACTTCGGTTTTATAATGCAAAAAATAAATTCACACTTTTCTGAAAAATCATTAATAAAACTGACAAAATAACGAGCACCATATTTTGATGGAATAGGAAAGCACCACACATCAGAATGAATATAATCAATTAAGCCTTCAGTGCAATGAGTACCGGTGTTAAACTTTACCTTGGATGTTTACCATAGAGACAATACTCGCAGAAATCCAATTTGCATGAGTTGAGGCCTTTCAGTAATTTTCTTTTGTTGAGCTCACTTAAACCTTGCTCATTCATATAACCGAGACGCATATGCCATAAGTGGGTCATATCAGAAAAAGAAGCCTGAGAAATTGTTGTTCCACCTGCAACGATTTTTCCTATTAACTCATACAAATTTCCATACTTTAAGCCATTCATCACTATCAATGAATCTCTAGCAATCTTAAGAACTACACCTTCTGTAGAATACTTATAATCAGCAGAATCCAAAGCACCCAAATAAATCAAATTCCTTTTCAAATCAGGAACATGTCTAACATCAGTAAGAGTTCCAATAATATTATCAAATTTTTTTTCAAATCAGGAACATATCTAACATCAGTAAGAGTTCTAATAATATTATTAAATATCTTAATTTTGATTGTTCCAATTCCAACAATTTTGCATGGATTGTTATTACCTATCAAAACTAAACCACCATCATAGGACTTGTAGTCTTCAAACCAATTCTTATTAGGACACATGTGGTAAGAACAACCAGAATCAAGAATCCAAATATCATGGTAACGATCAAAATTAGAACTAATATACAAAACATTACGAAAATCATCATCAAAACTCCCTTCAACAACTGACACTTGTTATTTGGCTTACTCTTTAGATTGAAATTCTCTTTCTTTTTTTGTTTTGAGTTTCCAACATTCTTTAATTGTATGTCCCATTTTTTTTTTGACAATTAATGCTTCTGAGTGTGACACATCCCCTCCAATCTTTTTCAAATATTCATTAGATAGAAGGGTAGCAGAAATATCGTCAAATTTAAAATTCTTCCTATACATGAGAGTAGTTTTTAGATTCTAAAGAGAAGGAAGTAAAGATGATAATAAAATAATTGCATTGTTTTCATCTTCAATTTTAACATCAATGCTTAACAATTGAGAGACAAGTTTATTGAAAGCATTAAGATGATCAATTATATTCGTACCTTTTCTCATTCGAAAATTGAAAAGCTTCTGTTTTAAGTAAACTTGATTTGAGATAGACTTACTCATATATTATTTCTCCAGCTTTTTTCATAACTCTGAAGGTGATGTTTCATCAAGAAACGGATAGAGTACCTCATCGTGAGACTGAGGATGATTGTACTATGTGTACTAGCATTTTGGTTTTTCCATACATTTTCGGTGACATCTTCAGGTTTGACATCCTCCAATGTGTTTCTTAATCATTTTGAGTAAGAATTGCATGAACTCTTGCTTGCCAAATAGGGAATCCTTACTTTTTATTGAATTTCTCTATATCGAACTTCGTAGTAGACATGTTGAACCAAGCTCTGATATCACTTGTAACGTAAAATATCGATATCCACCATAATTTAAGATATAGAAGAAGAACAGAAAAAGAGAAAAGATAATACAAAATATTTATGTGGTGAAGACGATCCAGAGGATATTATATTAATGATAAAAGGAAGAGAAGATCACAACGATGAAGACACTCCAATATCATTAATTCTCACAAAAGACTAAGTAGCCTAACCGTCATAAGACGTATTGAGAGTATTGATCTATATATATATATCTCACTTTATATAGAAACTCTTACATCAAAGAAATATTTATAAATATGGTCTAATTATGTTTGAATTAAAATATAAGACTGATTCAAATAAGGCTTCTACTAATTTAAGTATTTTAGTAGAAAATAAATTCAAATAAAAATTAGACCCACTAAATTATTTTCTAATATAATTAAGTCTCTCCAAAAAATATAAATTCGAGACATAATTAAACTAACAGCCCTTTTCGTACAGCTCGACTCCTGTCCTCAAGCGCCGCACCGTCGGCACCCTCCGCGGGCACCACGAGAATGCTCGCTCCAAGATCCGTAAGACCGCGGAGAAGCTGCTTCTTAACCTGGTACTCCGCCAATGCTTCTGGTTTATCATTAAATGTTAGGATGACCTTATCATGAGAGTTCCAATTTTTGGTAGTTCAAAAAGAGGAGACTCGAAGAGCTGGCTGCGGAGATCAAGAGCAGCAGAGCGACAGAGGAGACAAAGGGGAAGAAGGTCTCAGAGTATCATGGAAGTGAGTTGGAATGAAGCAATTTGGGCAAGGGCATTCAGGGGACTGTTGGTGGTTCTAATCAGGAAAGCCTGGACGAATTGTAAGTGTTAATTTTGTATTATGCGAATCATATTGTAATACCCTTCTTATTTGAGTGATCCTTTCCCTGTGTTTTTGAAGGCTCGTTGCATCGCTTGCCGCAGAAGAAGGGGGGAAATTCACTGGCAACATCAGGCAGGGATGTCATTAAGGAGGAGGGAGATTAGGGGTGTGCATTCGGTTAAAACCGAACCGAACCGAATCGAACCGGCCGAACTGAATTTTCCGAAATTTTCGAAAACCAAAACCGAACCGAACCGAACAGTAATAGAACCGAACCGAACCGAACCGAAATATTTCGATTCGGTTCGGTTATAACCGAATTGCAAAACCGAAATTGACAGGGTTTGAATCTGGTCATTTGCATAAGGGATTAAGGGGGAAAAAAAATTTAGTACAAGATATACAACAACAACACAGCAGGAGCAACACAACAGCAGTAGGAGCAACATAGCAGGAGGCTAGGAGCAGCAGCAGCAGCAACACTTGAAGTATAATGTACATAATTGTCATATTTGCAAGAGCAGGTAGCAGCAGGAGCAACACAGCAGGAGCAAGTGAGCAACACAACAGGAGCAGCAGGAGGCTAGGAGCAGCACAGCAGGAGCAAGTGAGCAACACAACAGGAGCAGCATGAGGCTAGGAGCAACACAGCAGGAGCAACACAACAGGAGCAACACAGCAGGAGGCTAGGAGCAGCAGCAGCAGGAGCAACACAACAGGAGCAGGAGCAAGTGAGCAACACAGCAGGAGCAGCATGAGGCTAGGAGCAGGAGCAGCAGGAGCAACACAACAGGAGTAGGAGCAGCAGGAGGCTAGGAGCAGCAGCAGCAGCCAGCAGGAGCAATACAGCAGGAGCAGCAGCAACAACAACAACACAGCAGGAGCAACACAGCAGGAGGCTAGGAGCAGGAGCAGCAGGAGCAGCAGGAGGCTAGGAGCAGCAGGAGGCTAGGAGCAGCACCCCTAGGAGCAACACAGCAGAAGCAAGCGAGCAACACAGCAGGAGCAGCAGGAGGCTAGGAGTAGCAGCAATAACAACAACACAGCAGGAGCAACACAGCAGGAGCAGGAGCAACATAGCAGGAGGTTAGGAGCAGCAGGAGCAGTAGGAGCAGGAGCAGCAAGAGCAGGAGCAATACAGCAGGAGGCTAGGAGCAGCAGCAGTAGGAGCAACACAGCAGGAGCAAGTGAGCAACACAGCAGGAGCAGCAGCAACAACAACAACACAGCAGGAGCAGCAACAACACAGCAGGAGCAAGTGAGCAACACAGCAGAAGAAGTGGGAGGCTAGGAGCAGCAGCAACAACAACAACATAGCAGGAGTAACACAGCAGGAGCAACACAGTAGCAGCAGGAGCAACACAGCAGGAGCCAGGAGCAGCACAGCAGGAGGCTAGGAGAAGGTTGAACAGCAACAGCAGGACAATGTATAGTTGCAGACTAGCAGTCTAGCAGAAGCGGGCAAGCTGTAAAACACTTCAACAGCTCAAATTCATGTAACAAGACAGTTCAAGACTTCAAGTCGCAGGAGCAGCGGTCAGCAGAGCAGCAGGAGCAGCAGCACAGCAGCAGGAGCATGTATATTGTATAGTATCAGAAGCTGGCAAGCTGCACTGCTGCAGAACACTTCAACAGTTATGTGGTTTAGAATAAATATGATCAACTGTAATTATGTGGTTCAGAATAAATAACAGTAATTATGTGGTTCAAAATAAATATGATCAATTCAGTAATCAGTTAGCATTTTAA
Source organism: Trichopus zeylanicus subsp. travancoricus (assembly GCA_005019695.1). Taxonomy (NCBI): domain Eukaryota; kingdom Viridiplantae; phylum Streptophyta; class Magnoliopsida; order Dioscoreales; family Dioscoreaceae; genus Trichopus; species Trichopus zeylanicus. The sequence goes on from RXID01022204.1 coordinate 1,499,493, forward strand.
CTTTGAAGGATTATATCATGCCAAATGATCCATTAAGAAAAAAGCTTGAGAAATCTCCTGTAGTCCTGTGTACAGAAGTAACAAAACAGAAGCCAGAACTCAGAAGGCCCAGAACCAGAAGTTCCAACTTCCAAGCAGCATAACATTACTAGGGTGAAGCCAAAGAATGAGACAATCGTCCAATCAGTCACTTGCCCATATGCGAGCATAGCATATGGCAATGAGCCAATAATTCAACATCTTCATCGCCTCAAACAGCTTATGAAAAATTCAACAAATATTATTAAAAAAACCATAAAACAATTCCAAGAGGGTCATACTGTCATATTCCCTCTCTGGCTGTCCCCGTGAGCGAATGGTAGGTAGTGGTTGCCTTCACAGGCCATCCAAACAACCATGCCATTGCTACAAGTAGGGGTGTGCATTCAGTTAAAACCGAACCGAACCGAACGAACCAGAGTAGGGGACCATTGGAACACCTCCGCATCAAAACACCAAAGACAAAAAAAACCTCAAATAAAAGCAAAAATTCAAGAGGCTCAGATGGCTTTAATGCATCATCAAAAACGAAGATGTCTCCCCTCAGGCATCAACCTGCTTGGCTGCTCCTGCAAAATAATAGTTGGATACATACCTGTCCCTCGATAGTTGGATCATACTGTTGAACCTAAAAAACATAGTAAAATATCATCACAGTAAAAGCAATTAAGAAAATATCAGGTGAGTAGGTAACTAGGTAAGGAACTAAGGACAGTAAGATTATAACTTCACACATGCACTGATGCTGCGATGCACATGAATGATAAGGATATAATCAACCCTAACATTGCAATTTGATCCCGATGATGCCATTGTAGAACCCTAATTTCACAAAATCCTAATTTAATTTCACAAAAAATCAACCCTAAATTTCATAATTTCCGAAATACTTTCAACTTGCAGCTTAATCCGTTGTAGAAAAATGAGAAATTGAAGCTCAGAGCGCGATCAGAGAGATATTGAGGGGTTGGGACTGAGAGTCAGAGCCTCAGAGGAGAGGAGGAGGGGGGTGGTCCGGGGGTGGACCGTGGACGAAAGGATTAACAATAAAATCGTATGAAATCAAAAAACCCTAATTTAATTTCACAAAAAATCAATCCTAAATATCCTCACCTTGCAGCTTAATCCGTCGTAGACTCGTAGAAAAATGAGAGATTGAAACTCAGAGCGTCGACCAGAGAGAGGCGTCGCCGCGTCGGGACTCAGAGCCTCAGTCCTCAGAGGAGGAGGGGCGTCCGGGGGTGGACGAAAGCTAGAGGGATGAAGGCGCAGCACCGCAGGTCCGCAGCGGCGAGAGCAAGAGAGGCGAGAGCCAGAGCGAGAGCTGCGAGAGCGAGAGCGGCGAGAGCCAGAGCGGCGAGAGTGGCGAGAGCGAGAGCGCCGAGAGGGTTAGGGTTAGGGTTAGCAGAACAGCAGGCGTCGGCTCGGCGAAGTGGCGACTGGCGAACCGCTGCCTCTGAAAACGAAGATTATATAGGCGGTCCGGTCTGTTCGAGCCGATTAGACCAAAACCAAAACCAAAACCGCAGTATATAGATATATATATATAATTTGGTTCGGTTCGGTTCGGTTTTTACGGTTTTCAAAAATCAGAAACCGAAACCGAACCGAAATTTATTTTTTTTTTTTAAAACCGAAACCGAACCGAGAACCGAATAAACCGAACCGAATTGGTTATTCGGTTTCGGTCGGTCGGTTCGGTTCGGTTAAAACCGAATAGTGCACACCCCTAAGGGAGATAATGGGAACGAGAATGAAGAAATGCTATTTGTAAGTCTTAGTTTTGTTTGTTGACCCAAAGTAATTGCTTGCTATTATATAACAAGTATGTTTTGTTGTGTATAGCAATATACCTTTGACTGCGAACTTTGATACATTTTGCATAACTAGCACATATCTTTTTTTCATGACTTTCAACCTCGGTTTCGGCCGGTCCTGAACCGAAATCCTATTTTATATTTCGGTTAGGGTTTACTGTTTATTACTGTTCATAGTTACTGTTTATCTTCACCGAGCGCGGGCGGGAGCTCGCTGGGCTCGAGCCCGGGCGGGTGGGCGGGGAAGCTCGTGGAGTCGAGCCCTTGCGGGGCGGGTCGGTCTCGGGGCGGGTGCCTCGGGTCGGTGGTGCGTGGTAGGGGCGGGGTTTTGGGAGGGGGGGGGGGGGGGGGGGGGGGGGGAGGACCTCGCGCCGGCTTCGTGTCCGAGTCCAAGGGCCATGCATACTCGCTAGTCTGTCGTCGCTCTATCGCCTATCTCGCGTCCTCACCGACCTGACCCGTACTCCCGTAAGATGAAGTCGGCCTTACACTGAGGCCAACACTATTGCCAATTTGATTTCGATGTTCTTATCGGTTTTTGTCAGATACTGTTTACGTACATAATATTATTCACGTAATTATTCATTATTTTTTAAAATTTTTAAACATATTATAATTTTTTAATTTGAAGTTAAAAAATAATTGAAATAAAGTTAAATTTTAGTCAAAATATAATTTTCATTTTGGACCTTCGATATATGATTATACTTCAGAATCGCTGCCATGAGATCATGCAGCGCTAGTTATTCTGGCTCATATGCCTACAAATGCTCGTCCGGATCATTCAGGTACTGAATTTGTAATTTCATACCCAGATGTTCCAAACCAACTGATGACGATTATGATGATTAGTTGTATTATCTTAGAATTTATAAAATTATGTATGTGTGAAATACATTTTAATGAAAAGTTAAATGTGCTTATGCTAATTTTAACTTTTAATCATATTCATATTATTTTCTATATGTTTTTTAATATACTAATATATATTAAGAGTAGGTAATATCAGTGACTAATTATCAAAATTAATATTAATTAACTAAAAAAAATTTAATATTATGGTAAAATTAAGTATAAATTCATTCCTAATTTTTCAAATTTTTTCAAATTTTTTTCAATATTTTATTATATTTTTAATTTGAAGTTAAAATGCAGTCAAAATATGGTCAAACTCTGGTCAACATCCAATTAATAATTTAAAAAAATCTTTCAACCGAAACCGAAACGGTCGAAACTGAAATCGAAACGGCCGAAACCTATCGGTTTCGCTGGGTCCCGAAATCGAGACGGATACCAAATTATAAAACCTTGCTTTCAACCATATTAGATCCTTATTTGTGTGGAAAGGTGGAGAACCTGGAATCAGTACCTTTGGCAAGTGGTTTTTGTGACTGGAGTTCGGGTGGACTATTGCCCTGTCTTAATTGTATGCTAGGTCATTTCCATCCCACGGTATCCCAGCGATAAAATTCTTGTGACCATTTCTAGAAAATTGTAGCATTGTTTGTTGTTGCTTACAGGATAACTGAAAGATTTTTCTGCTTGATGTGTACATTCAACATGCAATCCCAAATTCTAAGTGCCTTTTATCAGTTTTTACACTACGATTCACCTCTCGCTGTCTAGTAATGGCTTTCTTCCTAGGAATTGGACCATCAAGAGGAAGGTTTCAAATATATTTTCTGATTGGATTTTGAGATTTATTGATCCTATTGGTCACGGAGGTTTATTGTTTTCTGTAATATGTTGTCAGTACCTATATGAATTTTGGAGTGCATGGTTGTGTAGTTAGATTATTCATGGAATTTGGTTTCCTACAAATCATTCCCTTGTTCTGGGGCTGTTTATGAAATGTTGATAACTCAAGTGTTGCAAGCACGATAGTCTAAATTGATGTACAAATATTTTGTCAATTATGACCTACTTTTCAGTATCTGGGATTTATTGGTCATTGCAGCCAGTAATGAATGGCAACATTGATCCAGTGGGAATCTTCTTTGCTTCCTCCATCCATGCAGTTGGATCTTCTTGTTCAGGTAATACATTTTTAACTGGAAGTATAACTTATCTCTCGTAATCATCTTCAAGGATCACAAGCTTATCCTCAATTATATATTCATTGTAGACAAGGGAAAGACTGATGGCTGAAAACAGGCAGAAGTATCAGAAAATTAAGAAGGTATTGGTGTTCAACTTTATAATGTTATGCAAAAGCTTCTAAACTTAATGATCATTGCAGAGTTATGCCTGTACATCTTCATAACTCAGTTTTTCTTATCAACTATGCTTTCATATGTAACCAGATAAGTTGTTAAAGTCATTGATGCTAATTTGCTTCGTCCCCATTTTTAGGCCCCTACGAAATTTTCTTAGCTATAAATAATCCTATCTGAAAAGTGTTGTTTTCCACCGGGAGATTGATGAAGTACAAAAACATGCAGCTGGGAAGGGAGTAGGAGGTGTACAAACTTCAAGGATAGCTTCTGAAGCTAATAGGGTTCATTTTCTCAGCATCATTTACTTGGTGACAAGCGGTAAACGTAACTTGCATACCTATGTTACTACGCTTAGTATGCGTGATTAACAGGAAAGGCACATATCAAGAGGTATCTTAGAGGAAGAAACTAAAAGCCAGGAAGCGATTAGGAGAGGCCTCGAAGATTTTGGAAGAAAGTTGCCATTTATTTCTTCAGAAGAACAAATAGAGAACACTCATTTGCAGCTAGAAAATTACAAAAAAGGACCACACTACATCGTGTGCTAGTCCTGGACTATCTGACAGTGCACGCCCAAAGGATACTGTGCAGGCTGGGGATTCTTTGCAGAACCATCTTTCTTTTTCTGCTGCAGCAGAAGTTCAAACTGAAATAGATTGTCTGGAACTGTCGAAAATATCAAGCCCCTTCTGCTTTCTGATACCAAATTTACGGAGAATACAACGACACTGTTAACAATGCACCAACAACCGTAACTTCTTCCAGTCAATGCGACGTTGTAAACATGTAAAATATGCAGAAGAAAGTCTGGAAGATAATGATGATGCAGGTGTCCTGAATGAAACTTCCACGGAGCAGAAACCAGACAGAGTACGCTTTTGCAATCGTTGACGCTTCGGTCAATAAAGATAAGGATGAAGTTCCAGTTGAGAACTGCTTACCTAAAGACTACCTACTCTGTGGAGGCGGTTTCTGTATGGACGAGAGCAAACCGTAATGTTTGATGCTTTTGACCAATATAACTCGGCGAGGGACTTGTCGGTCGGACTTGTATCAAAAAACTCCACTGGTTTGGAAATCGCAGAATCCATGAATTCTGGGAATTTGTCAGGTCAAGATGATTATTCTGTTACGGAACAAGCTGCAGGGAAGGTGGAGGGATGGCCTGGATTGACTGCCATGCCTTCGCTGAAACGAAAAAGACAAAAACTCTAACGATAATTTAGCATTTGCTATATAATGGATGTAGTTTTTTGTTATATTGATTGATATATAACTCTGTAATGTTCCTGTTTTCTGCAATGGATCATATTGATTGATACATGGGATGTTGGATCGAAATGGAATATGTTGAATTATAAGCCATCGCGATGGATGATTTTTTTTTTTTTTTTTTTTTTTCAGTTATTGCAATGGATTGAATCGGCAAATTTTCTGTCTAGGCTGCGGCATCGGCGGTTGAAATGTCTCGGAATCAGGTCTTGCGCCTTATCTCGAGGCAGGTGTGCCGTGGGGATAGATTCCATCTTCATGACCTGCCTACGACTTCTGAATCGATGACACGGACTAGGCTGGCGCGGCAGTTGCCGTGTCCTCTTCGCGTTAGCTCAAACGAAAAAAATTATTATTTAATTTTTTTTTCAGTAGAATATAACAATTATTAATTTAAAAATAATTAAAAAAATAGTTAATCAATAGGGACCAATTCTTGGGTTTAGAGATTGGAGAAATATAATGGCATGATTATCGTTTTGTTTCTTCTTTGTATGAACTATTCTCGAAAAAAAATAAAAATCAACTCCGTGTGATGACCGTAATCTATATTATTGCGATTGCATTCCATTTTCTCTCTTTTTTACGTGTCACCCCCTATAAATCGACCTAATTACTCACACCTCCCTGGAGATTAACTAATTGCACAGACCATATTTCCTTTTTTTCATAGTTATATACCATTTTTGTCAATCAGAAAACAAAAAATAGAGAATAAAATATTTGTTTTGAAAAATACCATCCTTACTTTTAGGGATCAAAACTATAAAGCACACGTGGATAGAACAAGATAGTTAGACAAATTTTCAAAGCAATATTTTAGACGATTTTATTTGTAAATTTATAAAAAATATTTCAATATTATTTAATTAAAATGTTAATTAAGCGATTAGGCTTTTGTTAGATAACATAAGTATCTAATTAAATAGTACACAAATTTAAATGATTCTGTTAAAAAATAGTGATGAATGACAACTGAGCATTTAGACAATTACATAAAATTTAATTATCCTAATTATTAGGTGCCGAATTTTATTTGGCAAATGCTCAAGGATCCGTTCATAATACATCCATAACACAAGGTTCGATACGCGAAAAGCCCGTTTTCCAAGAGCTACGACGCTCGCTGTAATGGAAAAGAAAAAAGAAGGAAATTGGTTCGTCTCTTCCGTCTTTTGCAGCCTCAGCATTTGACTTTGAACACAAGAATCTAAATCAACGCGGCCTCAGACCCACGAAGCATGCAAAAGTCCCAGTCTTCTTTGTCTTGCTCCTCTCTTTCCGCCTTTGTCCTGCATCACGAAATCAATATTTTTATACCTACCTCTCTCTCTCTCTCTCTCTCTCTCGTTGCGCATCCAAAAACCTATATATACACGCATCCTCTCTCATTTCAATGTACTCATCGACTTCATCTCTTCTTCCTCCAAACCCATCGTATCTCAATCTCAATCCAAGATGAGCTACTACAACCAGCAACAGGCGCCGCCTGCACCAGGTAGAACTTCTCCTTTTCGAGGTTTCTCAGAGTTCTTTTAGATTTTTTTCCTCATTTCTGTTAGCATATTGTATTAGATTGGAGTCATCTCTCAGCTTAGATTTTTTTTTTTTTCTTCTGATTGATTTTTTGGAGTTTTCTACTCCAAATTTTGATGTATAACTCCCTCTTTCTCTCTCGAGGTTGCATGCATGGAGAGTTCAACAGTAAACATATTCGTAATGGATTTAAATCTGGAAAAACATACAATGGATTCTGTGATGTCGCATGCTGAAGCAGATATTTTTGATGCGAATTTAGATTGAGATAGTCTTTTTCTTTTTCGGATGATAGTGTTAATGGTTTTGTGATTGCATCTATTTGGTACAGCTTACCCTCCTCCAGGCCAGGCTTATCCACCGCCGCCGGAGAGCTATCCGAGCTACGTTGCTCCGCCGCCGGCTGGGTATCCGGAGAAGGACGGCGCCGGAAACCCGCAGAATGCTCCTGTGCAGAATCAGAGTCGAGGCGAAGGCGGATTCTGGGAAGGATGGTAAGTGTTCCAAATCAAGATACGGGACTCGTAAACACGGAAAAATACATGATATATATGATATTTAGAATTTAAAATTTTAATCGAAATTCTTTTGTGTCTTAGCTGCGCTGCGCTGTGTTGCTGCTGCCTGCTGGATATGTGCACCTAGATGATGGACCACGCCGATTGTTACCTATTTGTGTTTGATACATGGATCATAAAAATTTGTTCGACCGTCTTGTTTGGGAGAGCAATTAGTTGATTTTTTTTTATAGAGAACTCCCGGCTTGTATTAGATGGGATAGTTTGTAATAAAGCAAATTGTTACAGAAAGAGCTCTCTCTTTTACTTTTCTTTTCATGGATCCATTTTTGTTAACGAGAATTTAATTGAGCTAACTTAGTACGACTGGGATTAAATCGGAATTTGCATAACAATAAATTTAAAAATGATTGTTTTACGAGAATAGAGCAATCCGCAAAACTAGAAAGCACGTTTCACAACATGAACTTCTCCAGCTGGCTGTTCAAGACCAGCATTTCAATTCTATTAAGAGCGATTCAAATCCCCAGAATAGTATCAACTCCAAATTGCTTCCCCGCCTCTCGTCTTACATCAACACTTTACACACTACACATCTGGATTCTCATATATGTATAACATTTACGTTCTTATATCATCATATATGTAGGCTGCGTTCAAACAATTCGCTAATATCATTACCTGTATGTACAATGTCAATGTCATTCCGACATATTGACAATTCAACCGTCGGTGGTGACGCTCACCGCTCTGACTTCCAGATGTTGCATTCCTTCCCTTCGCGGGTGCACAACAATGGTGCCCTGAGACTCTCCAAGGGACTGCTCCTTCCCAACACAAGCAACGGACAAGTCACCAACAAATGCTGGGAGTTCAGTTGATTTGTTGCCTCCACCATCCTCAGAGATTATCTCCCACTCTTCTTTAACAGATGTAACCTGCTTGCCTCCCTCTGAGTGCCTCTCGATCTCAAAAGCAGTAGGAAGGATTACATAGTCGTTGAGGGGGTTGTAGAAAGGATCGGGCTCCCCAGCCTTCAGCCAGTGTTTGAGGATTCTGAAGACGTGGCTATCACAGACTATTCCTCGGTGATCAGCAGGAACTCCGACTCTTGCTACCGCATCGAGCCCGTCTGCCTGCATTGTTGCACAAGTTTAGACAGCACCACTCAATAGACTGAATACCTTAGATCAGATAATTAAATTGGAGCACTCTTCTAAAATTATGCATCCAAATAATGCTGTCAATAAGTGATAACATACCCTTGCAGATTCTACTGGGACAGTTCCATCACCATTTACGTAGATGTATTTTGCCTGACACGTGTATAGAATATTCAAGAGATCAACAAAATAAACCACTTCAAAAGGGTAACAATCGTCAGTTGGGATCTGACGTACATATTATACTGCAAATAAGTCATCAGACACACATTAAAAAAAAAAAAAAAGTTGTCATATTCTTCCCACATCAAGAGGTTACAGGAAAACATACTGTAGCTGGACATATATTAGCTGAAAGTTTATGGTTTGAAGTTCTGTTATCAAGGGGCAAACAAAGCAAACAGGTGATATATCTTTAAAAAAGCTGCAATCTGCAGTTGGAAGGACAAATCAAGGAATCAATCTGCAGAACAAAACCGTTGACAATAATAAACCCAGAATGTAGGCATTGGCTAGCCATGCCAAAGCATATATCTTCCTAGAAAATTGTGTGCTCTCAGAGTTCCATATTTCCCAGAATGAAATAATTACAGAAAATATCATCAAGAATTACCTGGCATGGCAATACTTCTTTCAGATCTGAAACTGGTGACTGTTGATTCCCGTAACTGCAAATATGATGATATGTCATGCAAAGTTTAATTATCATGTCAAATAGGAACAGATATGCTATTGCATATTTAGTCAAAACTGAAAATTTTAAGCATGCACGAAGCATGATACTATGCATAATGCAGCAGATTCAGATGGTCAAATAAGCTATAAGAAAAGCATGAACTATTCAAAGATCAGTTTATGTAACACTCAAGTAGAAATAGGAATATGCGAGAAGGCATACCAGACAGTATGAGGTGTTGCACAACTAGTCCCATAAATATTGTAAAACTTCACTGATGAAGGAACCTTAGCGCACAATAATATTTCACGAGTTTTTGCAGCCCATTTTAAAATCTCAAAATTGAACGGAAACAGAATCTGCGAGCCATCGTAAGAAACCTGAAAAGAAAGTCAAAGTACAATAAACAAAACTAATAGTTAACCCTAGGTCATTTAGGTAATATGCAGACACTGGTCCAAGTTTTTTCTTTGTCAAAGACACAGAGATCCTAATTTTTGGCAGCTAAATATTTCTTGTGAACCATACAAAGAACATTTGGGGTTCTCATCTGAATACCATTCACCTAGGCAAATACCCTGTGGGTAACATATCCACAAGGCATGCACATGCAGTTCACCAGATTGCTGAAATATAACTGTTTCAGTGAGGGGCACGATAATAAAGGCCAAATAAGTGGACCTAATGTGGACTCAAGGCAAATCCTACATATGTGCGTGTAGTAATATCTCACCATATTGCTTGAAAGAGCATCACTGATTAAAGAAATAGCATCCAATGGTTCATATGATTCCAGCAAAGCACTCAAACCACCAGAACCATCATTCTTCTCCCTCCACAATTGCAGAAGTGGCATGTCAGACCAAGAGAAATCAGGGCTACCCATTAACTCATATATTGATGGGCATTCAATAAGCTGTAGAACAAGAGCACTTCAAGTGTTAGCCAATATGACATTGGATATTATATTGCTTCAGCAAAAACAGATGACTATTGCAATACTGTCAAAAAGAACTTTTGTTGTCAATAAGTAGCATCTGATATAAAAAGATAATTACAGCATAAATTAACAAAAGTTATGGCCTGATTATTATATTATCTTCACACACAACCAATGCTAGGCTAACAAAGCACGTTCCTGCATTATGTGGATCTCCTAAAGAATTTACTAGATGTTGAATAAGAAGTGCATTATTCAAGGTGAACTGGATGTGAAATTTGACCAAATGCTTTTGAGCAGAATTTGACTAAGAACTAAAATATCATCCTACTCCAGAAATTAAAACAGAAGAAAGAGAACCAAGCATTCAAACCAAACAAACAACACGCCCACACGCACATGTAGAGAGAGTTATCAAACATACCAGCTGCTGCATGCTCCATTTGGATATGAAGAAGTTTTGCTCCCACCCTTCTACGAAAGATGCTCCATTTAAAAGACTACTTGTAATGTATCCAGGTGCACCTGACAATATGTCAAAAAAAAAAAAACAAAAAAACTCAATTTTGTTTAGGACCAGAAACTGCCATAGTCTCATACAGGAAAAAGAATATACCTTGAAATGGTGCAGCAATTGCAACCCAAGCTTTAACATACTTCTCGAAAATCTGCATAATATAACATAGAGTAAGAATTGTTCCCTTAGAAGTCATTATCAGGGGTTGAGGAAGCAAGGTGACAATATAATCCAACAAAAAAAATATGATAAGGGAGAAAAATGATGTCTCAATCAAGTAAAATTCATTTCCTGTGAAGAAAATTATTACTTCACTGTGCAAGCACATAAAGCATTTCACAAGCAACCCGCCCATAGAGTGAGTTATGACATTTATTTTCTTCCCTCCAGAGGCAGCGTATATTGACTCCAGTTTTGCATGAAACCTGTCCAGGGTTTCTTGAAGCCTGCAAAAAGCATACAAATGCAAGATAATGCAATTTAATCAATCCTAGTGAAAAGATTTTAAAACTATTAATTCAACAATTTCATGTTGAAGCACATTGTTCTAGAGTTCGTCTATGGCAAACCATCATGAACATATTTTACTCAATGAATGGAAAATTGTTATTTACTAAATGGGGTAAATCAGAGGCACAAACAGTTCAATTCAAAGAAGACAAATCACAAACCTATTACTTTGGCGGAAGTCATAGCCAAATCCAAATAGGGTTTGGCCCTCTTTGAAGCCCCATTCGAGCATTTCCTCTATCAGATCATGATAATAATAAACACCCTCACATCCAATCACCTGTAAGAGACAAACCATTAGGCTACCACTAAATGTTTCACTGAAATATAAGTTTTGCATGAGACATTTAGAACCACAAGGGACACTCGTCAGGTAAAAACTGAAACCTTGGATAACAAAGACTCTAGGTTTAGGCAAAAAATGGTTTTCTACCTTAAACAAATCAAGCAAATGTGATATTTGTGAAATTAACCTTGATGATCACAGGACTGATCAAAATTGATCATTTATGGCTTTAACATGAGCATATCTTAAGAAGGAAAATTTTGAATATTTGTCCATTCCAACCATACATATCCTAATCTTATCACTTTCCCAACCATTCTTACAAGCTAAAACCCATTACCTTTAGAAAGTGCCAATCATCTTTGTTCTTGGTAACACTCCCACAAAGTAAGATAAAAACAAAAATTAAGTTGATTTCTGCAATGTAGTAACTAGTAAGTGCCATGGCATGTCCAATGTTGGCAATGTATGCTAAGGCATCAAAGGTCGAAAAATGTTGGATATCCACCTAAATATAATCTTAATGTAGGACAAAAAAGAAACAGAGGAAGAGACTCACCAAGTCAGGGTCCAAGCAATCAATTGCATATAGTCCATATCTGTCTTCAGGCACAACAATCCTTGTCTTGTCATCCAAAGACACTGTTTTACCTGTAACAACATATTTAAACAACATGTTAATACATACAATTGTATCGTCCAAACATAATTCTAAAAATACTATTGCACATTATTCCTGGCATGCCAGATTGTCAGGTCATATTTCATCAGCAATCCAAGTTCAAGTGCAGAAGCTGGAATGAGAAGGTTGGAAAAGTCTAAAATCTGCTGTTCCCAACCATGATTTCATGAGCAACCATACTTCCCAATCAGGAAAAACATTCATATCACCCATATCAAATTTTTCCAACTCCATGAATAAGAGTTCCTCCATCCTATACTATACTAAATAAAAGCTGTATACTCGCAGAAATCCTTTATAATTTTGTTTTGAAAACAATTAAACCCAAATTTATTAGTTCCTCGAATCAAATTCCACACACATTAACACAAAAGATAAAGACGAATGATTCCTCAAAAAAATTTAGCATAGTTCCTTTGAAGGCTGTGGAACTCATCCAATTAGATTTATACATCATGCACAACATATCCAAAGCATTCATAGAAAGAAACAACAACGTCTATGACTAAAAAAACAGCTTAAGCTGCCTCTAGGATACATAAAAAGCATAATGCTTATTGGAGTTCAACTTTTGAGCTGAGTTCAAATTCACCACGCCAACACCAGAATCTATTACTTGTATCAATTGCAACCACTTTCGAAGAAAAATCCAGGAGCAAACCAGAGTTTGAACCCATACCAGTAGAAGGATCAAATCTGGACCAGAGCTTCGTGCGGAACTCATGATCGGCCCCAAGGATGCGAACCCAGACGCGCTCCTCCTTCCCTTCATCATCCACGGCGTGCAGGATCGATCCGGCGATCCCCGGCACCAGCAGCACCGGATCGAGGTCCGGATTCACGAACTGCTTCTGCTGCTGCTTCTTCGCCGTCCTCAGCCACACCTCGATCGACCGCATCAGCTCTTCCAGGAGCACCGCCATCGAAGCACCGACGACCCGAAATCCTCTCGAAGATGTGCCGGAGAAAGAAAGCAAGGAGGAGGAGAGGAGAGCAAGGGGCTACTTTGGGGAAGAAGATGATGAGATTTATGGTTTGTACGGCTCTGTGGCGGGTCTTAACTGCTACGATTTTTATCGTCTGGGTGTTTTTGCAAAAATAGCAGGACAGCGTTATCCATCAATGACAGTTGGCCACCGCTGCACGTATTTTGACTCCCCATCAGTTTAGATTCTTATGGTCTGAAATATTTTCTTCTAGGAGGTTTTTTGTAAATACACTTTAGATGATTGTGCGACAGTTGTAGATAACACCCTGTAATTGTTTATATTTGAAACACATGTGCGGTTTTGTACTTTACTAAAAGAGTTGGGCCTTATCATCAATAGTCAATCAGGTGGACCCCACAATACATAATCAACTAAATTGGCCCAGTAAGAAATCGCCAATTAAGTGCTTGGTTTGATTGCATTTTTGCACTAAACACCCCCAAATCCTTCTAAGTCTAAGAAGTGACAATGGACACGAAAAACACCAAAAAATGAGAGTAAAATGGAAAATCTAGCAGAGATTTCAAACCTTTATTCTCGCATCAAAAGCAGATTGCACTACTAACACCACATTGACCCTCCAAATCAGATGCGAAGCACAAACACAGAGATTTTTTTTTTCTTCTTGAAGGAATGCGGAGGAGAAGAGGAATGAGGTTTAAGCCATTGGGGGTGGAGCATCCCAAACAGAGAAGGCGCTCGTCGAGTTCATCCACTTGGAGGCGAGCTCCGGGTAATGGCGAGCGATCACATCTCTCAAGCTCTTCGTCCCGTTCACCCACTCAAACCCTTTCTTCGTGTACGTCTTCTCATTGAAGTAGCTCGTGAAGAATCTGTCTGCCTCCAATCTCCTGAAAAAGATAGATGTTAATGAATTTTAAGATTATCCTCCATTTTTTTTTCTTCTGCTATTTTAGTTGTTCGAGTCTCGAACAAGTGAGAACAAGATTGAATGAGAACATATTTGTTGTTTCTTACCTTGATGCCATGAAGAGGGAGATGAAGAAAGCAGTCTGACTAATGGCAAAGCTTTTGATCTTCTTCTCAGCCATGAGGCCTACCAAGAGGTCAAGCTTCTCAACATATCACCATACACTTCTCTCAGAGCTTCAATGGCTTCTTTGTCATCTGTCAAGTCCTCGCACTTCGATATTGGAATCATCTGTTGTCCCCTTCTTAATTGGTTGTATCTTGGCACACTTCTCTCTCTATCTCTGTACAATGTTTGATGTTCCAAAGAAAAAAACTTTTTAACAGTGCAGGGGCTTATAAGTAATAAACCAACAAGCGAGGTGAGCAGTACCGTCTTGAGCAGCCAAATCATTGTTTAAGTTGTTTTACTGGAAGCAATTAGGATTAGTCTTAGTTTAGTTAGTACTTAATTAAGGAGTACTCTTTTTAAGATTAATTTGGGTTAATTTGAGTAGGATCTTAACTGTTGGGCCTTTATCAACCACTTTGTATGATCGTTTTTTGCACCAAACACCCCCAATTCCTTCTAATTCTAAGAAATTATTGTGCACAAGATATAGCACCAAGAAACTGAGAGAAATGGGATAACCACGCGAGATTTCAAACCTTCATTATCAAATTTTCAAACAAATTAATTACACACACAAACCCCACAAATTATTCTTTGATCCTCCAAATCAAATTCAAACACAAACACGAACACAAACACAAAATAATTTATGTTCAAGGAATGCGGAGAAGAAGAGGAATTGGATTGCAGCCATTGGGCGGAGCATCCCAAACAGAGAAGGCGCTCGTGGCGTTCATCCACTTGGAGGCGAGCTCCGGGTAATGGCGAGTGATCACGTCTCTCAAGCTCTCCGTCTTGTTCACCCACTCAAATCCCTTCTTCGTGTACGTCTTCTCATTGAAGTAGCTCGTGAAGAATCTGTCTGCCTCCAATCTCCTGCAAAAAATAGATGTTAACGAATTTTAAGATTATCCTCCATTTTTTTTCTTCTGCTATTTTGGTCGTTCGAGTCTCGAACAAGTGAGAACAAGATTGAATGGAAACATATTTGTTGTTTCTTACCTTGATGCCATGATGAGGAAGATGAAGAAAGCAGTTTCACTGATGGCAAAGCCCTTGATCTTCTTCTCAGCCATGAGGCCTACCAAGAGGTCAAGCTTCTCAACATCATCACCATACACTTCTCTCAAAGCTTCAATGGCTTCTTCGTCATCTGTCAAGTCCTCCCACTTCGATATTGGAATCATCAGTTGTCCCCTCCTGAATTGGTTGTATCTTGGCACACTTCTCTCTCTATCTCTGTACACTGTTTGCATTGCAAGGAAATAATTATAAGATTTCAGGAGATTATAAACAATAGATCAACAAGTGAAGTGAACATGTATACCTTCCAGGGCTGGCAAATCAACAGGGTCAGGTCTTGGAGTGCCATCAGGATTTTGAGGAACAAGGTTCCTAAAGAACAAGGGATAGTTCCATAGCTCGAGGGCACCACAGGCTTGGTGTCCCATTGACACCAATTGCCTCTCAAACCCTATAGAAGCTAATGTTGCTTCCCCTCCTGGGCCAACTAGTTCTTCCATCTTGATTCTGTCATATGCACAAATCAAATAAGAAAACTAGGCAAAAATTTTCGGGATTACTTGTTAGTTGAGATATGCGAAGGTGCGTACTCTTGGAGAATTTCCGGAGATTTATTGGGACCGGGAGCGGCGTTTATGTTCCGGAGGATGAGATGGTCAGGGATGAGTGAGTGCATTCTATAAACACCCACAAAGTCTTCGGTCAGTGAGTATGGAACACCGTGGTTGTTTGGCTTGTTTAGTCCAACAAGTCCTCCCAAAGAAGGCGACCCTATGTTCCCAAAGATACTCTTAAATGTTTTCCCCAACAAGCCATACCTGCAGAATTGAAATTTGAGTTTCTGACTTTGTTCGTTGGAAACAGAGGAAGACAAAGAAGAAGAATAGTACAGCATATGTTGTATTGAGTAGGGTCCTATGCTCACCAGTTTGCGTGCATGCCTACATTCAAAGTGTCCATCTTGAGGAGCTCGACAGTCCAATCAATGGTATGGATCTTCGCTATCACAGCAGATGTCACCAGTCTCCCATAGCGGTACAAATGCTCGTCGTCAAGGTCAGGATATTCCTTCTGTAAGAGAAGTTCATGATTCATGTCAATATAATCAACCAACTGATAACACGGCAGCGGAGACATTGTTTTCCAAACTGAGACACGACTGGCAATACCTTTAGGGCGTCACAAACAGCATTGTGCTCCTTGACGAAGAGCGCTTGGAGGATTGAGACACCAGCCCAACTGTTGCGGATGTCGCCCGACAATGCTATGCCGTCATAGACATGTTGGAGGAGGTGGTTGTCTCCAATTTTTAGCTTACCATCCACATAAGTTCTAACTTTTGCTGCTTTTTTGCCTTCGTTCCCATAAATGGCACTTGAATCCCTTCATATGGATGACATCAGAGAGTTATTATAGGGGGGTCATATGTAAAATTTTTTTCAGAAGTACTAAGCAGAGAAGGAACTTACCACCAATGTGTTCTTATGTTCAAGTGTCCACTCTGAATTCCTATACCTTGTGTTGGGATTTCTTTGGTTTGGTAGAACCTGAAAGATTTCAGTGGGCACTCATTGGCTACTTCAGGTGGAGCAACGAGTTCTATCTGTGAAAAAGAAAAAAAAAGTTATTGACATGATAATACTATGAGTGGAGATTCAATCACAACAGTTACGATCACAGGATCAAATCAGATTCATCACGTGGCATCCTGATGATCACATGATGATGATCTAAATGTCTTTAATACACCTTTACATAATTAACTAATCAGTAAATTAATCCAAGTCCTATTTGGAATATTTTTTTCTTAAAAGTTTTCGAGTGTCCTTTATTAAAAGAAGAGATGATTAATCTTCAAATGGGAATCTTCTTGTCTTCTTCGCTCGTACGTAATCTAATTTTCGCTGAGAAGATGACAACTTAGTTTGTATTCTACTCTCTCTTCTCATCCTTCCACGAGGTTGTATTCAATGACCATGTGCATAGACTTGGCTGCTTGAATTTACTTTTCCTTTTATTCAAGTCTCTCTTCTTCGTTCAAGCTGCCTTTTTATGTCTCTTCTAAAGAAATCAATAAATCTACTAAAAAAAGTTGCATTTTTTAAAATATTTTTATTTATTTTCTCTCTTGAAATATTACAATACTTCAAATTAAATTAGAGTAAAAGAATTAATGCAATTACAAAGATTTGAGAGTTGAGAGGTTAATTCATTACATATCTTTTTTAATTACCTGCCGAGTGTCCTCAAGGTGATCAATCCAATCATGTATCATGAACTGAATCCAAGCAGCAGCAATCACATTGAACTGCTTCCCTGTGTCCTTGAAAGTCCTCCGGGCCAGGAGCTTTGTCGCCACCACCATCGGATCGGGGCTCAATAACTAAGCAGCAGCAACAACAACAACAACACACATCAAACCGGTGCTTCGCGAAAATAGCTATCTCCAGAGCAAAGAGGAGATCACCTCACCTCATCGTTCTGCGGCTGGGGAGGAACATTCCTCCCGAAGAAGGTCAGCTCACTGCCTTCCTTCTTGCTTTCAGGATTGTTGTACTCGCCGTTGCTCGTTCTATACGGATACTCATCGGGGTCGAACGGAGTCTTATCCCGTTCGCCGACTATCAATAGGTTGTACTTCTCATGAAGAATCCGCCTCGCCCGTAGGTAGAGCAACCCGAGGATCACCGGCAGCCGGTGCCACAGGTTCAACTTGTCAATCGTATGCACAGTCTACACATGAAGGACGGTAACAAAAGTTAAAAACCGAAAGATAGCGTCAGTCGGATTACCAATAAATCTACGAGTTCTTCTTTTTACGAGAAAGCTAAGGCGATCGCAGAAGCTCATCCTCTTGAGGAGTTCATGGAAAGTCGGGTGGATGAAAGGGCGCACGAGACACAAACTCATGGCTACTTCTTCTGTTTCTTTCTGCACGGATGTCTCCGAAGGATGAATGCAAGCTCAAAGAGCTAGATATTTGTACTGAGCTGGAGACGAGGTCTCCGAGAGAGGAGTAGTCGGACCAACAACATCAATGGCAAGTGGCTTGCATTGAAAAACTTTTTTTTAAAAAAAATTACATAAAATTCTTAAAATTTTCTGAATTTACTAATCTGCCTTTTTTTAAAAAAAAAAAATTGACCATCATTACCCTCCCTTAATGTATTTATCCCTTTAACAAAATTCCTACATATGTACACTATCCCGATATAAATTAATGAAGTTTTTCTTTCATTTATGGATAAAGAAAAAAAATAACGGTGTTTTTGGCAAAATTTAAGGTGGATTTTGATACTATTACGGGTTGAATTTAGGCGCTATTTATAGGGTTATTTAGGCATGATTTTGTTGGCACTAATTGTGCTTAATATTTTAGGGTTTCTCTTCTACCGACGGTCAGAGAGAAATGAGTTGAGAGAATTTTGATGTGTTTTAGGATGGATTTTAGCAAGATAAATAGAGTATTAAGCCATTGTTTATTTTCTTGTAAGTTAGAAATCGTCGCCTCCGTTGCCATATTTTGAGTTTGTCAGTGTTATTATATTTGATGACATTTGTTACTTAAGAGATAAAATATGAACGATAATATTTCACTTAGTTGCTTGCTTTGAGGATTAGACTAAGTGCATTGGCAAAGCAAAGGTGTAACAACAGGATCACGATGGTGAGACATACATATAACAGCTAGGGTTGTGACAGGGAGAAGCATGTGAAGCTCAATAACCGCGTTGTTTCTATGACGGAGGTCGTGACTACGATACGATGCTCAAGGAAGCGCAATGATGGAGAGAGATTTTTCAAACTATTGCAAAACGCGGGTGAAATAAATGAAATTGTTAAGGATAAAAATGTCAATTTATATTTCACTTAATGAGATTAATTGCATTAGAATTTAAAAAAAATTGATTGGACTATTTTGAAATTGATTTGTAAATTTAAAAATGAAATGGACTAATTAGGAAATTTAAAAATTTATCTATATATATTATATATATATATATATATATATTATTTATTTATTTTATGGTAAGAAGAGGAAGCCAAGGCGGAATTGGCCACCTGCAAGGGTTGAGGTTTGGAAGTCAGAAGGCATGGAATATATTATGTTGAATTAGCAAATGAAGCCATTGACATGATGAAGATTGTGCGGATCTCTAGACAAAAGGTTTAGGATTCAAGCAAGTTTCTAGAAAAAGCGAATGGCGTGAAAAAAATGCTAAAAAGGTCGATGGACGAATAACGTGTAAACTGTGGAATAATCTGGTCGGGTCACATTTGGCTTGCTCATATGTTTTCTTTTTCATTTATTCAAGGTTGTCGCTGTCTACCAATAAAAAAAAAAAAAATCCTAAATCGGTGGCTCTCGTGGATTGATTTTTTGGTTTTTACTGTATTATAATATAATAAATTAGT
Organism: Trichopus zeylanicus subsp. travancoricus; assembly: GCA_005019695.1. Taxonomy (NCBI): domain Eukaryota; kingdom Viridiplantae; phylum Streptophyta; class Magnoliopsida; order Dioscoreales; family Dioscoreaceae; genus Trichopus; species Trichopus zeylanicus. The sequence goes on from RXID01022204.1 coordinate 1,519,135, forward strand.
CTTATATTTTTAAAATAATTTATTATCCGATTTAATATATTGATTTAATTTAATATTCATTGGCCTTCCCAAATCCAACAATACAGTGTTGACTGTGAGTAGGGGTGTGCACTATTCGTTTTTAACCGAACAGAACCGACCGACCGAAACCGAATAACCAATTCGGTTCGGGTTATTTGGTTCTCGGTTCGGTTTCGGTTTCTGATTTTCGAAAACCGTAAAAACCGAACCGAACCGAATTATATATATACCTATATACTGCGGTTAGGTTTTGGTTTTGGTCTAATCGGCTCAAACAGACCGCCTATATATCCTCCATTTTCAGACCGGTTCGCCGACGCCTGCTATTCTGCTAACCCTAACCCTAACCCTAACCCTCTCGGCGCTCTCGCTCTCGCCGCTGCGGACCTATGGTGCTGCGCCTTCATCCCTCCAGCTTTCGTCCACCCCCGGACCCCCCTCCTCCTCTGAGGACTGAGGCTCTGAGTCCCGACGCGGTGACGCCTCTCTCTGGTCGACGCTCTGAGTTTCAATCTCTCATTTTTCTACGACAGATTAAGCTGCAAGGTGAGAGTATTTAGGGTTGATTTTTTATGAAATTAAATTAGAGTTTTTTGATTTCATACGATTTTATTGTTAATCCTTTCGTCCACGGTCCACCCCCGAACCACCCCCTCCTCCTCTCCTCTGAGGCTCTGACTCTCAGTCCCGACGCCTCAATATCTCTCTGGTCGACGTTCTGACCTTCAATCTCTCATTTTTCTACAACGGATTAAGCTGCAAGTTGAGAGTATTTCAGAAATTATGAAATTTAGGGTTGATTTTTTGTGAAATTAAATTAGGATTTTTTGATTTTATATGATTTTATTGTTAGATCAATATAAAATTAAATTAGGGTTTTTTTGTGAAATTAAATTAGGGTTATCATCGGGATCAAATTGCAAGGTTAGGGTTGAATTTTGTGAAATTAAATTAGGGTTTTTTAATTTCATACAATTTAATTTATAATTCTGTATTTTTCTATTGACAGATGTTGAACCAGGATGACAGTCAGTAGCTTTCAAGCACAAATCCAGTTATTCCAAGTCCAATGCCAATTTCTGCCTCGCAGGAAAGTTCTACGCCTATGGCTATCGAAGTTGCAAATGAGGGCAATGCATCTACATGCAGTACAAAGCCTCCAATGCCGAGGAAAAGAATGGCAGCACGATCAGCTGTATGGGAGCATTACACAAAGTTCACAGACCCGGGCAAGTCAACCAAAGCCAGATGCAACTACTGTGGTAATAAATTCTTGTGTGATTCAAAAAAAAAATGGTACTTCTTCTCTTAGACATCACATGAATCAATACAAGCGATATCCATATAATGTTGATACACATCAAACACAACTTGCTATGCAACCTATTCAGAAAAAAGTAGCAAATGAGTCTGTGCTAACAAGATGAAAGTTTGATCAAGAAAAAATTAGAAAAGCACTGACACACATGATTGTTGTTAGATGAACTACCTTTTAGTTTTGTGCAACATGAAGGCTTTCAATACTTTATGTCTCAAACTTATCCTAGATTTCGAATGCCTTCACGTTGGACTATGACTAGAGACTATTTTCAATTCTACCATGATGAAAAGATAAAGTTGAAACAGTATTTCAGAGAGTCCAAACAGAGAGTTTGTTTGACCACTGATACTTGGACCTCAATTCAAAATATAAACTATATGTGTATCACAGCATATTATATTGATATTGATTGGAACTTGAAGAAAAAGCTTTTGAATTTTTGCAAGATTATAAGTCATAAGGGTGAAGTTATAGGAAAAATAATTGAAAAATGCCTATCTAAATGGGGAATTGATAATGTTTTGACTGTTACTGTTGATAATGCCTCTTCAAATGATACTGCTATTTCTTATTTGAAGAAAAATTTTTTGAATTGGGGCACTTGTTTGACACAAGGAAAATATATTCATATGCGTTGCATAGCACATATCATTAATCTTGTGGTGAAAGATGGTTTGAAAGAGATGGCAGATTTCATTGCTCGGGTTAGATCTACTATTAAATATGTGAGATATTCTCCAGCAAGATGGCAGAGGTTCAAAGAATGTGTGAAAATTGAAAAAATTGAAAGCAGAAAATATCTTTGTTTGGATGTATCCACAAGGTGGAATTTCACCTATATGATGCTTGAAGCAGCTCAAACTTTTGAGAGGGCTTTTGAAAAATTTGAAAAGGAAGATAGCAATTTCTGTCACTAGCTTAATGATGAAGATGAAACTCCTTTGTCTTTTGACTGGCAGAATGTTAGGCGACTTATTACATTCTTAGAGCATTTCTATGAGTTGACTCTTAGAGTTTCTGGCTCTATGTATGTTACAAGTAATTTATTTTTTGATGAAATTTGTCAAGTTAACCTTCTTTTGAATATGTGGAAGGTCAGTGGTGATACAAAAATCCAAGATATGGCTGCTGTGATGAAAGACAAATATGACAAGTATTGGGGTGAGCCAGAGAAGATTAATATGCTTCTCTTTGTTCCTGTTGTCTTTGATCGAAGACGCAAGTTAGAATATGTTGAGTTTGGAGTTGAAAAAATGTATGAAGGTGAAAGAGGTATTATGATGAGGAGAAGGTTGCATGAAGTTGTATATGATTTGTTCAAAGAGTACAGAATGCGACTACAGCCGGGAGGAATGCCATCTGGTGAAGGATCAAGTATGCGAAAACAATCAGGTAAGTATATCTTAAGCAGTCTATTTGCTGAGCATAGAAAAATTTTCATGGGTGATGAAATGAAGTCTGAGTTAGACAAGTATTTATCAGAGGATATTGAAAAAAATGAGCCAAACTTTGATGTTCTGGGCTTCTGGAAAGTGAATAGCTGCAGATTTCCTATTTTGTCACATATGGCTCGTGATATGTTAGCTATACCTATCTCTACAATGGCATCTGAATCAGCTTTTAGCACAGGAGGGTGCGTACTTGATCATTTTTGTAGCTCTTTGACTCCTACATTAGTTCAAGCTCTCATTTGCACTCAAGATTGGATTAAAAATTCAAAAACAGAAATCAATGTTGAAGAAAGTTTGGAAGAACTTGAAAAGATTCAAGAGGGTAAGATTTGCATTGCTAATATTTTTATTATTGTATTGTATATTTCTTTATTATGATCAGATAATCATTGATTGATTCTTTAATTTCAGAGTTGATAAAGATGAAATTGGATGTCGCAACCGTTGAATTTTGAAAAGTCATCTTAAGGTTTGAATATGCTTACTTATTTTTTATGCATTTTTGTTCATGTTCCTAACTTTCTATGGTCATCTCTTGCAGATTCATTCTTATATATCCTTATCATTCATGTGCATCGCAGCATCAGTGCATGTGTGAAGTTATGATCTTATTGTCCTTAGTTCCTTACCCAGTTACCTACTTACCTGATATTTTCTTAATTGCTTTTACTGTGATGATATTTTACTATGTTTTTTAGGTTCAACAGTATGATCCAACTGTCGAGTGACAGGTATGTATCAAACTATTATTTTGTAGGAGCAGCCGAGCAGGTTGATGCCTGAGGGGAGACATCTTCGTTTTTGATGATGCATCAAAGCCATCTGAGCCTTTTGAATTTTTTCTTTTATTTGAGGTTTTTTTTTGTCTTTGGTGTTTTGATGCGGAGGTGTTCCAATGGTCCCCTACTCTGGCTTCGTCCTCTTCACTTTGTAGGCTTGTAGCAATGGCATGGTTGTTTGGATGGCCTGTGAAGGCAACCACTACCTACCATTCGCTCACGGGGATAGCCAGAGAGGGATGCTGGGTATGACGGTATAAGGCGAATATGACGGTATGACCCTCTTGGAATTGTTTTATTATTTTTTTAATGATATTTGTTGAATTTTTCATAAGCTGTTTGAGACGATGAAGATGTTGAATCATTGACTCATTGCCATATGTTATGCTCGCATATGGGCAAGTGACTAATTGGACGATTGTCTCATTCTTTGGCTTTACCCTAGTAATGTTATGCTGCTTGGAAGTTGAAACTTCTGGTTCTGGGCCTTCTGAGTTCTGGCTTTTGTTTTGTTACTTCTGTACATAGGACTACAAGAAATTTCTCAAGCTTTTCTTAATGGATCATTTGGCATGATATAATCATTCAAAGTTAAAATGCTAACTAATTACTGAATTGATCATATTTATTCTGAACCACATAATTATAGTTATTTATTCTGAATCACATAATTACAGTTGATCATATTTATTCTAAACCACATAACTGTTGAAGTGTTCTGCAGCAGTGCAGTTTGCTAGCTTCTGATACTATACAATATACATGCTCCTGCTGCTGTGCTGCTCCTGCTGCTATGCTGCTCCTGCAACTTGAAGACTTGATTCACTTGAAGTCTTGAACTGTCTTGTTACATGAATTTGAGTTGTTGAAGTGTTTTGCAGCTTACCCGCTTCTGCTAGACTACTAGTCTGCAACTATACATTGTCTTGCTGTTGCTGCTCAGCCTACTCCTAGCCTCCTGCTGTACTGCTCCTGGTGTGTTGCTCCTGCTGCTGCTGCTCCTAGCCTCCTGCTGCTCCTGCTGTGTTGCTCTTGTTGCTGCTGCTCCTAGCCTCCTGCTGTGTTGCTCCTGCTACTGCTGTGTTGCTCATGTTGCTGCTGCTCCTAGCCTCCTGCTGCTTGCTCACTTGCTCCTGCTGCTGCTGCTCCTAGCCTCCTGCTGCTCCTGCTGTGTTGCTCACTTGCTCCTGCTGTGTTGCTCCTGCTGCTGCTGCTCCTAGCCTCCTGCTGCTCCTGCTGTGTTGCTCCTGCTGCTGCTGCTTCTAGCCTCCTGCTGTGTTGCTCCTGCTGTTGAAGTATTTTGCAGCTCAGCCTGCTCCTAGCCTCCTGCTATACTGCTGCTGCAACTTGAAGACTTAATTCACTTGAAGTATAATATATATCTTGTACTAATTTTTTTTTCCCTTTAATCCCTTATGCAAATGACCAAATCCATTAACCCTGTTAAATTCGATTTGCAATTCGGTTATAACCGAACCGAACCGAAATATTTCGGTCCGAACCGAAATATTTCGGTTCGGTTCGATTTTGATTTTCGAAAATTTCGAAAAATTCGATTCGGCTGGTTCAGTTCAGTTCGATTCGATTTTAACCGAATGCACACCCCTAACTGTGAGGATGAATTTGGGCCAGGGAAATCCAGGTTCACCGACAACCTGCAATTAATATGATGGATATCAGAGCAGCTGTCCTGTCTGATTCGAGTTGCCTGGCCGTGTCACACTGTCACGTTCGCAGCTGCCTTCAACTCGTCCCGTCTCTCACTACTGCTTTGACGACTTGCGCAAGTGGGCGGCACGGAATGTTCGACGCGTGATTAGAAATAAAATGTTTCATTTATTTTGATTTAAAAATATAATTAGTTCATTATGACTAAATTGTGATAATCTGTTTGAATCCATTTTTTCCCGGTGTTCGATCGACAAATTCCAGTCTATTTCAAAGGCAGCTGTTTTTCATTTTCTTGGCAAAATCAGTGTTTTGAATATCCGCCGTAATGCGTTGATTTGAGCATGCCACGGAAATCTGCGATTTGGTCAGCGGTTCCAACCACCAGGTGGACTTAGGGGCGGTTTGATTCGATTTCTAAAATCTAAAATGTGAACAATGGAAGGAAATAAAAGTTAATTTCTTATATTATTATATTTGATTTAATTCTATATTTAGAAAATAAAGGAATTAGATGATTTTCAATTTTTTTGAATTTTGGTTTTCGATTTCCTGCTTTTTGATGGAAAAGACCAATTACGGGAAAATTGGTGTGGGTCTCGTATCTGAATTTTTCATGGTTCACAGTTTCGGTCGAAACGGCTCGATTTCGACTGGTCCCGAACCGAAACCTTATTTTGGGTTTTGGTTAGGATTGTTAATTACTGTTCATCTTCACCAATGAGCGTGAGCGGAGTAGGAGCTCGCCGGACTCGCGTGCGCGGGCGGGAGCTCGCCGGGCTCGAGCGCGGGCGGGTGGGAGCTCGTCGGGATCGCACGTGGGGGCGGGAGCTCGCCAGGCTCGCGTGCCCGGGCGGGAGCTCCCCGGGCTCGAGCGCGGGCGGGCGGGAGCTCGCCAGGCTCGCGCGGGCCGGAGGGGGGGGGGGTGGGGCGTGAGGAGGACCTCGCGTCAGTTTCGTGTCCGAGCCCAAGGGCCCTGCATACTCACTAGTCTTCCGTCGCTCCCTCGTCTATCTCGCACCCTCACCGACCTGACCCGTACTCCCGCAAGATAATGTCGGCCTTACACTGGGGCCAGCGCTATCGCTAATTTGATTTCAACATCCTTATCGGTTTCTGTCAGATACTATTCACGTACATAATATTATTCACATAATTATTCATTATTTTTTAAAAATTTTAAACATATTATAATTTTTTAATTTGAAGTTAAAAAATAATTGAAATAAAGTTAAATTTTAGTCAAAATATAATTTTCATTTTGGACCTTCGATGTATGGTTATACTTCAGAACCGCTGTCACGAGATCGCGCAGATCTAGTTGTTTTGGCTCATATTTCTATAAATGCTCGTCCGGATCATGCAGGTACTGAATTTGTAATTCCACACCCAGATGTTCCAAACTCAACTGATGATGATTATGATGATTATTTGTATTATCTTAGAATTTATAAATTATGTACGTGTGAAGTACATTTTAATGAAAAGTTAAATATGCTTATGTTAATTTTTAACTTTTAATTATATTCATATTATTTCTTGTATATTTTTTTAATACACTAATATATATTAAAAGTAGACTATATCAGTGACTAACTATCAAAACTAATTTTAATTAGATTAAATAATATTTAATATTATGGTAAAATTAAGTATAAATTCATTCCTAATTTTTCAAATTTTTTCTAATATTTTTATCGTATTTTTAATTTGAAGTTAAAGTACAGTCAAAATATAGTCAAACTCTGGTCAACATCCAATTAATAATTTAAAAAAATCTTTTTGCCGAAATCGAAACGGCCGAAACTGAAACCGAAACGACCAAAACGGCCGAAACGTATTAGTTTCACTGAGTCCCGAAACTGAAACTGATACCGAGTTATAAAACCTTGGAATTTTCCATGTTTTCCCTAACGAAAGCAGGCTTTTCCTAACGAAAGCAGGCCACAGAAATAAGCGATTTGGTTAGCGATTTCAACCACCGGGTGAATTTAGAGGCTGTTTGATTTGATTCTTAAAATTCGGAATGAGAAGAATTAAAAGAATTAAAAGTTAATTTCTTGTATAATAGTGTTTGATTCAATTCTATATTCAGAAATTAAAGGAATTGGATAAATTGCAACTCTCCTGAATTTCGATTTTCAATTTCCTATTTTTGGTGGGACAGACACTAATTTCGAGAGAATTGACATGGGTCCCATGTCCGAATTTTTCTTATTTTTCCTGATAAAATGTAAGCTTCTTCGAAGAAAACCATCGTTTCTGTTCATTTTCTTCGTGCTCGACCGTGTCCTGTGCTCGTCTGTGCCCTGTGCTCGATCTGCGTCTTCATCTCCTACTTCGTGCGCTGCCGAACATGGAGGAAGTGGGACTTGGAGGTGGCTGGATCGCCGCCCCCGATGACTGTGGTGAAGAGCGGTGACGCTTTACATCCCTCCCTCGGTTTCAGGCTTCGGATAGTGGTGAATAGCGGCGACGCTTTAAATCATCATGATGAGGGGTAGCTCGTTGGAGAAGCTTGCAAGCACCACCAGAGAGGATGACGGAGCTGGAGAACGGTGATGGTGATGCAACCAAAGAAGGAGGCCAGAGAAGGAAAAAAGAAAAATAAAATGAAAACGAAAATTTTTTATTTTCTTTTTATCTTGGCCTTCTTTTGGCTTTTTATCTTTCTATTTTTGGCCTTGCATTTTTTATAATATTTATTATTTTTAATAATTTTTATATATTTAATAATATTATTATTATATTTTCTTAATTATTTACAAATAAATTTTTTTTAAAAAGAAACTATTTTTTGTAGAGGTGAGCAAAATCAATTTACCATAATAGTTTTTGCATATTTTAGAACCGGAATTGGATTCCGGTTCTTAAAAAGTCAAGAACCGATTTTTCGGTTCCAGTTCTGAATCGGTTTTAAACCGGTTCTAAAACCTATATACTGATTTTTTAAATTATTTATTTTAAAATATTTTATTTTACATTAAAATTTTATAAAAATTTAATTTTAAATACACTAATATACAAATTACCCAAAAATTTTATTTTATTCATTATAATCCTATAAAGATATAATTTTAAATATATTAATATATATAACATAAAAAAATTATATTTTAAAATTTTATATTATACATATTTTTTTTAATAACCGGTACGGTTCCGGGAAACTGATTTTTTACAAAATTTAAAACCGGAACCAGAACCGAATTTTTGATTCTATCAAAATTAAAAACTAGAACCGTATCGGTTTGCTTTGAGAATCGGTTTTTCGATACGGTTCTCAACTGATACGGTTCGGTATACCGATTTTTCAGTTTTTTTCCTCACCCTTAATTTTTTGTTTATTAAAAATTATTTGACATGAAAATAATATTATTATATTAAATAATAATAATTAGTTAACATATATTTATATAACTCTTCGTTTGTATAACTTATTAGAAAATTTTATTAATTGTGAAAATTAAATTACTAATTTTTATATTAAATTTATTATATTTTGTAATAATTTACATATAAATTTTTATTTTGTGTAATATACTAATTTTCAATTCCTACTCCAACCAAACACAAGAATTTAATAAATTAATAAAATTAATCAATTTCATGTGTCAACTAAATAACGGAATTTTAGAATTTATGAATTGACCAAATTCTAATTTCATTCAAAAAATACTCATCAAAATTATCTAATTCTTTCAATTTCCCGAAATCACTCAATTCTCTTAATTTCACAATTTTAAATTCAGAATCAATCCAAACGACCCCTTAGCGCTTGTAGAAATTTCCACCGCAAGAGCTCTTGCTCGGTCTTCAAGCATGGGTCGCAACAGACCTAATAATATATAATTCAACCCATTAATTTAATTTAAATTTGACATAAATGAAATAAATTTAAATTTATTATGATCGAGTTCATATTGTAATTGGATTAATTCGTTTATAACTCAAAAAAATTTAAACGGTAATCGAGTTAATTTGTATAATCTGTTTATGAATTGATTCATTTATTTTTTAGGTCATAAGTAGGTTAAATCGGATCGAGTTAATAAATTTACCAATAAAATCAAATTAAAATTATTTAATATTTAATATTTTTTGAAAATAATTATTTAATAATTTTACCGATTTAAATTTTAAATCGAGATATTATATATTAGGTCAAAATCAAATTGTTTTGATTACTAAAACCATATTCAAAATCATTTTAAATCAACACTCGCACTTAAATCTTCCGGACATCGGAACCTCCATAATTGAAAATCCCATCACGCTTCTCATTTGGATTTCGTACTAACCCAAAAAAAGTTTATTTGAAATTTAATTTCACATTTAAAAAATAATATTATATATTATATCTTATTTTATATTATAAAACACCTTGAGCCTAATGGTTATCTAATATTTTCAGTAATTTTTAGCCCGAATATTTTTTTAAATATATATATATTATTTTTTTAAAAAATTAAAAATTTTAAAATTTAAAGTCAAAATTTAGTAAAAATTTTAAAAATAAATTGATTAAAACCAAAATGAATTGATTTTCGTCCAAACATATTAGTTTTAATTGACATTAAAACCGATTTTGAAATTGACACTAAAAAGCTTAATCAACACCATGCACTAAAGAACCCTTCTTAACCCACTGACTAATTGCTTATTAATTAAGCTCTTAACTATGCATTTGCGGTGGATCCTTTTTGGACTATAATTGCTGCAATTGTGAGTCGGATTATTCAAGTAGTTTGGTAAAAAGGTCTAAAGAACAATTTATTTAGATCGAGTCCGACAAACACATTTCCTGTGCTCCATATAATCAAAGCCATTTGTGAACACAAATTAATGTCCAGTTTTAATACGATCTATTTCGGTACTTAATGAGCCTACTCGTCGTTGACTTTGTCATTGCGCCTAACGACTCTGGCTTAGATAGGTCAACTATTAAGTACCGTTTAATTTAAATTAAAATTAAAATTAAAGAGTAATAAATCATTTATATAAATTAATATTTTTTATAATAATTTATTTTAATAATAAATATAAAATAAGTAATATTAATTTTATAATAAAAAAATTCTGAAAAATATTAATCCCAATCCCTCGGCATTTTACACTCTAAAATCACTATCACAATATAAAGACATAATAATTCGATAACTAAATGATCATATTTTCACATGTAATATAATTAATATTTAATTATAATATAAAAAACTTGATAATGAGAAGGTTGGATCACCGCATATTCAGATTGTCATATCATTACGAATACTATATTCATATTTTTACCATAAATAAATCAACGGATAATCAACCAAATTTATTTTTTCTAAGATAATCAACCTAGATTATCACAATATTAGTAATGACTTATCACATAATTTTTTTTCTCCAACGACTTTCGTCCCAACTCTCTCACTCGCGAGCCCTTTTTATCTTCTCTTAATCAATCATTTTCAACTGGATTTTAAAAATCGGTCAAAATATTTCGATTTTCGCGTCGCCTTGTGTAGCTCCGGCGGCGGAGGAGAGGTCGGGGCGCTTGGATCTCATGGTGGAGGGAATGGAGCATTGTCGGCGAGGAAATGGAGATGGGGAGGGAAAACGGACGTGGAAATGACGAGTTTTCCGAGGTTGTTATGAGGGCGCGAGGAAATGAATGGAGATGGAGGGGGAGGAATCAGACGCTGTGTTTTTGATGACGTGGATGGAATGTCGTTGAATGAATGTTAGGGTCCCTTTGGTTTCAGATCAAACCTAGGATCAGTTCGGACTGATTGGACTATTTTTTAAATATCAAAAATTTGACCATATTAATATTATTTAATTCATTTAAATTATAATTTGGATGTGACTAAAATACTCTCGGTGCATCTGAACCGTCGAATCTAGATCCAACGACTTAGATCGCTCCAGCCACGAAACCCTAATTATATAATGCCTTTTTTCCCCGACACCGCCACCCACACGCAGCAAAGTACGAGTCTGTCCTCCTTCATTGCCGACGACGCAGTAGACGCCGCCGCCCACACGCAATAGAGCACTACCTCGCTGTTATCTCCGCCATCACCGTCCCATCCTTTTCCAGCACACACATATCCTTCACCGCAATCGATGCCGACGTCTTGCACTTGAATCCCCACCCCTTGTCGCCGGATCGCCGGAAAACGCCTTTTAGGAGTCGATCCAACCCCAAGAACACCTCGTATCGGGTGCCTTCGATGGCTCGGAAGCGATTGGTGCTGGCGAAGACGGTCTCGATCCTGGTCTGCTCCATCGACTGAGTTTGGTGGAGGACCACGAGGCCCGGAGTGCCGGTGGAGATCTCGACGCTGTTGATCTTCAACGGATGGTCATCAATTCTGAGGGAGAATATGAGGGTTAGGGCATTGGGATCAGTGTGACAATGACGACGGTGATCCTGTGGGAGCGGTGGCGGTGCTTGGACAGTGGCTGGGAGTGGGTTATACTCATCGGGAAGTTGGGTGAAGTCGAAGGGCATTTTTATCTACGAAAAATTTAAACAATCTGCTAACCAGATCAATAACTAAATAAGATTTATTCGACTGCATTATCATTTTACATTTTACTCATTTCTTTAACTTTAATCTTGATATTGACTCAGAACCAAACGGATCCTTAGTGTTCATTTCCCGCCGTTTGTTGTCGTTTCATTGCTCATTGGGAGGTTTTCGCATTATCCCCTCTAAATATTACAATTATCTCTCCGTAATTGTACTCCAAGGAGTTCAGAGCGGATAAGAAAGTGTTAAGTGATTAATTAAGCTGCTAATGATGAAAGCCATATATATTCTCGGGCTCATACTCGTATTAAATTGTGGTGAAAAGGACCATTTTGCCAGTCCGATCTCATCGAAATTTGGATTATTTGTGAGACGATTTGACAAGTTATGGCGTCGGTTTGTTTAATCGGATATTGTCCATAGCCCGTGGCATTGTTCTCCGGGAGAAAGTGAACCGGAAAGTGACTTCACTACTTTAGTGAGCTTCCAGCGTGATTAATTATGGGATTTATTTTCTGCTGTTGTAATTAATTAGCATTAATTCATTATTAGGTTATGTGTTTATTGCTTGCTGACAAATTTTGGGTCTAGGTCCTTAGGGTTTGGAGTTTTACATACCCGTGTCTTCATTTCGTTTTCGTCCCTCATGAGCCCCTGAAATCAACCATGTCAATGAGAACGAGATAAAAACTTGAATAAAAAAGTTGTAGTTTTTGGCCCTATTTATTTTTTTAATTAAACATTATATATATATAAAACCTTCAGAACCGAGAAATTATGGTGCATTTTTTTTTGCATCTATACCCTTGAAATCGCCTATTTTGGGCATAAGCCCTATCAATCGTCTCCATGATCAATAGCCAATTGATGTAGCCAAAACTTGGACCAATTTCAAATTGGTTCATGCTTTTAGACTTTTAGTCTGCGCTGAATTTAAAATAGTTTTCAAGTGTATGCATGCAAAATATTTTTGATTTGTTCAAATTTGCTGATTTTCTGAGGGTCTCTCTGAAACTTTTATCTAATTCGCAATTTCAAACTATCATAATACAGCCTTTATGCGTGCCAGAGAAAAGTTGGTCACCTGATCACAGGTGTAAGGACCAGATCTCTATCCTTCATAAGGATCACCACTATAATTACAGAAATAGTTGAGGGTATTTACGTAGTTAGAAAATTCCGCGGATAGCAGTAGCGCATAAATAAAAAACAAAAAAAATTTAAAAAGGTCCGCTCATCGGAAAAATGGGAAAGGAATAAATAAATAAAACGAAACTAACCCTCTCGAAAACAAACCTTCTCGCTTTGGTTTTCCCTCTCTCGTTCAAAACCCTACTCCTCCCCTCCGTCCCCATCTCCTCCTCCTCCTCCTCGATCTCGCCGGCGATGTCCTGCATCGAAGAATCTCCGGCGCCATTCCCGTCGTCTCAGATCCCGCGCGCCACCCCCAAACTCTACTTCCCGCGCTTCTCCTTCGCCGACCCCGCCTCCTCCCCAGTTTCCGCTTGCCGCATCTTCTTGGATCGCCCCCTTTTGCCCCCCTTTGGGCCCGATCAAGGCGATAGCCGCTTCGCCGGACCGATTCTCAACAGCTTCGTCTCCCAGAAGACCGTCGATGATGTGGGTTTCTCTATCCTCTTCTTGAATCGCGTTGTTCTCATTGATCGGGAATTTTTGATCGAATTGTAGGCTTTTCTGGGTTCTGTCTTAGTGATGGAGTGGAATGGGGATGCGGTTTGACAATTTCATGCCTAGTTTATTTATATTGATTATTTCTCTGCAGCTTATGTTCTAATTAATCGTTCTTTATCAATCATAACCGTCGTATTCTGTTGATCTGAATTAGATTATTGTTTTTATTGCGGATTTTGATCGATTCTTGGTGTTTTAGGGTTTTTTGTTGATGATGAATTCGAATGAGGTAAGCGGAACCGGAGAGAGAGTTTCATAGTTTCATGCTTAGTTTACTTAGACTTGTAATTTAGCTGTAGCTTATTTGCTGGTTTGAATCCTCTGCTTTGTGTTTGGTGCAGTACTCATGTACGTAAATTCATCAGTTCTTAAATTCTTCGTGATAATCATGGTTTAAGGCTATTTCTAGCTAAATCTTTGTTGTTGATATTGCTGTTATACTTAGTTATTTTCATCTTGTGTTTGTTGCTAGCTCAGTTTGTATGTTACTATAATGTTGAGAGGGGAATTCTGTGATGGTGTCAAAGAACTTGTTAGTCATTTCCCGCTTACATATATCTCAGCCATTGATTTCACATTATCTGTTATTTTTCCTGGAATCCGTAGCTGATATTGCAAATATTTTGATCAACAGTTAACATTCATTGAATCCAATGGCAGTGGGTAACAAACCATCATAGCATTGGCCAAACATTGTCTTCCTCTTTAATAATTTTTCTGGCTTTTGTGGTATATGTGCTCTTTTGTTTGATCATAGGTTGAGATTCACCGAAACCTGCAAAGTAGTGAGTACTGAACTGTCATAGAATCGACCAAAAAATGTATTTGTCTTTCTATAACTTTGATTATCCATACGCTAAATTCTCTCTCTCTCTCTCTCAAGTCCGCTGCTAACCTTGTATTTTTTTTTTGTAGACAAAACTTGTAACTGGAATGTATGATCATGATGTTAAGGTTGGTGAACCACCATCGATTTAGAATGAGTTAATGGATACAATTAATGCATGCTTTATCTCTCATGGTTCACGTACAAGTGGCACATGCCAAAGAAAATCAAAGAATACAAAGCAAAGAAAACATGTGCAGAAGACTCCTGAAATGCCTGATGGTAATTTTGTCAAACTTCTATCATTCTATTCATGCTTATGGTTTTTAATATGCTTGAGATTAGATGCATGGTAGGGTTATAATGGTAATTCTTTATTGAATGGAGCTCTGCTATTAAGGTAAATATGTAGTTTGGTGTCATCTCAGGGCCACTTTCTGATGCTTTGGATCCTTCCAGCAGTGGGAGATACAACAATTCTCTAGGTAGACTGAAACTGTGGGAGATATAATGATATTTTGCTTCTTACATAACTAAGGCTAAGTTTTCTAGTTCATTGATCGATGAATTTTTATTTCAAAATGTGCCCATGCAGGACTGTTGACCAACAAATTCATTGACCTGCTTGACCATGCTAAGGATGGAAGTATTGATTTGAATGAAGCAGCAAATCCTCTGGGAATATGATTTTCAGATTATTTTCAGTGCTACTTTTGTCTGAGGAAGCAATACACTTGTACTACATCAGATCTTGTTTTCTAATTCGGTTGCTATATTTTCTGCCATTGTTTCTTTTTATGCTTAATAGGTCCGAGATATAACAAATGTCCTTGAAGGAGTGATACTGATGGAAAAAAAATTGAAGAAAATAATACAATGGAAGTGATATTGCTGGTGCGCTGTCTTGTTTTGTTTTTTTTTCTTTAAAATATTCAATACTACTCACTGACAATGTGTCACTAAAAAGGGGAACTGGTCTGTCAAAGCCAAGGGAATTGGGGAACCAAGTATCAGCTATGAAGGTATGCATATAAGCCATGTCCTTTTTTGATTTTTTACCCCATTTCGCTGTGTATGTTTGTATATTGTAATGTTCAGATGATGATATTCATCTGCATGGCAAGTTCAGCTTAAGGATGCTAACTCTTAATATTAAGGTGACGCTATGCTGTCTAATATTTTATATCGGTAATTTTTTGTTGCCTTCTTATTCAGTTTAAAATTCAGTTGTTTGAAGGCTGATTTCTTTTTCTTGTCATCTTTCTCTTCACCGAAGCACTTACCATTCAGTTATACTTAAGTGTTGCCTCTGTCCTCTGATTATTGCGAAACCATATTTGGATTCTTTTAAGCTGGAGGATAAGATTTTATTGTTTTTATTATTTGGTATTTTATACCTCTAGTTGTACACTAGAAAGAAATAGCAGAAGAACAGAACAGGAAAGCAACTTAAGGTATTACAGAAATATGCTTTGACATCAGCTATTTTGTCTGTATTAGGATTTTGTGGCAATTGTTATTTCCCTTAAACAAGTAGTTCGTCAACTAGTACTGTTAAATCATGCCAATAATGGCAAGAGAATGATCTTAGGGTAGAGGATTGTTGACACAGATTTAAAAGTTGAGATTCAGGAAGAGAATGCATTTCTTGTATTAATCTTTTACCACTTGTGCAGCCTATTGTTAGCAAGCATGAACTGAATATTTCACTTGTATTGAATGCTTTTGCAGGCAGATGCATGAGAACCTATCACTATTGACTAAGGATGAAAACAATCAAAAGCCCTTGGGCCTTACATTTGATAGGGTGGTTCCTTTAGCTTATTCTTACATTAGTATTAATTTCTTCAGATGGTGAAGATATAATGAGTCTTCTACTCTTTAAGGGCATGTTTGGTTAGTCGAAAGCGGGTAGAAGTGGTTGAAAGTAAAATTATTTTTATGTACTTATATTATTTGGTTACACGAAAGTGACTTCTTGAAAGTTACTGTTCTTGTGACTATTTTCGATCTGAAAGCTAAAAATTTTCGTATTTTTTGGTTCGAAGTGATTTTAAAAAATAGGTTTAATGATATTTTAAATTATAATAAAATCAATAATCTTAATATAATAATACATTTATTTAGAAATTATTTGTGAAAAATTTTAAATAAATAATATTTTATATATTATTAATTATACTATTGAAATGCGCGTCCATCTAAATAAATGTCAAAAGTTGATCATTTCTAGCTATTTCTGAAAATGAGCTAGTGTAGGATCAGAATGGCAATCCGTGACGATGGATACGTCGGAAAGTGATCTCGATATACAAATTAAAGTGTACTTAATTTGAATATGCAACAAGTGTTATGAGAATATTGATTTCTAATAGGCGTAAACCTATGTTATTAATTATTGTCAGAAATTTTTAAACCGAAAAATTTAACTAATAAAATAAAGACATAAAAAGATCATTTGATTGATTTGAAAAAGAAATACGTGACCTAAGAAAGGATATATTTTCATTTTATAATGAAGTTTAGTATGAAATTATAAAAACATGGCAATAAAAAAAAGAAGTGAGGAAAAAATTCTGATGTATGTTGTTGTCCTACTCTTGTGTGTTTAATTTTGTAATGTTTGATTGAGATGGATCTTGATTTGATCCTCGATATATATTGATGACATTGTTTGATGGGATATTGGAGAGCATAAGAGAAGTTTGAATTATTTTATATAAGTTTGAGCGTTGATGATAACTTCTTTGAATATAATAATACATTTATTTAGAAATTATTTGTGAAAAAATTTAAATAAATAATATTTTATATATTATTAATTATACTTTTGAAATGCACATCTAAATGTGAAAAGTTGATCATTTCTGGTCGCTTCTGAAAATGAGCTGGTGTAGGATCAGAATCGGCAATCCGTGATGATGAAGATCTCAGAAAGCGATCTCGATATACAAATTAAAGTGTGCTTAATTTGAATGTGCAATAAGTGTTATAAGAATATTGACTTCTAACAGATTTAAACCTCTATTATTAATTATTTTTAGAAATTTCTTAAAGTGAAAAATTTAACTAATAAAATAAAAACAAAAAAAAATTATTTAATTGATTTTGAGAAAGAAATACATGACCTAAGAAAGTACATTTCCTCATTTTATAATGAAATTTAGTATAAAATTATAAAAAACATAACAATAAAAAAAGGAGAGAAAAACTCTAATGTGTGTTGTTGCCATATTCTCGTGTGTTTGACCTCGTAATGTCTGATTTGAATGAGTTTTGACTTGATCTTTGATTTATATTGATGATATTGTCTGATAAGATTTTACATGAGAGAAGTTTGAAGTATCTTATATATGTTTGATTTTTTTGAATAAAGTGTTTTTATTAACTAAGAAAACGTTGGCGATAACTTCTGTTAGTTTGAAATATTTTCGTTAGCTAATAAGATATTGGTGATAACTCTGTGAATTTGAAATGTTTCTATTAACCAATAAGGTCTTGAAGATAACTTTATTGAATTAAAATATTTTTGTTAACTAATAAAGTGTTAGTGATAACTCGTATAAGTTTGAAATATCTTTGTTAGCCAATAAGATGCTGAAAGTAATTTCATTTGAGTTGAAATATTTCCGTTATTTAATAAAATATGGATGATAACTTTTATCAATTTAAAATATTTTCGTTAGCTAATAAGGTGTTAGAGGCAAATTTGTTTGAGTTGAAGTGTTTCTGTTAGTTAATAAAACATTAACAATAACTCCATGAATTTGAAGTGTTTTCGTTTACCAATAAGACGTTGGAGATAAATTCGTTTAGGTTGCAGTGTGTTTGTTAGCTAATAAGGCATTGATAATAATTTCATAAATTTGAAGTATTTTTATTAATCAATAAGGTGTTGAAAAAAATTTAATTAATTCTTAAATATTTTCATGGTCAATAAGGTGTAGGCGATAATTTGTTATTTTGAAGTGTTTTCATATTTAATGAGACATAAATAATAAATTTGTTAATTTTGAAGTGTTTGCATATTCAATGAGATGTGGATGATAATTTCGTTGATTTTTAAGTACTTTCAGTTAATGAGACGTAAACAATAATTTCGTTTATTTTAAATTATTTTCATAAGTAATGAGAAATAGGCGATAATTTTTTGGATTTTGAAGTATTTTCATACTAATGAGGTGTAAGCGATAATTTAAGGTGTTTTTATAATTAATGATGTGTAAGTGATAATTTTATTGATTTTAATGTTATTATTTTAATGAGTTGTATACGATAAGTTTGTTATTTTGAAATATTTTCATAGTCAATAAGTTATAAATGACAATTTCGTTGATTTTGAAGTATTTTCATAATTAATGATGTGTAGCCGATATTTTTTTATTTTTGAAGTGTGTTCATAACCAATGAGGTGTAAACGATAACTTATTTAATTTTGAAGTATTTTTTATAACCAATGAGGTATAGGCGATAACTTCTTTGCTTTGAAAATAGTATTACTTACCACTTGTAGAATTGGACATAACTTTGAGGTATTGCTAATGACTTTTGTAATACACACTGTAAGACTTGGTTGATTTCAATTTAGTTCTATTCAAACTAATTCTGATTCAACTAGAATTTTGTTTGATTTAGTCCAAATAAGACGGGGCTTGAAATGTTTTCCTAATTAATAAGGCATAAATGATAACTTTTTTGATTTGAAGATAATATTATCCACTGTTTCTGGAGTTGGGTATAATATTAAATTACTGCCAATGGCTTTTATGGTACACTCAATGAGACTTAGTTTATTTTAATTTAGTTTTATTTGAACTAATTATGATTTGATTAGGGTTCGGTTTAATTTAGCTCGAAGGAGGCAGAGTTCGAATTTGGCTTGACTCGATTGGATTTGGTCTAAATTTGTTTTGATTGGGTTGGATTTGGTCTAAATTTGTTTTGATTTGGTTTAGATTTGTCTTGACCCAGTTGGTCTTGGTCCAAATTTGTCCTGGTGGTTGGCTATTGGTTAGAACTTATTTTCACCAAATGAGGATTGAATTTAAATTCAATTTGATTCAATTAGGGTTCATCTGAATTTGTTGTAACTCAATTGAAGTTGGTCTTAACCAATTTAGAGTTTAACTTAAATTTGATTTAACCCAATTAGAGTTTGGTTTGAATTTTGATCTGATTTCTAAGTTGCCTTGATTTGAATCAGACTGGGGTTGAGTTTGAATCAATCTGATTTGAATTAACTCAATTTGGATTTAAGTTCAGTTCAATTTAACTTTTAAATCATTTATTTGCTTAGTTTAAATCCATTTAGTAGTATGTTTAAGTCAATTCGATTTTGTTTATTTGTTTTAGTCGAATTGGTTTGAATTCAATATGATCAAATCTTTTAACTTAATCGATTGATTACTTCAGGTCGAGAGCTGTTGGGCTATTATAATGTTTTTGGATGGGCCTGTAGACAGATTCTAAATCGTTTTGATGTTCAAGTGGGTTTATAAGTTGACTTTTAGTTTTAGTAGGTGTTTGATAAGTTCGCAGGCTGATTTTAATTTTAATGGACTTTTGACGAGCCTGCAGATTGACTTTAATTTGAATGAATGTTCGGCTAGTTTCCAAGTTGGGTTTAGTTCGAATTTGCGAGTCTGTATGCTGACTTATAGATATCGCAAGGTCACAATTGCCTTTTGGATGTCGCAAGTTCGCAAGCTGACTTGTAGTCGAAATAAGCGGTTAGTGAGGCTGTAAACTAATCTTAGTCTGAATTTGCAAGCCCACAAGTTGGCTTATGGATATTACAAGCCTGCAAGTTGACTTATAGTTCAAACAGACTGTTGGTGAGTCTGCAAGTTAGTTTTGGTCCGAATTTGCAAGCCTATTGGTTAGCTTATTAATGTCGAGAGCCAGCATGTTGGCTTATAGTCCAAACAAATGGTTGACGAGTCTGCAAGTTAATCTTAGTTCGAATTTATGAATTCACAGGTTGACTTATGGATATCGTGGGCTCACAAGCTGGTTTATAAGTGTTGTGAGCTCGCAGGCTGACTTATAGATTTTCGGACGAGCCCACAAGTTGGTCCTAAACCAGTGTAAGTTTGAGTTATTTTAATTTTTTCTTATTCTTGTCTAAGTTCAAATGAGTTTTCATCAATTAGTGGGCTCCAAAAGCTTGAGTTCTTCAACGAGAGCGCCGTAATGAAAATGGTATCGCGAATGATCATGGTATTGATGATGTATTAATGCATGAGGTCATACGTGACCATAATATTAGTGAAGATTCGTTGATGCACAAGATTGCGGGTGGCTATGATAATGGTGGAGATTCGTGAATGCACGAAGTTGCGGAAGACTAGTATTGGTAAAGATTTATTAATGTACAAGGCAGCGGGAGACTGCGGTATTAGTGAAGATCCATTGATACATAAGGCCGTGGATGGCCGTAGTTTTGTTGGAGATTCGCGAACGCATGAAGTTGCGGATGGCCACGGCGTTAATGAAGGTTTGTTGATATGTACAACTGTGGCGACACGGCGACGATAGAGTCTTGTCGATGCTCAAGGCCATGGGTGATAGTGGGTGATGGTGAAGATTTGCAGACATGTGGGTCACTGCAATATTGGTGAAAAAGTGTTGACACCCAAGACCACGGGTGGCTGGGGATAGGGGTGAGCAAAAAAAACCGGAAAACCGGTTAACCGGACCGTACCGGTTGAGAACCGTACCGGAAACCGGTTATTAGTGCAAACTGGTACGGTTCCGGTTTTGAAATTTCACAGAACCGGTTTTCCGGTTCCGGTTCCGGTTATTCGTTCTCTGAAAAACCGGTTAACCGGAACCGTATCGGTTTTCCTCTCTATATATAAAACCCTAACCCCAACCCTAACCCTAATTGCGCCGCCTCGCCCCTGCGCTCGCAGCAACGCGCCGCTGCCGCCGTCTCGGCCTCGCCCTCGACTCGACCCTGCGCTCGCAGCAACGCGCCGACGCCGCCGCCTCGGCCTCGCCCTCGCCCTCGCCTCGCCCCCAAGCTCGCAGCAACGCGCTGACGCCGCCTCGGCCTCGCCCTCGCCTCGCCCCCGAGCTCGTAGTAACGCGCCGACGCAGCCTCGGCCTCGGCCTCGCCCTCACCCCCGAGCTCGCAGCGACGCCGCCTCGCCCTCGCCGGTCGTCGCGAGGCCGGAGATCCGGTTAACCGGTTTTAGAACCGGTTTAGAATCGGAACCGGAAAACCGGTTCTTCATCCAAACCGATACGGTTCCGGTTCCGGTTCTCAAATGAGCAAAACCGGTCCGGTTAACCGGTTTTGCTCACCCCTAGCTGGGGATAGATGGGACAAAGGGACGTTCGTGGTGGGGTCCGGATGCCCTAATTCTTCTAGATTTGGTCGACTGAACTCAGGTGATCAAACATACTGAAAACAATGACTTGGGGAGAATTGTGGCCATGAGCTTGGGAGAGGAAAAGAGTAGGAGCAACAACGAGGGGGAACAGGGACCTCACAAAGGAGAAAATAAAATAAAATAAAAGGATAAAAGGGAGATAAGAGGCTTATATCTTGTTTTACTATTTTGTTAATGCTTTCTTGATCTCTTCTTTGATGATGAGATTTTCTATAGAACTCTGAGAATCGTCTCCCAATTTGTCAGAAATTAGTCAAAGAATTGATTATATTTTTTTCTTCAAATTCGTGTGTTATAGCCCCTTTTTTTATAGAGTTTGAGAAATTTTTTTATTAGATTATTAATTGATCTGAATTTAAGATTTCATGGATATACTTTTATCATAATCTTCATATTTGAATATCTGGTTAATAGATTATAATATTATAATTTTTTAATTGAAAATTTTGTTAATTTCTGAGATCGGATAAGTATTAATTTTCATTTTGAGAATTCTAAAAATGACCAAGAAAATTTTTTATTGGATTCTTAATGAAATCGGAGATTTGATGGAATATGATCTTATCATAAATCTCAAATTTGGATATTTGATTAATTGATTGGATTATTAATTGACCCAAATTTGAGATTTGATGAATAAATTTTTGTTATAATCTTTATATTTAAATTTCTAATTAATATTTTTTAATATTATAATTTTTTTAACTAAAAATTTTATTAATTTCTAAGATTGGATCAAGATTAGTCTCCATCTTGAGGATTATATAAGTGGTCTGGAGAATATTGATTGGTTCAATTTTGGAATGTGATTTACAATCAAATTGGATCTTCATATCTTTAATTTATATGTAATCCTATTGTTTGGTATTTATTTATTTACAAGAAGATTTCAAAATTGTATCATCATCGAAAATTAAATTTTTAGGGGGATATTTATAAATTTTTCGAAAAATTTGGTCCAAAATATAATTTTATGAATTTTGACGGTCTCTTTTTAAGAAAATTCTGGTTAGGAGTTTATTTGTAAAATTTATTTAGTTCAGAGATCTATTTTGTAAAATATTTATATTCTTTTATTTTTAATCCAAGTTTTGGATGAATTGGGAGTTCAATTTTGATCTAAATATCTAATCCATTCAGTGTACTTGGATTAAATTTAACTTTAAGCTCAAATTTTTTAATAATTCAAATATGAATCAAATTTAGTTTTTTGTCTAATTTGATCACAATTCAGATTCGATTGAGACTTAGATGTGAGTTATAATTTTTTAACATTTAAGTTATAAAATTATCGGAAGTGAAAATAAATAATTTTTTCACATTTTTATTTGCTTTTTGGCATCAAATAGCCCCTAAGGTAAGGTTTTTGTACATTTGTTCGACGCTTAATTCTACTGTTAGTCAGCGAATTAGCTTGAGTTATGGAATATTTGACAGGATGCAACACTTTGCAATAAAAGCTCCACGTGGAACCAGTCTTGAATTTCTAAACCTTGATGAGGTGGGGGTAAAGACCAAACATTCGGTAAATTTTATTTGCTTGTACATCCTAATGGTTGATTGGGTTTGGCATTCATAGAGCATCAAGTTTCCACATAGTCAATGCCAAATTCATTTTAGCGGCTCAATAGTTCAGATTGACTACTATTTGCTAAGGTATAATCCAATTGAGAGAACACATTGAAATCTATTCTTTTTTGGGTTTCCTGCATAGATAGCCCCGCAAAATTGATATTGCATATAAATCTTCCAAAAATGAGATATGCCCCTATGTTTTGCAAATACCCCTCCACACTTCTGTTTCACCCACTTGAAAATCTTCATTAACAAGTAAACAAACATCCCAGCTGTTAACTTTTGTTAAACGATATTACTGTTTCATAGAGTAACCATTTGACAGTTTTACTAAAAGATCCATTGTGTATATCTGTGGGTTAAAGTCCTTAAACTAAATTGCGATAATGGATATATTTGATATCAGTGCTTTTTCTTTCTGAGTAATTCTATTACCATTTTAATTGACTAGTTGAAAATTTTTTGCATCCACAAATATCATTTTTATAAAGGGCTGTAATTCAAATTTCACAATTTTGAGGGGGTTTATGTGATGAAAACTTCAAACTGAGATTCTCATTCTGTTAGCAGTGATCATGAAGAAAGGACATCACCTCAGGTTCAGGAGCCAGAACACACAGCAAATGATAGAGGTGGAAGTGAGGCATCTGAGCTGGGGCAATGCACAGCTATTCCCAATACTTTCGTCTAGTTCGAATTCATTGTCACAAGAGAGTTGGGGTGGCTTTGTATGGATTGTCCCATCAGATCTGGGTGTAAGTTATTTATTGATCTTGGATTTAAATGCATGTATCTTTCCAGAGTCAGCATCACAGATCTTTGGAGGACTGATTGTATCCTTCCATATGTTCTCATACCTTTTGCTTCTGCTACTAGAAATGCACAAACACAACAGACTATCAATGACTGGGCCTGAACACTGGACTTAGGCTTCGCTTGGCTTGCCAAACTTTAGACGCTCAACACATCATCAACAGGGTGAGCAAAAAAAAAAAAGAAAACAGAGACCAGTACCAGTTGAGAACCAAAGCAGAAAAACTTTTTTCTCACTAAATCGGTATGGTTCTGTTCTGGAATTGTCCAAAAACTTGAAAAATGGCTCCAGAATTGATTCTTTGGTTTCTTATAAACCTGTCAACCAAAACGGGGTTGGTTTTCTAGGTAATATGGAATAACCTTCCTCACATATCCATGGTACTCAATATATCTGTCATGAACTTGTTTTAAGTTTTTATTTACGTTACAAGTTTTTATTAACATCTTAAGATGTTGCCTAAAGCTGATGTTAAATAATTGGTAGCTTATTTATGTACTATAATATAATTAATTGGTTTTACACCAATTATGAATAAAAAAAATGAAATATTTTACTTTTCATGAGGTTCTTGTAGAAGTACACCAAATTCATATAAATTGGTGCAGATCAGGTCACTCTTAAGTTCCTGAATAATAGCTAGTATAATGGTACAGAATGATGAGCCTACTTTCTTTTTCCTTCACTGTTACAAATGCAGAGTTACTTAGATATCGTTTGCTGCTCCGGATGGGCGCTTGCGAGACAGTGAGAACCAGCTGAACTGTACCCGGGTGCTTCTGACTGCTCTGACCTATTGATGAATTCACCCCTGGGATTGTGCATAGCATTTCAAGAGTCCGAAATGTTTATCAAGCTTTTAAATTTGGATCCCAGAATTGACTTGGACATCCACGGATACCAATGTCAGTAGTCATTTTTTATTTTTTAACCATAGTTTGCTTGTAATTTTATTTTATTTTGATTATTTTGCTTGTGATTTTATTTTACTTTGATTATACTTTGATTTTAGGTTAAAAATTTTTAAAAAGAAAATTTAAAAAAATTGGTAATAATTTTTACCATAATCGTATATTAATTTTGATATTTATGAACTCAATTTTTTCCATATTATTATATAAAAATAGAAGTAAATAAAAGAAATTAATTTGAAAAAGTTTAATAAGTAACAAAAAATAAATAAATAAAAAAATAAATTTAAGCATATCATTTAGAATTAATTTATAATATATAAAATAATAAAAAACGTGAACAGTCATTTAAATTTAACTTATAAAATTTAAATAATATATAATTAACTTATAAAATTTAAGTAACTTATAAAATGCATGTTTAAAATATGAAAACTTAAATTGTAAGGTCTACAATTGGAACCTAGATTTTTTGGGGGAATCCAAAACAACTAACAATCTCTCTTGAAACCAAAATTTAAAAATTAAAGTGACTTAACAATGATAAACAAAATGTATTAGTACTAAAATTAATTTTTAGACAGATGGATATCTGGCGGTTTTGGTCAAAACCACCTAAACGTTTTGACAGAATAAGCATGCTTATAAAAAAACATTTGGAAAGCTTCATCTACAATGCATATTATGGCGAAGGCTTGTTCCTACTTGACTATTGATACAAGCAAGAAATTTTCACATCATCCATTGTTTGAATCATAAACAAACTACCTACGAGCATCCAATTCTCCAGAGGACCATTAACATGCATCGAGGATCTGGAAATGATGCATTTGAACCACATCATCTAGAAATCACATCAAACTCTATTGATTAAACCAATCTAACGAATGCAAAGAGAACTGCTAACGGACTGCAGGTCCGCCGGCTGCAGCACGTTTCCTCAGCCTGCCTCGGGTAATTCGAATGGCTTCCTCCATAGGTGTCTCTTGCGGAGGAGGCTTCTGGTCCTCACCAGCTACAACAATGGCAGCATCATCAATCTGCACAGTTTCTGCTTCAGCTGGAGCAGGATGGGCAGTATTTTCTGGAATGCTAGCTGCCAATGAGGTCTGTGGCTGGACAGCTGGGGCTGCAGGAGGGGCGCTGCTCTTTGCAGCTTCTTGTGGCTGTTGGCTCTTAGGTGGGCTAGCAGGAACTCGTGTTGGCTGTTGTAGCAGTTGTGATGGTGGCGCTGTCTGATTAGCAGGCACGTTAGCTGAGGGTACTCGGTGATTCTGCAGTGAGTGCTGTCGCTGCTTTTGAGCCAACAAAATGGATATCAGTTGCTAAATATTGAAGAAGCCTTTAATTTCTTTCAACATAAAAAGAACAATTGATAAATTTTGAATCCTCTAATTTCATTCAATATAAAAAGAAATGCCCAATGAGCAACAGAATGAATAACAGGTTAGTAGGTTCACCAAAAAAAAAAGCTCAAACGTTCTATTTTTGTGGCAAGGTTAGTTCCTTGTTTCAGGAAGAGCATACTAGTTTTAATTTGGAATATTAAGTGTGGCAAACAAACTTCAAGCAGCTTGTGTATGAAAACTTTTGTAAAATTGCTGGAATAATTCACAAGGGCCTGTTTGGATTGAGCTCAGCAAAATTATCAGTGTGCTGCCAATCACGAATTCATCCAAACGCTACCCACCAATATCTACTCATATCCAACACTACAACACCAAAATTTTAAGCCATCAAGACTTATATTCATACTAGTCACTAAATGGATTTGTTTTGCAATCAGCTCAATCTAGATGGCCCCAAGTTTTTTAATTATCTAGCCAATGTGTCAGGCTATTTACTTGAAGAATTCACTGAGATAAGGTGTGATTTAAGCAACCAAAGCAAAATCTGAGGGTAGGCATTCAACAATCTGGATCTTTAAAGTTATGAACCTATACAAATCAAATTCAATGAGGATGAATAGGAAAAGAATGGGGAAAATGAGAGAACATTTAGTCAATGGTAATAATAATTATCAGTGTTCTTTCAACCTTTCCTCATCCTTCCGAACAGAAGACCACATGAGGTTAACTTCTTGTCACACACCAGCAACATAAGAACTTGGCTGGGAGGGAAGACCAGTGAGCCCAATACAATTTGATGCCAACTACTGCTCATTGAAGCCCAAGAGCTAAGGTTTCTCCATGGAGGGGAATATCAAATGAGAATAAATTGATTTCAGAGAGAGCTTATGGTCAATTGGTATGAAGTATTTATACAGGTGTCCACCATCCATAGGGGCCAAAAGGAAGGGTTGCCTAGTCGTTTTAGCGAATCAATATTATGTAGTTGATGTTCTCTGATTAGTTATATGTTGGGATTACCCCCAAAAAGAGCAAAAATTATTTTACTCATTGTTACATGATATCATGCATTTCCACTGGGTATAAGGTGGCTATCTTTTTTGACCAGACCAAGCTAAACATAAATCTTTAGTAAAGAAATAAGGTAGCTATATCAAACAGATGACAGTACTAAAAACTTCCTGAAGCAAAGAATTCTACCAGAAAAATCATAGGCAATGATGAAAAAAAAGCCAAATGAAACCAAGTAACAGCTTGGGAGAAAAAACTTATATCACAAAATAAGACCTGTCTATTCCAATCAGTAAATACCTGAACAGGCTGAGGTCGTGATGGCTGTGACTGTGCAGCAACATACTGCAGGATTTCAAAAAACCTTGTCTGACCATAGCTTGCAGCCTTTTGCCAATAAAGAACGACTATGTCACCAGCCCTAGTTCTCAGCTCAAGCAGGTTACGGTCAATTTCATTCTCATGCTTTGCAACATAAGGCCGAAAGAATGTGTCATAGACATATGTGGTTCCCTGGTGACCACCAAAAAGATATGTTTCTGTAAAGAGAACCAGATAATCACATATCTTCTCATATGAAGATGCCAAACCTTTGTTTTTGGATACCACAGATACACAAAGAATGCCAACTTAGCCTCGCTGTACATTGGTAACCTTAAATAAACAAAACAAGATATCAAGAACCAAATGAAATTAACCAATGTCAGAAGACCATATACTTAACACATTAATCTAGAATTAATGCTTTACTTACCATGAGACAAAAGCATCTCCAACCCTCTCAAACACTGTCAACACAGAAACTAAAATCCTACCAAGAAACAAAACCTCAGGTTTGGTGTTTGTTATAATTCTATCAAGATTTGATAGGGCTTAGAACATATGAAACGAGGGGCATCACATACCAATACTGACACCAAAAAAGCAGCTGCTCGATCTCTGGTTTGTTCAATTCCACTGTTTTGTAGCATTCGTAGGCTGGGTAAGCATATCCCAGCACCATACTGTGACAAACATCCAGAACATTCCCGTCTGTCAGTTCACGTCTACCAACTCTAACAGAAGTATGGATCTAATGCCAAATGGAGAAAAAACCCAACAGAGATCTTACACGAGAGCACGGGTGAGAAAAGAACCCATCATCTTGACAACAGAATCTCATGAACGGTAGAAAACCACTCCCTTGCCCTCCCAGCGAGCTCCTCTGCGGACAGAAAACTAAAAATTATCAGCAAATTATTGACGAATTACTGAGAAAATTTTGCACCATAGGAAGTCAAAATGATGTGCCGATTGCTTCAAATTCGCAGCAATCGCAGCAAAAGTAAAATTAGGAAAAAAAAAAATGAGGGACAATGTATCATAAAGAATCAAGAGCAAAAAAAAAAAAAAAAAAACCAAAACCTACAAGAAATCGCCATATTTCAGCAGCTAAAAACCAGTCCAACAATCCGATATGAAAAAGCCTATAAGTAGAACCAAACCCACCATCTACGATCAAGAAACAAGAAAAAAGGGGAAAAACTCACACTCGCATCTTTCGTCATAGGCAAGCCAAACGAATAAATGGCCAAAAAATATCAGAGAAGAGAAACTTTCAACAAAATGATGCGCTGGAGTTGCTTCAAAATCACATCAAACCAAGTTTTGAGAAAACTGAGCGCATAAGATGCCAAAAAGAAATCCGCCAAAAATAAAACCTATAAAACCGACTCTAGAAATCGCCAGATTCCGACAGAACCAGTTCCAATATCAGATCTCGAGAACCCTAAAAATGCAACAAAACCAACCACCTCAAATCAAGAAAAATGGAAAAAAAAACCCACAAAATCTGAAAACCCCCCAGCAAATCCATTGATCGTAGATAAGCACACAAACCGATCGTTACCTCCTCCTCAGAGACGCCCTCGGGAGTACATGGGAGCGGCCAGGATGAAACGGAACTCCGGCAAAGAGAGAAAAAGAAGCGGATCCCGAGAAGACTTGGAGAGCACGGCAAGGGACGGAGCTATAAGTTGGCGGAGGCAGTGGCGGGGACGGCAGCGAACAAGAGAGTTGGAAGCTGTTGGAATCGCCGTCGGCGATCAGTTGGCCAGCGGATCGGCGGCGAGGAAATGAGAAGGGAGGCTGCACCGAGGAAGAAGGACCTCGCCGTTCCGTTTTGAAATCCTCCGGTCACGTCGTGGATGTTTTGTAAAGGATAATTTCATATAAAACCCTCGAAGTACGAGTAATTATAACACGTTTACTGTCGAGTACTTCAAGCCCTTGCTTTTACATTCTTATGCGGAAACCCCTGGAGATGTCAAAAATTGACCGACCTTTTCGACTTTTTCAATGTTTCATATTATTATAGCCTCTAGAAAATTCCCAAATTCAAACATTTCAAGAGAAGGGCCAATAGTAAATATCAATGAGTGCAAGGGGGTAATATGGAATTATCGCTTTTACCAGACCTCCCTCAAACGGATAATACCCGACAAAATGTAGAAATCGGAAACAGATCAGGGCCGTTGAAATGAAGCGGTGGGGCAACACGCGCACATGATTGACGGGACCAGACCCATGCGTTAAAATAGTGGGGCCCGGTGGTCCGACGGTGGGTCGGCAACGTGCTCCGTCGGCATTCGATTTTGCTCTGATTAGCCAGCAGAAAAATTATTCCGAAGCACGTTAATTGCCGTCTGCTAATATTTGGTCTCCCGTTCATTAGTTCTTTAAACTATAAAATTAAAAATTAAAAATGATTAATGTAGATCAAAAATTGAAGGGAATGATTTGATTTTTATTTTTTATTTTTTTAAATGTCTGGTGGGATGCTTTGGAGGTGCGCGTTGCTCGGAGAGAAGGCCAAAGACATAAGAGTCGTTATCGGCGATGCTGGAGTTGGAGGATGAGGAAGAAGAGTCGCTTTCTGTCTAAAGGAACAAAGTAGGTTAGTCTGAGATCTCAACTCTCTAAGCGGTGGTTAGGGGACGCTTGATAATAAAACTAAAATATGGTTAATGAACTGATTAGTTATTAAAAGACGACAAACTAAGGCCGGTGCTTAGTGTTGTTGCTGAATGTCATACTATTATAATCATTAAATATCAACCAAATCCACTATTTGAAATTAATTTATCACATTTGAAATATTCATAATAAATAATTTATTAATATGTATAATCACATAATATTATATAAATATTGATTTGTGTATCCTCAAAATAAACTAAATATAAAAGATTTTATTTTTTTAAAATAATATTTTAAAAGAACGTAAAGAGAATTAAAATCATTAAGAAC
The DNA here is from genome assembly GCA_005019695.1 of Trichopus zeylanicus subsp. travancoricus. Classification (NCBI taxonomy): domain Eukaryota; kingdom Viridiplantae; phylum Streptophyta; class Magnoliopsida; order Dioscoreales; family Dioscoreaceae; genus Trichopus; species Trichopus zeylanicus. The sequence continues at coordinate 1,549,765 of RXID01022204.1, forward strand.
ACTGATATATGGATGTGAAATTACTGAAATCTATTTTTCTTAGGCTAGATCGTCCATTTTTATCATATTTTTTTGGTTATTTCCTCTAAATTAGATTTCTTTTCAGCTAAAACTTTGATCTAAACCTTTATTATTGTTCTCAATTTAAATTGCTGGCATTTTTTCATGGTACTAGTACCTGTTATCCGTCAAGAAAATCTTGTTTTTATTTTCAACTTATATTTGTTTCCTTCCGCAAATACGACACTTTCTGCAACAAACCCTTCTGCACAAATGAACAAGAATCACAGAGCAATATAAAATTTGCTATTAATTGAGGGATTAATGTACAATCACTTCAAGTACAGTTTGAAGCATTTGATTGAAGCCAAACAAAAAAGAACAACAAATCCACTAGTATTCCTCAAAACATATACATAAAGATGCACCAATCCCCAAATTCAAATCGTATACATCCGATCTAAAACTGCTCCTAATATCAATGGAAGCACAGAGAGAAAAACATGTGAAGCCTCAATCACAAGAGTGACACAATCTCGCTGATATACATTACATAGAAGCAGGGGGGGGACCTGGAGGAAGACGTGGAACTATGTGAAAGATAGGGAAACTGATGAAGTGGTAACCAAGCCAGAGAGCAGGCCGACCAGGACAGCACTGTTGTAGGTGCTGGGCTCAGTCTGCATGGAGTTGTTCCTGATGTCAATGAAGGAGTCATTCTTGAAGGGCCCGCCCACAAGTGCACCTATGGCAACATTTGGGTTTGAGTTGGTTGACGACAGCCATTGGAAGCCTTTACAGCCGCTATTGGCATTGGCAGGAATGGATGCACCCCGGTGGTGTACTTGCCGAGGGTAGTTGCTTCCATATCCCACAAGGTAGCTGAGTTTCATGGGGTTGTCTCCTAGTATGTAATCAGCCTGAGAAAAAAATATATCAAGAAGGAAACCATCAATTGTTCTGAACAATTTGATTCCATAAATTGTAAATATATTCTGACTGTATGGTGTCAAAAATTGAAGAGTTTCAGATGTAACTATCTGAAAATAGAAAAAAAATGACATTGCAGTTAACCCCTTTTTAGATAGTTTCATGCAATGCATTTCATCCTTTGTGTTTCACAAACTTTTCAGCATTATAATATTTCCAACCATTCCATCCAATTCATTTTTATTTGAGCAGTAAAACATCAAATTTTTAGAATTTAAGGATAGATGAAAAACCCAAATTGGAATATGATTGTTATCCTAGTCAATTAGGTATCTGTCTAGATTTTTTAAAGACAAATTAATGGAATGTGGTGTTAGTTATGATCATTCCTAGACACCCCATTTTTCAATGGGTAAAACTGTGTTTCACATTATGTTAGTAGCCTAAAAACAATGAAAATTGCAAGGAATCATTTGGGAAGAAATCTGAAAAGAAGTTACTCATGCATGATTATGGCTTTTCAAGTAAAAGCCCAAAAATGAATTATGCAAGTGTCACCTGAGACATGATGAAATTACGAATATCAGAAGGCGTAAATGACTTCCCACTGCACTGCAACTCTGCCGTCCTTGAAGTAAGCATGTAATCACTGTAAACTACACCGAGGAAAGAAGCGGCAACAGGATGCTGAAGAGAATTCCACTGGTCTATCCATAACAATCCACCTGGATAGGAAAATGACAGGAAATATGATGATACTAATACGAGGCATAGGATTGTAATAACTATCAGAATTGTAAAGAATATTCTTTCTCAGCCTTGTGACAAAGCTAATTTGTTCAGACCTGCCAATTGCTTGATGGGATTAATGAGTTTAAGACCAGAAATTATTACATCAAAGCTGTGATTCCCTTTCAGGAGTGAAGACAAGAAATTCACCAATGGGAGAATGAAGTCATGCAGGAATAAGCTATGCACTTATGCACAGTCATAATCTGATGGACTGTTAAGCTGTGTTGAAGAATGTCAAAATAACTAGATGTAAAGTGGAAACAGTATAGAACTATCACTCGGTCAGCAACCTTCTAGTATGTAATTTCAATAATATCATTGAGTATGTTTCCAAGAATTTGAGAGGATTGCCTTTGCTTTTATGCTGATTTTGATTGGAATAGCTACCCTTGTGACAACTGTTATCCCATCACAACGTGACTTAAATTTCTAATAGTGTTAATCTAATAAGCAATAAGGGTGGAAAGTTGGCAGACTCAGAGGACATACTTACGTTCTGAATGATGGGTCACAGTTATATTGGCCATAGACTAAACTAGTATAATGCTTGCAACTCCTACTCAGTTGAAGTTCAATCACCAACCTAGCAGTGCATGCTTGTAACCAAATTTCGGGTCAACATCTTTTTTATCATTAATATTATCTTTATAGATCATAGATCCTTCTGCCATGGGTCAGCTGAGTTTAACAAACTCGTGCTCATATTTGAAGGTGCCAAAGCATCAACACAATTACTGAAAGACAACAATGATAGAAAGATGTTAGAGCAGTGCCCTTGCCCCTGATGGTTAGCTGAAATATGGCTAGGTCACTACTTCATAATGGAGCATATATACACTAGGGTATACAGAAATATTTGATGTACTCCACTAGCCCCCCATTTTTAGCAATCAACTTAATTGAGAAAAGTATTGTCAATTACAAGCAGAAAAGTGAAGGTGGGATGGTAAGCTAATGTCATAAATGAACCAAAATAATGTGGTAATACTTAAACATGTAAATTTGACAAGGGTGTATTTACCATCAGTTCTACTAGACGTTGCTGTTGGAGAATCTGGCAGAAGCCCACATACAACAGCTTCAGCTGTTTGTCTATACAAGTCAAGGCCCTTTTGCTCTTTGCTAGAGTATTGTTTTGAATCAAAGAAATTTACCCTTGACAACAGAACCTGACAAAAGATTGTTAGACAACAACAGATGGATACTTAGCAACATAAAAGTACTTACAAATTGTGAACTACCAACTTAGGATATATTTCTCAAATCACAAATATGGATGTTTCTGCAATTGCAGAATGGTTTTTCTTTTTCTGAATCAAACTCATGTTTTAAGTTGGTGAAGTTCATAAGCTATGGGAAAGTACATATACAAACTAAGGGTCCAACAATGATTTGTAATAACAGTGAAAAGAAACAAACCATAAGAGAAATGTTCTTTTTTTGAGATAAACCATCAGAGAAATGTTTCCAATGGGATTTCAAAGTTTCATATGTGAGGTAACTCTAGAAATAAACTAAATCTGAGGAGAGAGAACAAACCTGCTTCAGCAAGACCTCATGTAATGGGCTACATTTTAATTAACAGTGGGCATGTAGTGTATGGAAGATGTATATACCTGAGTGCCTGCACGTTTGTCATCCCAACTAAACCAAGTTGGTCTTCCAAAGTCAGCAAAAGAATCTCCATTCTGAACAGTGACATAGCTGAGGTATGATTGGTCCCCGGTGGCATGAAAAAGCCAACTTGCAGCCCACAAGAGCTCATCCCCATAACCTGTAGAGTTGTAGTATTTTTGGAGATCTGGGTAGCTGTCACTGTATGAACCTCTGTAGGTATCAGCAAAAGTAAATAATTGCTGAGCATGCTCGAGAAGTGAATCTGAATATTTAGAATCAGTGGCCTTGAACACCATAGAAGCAGCAGCCATTGCTGCAGCAGTTTCAGCAGCCACATCACTGCCTGGGGTTTTTGTGTTGACCTGCTTGAGGGGCCTTTTCTCGGCCATTGTTTCTGGTCTTTCCCAGCATTTGTGATCCAGATCAGGATCCCCCACCTACCAAACCAGAGTAATGCATTTAAAAAATAATAAAGAACATTAAAGAAAAGAAGATTTAAGTTTTGTTTTTCTCTATTTGGTGTGAGTAGATGTTGATGAGCAAAGACATATCAAAGAGAAAAAGTTAAAGAAATCCATCAACCATACAACAGAAAACAATGTCCATTGCATTTGTACTCAATTTCTTTCATCCAATGCTCACATTAAAATTTGTGTGAGACCAAGTCAACCGATATGTCAATACTCCACATAAAGATAATGGTTGCATGATTTTCTAAACTCAGTTTTGTTAACTCCGAAGGCAACATTATGGACCTCACCAACATATGTCAAGAAAAATGCTTGTTTATAGGAAAACAACCTCCTCCACCAGGATTTCAAAAACATAGTTTCATTGGCCTTTTCATACGAATATAATCTTTGATTTTGACAGCAGTATTCAAAACCAAATATTTATAACCAAATGAATGAATAAAATACTGAATTGTGAAAATAAAATGAATGGAATTTGGATAGGAATTCAAAAACCAACCAAACATTTGTATTAAATCTAGATGCACAAACACTATTTTTATACATAAGACGAAAAACACGCAATTCTACAACTAAGACGAATCGAGATGAACAAATGACCACTTAGAAAGCATTCTATTCTACCTGGATATAAAGCACATTCTGCGACGCGTGAGCATTGAGGAGGTAATCCGTGATCCACTTGAGCGCATCCTGCGCCTGATCCAACTGCTTCACCGCCGCCATCTGATCTCCATACTCCAAGATCGCCCACGACAGCACCGTCGCCGTAAACGCCATCGGAAACCCGAACTTCATATGATCCCCAGCATCATACATCCCCTTCGACAAATCCAGCCCCGCATCACTTCCATCCTTCAGCGCCGAATCCCCTCTCCACGAAATCTTATTGTTCACCAGCTTCCCCGCTACCCAAAAAAACCACAAACAATCAACAAAAATCCAGAAAAATCGAGATCAACCAAAAGACCGCACCTTTCTGGACTTGGAAGAACTTGAGGGCGACGGCGAGCGCGTCGGAGTACTTCTGGGCGATGGCGCCTGGAGGACCGGGTACAGGCAAAGGCTCGGAGTGGTGAGTCTTCTTCTTCTTCATCATGATGACGGCGGCGGTGACGACAAGGGCGGCGACGACGAGAACGATCAGCCAGCCGGTGAAGCCGTTCCTGCACTTGGACACCGCCCCCATCGCTGCGGCCCCCAATGCCGAGATCCAGGGCCTCGGATCTGGAAGAATGAGGAGACGGAGATCGAGATTGGAGATCTGGGAGAAGGATTTCTAGGGTTTCGGGGGGATTTTGGTGGGGCTTTATAGGGTTTTGTTGCGAGATCTGGAGGCAGATGGGGAAGTGTCAGCGGAAGAGAGCTGAAAATGGCGCTCCGGCGCGAGGGTTGTTTGCTTTTATGCCTTCGTGACGATAATGCCCTTGGCTGTCGGTGGACGTTTTCATGTGTACCCCTATAAATATGCTTAATTTGTTGCTTGGCATGCATTTGTCATAGCACAAGTAACACATTGAATTTTATTTAATTACACACAAGCCCTGGGATTTTATTTGATTGAAAATTCCTCTTCACAATTAGTCCCCCTTTATTTAACAAAATTTAAAAATAACCTAAATGTCACAAATAAACAAAGAAAGATAATTCTTTTCTATTTACTTAATTAACTATAGTTTATTTTTAATACTTTAATTCTCATGATTTTAATTTTCGACATGATAAAATACCAATTTTATGTTTTGAATTCAAACAACAATTATTATAATTTTGCCTCGTACTTTGCCTTCTGTAGGATGAGATGAGATAATAATACATACTTTTCTGAATTTTAATACCTGCGAGTTTTGTGTTAATTATCTAAATATGAGGGGTTGAATTTGTAATAGTTTAATCTATAGAGTCCTTTGTAATTAAAATAATGTTTTGAGTGTATTTGTAAAAAGCCTCGCTGCTTGTCGCTGCGGGGGATGATATCGGGCCAGGTGTCTACCCTGTATTTGAACTAAATTATGAAACACCTAAAAGTGACCAAGTGAGCGATGCGACGATTACTGAGTTCAAGGCAAGATATGCTTCCACGTGGATGAAGTCAAATATACGAGTTATGTTCAGTTGTTGCTGTTTTTGGGGTTAGATCCAGGGGGACACTGAGCGCACACCCACCGGGCCGCCATAGCCTGCTAATTATGGGGATTGATTAAGTCGTTTAACCGACAATGGTAGTTTTGTAATTATGTGCTTGGTGAGGGTTGTTTTGAACAGCGTGACATTTTTTTTATTTTTTTTTTGTCTGTTCGAGATCCGGCCGGAAATTTGTAGGGACTTTGCTTGTATACCCTTGGCAAATATAAGATTTTGAAAGAGACCTTCCCACGTTCATAAATGGGATTTTTGCATGCATGCCATTGACCAACCAGGAATTTGTCTAGAGGCCCCTATAATAGTTGAATGGGTAGATGACAGTAATGGGTTTAAATGGTTTTAAAATAGAATTTTCTTTATTTATGCCATCTTATTTAATAATATCACTATTGGTTTTCATGTCCTGATCCAATATGTCAAGAAATACGATTTTATGCAAACAACTCCTCAACTTTGATCTGATTACAGAAAAACTCCTGCTTTTATTTTTTTTTACAAAAACCCTCCATTTGCTCATGTGGAAAGGTTTGTTTATTTAGTTTTATAAAGAAATTTTTTTTCCCAAAATTTGTTTGCTTTGTTTGCATTGATTCACTCACTGTGATACCCAATTTATGTAATTTTTTCTAACTATATTGCAAGCTACGAGTCTGGGTAAAGAAAAATTAAAAGGGCAAAAGCTTTTTAAAACAAGAAAAAAAATTTATTCGCATAGCATTAACAATCATAAAAATAATTTTAAGAGGATAAATTTTTTGGTGAGTATTTACTTTAAATTCATTAAAGCTATATAAAAAATTTATTAGTAATTTAAAACCCATCTATGTTGTCGAACTAATTCTCCTGACTAATAATAAGATGTAATATGATGATTTATACCATATTAATCACTCAGTTCGAATTTCATATGTAATTAAAAAAGAGAATAAAAATTATAGGTTTTGTAAAATTATTATTCATAAATTTTGGAAAAGAAAAAAAAAGGTAGGACTTTTTCTAACAAAAAACACAAATCAGAGGGGTTGCTCGCAAAAACGAACCAATTCAAAAAAACCATAAATATCAGGGTAAATTTGCAAAGCCATCCCTCTGTCGAATATCCCCTCCGAATCCTCTCGCCCGTTGCCGGTCTCGTTCTTCTTTTTTCCTCTTTTGTCCTCCTCCCTCTATCAGACTTTACTCGCTCTCATCTCCCAGCGGCAGCGGCGGCGAAGTCCCCGTCCTCCGCCGCGGACCTCTCCGGCGAGAAGCGGAGAGGGAGATCGGGATGGGGGAAGGGCGGGAGGGAGACTGGGACTGCGCTGAATGCCTGAACCGGAACTATGCCTTCCGCTCCCTCTGCAACCGATGCAAGCGGCCCCGCCTCCTCGTCGACGCTACCGCCCCCGCTGCCGACTCCAAGTGGCTTCCCCGTGCCGGCGACTGGATCTGCTCCGGTGAGCCCACCTCTACTTCCCCCACTGTTCTATCCCATTCTATGTCACTGTTGCTGTTGAGGTTCTTGTGACTCATTGTTCCGATGATTGGATGGTTTGGAATTAGGGTTTGAAGGGTTGTGTTTGGTGATTAATAGGAAAGAAATCGGTGTTATGAAATGGTATGAGAGTGGGTTTTGAGTTGAGAGAACGATTAGGTTGTGATACTTGGCTTTGGGGATGCATCAAGGCTGAAATGATGGTTTAGCAGGCAAGATCTTGTGATTTGAGATGATTTTTTCTTGTGTCAATACTCTGAACATTTTGGTTGCGATAGGATTTTTGTTTGTTATTGATTTCTCACACTAAACTTTGGAAAATTATAAATGTTAAACCATCAATTGCATTTTGATATTGTTTCAAATGCATTTTGTCAATATTATATGTATCGATGTTATATCAATCTGAATTGCAGTACTCTTATTTGTGTTGAGCTTTTTATTGTTCTTGGTTTGTTTGTTTTTTTGTTCATAATCGCTAGTTTTTGTGCACTGCAAATTGTTCAACAGATTGCAGTAACAACAATTATGCATCCAGAGAGAAGTGCAAGAAGTGTGGCCAACCAAAGGACGAAGCTGCCATGACAGCAATTGCAGTCGATGGAGCATCTCTGCTTGATTATGAACTTTATTTTGCCAGGTTACGTGGAATGTCTGGGTTGAGAACAAATTATGGGAATACAGGCAACTCTTGTCCTGCTTTGCCAAATTCTGGTTGGACACATGGAGGGTTTGACAATTATGGGCTTCAGTCAATTCCCAGGTGGCCAATTCATGCAGGTCATAGTAGCGGAGTTCCATATATGAACAATATGAACCAGTTCTCTGTAGTTCCTAAAGACTGGCGCAAGGGCGACTGGCTATGCAATTGTGGCTTTCATAACTATTCATCCCGTGCCCAGGTATAGTTTCAGTTATCCAATTACAGCGAATTTCTTTTTGTGGCCTTGAACACTGCTTTTCTCGCTCTTAGAGTATTTTCTTTTTTCATATGTTGCATAAATGCGATATCTTGTGGCAGATCAATTAACTCAAAATATGCTTGTGTATGGACTTTCATTTGAAGATTTGAACATAAGCAAGATATAATGTTTTGTATGCCTTATTTACAAGTTTAGCAAACAGCCCCTTTGTGGCGTAGATTTTCTTTCTTCTGGCATGGACTTATCATCAATATTCTGCAACCAAAGTAAGATGCTGGACTCCAGATTCCACCTAGTTGATATCACTCACAAATTGGAATCTGCTTCTTAACATAACTCTCAGATATTTGTTGCAATTCTATATTGACCCAAATCCTGATAGCACTTGCATGATGTAATTTGCATTCTGCATTAAGCAGACCAAAAAAAAAATGTGACTCAAATAGTTGAATAGTTTTTAGTAGTGAGATTGAGATTAATGAATTTGATTTTTATAACTTTGAAAATTAGGACTTATTTTATGAATTGTTTTCACCAAAAACCTGATCCTGCCTTGTGTTTTGACTTTTAAATACAGTGTAGGAGATGTAATGCACCTTTTGCATCTCTAGTGCCACCTTCAGTAACAAGTCCAACTGTTTCAGATATGTTCCCAGGTAACGTGTATTTATTCTCGATGCTATTTCTTGCAGTTGAGTTGATGTGTTGCTGCTTGGTAGGCTATTTGGTCTTTCTTGAGTTGCCTGATCTCATATCCATATGTCTATCTTCAATTGTTTGCTCAGGTTTATCTGCGGAAGTGCATTTCGTAATAACATGCTGATGCCATAATTTTAAGAAACTGCTTATTGAAATTGTTATTAACTTCTTAACTAGGGTGTAATTGGACTGGGCTGGGTTAAGGCCCTGCCAAGCCCAAGCCCAAGTCTGAAGTATAATACTCAACCCAACCAGAACCTGAAAAAAATGTTCTACGCTTTTTGGGCTGGGCAGGGCTTGGGCTTCAGCTAGGGCCATCCATTTTTGACAATTTTTTTGGCCCAAACCCAAAAATTTTGGGCCGGGTCGGGCCAGGCTTTTGGGTCACCCAAGATTGTTGACAGCCCTATTCTTAGCTCATTAAAAATATCCATTTTACTTGAGGAGATTTTATTCCATGTAAAATAAGCATGTCATGTTGTTAATCTGGTGTAGTTTTGTTCTTATATTCAGCTCTGGGTATGAAACGATCAGCATCAGAAGAAGTCAATGGTTGGGATAATAAAAGGCTTAATGCTGGGGATATAGCCAGTCATTTTCTGGTATGACCATTTTGTATATTGTTTATTTTCTACTGGACACTATTTGACAAATTTGGCCATCTCTTTTACTTCAAGTTGAAGAAAAAGGAGCCAAAGCAGTCATATCCAGGTTTTGATCAGCTACCAGGGTTCAATAATGATCTATCACCTAGAATGTATTCCAGATATGCTAGTGGAAACTCAATGGTGATATATTCTGCACAGTTGAAAGCTCAATTTGCCCAACTAGCATCAATGGCTATGCCTATAGGAAAAAGGTGATTGCCTCTTCCTTTCTGAGATACAGCATACATAGTTTTGACAATCTACTTAATTTTAGTCTTGCACCTGTCTAGTACTTAGTGTTTAGTACTGATGTTGTACCTCTTTTTTAAGTGGATATTACTGTTGTTGTATTATTAATATAGTGAAGTTTCCTTTTCCTTCTTAGTAATCAAGTGGCGTCTTACTGTTGAAAAAGATTTGTTTCCTTGTGTTGTTGATGTTGCAACTATTTTATCTAAAAGATGCTAATAATTTCTGTTTGCGCCACAGAAGTGCAAGCCATCAAATGTATTTTTCTGCATTTCCTAGTGATCGCAGGATAACTTCTATGGTAAATCTACAAAGGAAGATTCAACATCCTTTGTCTTTGTATGAGATAACGAAAGAGTGATTTGTTATTGGTGGTTGTGAATTTACCTTTTCTCATATGAGCAAATCTGGGACTCAGTACTATTTTTCTAATGACCATGCTTGGCAGTTAAATTGATAAACTGTGACCCAAAAAAAACCTGTGTAAAACACATTTAATTCCCAAGTTCTTTTCATTTACTATGATCCATTTATTAAGTCTACCACTTATCCATGGCTTATGGAACCTGAAGACATAAATTACTCCGAGTCCAAGAAATTGTGTATAATGTTGTAGTCTGTAGATAAAATCTTATGATACAGACATATGCAACTGTTCTATCAAAATAAAAGATACATGTACATTATAAGAACCACTCATGTATGCAATTATTTAACTTTAAGAAATATATGAATTTGCTGCACAAATTTCTTACTTTTGCTGACGTATGTTCTTCTCTTTTTCTTTTTTCAGTGCAAATCAATGGCGTGACAGAGACTGGATGTGCAATAATTGCAACAATCATAACTATGCTTCTCGAACTCATTGCAATAGGTAAGTACCTTATGTTTATTTTTTCTATGTTATGGAATTGCTGTACATTTGCAAAGCCTAGTAGTTATTCCTGGTTGACATGGCAAATGCATTAGTCCCATTGTAGTAAAAATATAGGCCTCTCCCTACATGGGAGGGAGCTAAATTGATGTTAGACTAGTTAAACCACAAACATGGTCCCAGATTCACTCTCCTTACTTTGAAAGCTGTTGTAGATTATGAGACTATTTGTGATGCTGTGGGAACCTCCCATGTGGATTTCCTAAGAGGTTTGAATACCTACCATGAAAAGGCAGGCAAACCAGTAGTAAATAGTTGTAAACCTGGCTAAAAATCTTGGTATCCACAGAGATTCATACATGTGTGCTTGTTGGAAGCTTCTCATGCACCAACTATTGGCTGTTTAATTGTTTATATCTAGTAGCGTCAATGAGAATGATGTAAGACCCAAAGTTGAAAAAAATGAGGAAGTAATTCTTAATTGAATCATGCAACTTTTGAAATAAATATACTCAGCTTGATGGGCATAATTAAGTAAAATTTCTCCTTTTGGTAACTTGATGAATAGCCTCCTGTTTTGGACCATGCCCTCAACAAAGAGTACAACAAATATGTGCAGAGTGGCAAGTCTCATCTGCATTTCTGCATACTATTGTCATATCCATGATAACAATTGCTTCATTTACTAAATGTTCACTAGGTCTCACCCCTCCTTTTGTCTCCCTCTTTAATTCTGACAATGAATTAAAATCTGTTGCTTTTTTCTTTTTCTTCCTGTTCTGTTCCCAAACTACTTATCAGACAATCTCAGTACTTATAATAATCTGATACATACCTATGATCTCATTTTTTTTTAAAAAAAATTGTTCATCTGATAAACGATACTTTGTTTTGACACCACGAACCAAACTTGAATTTTTGAAGAATCTGACTATCATCAAAGCCTCATACAATACATTCTTCCCTTATTTTTTCTGAGAAAAGATTTAAGCCATTTCATCTTGCAGGTGTAAGATGTTGAAGGAAGTTGCTATTGAGTCTGTGTTACATGACTTTTATATAGTGTAAGAGCCTTCAGGCTGTGGACAACAGTTTGCCGTTGCTTTGGCTATTACATTGTTTAAATTTCACAATAAACTATCTAATTGACAAGACAGGGCTGTATGTTCACGATACAGATTTTGTTTGAATAAGACGCCGGTTAATTGGACACTGTTTTAATCCTTGGTTTTATCGGTATAGAGGTTCAAGCTTCCGGTCTTTGATCCCTTTAGTGTTAAATGATGCCCAACAAGGTATCATTGGCAGATGTTGTTTTCAGGACTGCCCACACCCGCAGAGCCTTTGAGACACAGCAAGAGTGGTGATGCATGGCCCTTTTTTACTTTTTTTTGCCTACTCTCTATTTGTCTTGCTAATTTCATTATTAAACAAAATCACAGCCCGCAATGGGTCGTGCTTGGCTGAAGATTCTGCACTTTGGCGTTCTATGAAGCAGTCCAGCACATCTGGGAACCACCTGTTTTCGGTGAATGAAGAGGCCGGAGTCCCAGCTGTGAAGCATCAATATTCAAGCCATAAGCCAGAAAAGAGTATAAGCACACATTTTGCTGACTATCCAGAAAAAATCATATTAATACAAAGTCCAGCAAATCACCAGATTATGATAACAATAACAGGTCAAAAAGACCAGACTAGTGAATTTGCTGATTGTTCCTTTTTGCAGGTTATTCTGGTCTTAATAACTTGGTTTGAACAATGAGCACAAATAATCTATGGATACAACAAAGTTTGCTCCCAAAGCAAGGGCAGCCACCGCCACAGAATCTGGCGAATTGGGCCACCTTCTGCAATTCATTTCAAAAATAGTACAACTTTTCTCCGCCGCTGAGGAGCTCTTCGCCGGCCATGTTCATGAAGAAGAAAGAACTGAGCCTAGTGGCAAATAGGAAAAATAAGAGTCAATGCTCCAGTAAAGGGAAAAAAAACACATAATCCAATACATAATTATAGGTTTCTACAAGCTTGTCATTTGGGCTCAGAATCTTTAGGGGACATAAGAACTGACCTGTATGTCCAAAAATGAAGGTGGTATTGTTTGGTCACTTAGATTGCATAGAACTCTAGCATCTCCTCTTCCACGGGATGCATCTCACCAATTATAACAAGGCAATGAAGAGGAGTCCCGAAATCAACATCAAGTAAATCTTTCATCGAACCAGCTACAACCATCTGATCGTCGTTTCCCAGCCGAGCAATACCAACACATTTTGAATCCTCATTGTAAGCTGCAAGTACAAGTCAACAAAAAAGAGTCAGCAATAAACATGGTGCTGCCTCAAAGCTACTTAGGTCAGAAAGCAGGATCTATGAATAGGGAAGGCTCAATTTAAATAGCTGATGAAAAAAAAACAACTTTGGCCATTAAAAAGGAGTGCCAGATAAGAAATTGCGGATATGTATGGTATAAAATCCTAAAGAAGTCAAGAACTCCTATGAGAATGAGTGTTCTACTGACAGGGAAATAACACAGAAACATCTTGCTTTCCCAGTCACATGAAAAGGGTTGATTTCATCTAAAGGAGCAAGGAAAAACAAAGAACAATTAAGAAGAAGTTAAGCATAAATACCAGATCCTCCACGCACAGATTCAACCTGCAAAAGTTGATCAATAGCCGTATGAATTGTCATGTACTTTGGTGGTTCATAGCACTTCTTTCCTCTATAAAAAGGAGACCAAAGAAGCCAATGATCAGTCTAAGAAATACCACCACGCACATATATGGATGATAGAAAAAAAAATGCAATTATAAAAAAAGAATGAACTGAGGAAAAGAGTCATCAACACAGTTCGAAGTTTCTTCATGCATCTTATGCAATGCAAGAATACCAGGATGTGGAACCCTAATGTATCTGGAGTTGTACCTGCACAATGATTCCAATGAAGGTTCCTTCACACGTATATCTGCGAAACTTAGAAAAAGTTCTGTTAGAATCTCAGACATTAGCAGACTTTTTGAGTTTTCTGTTCTCAGATGACTCAGTCAGCTTGGGCCATGCTTATCTATAGATGCATTTCTATTTAACCAGCTTTCACAGACCTCAATGTGGCATGCAACTCACGAAGTGCCATGCAGTAATTCATTCATGAAAAACAAATGTCTGTTCAGCTTACCTAACAAGCAAAGAGTATGCAATCCAAGCTGCCTATTTCTTTGTATCTTCTCATAGAAACTGTCTGGTCTCCATGTCTCTGTGAAAAAAGGTATTGAAACCGTCTCGCCATAGCGATAAAGTTGCAAACCACAAACTCCAACTGCATTCATCACAGATGCATTGTGTATCACCTTAACTTCTAAACCTAATTGCTTTGCTCGGACAACCAGATCTGTATGTGTTGTTGCTCTGCATATAATGTTAAAGCATATAAATATGACCAAATCTAACAATTAAAGGCTGAGCATAGATAATTGCCAACCAGCTAACAACCACTAGTAGCTTGCATATGTACAAGTACAACTAGTCTTACTACATTTTAGTACACTTCCCAGTGCTTTAGATTCTGGTGATGATTGGAGAACTGAAATGGCCAATGCAGATGTTAATTCGCATTTGTGAGGAATGGATTGGATAGAAAGCACTTGAGAAAGACTAATATTTTCAAAAGCCGAGGATTCTCCTCAAGTGCTAACAGCCTACTCATTCAAATTGGAACACACGAGAGGTGTTGTGCATTTGTCTGGCCAATTTCTCTCGTACTGAAAAAAACTCATATCAACTTGCAATACTCTAATTGGAAGCATTATTAGAAGTTTCAGATACATTAACTCATAATTGTCATGCTAATATATCCACACAAACATAATTCATTTGTGCATGCGATAACTTAAAGAATCTTCGAGTAATCAATATAACCCAAAAGATAGAACATTGGACACAATTATAGTGAACCCTAGCACAAAATTCCGATCAAAGCCTCTACCTTGAAACACGGCACCCTCAAACTACTTACAAGGCCATTAAGCTACACAAAAAAAAAGAAAAAAAATTAGGAGAAATCAAGCACAAAGAATCACAATACCCGAAGGGGTCTCCAACAACAAGAAAAGCCACATCAGACTCCAAAGCCTCCTTCAGAATACCATCTGCCTGCTCCTCCACCGTCTCCCTGTCAGCAACATTCACCGGCTTCCCATACAACTTCTCCTACACCCAATCAGCACCAAAATTCAGAACTTTATCCAAAAAGACCCAAAATTCCGAAAATATGAGCAGGAGATAAAGAGAGAGGAGCACCAGCCGGGAGAGACCGTCGGCGGAGAGGCCGAAGGAGAGGAGCGAGGTGTAGGCCTCTATGTAGACCTTGCTGGAGCTTCTGACAGCATCGAGGCCCTTGAGCGTGATGTCTCTCTCGTCGCCGAGCCCGAGTCCGACGATGTAGAGCATGGTCCTCGCCGGAGAAGAGCACGAAGACGGCGGCGCTGCGGTTGAAGCGGGGAAAACCTAGCGGTTCGGTTTCGATGACTATGAAAGGGCCCGAACTGGGCCGGGCCCAATCAAGACCGAAGTTTGGAAATTGACATTAAGTTGGTTTTTTTACATATTCTTTCCGAAGTTTTTCAAAATTATACAAACCATTGCCAAGACGCGACAATCTTTTCGCAATGACGGAGAAAATAGGTATATATAGAGGGGTATAAATGCATAAACAATATCCAGCATCAAATAAAATAGCTTAGAGAGGCAAAAGCAACTATAAAAAAGTGATAAAATTAATTAAAAAACACAACAAGTAGATTACAATCACCAAATTTTGATTGAAATTAGCAAGACAAAACAAAAATAAAAAGCGAAAAGGACTAAATTTTGTTTTTTTTTTTTTTTTGGCAAAAAATATACATTATCGGGTCAACGGGCGATATCCGACTTGGGGGATTGGCCCAGCTGCTCCATCTCCCAGCTCAGCTTCGGCGCCACGGTCTCGTGCCTCGGCACGTAACCCTAAATATAAAATTATTTTCGAATAAATATTTGTCGAAATCGGTAAATATTAAGAGAATTGTCGCAAATAATTGATGCGTTTACGACGCACCTCGAGCTCGGACAGCAATTCGCCAGCAGAATTTGCCGAGACGACGATGTGACGAGCCGCCGGGGCGACGAAGCCCTCGTCGACGGCCTTGTCCATGAACGACAGCAGAGAGTCGTAGTAGCCGTCGACGTTCAACAATCCGACCTAATTGTGTTAAGCATGAGATTTTAGGTTAATCTTTGTAATTAATACTGTGATTAGAAGTAGGATGAAGGAGTTAATTACAGGCTTGTCGTGTATCCCCAGCTGAGCCCAGGTGATCACCTCTAGTAGCTCCTCGAGTGTCCCATAGCCGCCTATTTTAACACAAATCTTTGTCACAAAAATATGATAAAATATATTAATGAAGACTTAATAAATAATGAAATAAATTTATTGGTCATTTAAAAAATATGATGTCATGGACGAAAAAAATACCCGGTAGAGCGATGAAGGCGTCGGAGTGCCGTGCCATCTCCGCCTTCCGCTGGTGCATTCCGGCCACCGCCCTCACCTCCCCCGCCGTCTCTCCGGTTATCTGAATTTGCAATGCAAGTCATTTTAAGTTTTTTCTAAAAAATATTATTCCAAAAATAAAATACTTCGATATACCTTCTTCGGCATTAGTGTTTTTGGAATCACCCTGCAAAATCGCCAAAAACATGAGGAAAAAACTTTTTAAAAAAAGAAAAAGAAGCCATATCAGAAGAGATAGAGAAGGAGATAACCCTAGGACATGGCGGCCACCATCGAAGACAGCTTGAGAGACGAGTCCCATGAGCCCCGCGCTCCCCCCTCCATACACCAAGTCTATCTGCCTCTCCACCTGCGTTGTTGTTCATCAAAACGAACAGCTTCAAATCACTTACATAAATCAAAATAATCTCAAAAAAAAAAAAATCGAAGTTGCCGCACCAGTTCATTCCCGAGATGCACTGCCGCGAGCTGGTAGCTAGGCTTCTTCCCCGGGCTGCTCCCGCAGAACACGCAGATCCTTCTGAACCGCGACCGAACTCGAGCTGCGTCCATACAAAGCTCGATCTGACAGAGAGAACTGAAAATTTCTTTTCTTTTTCTTTTCTCTGTTGTGACCAAGCACGTAAGAGTTGCGGAAGAGATGGGTTTGCGGGTGGATTTTTAAGGACGAAGGTTTGGACTGGGATAAAATTTGTGAATTGTCGAGGGTGAAAATGCAAAATTCTGTTGTTTTTCAATTAACAAATGTTTATAGGATATATTGCGACTGGCAGAGACGATCGAAGAAATTGTGTGCGAAGAGCCATGAACTGCTCGCATCAGTCTGATTTTTCTATTTTTTAAATTAAATGATATATGAGACGCGGCGCGATGCGTGGGGCGTCTGTCGGAGGCTCGGAGCCAGCAGGTCTTCCAGAGCTTCATCTATTTGTGTTTTTGTTCTGCCGACGCACACGTGCGGATTCTCCACACGTGCGGATGTCGGTTAAGATCCGTTTGGCGCCGAAAGCAAAAACAAATCCACACGAGAAACCTTCGAGAAATTCAACACCCAACATGTTGATTGAAGAAGCAGTATAATAAATCAATTTTACATCAAATAATTAAATAAATAAAATTTGATATATATAATGAAAAGATTAAAATCACGTAGAATTGTTAGAAGTAATTTGAAAAGAAAAAGGAGGAAAAAATGAAAGGAGACCTCGCCTGAAGAAGAAGAGATCGAGAGCAATTGGCTTGTCTGTTGCCTTCAGAGGTGAAGGTGTGATCTGAATATATATTGCGAGATCCGAGCGAAATGCATGCATATGTGATGAACGTAAGACCAGATTCGCATGTGAATTTCGCAAAATCATTTTGGATCGACCAGATGCTTAGCATGATCCTCTTTCCAAATCGAACAGAACTCTCTCTATAAATGCACAACTCACATCTTCATCTCTGAAGTGCAAACAGACGAGCCAATTGAGGTGTTGTTCCTGAATGATTTCCATCAACTTTAAGCGATTACAGGCTCGACGTCGTCTCAACCTAACATGCTTTACGTTCAAGGGAATGCTTCTCAGCTCCAAGAGTCGAACTTCGCCAGCCATATCATTCTCAAAGCTGGTTTCGGCGCGCGGCAAGGGTCTTCCTTCTGCAAAATCGAAAGTGCTGAAGAAGACTTTCTCTGATTATACGGAAAGGAAAGCTTTTAACGAATGCGATAAAACTCTAAATTCTGTATTTTGAGGAATCAGGCTTAACGGGGTACGATGAATTGATACAGAGAAGGCAAATCCTCCGCACAGAAATGGTACATGTTCTCGGGCAAGCGGCGGGGGACGCTGTGCTCTGAAGTATCATCAAAGCTTCCGATGACAATGTATAAGCTTCCGCTGCATTCTGCTTTCTGCATTCTGCATGCTCAAGCTTGTCACTCTGAATGATCTCCGTTCAATGATTTGTCTATAGAGATACAAGTTTGAAGCCTTTCTTCTCGAACAAACTTCATGTTTTCTTCTAAGAAAACTGGCACATATGTACGTATAAATACATATTTTTTAAAAAAAAATTGTTTAATTACTATTTTTATGAAATTATGAATCATTAATGCAATCAAAAAATAAGTACTGCAATATAGAAGTTTTTTAATTTATAAAAAAATTTCAAGTGAGTTGTGTTTTTATTGTAAGGATGAATCGCTAAATTATCTGTTATTTTTTTAAAAATAATGAAAACACCTTTGAACTGTTTAATTTAACGATGATGATTAAGACATAAAAAATTAATTAGAAACAATGAAACATAAAAAAAAAAACAAAGAGAAAAATTTCGAAATGATATGAGCTTAAAAATAAAATATAATTAATACTTAGGGTTTGTTTGTTTTGTGAAATTTCAGAGACCGTTTGGTTGGGGTTAAGGTCAAAATTAGTGAACAACTTTTGTAAACTAATATTTTTTTATCAAAATTAAGTCTTCAATAATTTAAAGTTCAAAAACTATTTAATTTTTTATAATAATTAAATTTAATAATAGTATAAAATAATAAATATTAATTATACAAGAAAAAAAATTTTGAAATGAGCTAATCTTGATCCTAATCCCAAAACAAACGGGGGGTCATAGTTCTAGGAACTTTGATATTCTAAAATATTAAAATACTGGATTTAAAAATTTTGATAATGTGTTTTTTCTGTATGACATGTAAATTAAGACTTTTGAAATTTTATGTTTGTTTTATTAAATTTGTAAATTTTATATTTATAAATTTTGTATTTGTTTGATTAAAATTTTATAATATGATCACCATAGAATTTGGGGGTGAGATTACCCCACTTTAAATTTATTTTATTTTATTTTTTTATTTTAATGATATTTTTAAATATTTAATTTTTTATTTTATATGATATTAAAAAAAGAAAATTATAAACAATGATGAAAGAGATAAAATTAAAAAAAAACAGAACCCAAATCCTCCAATTTACGGTACATAAACATAAATTTATACCTCTAATTTCAAATAAATCAAATAAAAATAAACAAAAGAAATAGTCATAAACATGGAAGCTATCAATTTTAATTTTTTTTAAAATTTTGTTATGTATTTTGGTGGGTTCTATTGTTATTTGAATTTAAAGGTCTCAGAATTTTCAAATCCCATAAAACAAACAGGCCCTTAAAGAATAGATACCGCTAAAAAGTTGTTTGGTAAACCTTTTAAGTCCTCCATTTCCAAGCAAACCCTAAAACTCAACGTTAATTCAATAAAAAAAATAAAATATAATAAAATTTTGAAGGTGAGGAACAAAATTTTTTTTAAAGTAATTAAAATAGAAACCAGAAAATTAATGAAAAAACTAAAACATAAAAGTAAAAAAGAATTTTAAAAGAATACAAAATTGAACATAAAAAAATTAGCCGATTGCTTGGGCCGTATGGGCTGGAGGGCTGGCAGTCTGATAGGCTTGGGCTGTATTTAGACTACAATATTGTTTGTCGGTCTCTTACCAACCAGGCCGTGCCGTTAACGGCCTGAGGCCCGCTGCTGGGTTTGAACTTTGAACTATCGGGACCGCAATTCGATCTAGGGGTTTGTCTCTCCTCGTTCTTCGTCTTCGCCGGCGAGGTGGCGGCGTACGGGGTTTACAGCGCGGCCAGTCGGGCAGCGGCGCCGCTGGTTCATTTGCTGGTCCGGTGGCGGAGGTTTTGGGGGCGGGAGCACCGCACAAGATGGCCGGAGCGCTTCGGCCGCCCTTCGCGTCCCCGCCCTCCAGGCCGACTTCTCTGGTTCCACGCCGTCTCCTTGGGCGAGGGATTGGCTGCCATCCCTCTCATCAAACACTGCCTCCGGTGCCACCCCGAGTGCTCCATCTTATTGACCATCACCACCACCTCGGCATTTGAAGTCATCAAAGATGAGCTCCCGCAGGGAGTCATCTACCAGTTTGCGCCTCTTGACATTCCTGCTGTGGTGGATCTTTTTCTTGGTTATTGGAGCCCGGATGCCATTTTTCTAATGGAAAGTGAGCTCTGGCCCAATCTCATTATTTCTGCGGCGAGAAAAGGAAGTATCTTGGCAATTGTAAATGCCAGAATGTCTGAGAAATCATTCAAGCGTTGGTCGGCGCCATTAGCTAGAGAGGTGATTTCGCATATGCTGTCGAAGTTGACTCTGATTGCCCCATTGAGCACGGAAAATGCCGTTCGTTTTCAATTGCTAGGAGCACCACCACACATCATCAATTTTGCTGGTGACTTGAAATATGCTGTAGGAGATTTCATCATCACCGAGAAACATTACAGAACAATCGATGAGCTTCGGGACCAATTTTTTAATAGACCAGTATGGATGGCTGCTTCCATACATGAGGGTGAAGAAGAACTTGTGTTATGGGTCCATGAAGAAGTGATGAGAATGTATCCCAACTTGGCTACAATTGTCGTGGCTCGGCATCCGCATCATGGACAGCAGATTGCTCTAGGTCTGAAGAGGCGAGGGGTAAATGTTGCTTTGAGATCTAAGAATGAGCCTGTGTCTCCTTGCACCAGTTTCTACGTGGTTGATACGTTAGGTGAATTGAGGATGATGTATAGAGTTACTCCGATCGCAGTGATTGGAGGATCCTTCTTGCCTGGTTTAGCTGGTCATAACATTTCTGAGGCTGCTGCAGCTGGTTGTGCTGTTTTGACTGGTCCTTATGTGGGGCATTTCTCCCATATGTTGATGAAAATGCTACGGTCAGATCCCTTGTCAGTTCTACAGGTTCAGGAAAGGGAGCAGCTTGCAGAAGCCTTGAGACAGTTGCTTGGTGAAGCCAATGCTCTAAATGCACGGCGAGATGCTGCAAGACGGGCATTCTCTTGTGTCTCAGGAGGGGCTGTCTCTCGTGTCTGGGATGTGGTGGATACCCATGTTCTTCAGAAACTCGAGGAAGGCTGCTGAATTTTTCATGTGTAATTAAACTGAGACTACCAAATGCAAGGGTTCATACATGCAATTATCATGATTTTGCAGGGTATACATGCGTATTTTGTTGTTTTGAGGGTACATATATATATGCAGTTTGGTGACTTTTCAAGGGTACATATGCAATATTGATATTGCTTGTGGTTATATGGAAATTAATGATTTTAAATGGATATATATGCAGAAAATCCTGTTATATTATTGTGAGGCACTGAGGGTATATATATTTTTTGTTTGTTATCTTCGAAAGATTTTGTTCCTTTTCTTTTTGTTTCTAATATCAACAATTTCTATATGATGTACATATCATTTATTGGATTCTTGCATTTCTTGGTGTTTTTGTCTTTATAATATTTATTGTTTTGCAATAGTCCGTCCATATATTGAATGTTGGATTATTCATTACAAGGAGTAGGAGATTTTTTGCAAATTAATTGTGCTTAAGTGACTTGACCTATGAAACTAGCTTGAACTCATATATTGTAAATTCATTAAAAGCCAATTTGTTACGTGAGATATGTCATTATCCAATTTGCAGCTATCAGTAATGCTTGCTGAACAGAAATTATAATTCTTGATGTATCATCTTCAGGAGGGCAGAAGGGTTTTGACAAGTATTGTGGGATGTTGTAGAATAGAAGAATGGTGAAATCCCGTCTATCACCTTCAAGTATCACAGCAAGGATGGAGAGGAAGGTAACACCACTCCCTCCAATAGAAGCAAAGAAGGAAAAATTGTATGATGAATAGTTTATATTCCTCACCAACTAGGTTATCCCGGAGATGTTACTGTTACTGCAACCTACTCCATTCCTTCAAGCACAACACTGAAGCTGGAAATGGAAGCTGTTCCCACCAATCAGCTTAACTCCATACACCTGCTGGAACCGGGCTGGCTGCAATTCTGGTGATATCCTAAACCACTCCATCCAGATATGGGGCTCAAAGATTACTCCTGTTGATAAATTCACTGTTCCAACTGGAGAAATAAGGTCAGTCACTGGAGAGTATGATCATAACTATGCATTGGATCTTGGAGAAGAAGTATCATGCTTGAAGCCAGCTGCTATACTGAGGGACCCTTGGAGCTCAAGGGTCCTCAAGGTCTGGAGAGATGCGCCTGGAATAAGGTTCTATACTGGGAATTATGTCAATGGCGTGGTTGGAAAGGGCAGAGCGGTGTATAACAAGCGCGCAGGTGTTTGCTTGGAGACTCAGGGATTCTCGAACACCATCAATGAGCCAAAGTTTCCCTTCTGTCCTTGTTCAGCCCAGCGAGAAGTACAAGCATACCACGGTATTTAAATTCACAGTGGAATGCGACTATTATGCGAGCTGTGATAGACTGTTATATCGCTTAGCTTGAAAGCAGGGAACTCTTTTATGTGGTGTTAATAGAATAGAAGAAATGAATTTGGCTGTCAATCTCCAGCTGAAATGAGTTGTTGTTGTTGTTGTTGTTGTTATTATTGATCAATATTGTTATGTGTTTTGGGGAGATTTAAAACTAAAATTAAATTAAAGTTTTCTGCTAACAAATTGTTGGAGATTTGAGGGAGAATGTAGTTTTTGGTGATAGAAATATTGAAGAACATCTATAAAAAATTGGAGGAATAATCACTTTTGATTCTTTATATTCAAAAACGAGCAGAAGAACCAACGTGGATAATGAAAGAATTAATGCTTGAAGATGAACTTGAACAGTGAAAAAATTAATTCTCGTATATTCTTTGTGATCCAATTTTTTTAGCAAATGGATTTGATTCTGATCCGTTGATGGCAACTAATATACATTTGTATGATTCTGAAATCATTATTTTTAGTAGTTCCTTTCCAACATAAATATAGAAGGAATCTACCATTGGAAAGATTTGAGACTTTTTTATCAAAAAAATAAGGCCTTTTTATTTACAAATTTCAATATTTTCTCTATTTACTAAAAATATTCCGCAATTTTAGTACTTACTTATACTTTTCTTTTTTTAAAATTTATTACCTACAATTTTTTATTGTCATTTAATTAAAATTTTGAAAAATTTTCTCTTTTAGTCTTTGTAAATTTTCATTTAAATCCTCAAAATTCTTAACTTCTCGTCCTCCATTCTTTCTACTAAATATTTACAAATAAATTCTCAATAAAATTTTAAATCATAGTTTTCATATTTATATATTTATAAATAGATCGTTTGAATATTTTTTTTATAAATAAGTTCAAATTTTATTATTTTTAGATAAAAATTTACAAAAATGACCTTAAATTTTTTAAAAAATTTTTACAAACAAACACTCCATAAAATTTTGAATTACGAATATAATATTTATATATTTACAAATAAACTCCTTGCATATTTTTATTTATAAATAAGTCCATATTTTGTCATTTTTAAAATAAAATTTTATACAAAAATTATTAAAACTTTTAAAACTTAAATTTTTAAATTGCAAGTTTACTATTTATATTTATAAATAGACTTCTTGAATATTTTTATTTATAAATAAATTTAAAATTTATCAATTTTCAAATAAAATTTTACAAAAAGAATCTTGAAGGTTTTCAAATTTTACAAAATTTTAAATTACAAATTCAATTTTTGGACATTTATAGATAGATCTCTCAAATATTTTTATTTATAAATAAGTCCAAAATTAATTATTTTTCAAATAAAATGCTACAAAAAGGATTTTGAAGATTTTAAAACTTAATAATTTAAATTACAAGATTAATATTTGTATATTTATATATAGACCACTCGAATATTTTTATTTATAAGTCCAAATTTTATCATTTTTAAAATAAAATTTTACAAAACGGATCTTGAAGATTTTAAAACTTTTTAAATAAGTCCTTATAACTAATTTTACAAAAAAATCTCTAATTTTTCAAAATCAAAAATTAGCTCCCGAAATGAAAAATTTTACGTGTAATCCTCTATATTTTGTAGTTATATGAAATACTATAATTTTAAAATTTGTACAATTCCATTCATCATATCTCATATATATTCAAATTAACATTTGAATATTTATATGGGTGGATGTGATTCAGTTTTGATTTAGAAAATCATAAAGTTTATACTTATTTATAAATAAAAATATTTGAGGGGTCTATTTATAAATCTATAAATATTAAATTTATAATTTATAATTTTAAGTTTTAAAACAATTAATATCCTTTATTTGTCAATTTTTTATTTGAAAAATGATAAGGTTTGGACTTATTTATAAACAAAAATATTCAAGATGTCTATTTATAAATAAAAAAATATTAAACTTATAATTTATAATTTTATAAAGTTTTAAAACCTTCAAGATTCTTTTTGTAAAATTTTTATTTAAAAAATAATAAAATTTGAATTTATTTATAAACAAAAATATTTGAGGGATTATATATAAATGCACAAATATTAAACTAGCAATTTAAAATTTTATAAAGTTGAAAATGTTCAAGGTCCTTTTTGTAAATTTTTATTTGAAAAATGATAAAGTTTTAACTTATTTATAAATAAAAATATTCAATTTATCTATTTGTAAATATATGAATATTAACCTTATAATTTAAATTTTTAAGTTTTAAAACCTTCAATTTTTTTGTCAATTTTTATTTAAAAAATGATAAATTTTGGATTTATTTATAAATAAAAAATATTCAAGGAGTTTATTTATAAACGTACTAATATAATTTTTTTATGTTTTAAAACCTTTAATATTTTTTTGTGAAAATTTATTTAAAAAATGATAAAGTTTGGAGGGTTTATAATGTAAAAAATTTCATAATGTACGAATATTAAGTTTATAATTTAAGATTTTATCAAGGGTTTATTTGTAAATAATTTAAAACCTTAAATCTTTTTTAAACTTTTATCTGAAAAGTAATAAAATTTAAAGTTATTTATAAATAAAAATATTTAAATAGTCTATTTATAAATATATAAACATAAAAATTATAATAAATTTTTGGAGAATTTATTTGTAAATATTTGGGAGAAATAGTAGAGGGTGAGAAGGTAAAAATTTTGAGAGTTTAAATGAAATTTTATAAAGGTTAAAATAAAAATTTTTTACCAAAATTTTAATTAAATGATAATTAGGGATTGTAGATAATAGATTTTTTAAAAAAAGTATAGATAAGTATTGAAATCGTGGAGTTTTTAATAAATAGAATAAAGCTTTGGTTATACGTAAAAAGTCTAAAAAATAAATTTGAGTGACTGTTCCGTAAATGTCGAATATTTCAGGGATTCACATGCAAAATTCCATTTCTCATTTTCCCAACAACGAAGAAGAAGTCTTTTCTCCTCCTCTCACTCGGCAGCTCGTTCTCTGGGCTACGGAAATAATAGGAAAAGGGGGCACCTTTCTCGATCGAGGCGCTGGCGATGGGAATGACGAGAGGCGCGAAGAGGCCGATGGTGGCGGCGGCGGCGTGGGTGCGCCGACAACCGCCGAAGGTGAAGGCGTTCCTCGCCGTGGTGGCGGGGATGGCGGCGCTCGTCGTGTTGCGGCTTGTCGTCCACGACCATGACAACCTCTTCGTCACCGCGGAGGGCGTACACTCCCTGGGAATCTCCGTGCTTATCTATAAGCTAACTAAGGAGAAGACTTGCGCTGGTTCGTCGTCGTTTTCCTCTTCTTCTTGCAAATTGGCATCATAGATTGGGTTTTTTATGTAGGTTTTCGGCTTATTTGGTTTGTACTTTGTAGATTGATTTATTTGGATTCATCTTGCTTAGATGGAGAAAGTTGCTAGAAGTTGTGATCTTAGTAAATAGTTGCAATTTGTGGCGTTAGGGCATTGCCTGTGATCTGATTTTTTTCAATTTCTTAGGGAGAACGATGGCATGAAATTGGCGTTGTGATCCAGTCGATAGTTAAGCAATCAAATTTGTGAACTTGACTGCAGATTATTAGGATGAGAATGTGTTAATTCAAGTTTTTATGAATTTGTTATGCTAATGCAGTAAAGATGTATATTTTTGCAAGCTTGAACTGTAGAAATTTTACACAAGACAGGAGTTTCTTGTCCGCTGAATTGTGTAACACTGTTGGGTTTCCTGTTTGAATTGCTGGTGCTATATAATTGATTTTGTCCTATAATTCTACGTCTTTATGAGTTGTTAGGACGATGTTCAATTATCAATATGATACATCATTTTAGTTGCTTGTATTTTGGCTGGTGTGTTACAGAGGCATCTATGTTTGCAGTTCTATGTGGTTGTTTTTTGTTGCGGCAATCATCAGATATTGCTGTATACCTTGTTTTTTAGGGCATTGTCTTTCTCATTGTATTGTTCCTTCAATTGAAATAGAGATAGAGCTTTGTTATGTAGTTATGGAATCTTATGGACATCTGTAGGAAATTATGCTCATAGCGCTTTGGGCTAAAAGTAAAATTGTGCTGATGAATGTTCACTAGAAGTAATTTCTAACTAATATTTTTATTAAGTTGTATTTTAGGGTAGCTGAAACATGGATTATTGAGTATCATAGTGCTAGTTTAGTTTTTCATTGCCTGGTATTTTCCTTTTCTTGATATGGAGATTCAAGTTATGTTATGTTGTACTAGCCTGTTCTGTTTCTGAAATGTACTAGAAAGAACAGTAGGAAACTATTTCCAAGGTCCAAATTTTTTCTTTACGTCAGCAGTCAGCAGTCTTTCCTATTTCTAAATTGATGTTTCTCACAAGTTTCACTGTTGCTTTCATTCCCTAATATCATTTCCTTCATATTGCAGGGCTTTCACTCAAGTCACAGTACCTAACAGCTATATTTTTAGCTGCTAGGCTGTACTGTAGCCTTGTCATGGAGTATGATATACACACACTACTGGATTCTGCTACCTTTGCCACCACCCTATGGGTTATATACATGATGCAATTTAAACTGAAATCCAGTTACATGGAAGATAAGGATAATTTTAAAATATATTATGTGGTAAGTTTTTGTATGCACTGTGATTATGTCCTCAAACCACAAAACAGCGGTTCTTATTCTTTTGGATCTAAGTGTTTCACTCTATATTCAATTCTTTATGAAAGTTGGAGATGGCAAATCATCACTCTATAGGTGCTCATATTCTTGAAGTGGCAAATTAGATATTGTTCAAAATAGTTTAATTTGTCTTGTTATGTAAAGTGAATAAGTAGGAGCAGTAGCATCTGCATCTGAACCAATAATTAAAGGTCATGAAATTCGAGAAAATAGTATTGTGTAAAAGAGAAGCTGAATTTATCTTCATGAGATCTACTTTTCTAGTTACCTTATCTATTTTCTTTTCTTTTTGAGCATATGTGGTTCGACTTTTCTTTTTTGTTTTGAACTTTTTATTTTGTGTCTTTTGTCTGTAGACCACATGAATCACCCAAAGATTTCCTTAGCAAGGTATTATTTAGGAGGTAGTATTCATTATGGTCAGATTTAAGAAGGCACCATTATTCGCCTAGCACCTGCTTACTATCTCGATGTGGCCTTTCTTGTTACTTATGGATGGAATGAACATGAATGGGCATTTTATGGTCAGAATTTGTAGTTCTCTAACGCTGCTCAATTGAGTTTGTCATCCTAGAACAGAATGCATGTCTGTACAAATCCAGTTTTATGAATCTTAGAAGACATCCTGACTACTCTCTTTTACAATTATCCCTCTCTTATCTTGCTAGAAACAGGAAACCTAGACCTTGTAGGATTAATTTATAATCTAAGCTGCATATCCTGAAGAATTACAAATTCTACATGACTTCGCCCTTGCTCGCCTGCATCCCTTTGAGGGTCCAACAACCTTAGTCAAGGTCTACTGTTTGTCCTTTCTTTCAGGCTTAATTGTCAGCAACATCACAAAACTGCATTGACCAAGAATTTTTTATCAATTTCATGAAGGTCGGTTGTCTCCATTTATTCATTTATCAAACTGTGCTGTATTTACACTTTCTTTTGGTGATTGGTTTGGTTAATTATCACCATGATTTATTTTTTGTGCAAACTTCTCTTGTAGATATTCCAACCACATGATTTTGCATTGGTTAGCAATGCTTGACCTTGGGTATTATTCCATTGTTTGGATTTTATTTTTTTCTTTTTGAAAATAGTCACTAAAATTTTCTCATGTCTGATATCATATTCTTGGGAAATTCCTGGATGATGTTTATTTTTTGATAGCTCAAGGCTGATTCATGAGAACGGTACAAGTGTTATCAATTTGCTTTCTAAATTTTCTCCCTTGCCTTTTTTTGTGAGACTCGCTTCTCCAACCATTCCAAGAACTATGGAAATTAGGTAAATGGAAACATGACCTGGCTGAGAACTCATTGTCAGTTGATAGTTTGCATTATGTGTAAATTATATTTGTTGGCGCCCATACAGGGGATAAGTCAATGTGTTGTAACTGGGCCAGAAGGTAAAGTGACAGATCTTCTAAGTGAGGTGTTTTCAAATGTTGGTATAGTGGAAAGGGAAACATTGAAGTAACTGTCCTATTTTCTTGCTTGCTTGATTTCTAGTGAATTGGTGGAAGAGTACTGGTGATTTTTATGGTTTTGTAGTGCTAAAGTCAAGGAATACGCTGATAATTTTACTATGAAGTTTGAAGAGGGTGAGGAAGAAAATTATTGACCTTGATTTGCATTTTGAATCATACCTTGAAGCTGAGAACATTATGTTGATAGTGAATAAGTTCCTGCATGTGTTGCTTTTCATTTGGTGTGATATGATAGTTAATGAACAGATAAATAATAATAACTTGAAGTCTTGTTGCAACCAAAAATCTGGCGGTGGATTTTAACTTTATATTTGAAGTCCATTTATTATTTGTTTAGGTGTGGCGTTCCATTAATGAGAACTTGTTCTAGTGACTTTTGGATTTATTCTTGGAAAAGACTGGAATTAGCAACATCACCAAAGTGGTTGGATGCATTTTATCATCCTTGCATGTTCTCTGCACATATAAACAGTCCATTGAAGTTAATTGTCATTAAGATATGGATATAAATACCTCAATAAAGTATATATTTTCTTTCTGCAAGTTTCCTGTTTCCTTATTTAGAGCCATGCTGCAGTGTTTCATTGTTATACATGTCCAAACATATCTACAATTACTATTGATCTGCTGGCCCCTTAAATGTTGGAAAAATTAATAGCTATGGACATATTATGGAGTCATTATCCGATGACTAGAATAATCTCCTTATTGGACCTTAACCATTGAATCAAAAGGAAAAGTAATTCCATGATGGGCGTGCATGGGTCTACTTTCAACCCAAGTCAGTAAAAGGAGGATTAAACCAAAATGTACAGATACCGTGGTTATCTTTTTTATGCCTCTAGAAGTACCTTCTTTGCCTGCACACTCCTGTAGCATTTTAATTACTTGTATGTACCTAGAAAAGTTTGTTTTTGCATGTATGCCCTTGCTGTTATGGTCCGTTAGGCTATTAGTTAGTTCTTTTACAGATCAAACATGACCAGAATGCTGTTAGTTACTACATTTATTATATGTGATGGAATAAGGTCATTTTGATCGCTTTTAGACTGAAAAGGAAGCCTGAGGTCGACATACAAAATTCTAGATTTTCAGGGTCATATGTGATCTCTGGGGTTGTTACATGCATATGCACTTGATGAAAGTGCTGGTTTGGCCCCTGCTGAAATAAGGTCTCCACCGTTGTTATAGATTTTGCCAGCAGAATGCTAGTGATTGCATTGCCTATGTATGAAATTTAGAAGCTTCTTATCAGCCTTGTTTTGATTTTCTTAAGTGTTCATGTACTGATTTGCCACTATGTTATGAATTTAGGTGGTGCCATGTGCCGTGTTGGCCTTATTAATCCATCCATCAACTTCACATAACATCTTCAACAGAATTTGTTGGGCCTTTTGTGTTTATTTGGAAGCTGTCTCAGTGTTCCCTCAGTTACGCCTGATGCAAAATACTCAGGTAGGTTGTGAAAATATCTGTGAAACCTCCTATATTGGGTTCCTTTCTAGTTTCTAGTAACACTTTGTCCAATAACAGATAGTTGAACCATTCACAGCACACTATGTGTTCTCATTGGGAATTGCCAGGTTCCTCAGCTGTGCTCATTGGATCCTACAGGTTAGTCACCTCCCTAGTGACCCCATCTTTAAAAAATATTCACAAACTTCATGTTTATTTGCTGAGGTTTTTCCCACTTTGCTTTATGTGCATTTATATGAGGAGTGGATCATTAGATTAGCATTAGCTCACCTTTCTCTTGCCATCAGTCAACTTAAAAAATCTATCTTTTTGTTAACCTATTAGGAATTTAACATCTTCTTTCCTAATTTGTGAAGTATTCCCAAATGATGGGCTTTGGTAGTATGCCAAAGAAAAAATAAATTTTTGAAACACATGAAGTATCAGTTCAAAATCTTGTTCTTATAGGTCTTTGACACTCATGGCCGTTTGTTGACGGCTTTGGGTTATGGGCTATGGCCTCCATTGGTACTTCTCTCCGAAGTAGTGCAGACATTCATCCTGGCAGATTTCTGCTATTATTATGTCAAGAGGTGAGATTCTTATTGCTAATTTCTACCAAAACCTTCTACTTTGCCATATCACTATCAAAACCTTATGGTTTCATTCTTTCTCGACAGCTTTTTTGGCGGTAATCTTGTCTTGCGACTTCCTTCGGGTGTGGTCTAATTCTGAAGCAGCTCTGCTATAGATTGTTACTTGTAATAGCTTAAATGCAGCTGCTGGTGATTCTGCTGTGGGCTTTTTGTTGTCTGGTGGAAGACATTTTTGATTTTCTTTTTTTATCCTTGTTCAGAAGAATTGCTAGATGTTTCTGTTTTTTATATAATTTATCAGAGAAGTTTGATGATAAATGTAAATGCCAGAGCATGAGCACATTCCTTTTTCGCTTTGCGGATGCCATGAAAATTAAGTGCTTTACATGGCTAATTTTCACAGATTTTGGGCAAAATGCATTGGGAAGCAAACTGCCATAATTTCATATTTAAACTTGGTGAAAATTATTCTTGATTAATGAGTTAAACAGCCTTTAATTGAGGGATAAAGTAGTCAAATTGTTAGGCATTACCATATGAAGGCAATTTTACTTAAAAAATATTTTTTTTTAAATCTAAAATATTAACTATAAAATTTTTATTGAGTGGACAAGGTATAAGAAATCTGGATAAAATTGAAATGGCACAATTGCCATCGGACAGAAGCAGATCACATTTTATTAAATTTCAAGTTGTGTAATGCAAATTATGAGAAACCCCTACACAAACTCGCGTGCCGTTATTCTCACTGTAAATTATGGAAAAAAACCCCTCAACATTTCTCATATCATCATTCTAGCAAGAATCCCTTCAAATGTGATCCCAGGCCCGAAGGCAAGCATCAGCCCCCACTCCGACTCCTCCTTCCCCTCCTCCTTCCTCTTCTTGCTCTCCTCCAGCATGTACTCCAGCACATATACAATCGTATTGCTGCTCGCGTTCCCGTAGTCCATCAGCGCCCGTCGGCTCGCCGCCAGCTTCTCCGGCGCCAGCTCCAGCCTCTTCTCCACCCGGTCCAGTATCGCCGGCCCCCCAGGATGCACCGCCCAGAACAGCTCGTTGTACTTCCTCCTCCCCTCGTGTCCTAATGGACTCAATACCTTGTTGCAGAAATCCTCCACGTTGTCCTCGATTATCTGAGGCAGCTCTCGCCCGATTCTGAAGTTGATGCCTATCGTAGAATTCGAGTCCAAGAAGTAAATGAACACTTTTCGAGTTTCCGATCAAATGAAAACTGGAAGAATTTACCTTCCTCGGTTAGGCGGCCGTCGATCGTCTTCTCGGTGTCGGGGAGAAAGTGCTGCGTGGTGGAGTGGAGCTCGAAGAGAGGAGTTTCGATGTTGGAAATAGGGTCAGCGCCGAGGACGGCAGCGGCGGCTCCGTCTCCGAACAAGGCGACGCCGACCAGATCGTAAGGGCGACGATGGCTGGGAGGGCGATAGCCGACGACGGTGGTCTCCGAGGTGGCCAGGAGGACACGGCTGCCGGGGTTGTTCTCGGCGAGGTCCTTGGCTACGCGAAGGCCAGCGACTCCGCCGGAGCAGCCCATAAAGAAGAGGGTGACGCGGCGGACGTCGGGGCGGAGGCCGAGGGCGCGGGCGATGTGGAGGTCGCCGCCGGGGAAGCGGGCCTCGCTGGAGGAGACGTAGACGAGGTGGGTGATGGAGAGGGGGGAGAGGGACCATTTCTGGAGGCAGGAGTGGGCGGCTGCGACGGCCATCTGGGTCACAGCCTTGTTGCTAATGTCGAGACGCTGCGACACCGTCGCCGACCCCTCGATGGCGAGCTCCGGATACTTCTCCAGGATCTCCTCCGACATCACCACGTACCGCGTCTTCACCGTTGTCGTCTTGCCTGCATGAATGCATCATGCATGCCCATATTAAAATGACCAAAATGACATTATAATATTACCATTACCTTAGGAAGAGGAAGAGTGTTTTGGTCATTATGATGTAAAAATAACAATTGTGTTAATAACCACGATTAATTTGCTGTAATTACAAATAATCTTCTGGTTTCAATTTTATTATATATAATCCTTACAATATAAATTTCGTAAACAAATAAAATTGATTGACCATGGCAATTAATAATCTGGAGCTTAAAAATATCAATTCTATCGTCCGATCATCATAAAAGTATTGATTATAATCAACCTTTAACTAACATTTTATCTATTTCGTGGAGTATCATAACTTTAAAAATTATGATAGTGTAGGATAAGTAAATTTAAAATTTTTAATTTCGGCATTTATTTTATTGGACTAATAAATTCTAAATTTATAAATTTTATATTTTATTAATATAAAGTCAAGTCGTATCGAATTTTTAAGAATCAGTAAATTTTAAATTTACTGAAATTTAGAAGTTACAAAATTTCAAAATGACGTATAAAAAAATACTAAATTTTATATTTTTCATAATTTAAAATTTTCAAAACTTTGAAATTCCACCAAATAAACATACCACAAAGACAGTATAATAGAATAGACAAATTCTAGTTATTTGTTAATGAATTTAAATCTATCGAATATATATATATACACACATAAAAATCTAAAAAAATGAGAAAAATCTAACAGGGTTGGTCAAATTAGTTACATATTATAGCAGATTTTGGATCATGATAGAGTTTCTTTTTGGATCCGAGAATGAACACTGTCCATGGTGTCTATGCCATTAAAAGAATAAGAAGAAGAAGAAGAAAGAAAGAAGAATTACAGAGGCGGGTGAGCTTCTGCTTGAGCTCAGGGTCATCACACTTGGTGTTCTTGAAGTAGCCATCAACCAGATAATCCTGCAGCACAAGTTGATTAGGAAAAGCCTTCCCCAGAGCCAATATACAGGCCTTCTTCTTCCCCTTGATGCCGGGACTCATGCCTTCCTTCCCCTGCTCTCCTCCAATGCTCCCCATTCTGATTCTTATTATTATTCTTGTAGAGAGAGAGAGAGAGAGAGAGAGAGAGAGGAAGAAGAAGCTTGATTGATAGGTCAACATAGGAGAGGTTTTGCATATAAATATGGTGGGACTTGGAGGTGATGGAGACGAAACTTGGTTGTAGTTGGGGAGCAAACTGTGTGTGCATGGGGCTGAAGATGCGGGTGGGTGGGGATTAGGGTAGGTGTTGAGAGGAAGGGCCCTTGGTGTGTGTCAAATGTATCAAGTGTGTTCTTGGATCTTGACAGAGTTCAGTCGAGAGAAATTTTACAAATATCCCCTTCAAAATTTCCTCAATTAGAGAAAACCCCCGAGTTATATTCTGAGTTAATAATAGATTTTTTATCTACAATCTCCAAAATTTGTTTTATTTATAAAAAATTTTCCGTAATTTTAATATTTACCTATATTTTCTTTTTTTAAAATTTATTACGTATAACTCCCTGATTATTATTTAATCAATATTTTTTTCTAAAAATTTTACTTTTATCCTCTATAATTTTACGGTTAAACTTTTTAAAATTTTAAATTTCTCACCTTCCACTATTTCTTTCAATTTTTTAAAATAAATCCTCAATTAAACTTTAAATTATAATTTATATATTTATATGTTTACAAATAAACTCATTGAATATTTTTTATTTATAGATAAGACCAATTTTTAATATTTTTTAAATAAATATTTACAAAAAAAACTTTAAATATTTTAAATTTTTTACAAATAAACTTTTCATACAAATTTAAATTACAAGTTTAATATTCATATATTCACAATATAACCCTCACATATTTTTATTTATAGCCCAAATTTTATCTTTTTTAATAAAAATTTGATAATATTGAAAGTTTTAAAACTTAAAATCTTAAAGATTTAATATTTATATATTTACAAATCTGTCACTTAAATATTTTTATTCATAAATAAGTCTAAATTTTATTATTTTTTAATAAAATTTTATAAAAAAGACATTGAAAGTTGGGTTTTTACCTATAACTCCCAAGATTTACCTTATTTATCAAAAACCCCCCATGATTTTAGTATTTACCGACACCTTCTCTTTTTTAAAAATTTATTATCTATAGCCCTGATTGTTATTTAACCAAAAATTTTCTCAAAAATTTCACTTTTACCCTCAATAATTTTACAACTAAATCCTTTAAAATTCTTAACTTCTCATCCTCCACTCTTTTTTCTCAAATATTTACAAATAAATTCTAAATTAAAATTTAAATTATAATTTATATATTTGTATATTTCCAATTTGGCACATTCAATATTTTTATTTATAGAGAAGTCCAATTTTCAATATTTTTCAAATAAAAATTTATAAATAGGATATTAAATGTTTAAAATTTTTTATAAATAGATCCTCCATAAAAATTTGAATTACAAGTTTAACATTCATATATTTATAAATAGACCCCTCAAATATTTTATTTATAAAAAAGTCAAAATTTTATTTTTTTAATAAAAATTTTCCAATACTGAAGGTTTTAAAACCTAAAATTTTAATTATAAGTTTAATATTTATATATTTACAAATAAACCACTCAAATAATTTTTTTTATAAATAAGTCCAAATTTTTAACTTTTTTAAATAAAATTTCATAATATAGAAGATTTTAAAACTTAAAAATTTTAATTACAAGTTTAATATTTGTACATTTATAAATAGACCCTTTGAATATTTTTATTTATAAATAAGCCCAAACTCTATCATTTTTAAAATAAAATTTTACAAAAAATATATTGAAGATTTTAAAACTTATAATTTTAAATTAAAAAATTAATATTTATACATTTATAAATAGATCCCTTGAATATTTTTATTCATAAATAAGTCCAAATTTTATCATTTGTAAATAAATTTTTTCAAAAAAGATATTGAAAGTTTTAAAACTTACAATTTTAAATTACAAGTTTAATATTTGTACATTCACAAACAAACATTTTGAATATTTTTATTTAGTCCAAATTTTATCAATCTTTAAATAAAAATTTACAAAAAACATATTGAAGGTTTTAAAACTCAAAATTTTAAATTACAAATTTAATGTATATTTTCAAATAGAACCATTCAATTTTTATTTATAAACAAGTCCAAAATTTTATTATT
This sequence comes from Trichopus zeylanicus subsp. travancoricus, assembly GCA_005019695.1. Lineage (NCBI taxonomy): Eukaryota > Viridiplantae > Streptophyta > Magnoliopsida > Dioscoreales > Dioscoreaceae > Trichopus > Trichopus zeylanicus. Next base: position 1,585,670 of record RXID01022204.1, read on the forward strand.
TTTTAAATTAAATTTTTAAGAAAAAATATTGATGTTTTAAAATTTTAAATTTTAATTTACAAGTTTAATATTTGTATATTTATAAATAGATCCCTTGAATATTTTTTTTTATAATTTATACTTATTTGTAAATAACAAATATTCAAGTGATCTATTTGTAAATAAACAAATATTAAAATTGTAATTTAAAATTTTAAGTTTAAAACTTTCAATGGCTTTTTTGTAAAATTTTATTTAAAAATAATAAAGTTTAGATTTCCAAAAAAATTTCCGAAAAAAAGATATAAATAAATACTGAAATCACAAAAAAAATTTCATATATAAAGTAAATTTTGAGAGATTATAGGTACAAAAATTCTTAATAATACTATCTGATTTTTACCATTATCAATGAGTCTCCATGGTCAACGGATTTGATGCATGTTTATAGGGATGCAAATGAAGATGCTGATTCATCAAAAATCTTCTTCAAAACCTGATTGCAATTGTGATGTATTACCTGATTTTCAATCCTCTGCGTTCTCTGCTCTAGAAATGACCAGCTCAAGAACTGACTCATCCAGCATGATCACCAATACATCTCAAGAAGATTTCCTGCTCTCAAAAATTATAAATGTAGCTGGCTGATAAATCACAGAAATAAGCAAAGATTTTACAAGAAAGAAGAATCCACAAAAAAAAAGTGGTGATGTGCACCATCATGGTTTATTCTAGTTATACATTATTAACCTGAGGCAAATGATACACAGGCACACAGCCCTTAAGACTCCACTGCAAGTAATTGCAAGGATAGTTTCTGGACCAATGCATTGCTAACTTGAAAAACATACACCTTTATAATCCATGAGCTTCAAAATCCAGGGAAACATGTAAGCTTTTTCTTGTCAGATGAATTTGGGATGAAAGGTAAATCATCTGCTGGTCCGTCCTTGTATATGCAAGTGTAGCCGAAACTTCTACTCATACCAGTCTTCATCTGGATAAACAAAAAATTTGACAGGTGAGGATCAATAATCATGAATATCAATTTAGAAAAAATGGATTTGATGAAGATCATTCGGATCACAATCATTTTGTCTTTTGATGAACAAGTCAGTAGCTTAATTTTTAATGGAACCTGTTCTTGAATAAGAAAAACATACAAGCTACTCAAATTAATTCGTTTTATATATGAGTTTTTAGCAAAAAAATCACTTACCTTATCGTGAATTTACAAAAAATCAACTACTTTATCACTATTAGCAAAAAATCACTCACTTTATATTTTAAATTTACAAAAAACCACATTGACTAAAATATTAAAAAATAGTTTATTTTATTTTAATTTTATCAAATAAATTAATATAAGAGACAAAATTATTCTCATTTAGTTTTATTTCGAACAATTACTTTACAATTATAGGACAATTGGTTGAACAAAATTAAATTTTCAATTTTATAAAATTGATCAACCGGTCTATCATAAAAACTGAAATAAAATAAATTATTTTTATGTTAATTTAATAATTGTTCAAATAACAACCAAGTGAAAATATTTTGGTCTTTTTTAATAATTGTAATTAGTAAAATCGAATTAAAATTAAATATTTTTTTAATATTTTAATTGAGGTGATTTTTTATAAATTTGTAATATAAGACGACGATTTTTTTGCTAACAATAATAAGTTAGATAATTTTTCGTAAATTCGCAATAAAATATGTGGTTCCTTAGTAAAAGTTCTATATATAAAGGAAGGACTAATTTTCCTATGAATTCATCCCAGAGCACATCTTTTCAAAAAAAGTTGAAACTTATGGAATTATGGAGTATGAATTTGAAAGCTGAAGAGGTAGTTACCTGGTTCTTCCATGTTTAGATCATCTTCATCATCGTCAAAATCTATGTTCTGCAGGAAAAATGCATGTAAGTAATAACCTCCATCATACCTAGGAAATGAACATCCATAGGTTTGCACTGTTTCCAAGATGATATGCAGTGATCTTTTTAACTACAAGGGAAGCACATCATGATCAAGTGTAGCATTTTAAGTGGCTTAATATGGCCATCATGCAGTTCTGCAGTAATGAAGAATTGATATCTTTTAGATTAGGTTACAGGACTTTTCTACTGTTGCCAGCCACCTGAATATATCATCGTATCAATCTTTGTCATGAAGAACTACGGTATACTAAAGGGAATCCCACAAGAGATATTTGTATAGTTTCAAGAATGTGCTCAAATATATTTGTTTATCTCTGATGCATAAAGATGTCTCCGAAAGAAAAGTATAGCTAAGTTCACTGTAGTAAAAGCTGTTTGCTTTCCATGCAACTATCATGAGTGGAGGGAGCATCACAAAGAAATGCATGTTGTGTGTTTGATGACATGAGTATTCTCCCCAGGAAATGGCATGGTTTTAACTCTCAATCAATATGATTATCATCTTCGAAGGTTATGCTGACAGGTTGATCATTACCTGATTATAATCATCATCACTACTTTCTTTCTCTTCCTCTTGTTCCGGCTCTTCTTCCTCGTCGTCACTTTCACCTTTCTTCTCCTTATCAGCACTTTCATTGGGCTCCTAAAAATAATTAGGCAAACCTTCAAATCACCATGAGAAAGAACTGATAATATAAGACACATGCCCATCTAGACGTTACTCAATGAATTTTCAGAAAAAATATGTTTTCAGATAGTGATTGCCCTGTGACAATCATCCAGGAAATGGATAACATTACAGTTTGAAAGGAAAATAATCAGGAATGCAATACAGATGCAGAATAATAAAATTTCAGAATAACATCAAATATCATAAGGCAATATACAAAAGAAGCATGAAAAGGAAGCAAATAACAATTTTTGATCCTTGCCTTGTTGCTCTCTTCAAATTTCTCAAATATGTCTAACAAATTTGTATCTGCAAAAACCCCAGAAAGAAAGAACAAGTCTAAGAAACTGCAAAAGAAGTGAACATGACAAACCAATAAATGAAGCTGAATGTGCACTGTTGTTAAGATTTCATTGAAAAACCAATTTGAAAAATAAGAGTATCTTTGGATCCTCCAATTGCAAAAACATGACCAATTGTCATAACAAAAACAATCAAGAAAGTGCGATAGAATTCAACGAAGTAAATGTGCTTCGATTAAAAAGGGAAGAAACATAGAACAAACAAGAATCTAATGAGCCAACAGTTAAAAATCAAAAAATAGAAGTCCAAAAGAATTGAAAGAGAAGAACAGGAGCACACAAAGGAGTTTTCTAATAAACCATTTGTTTCCAGATTCCAGAAAGTAGAGAAAAAATACAGCAACTCATTGAAGAATTTTCCAGTTACAATCATACCATCTATTGCTGGAACGGAAAGACCTGTTTGTAAATCTGGTTAAATATAAAGATATATTTCCAGATAAAATACTGGTTGATTATGTTATTCTCAAAAAGAATATAATAGCAAATTGGCTGAAAGAGTTGCAATTTGAAAAAAAATTGGTGGGCTTGTCTATAATATTCCCAGCTTTAAAATGGCATAACAGTCCATATCTTCTCTAGTAAGGGAAAATAAAGAAACTACTACCCATGATTCAGATTTTATCGAACCTGAACTTGGGTTCCATCGTACTCTCTTGCCACATGGTTTCAATCGTTTTGAACCTGAAAAATTTACAGAATAACTAAATCAACATCAAAAGCCAAAAAATGGGTTGAAGGCATATGTAAAGAAACTGTTCCTAACAGAGCTGTGTGTTCCTTTGTAATGACACAGACCCTGAATCAGCTCCGCAGGAAAATTTGAGGAAGTGAGATGCAGAAAACTCGAAAGTGGTTGACGTTTTACTCGTGCTTTTTGCTTGGTGCTATCAACATCTTGACTCCCAAAAAGAAACAAAGTACAAGATTAGATTCAAAATGAACAAAAAACTGAGCAGAAGGGAAAAACAAAATTCCACCAAACACACTAACAGGATGCATCAAAAAGCATAAGGGTACTGACGAAACATAAATTTCTTGAGCATGAAATGAGACATAAAGATATCAATGATGTCCAGTACAACAAATCATGTAACCAAGTATAAATAGATTGCTAATTCAACTACCGAGTCTAATGCACCATAGTTGTAACAACTTAATGTAAATAGCATCAATCAATTACGTAGAAGAAACAATACTTAAATTCTGTCGGTTTAAGCTGAGCAGAAACACAAGATTTCATTGTTAATATGAAATGATACTTAAAACTTGACGAATGAAAGATAAAGAACCTAACTTGCTGTCCAGCATGTTTTTTTATAAAGCCCTCAAGCTATGTTGTAAGAATCAAATCATTTCTCCCAGCATTGCTGATAGCCCTATCTTTCAATGATATGACAAAGGCCACCAAACAAACATTTGGTACGTTCTATTCTGCAGATTAAAATACAACATGATGCAGAAACTAAGAAACATCTTTAACAAAAGTAAATGCAGTTTGCAAATCCTAATGATGAGATGTGAGAAAGAAAAATCGGCTATCTTAACATGTTTTCCCCGAAAAAGACATCTTTTTCTCCTTTTAGCAAACAAATCTTTCAAATAAAATTTTTAAAGCGATTTAACATAGGGAAATGATGGTAAAAGTTAGGGAAAACATCATGTATACCCATGAAAAATCCCAAAATTTCACCTATGCCATTTAGAGAATTGCAATATAATCCATACCCCTCTTACCTTGAATTTTTTACACAGATGCCCCCAACATTACCCACCATTAGCTACTATTCGAATTAGGTAACCATCGTTATAGGGAAAACCACCCTGAAGAGGGCATTTTGACCAGGCTCATAGTCACACTTACTTGATTTGGGAGCAGCCTCTTCCAAATAATAGCTCGAACCTTTCCAAAAATATTGCAACCTCTGTTTCTCAGCAATAAGGAATCTTTCTTGTTCAGTTGACAAGATATCCTTGGGCGGGTCTGGCAAATATACTTCAACCTGCATATGTGAGAGAGGTAGATCCATTCAAAAAGTTCATGAAACAAAACTGTAATAAGCGAAATTTAGTGGTTGAAGAAAGTTTAATTACCTTTTGCCCATTGTTGTTACCATCTTTCAGTTTAGAATCTAACTCAACCTTCAGACCATTACCCGATTCGCTTTTTTTATGTTCAGATTCAAAAGCACAAGCCTAGAAGTCCACGGTACAACGCCAAAAAGAAAAAAAAATGAGAGAAAGAAGAAATTTGAAGAATTGCTGCTCAAATGCAAGATTGTCAACCAAGTTCAAAACAAGGTTTCATCAAACACTCTCGCTTTACCAATTTTAGAACTCTAGAAAACTTTGATCAATACAAAACACAGACTGAATTGTCGCAAGTATATTATCTTCCAAAAATAGTACAAAATGAATTGAATGCAATTTTGGAACTTTTCTCATTCTAAAATCCTAAAAAAGTGTTTTTTCTGTTACTTTCCAAAGAATCAAAGCAATTCCACTCTATTACACTAATCAATTGATTCTCTTCACATCTCCTCCCTCTCTATACGACAGAACACAAATACAGCTTGATCATAAAAATCGTTTTTTTCTGTTATTTTCCAAAGAATCGAAGCAATTCCACTCTGCTACATTAATCAATTGATTCTCTTCACATCTCCTCACTCTCTAAAAAACAGAACACAAATGCAGCTTGATCATCAAAATCGACCTAAAAAATAAAAAACACAGATCCACTAACCGGGAAAAGGGGGTATTCTACGCACTTGACATTACGCTCAGAAAATCCGCCTCGTCCCCAACCACCTCGACCCCGTCCCCGGCCTCTAAACGACATCGGGAATCAAACTGAAAAAATTAGTCTCCCAAAATTAGATTCAACGGATAAAAGTGGAAAGACAAACCCTAGAAAACAACATAACTGCGATGCTAACATGGTTGGATTAGCTAAAATTATAATAAAATCATAACAATTGTGAGTTAATCCATTCCTAAAATTTATTGTCTTTGATCCGGAGTTGAGCTGTAAACGAGCCGAACTCGGGCGAATATACCCGGGCTTGAGTTGGAAACGAACCTGGGGAGGCTAGTTCGAATTTGGTTTGTTTCTGATTCGAACAGTTCGACTCGGTTCGAACGACGATCGCGAGACCGGGGGGTGAGGGGAGATCGCCGGCGGAGGAGAAAGATCACGTCAAGCAGGAAAAAGGATTTCAACGGCGGAGACGGAGGCGGAGACACTTCGCTTTAGGCGACCGTGGAGGCGGAGGAGAAAGTCGGGACGGCGGGGAAACCCTAATTGCAATGAAATCACAGCCTTGGACGTGATTCTAAGTAAAACCGGTTAACCGAACCGGTTTTTCTCATTTGAGAACCGGAACCGTACCGGTTTGGATGAAGAACCGGTTTTCCGGTTCCGGTTCTAAATCAGTTCTAAACCGGTTCTAAAACCGATTAACCGGTTTTATATTATAAATTTCCTCCAAATTAACCAGCGACCGCCGGCGTCGGTGAGGGCGAGGCGGTTCTAAAACCGGTATGCCGGAGCTCCGGCGTCGCGACAACCGGCGAGTGCGAGGCGGCGTCGCTGCGAGCTCGGGGGCGAGGGCGAGGGCGAGGTGGCGTCGGTGCATTGTTGCGAGCTCGGGGGCGAGACGAGGGCGAGGCCGAGGCGGCGTCGGCGCGTTGCTGCGAGCTCTGGTGCGAGGCGAGGGCGAGGCGAGGCCGAGGCGGCACAATAAGGGTTAGGATTTTATATATAGAGGAAAAACCGGTACGGTTCCGGTTAACCGGTTTTTCAGAAAACGTGAAACCGGAACCGGAACCGATTTTCCGGTTTTGTGAAATTTCAGAACCGGAACCGTATCAGTTTGTCCTGAGAACTGATTTTCCGGTTCGGTTCTCAACCGATACGGTTCGGTTAACCGATTTTTCGGTTTTTTTGCTCACCCCTAATTCTAGGTTTGAGATTGCATCGGATTTGATAATTGTCCGAAAAATTACATATACCCCACTAAATTTCAAAATATTTCAAATCCAACCCGAACGTACATTTTTATATTTGAGTTTGGCTCGAAATTAATTTCGACCCAAATATTTAGGTTCGATTTCGGTTCAAAAATATTTTCAAACCGAATCGAAGTCAAATCCAATTTCAAGCCAACTTTGCCAGTCATATTATCAAAATCGGATCGACAGTTGAATAGAAAAGACGAATCATCGGTCACCGACTTAAACCGAATTAAACGAAACCCAGATAAATTGGTGAACAAATATGCTAATTATTAACTTATAGTTTACCTCTCAATTTTAATATAACTATTTAATGACGTAATTGGTCACAGGGCTTACTAAATGATTAAAATTTTGGGTCAAACTCAAGCAAAAACAAAATTTAATGTTTTCCAGTACAAATTGGACTAGACCAGCTAGACCGGGTGACAAGTCCAATCCGGTCGGGCGGGCCGGTCTGGTCCGGTTCCATTTGTCTGCATCTACACAAACATGCGGAGACAGCATCATATAATCAAACAAGCCATTAAGATATGCCTCATTATTATGTATCAAAATAATACAAATTTCTATGATACATAGGGTGTGCATTCGGTTAAAATTGAACCGAACCGAATATTATACAAACCGAATCCACGGTTCGGTTCGGTTATAACCGAAAACAGAAAATTTAAACCGATTTTATTTTTTAATTTAAATTTAATTATATTTAAATTGAATAAAAAATTAAAACCAAAACCAATATTATGTATTTATATATAATATATGATTCGGTTTGGTTCGGTTTTTACGAAATTTCAAAATAAAAAACCGAAACCGAACCGAATTTTAAATTTTTTTATTTTTCAAAACCGAACCGAACCGAAAACCGAATAACCCAAACCGAATTTGTTATTCAGTTTCGGTTCGGTCAGTTAATTCGATTTTGACCGAATAATTCCACACCAGAATAATACAAACTTCTACCACGGAATAAACCAGAAACCTTGTATACATGAACATGCTATTATGAATAGGATTGTATACATGACAGAGCTTAACAGTTAGAATTAGCTGATTAAAATGAAAGATTCTGTGCTTTAACCATAAAAGACAAACAAGGTTTGCCAATTAGAATAAGCTATGATACATGCTGTGGTCATACAGCTCGACATGCTACCAGTCACAAATTTAACTGGTTATCAGTGACCGTACCATCTCCAGGACTAGTAGTGGAGCTATCAGGCAGAACCGAAGAACACCTGCTTGAACTACTTGCCTCCGTGACACTGGTGCACCCTTTACGATGGGGTGGGAGTTGCTTTCTTTTCTTTGAACACGAGTCCTGCAAATGTGCTCATATTAGTTATCATACATCAGTTCAGTCTAAAGATATTTGCTTAAATGCCCCTGAAAATTTTATCTGCTTGTATCCCCTTGGAATATAGGTTTTTGCTTCTGTAATGGTCCATCAGCTGAAATTTTTTTTTTTATGTCGAGCATGAACAAATGCCATTGATATCATATTGTAGTAAATGTAATGCTGCAAGGTCAATGCTTGTTTTCTTTTTTGGGCGAAAAGGGAACCCAAGGGCTTAGCAAAAGCACTGTTTTGTGCAGGTAAATTTCAGCTTTCCAGGGGACATGCATGCAAGTGCAGCAAGTCTCCTGGAGCAGATATGCAGAAGAAGGGAGGAAGACACACATGAATTCTTTATGCATGTCCATGGTTTACTATTATGCAACATCATGTAGATCACAATATTGAATTATCAGTGGTTAAGTTGAATAAAATCCATGACAAAGACCTAGTGGGGTTAAAATGCATATGGCATCACTAGATAAAAATTTATGTACTAGTAGTGCCAAAGAAGGCAAATGTGAACCTTGTCATGTGTTGCTTCCAAATGAGATGGAGCAGCAGATCCAGGTGTCTTGAGTTCCAATTCTGTTGCAACATCATTAAAATCATCACTGTTTTTGGTACTAGTTTGTTGCTGATCATCTGGCTGAGTGTTTCTAGAATCATGACGACTTGCTGTTTGAGAATTGCTACTGCATGGGTGATGGTGTGGACCAACCCGCTGGTTAGGCAGTTGTTCAACTTGGGTGCTAGCAGGGGAAGAAGAACAGAACATATACATAGAATAAGGATTGGGAATAGTTCCAGGACTCTGGTTTCTATAAAATGGGTATGGGTGTTGTGCTGGGTGCATCGGGATTGGGCCAGAGGATATAGGAACTGGCATAGGAAATGAATATGGTGGCGGCGGGCCCAAAACAACTGAAGGATCCATACTGGCCCAAGGATACATAGCCCTGAGCCTCTGTTGATACTGCACATTGAGATTATCAATATCTGCTTTTAAAGTTGTCTTCTCTTCTCTGAGCTCATTCTTCTCTTGCATCAACTACACCAAGTAAAATGGAGCAGCCATATCAACAGGTATGTATTGAGACATAGGCAGCTACAATCACTACTATCAAGATGAGATACCTCACGTGATTCCTCAGACAAAGATGCATATTCAGCTTTCATTCTATTCACTTGAGCAGTTAAGTCCTTTAGCACTTGAATTGCATCAGTAAGAATGGTAGCCTTATCATTCTTGGGTCTATCTGGGTCTGCACGTCAAAGAACATAATATCAGGAGAGAATAGGAAATGTTTGCCCACTTTATCACAAGGTCAACTTGAAGAAGCATAAATAAGGCCTATAAATAAAATACCAATTTAGCATGGGCATGAGTTTCGAACCTGTGAGCCAAGATCCTCCCCTTCTTAGAGATGATGACTTGACATTTTAAGATAATAATATTACATGTCATAATTCAAAATACTAGAATCAGATAAAATGTGATGTAAAAAGATCATTTACAGCATTACTTAAAGGTTGTTACAAACCTAAATGACACTAAAGCATCAGGAATTGCTTAATAGATACAAGATAACCAATTACTCTGTAATACAAGTCAAAATAAAACCAATACAGCTTACAGCATTCCTAATATGTATGCTCCCTGAAGAATTATGCAGCTCAAAGATAGGATATGCAGGGTTAACATCTTAACTTTTTCCCAGCTATTTATCAAAGGTTTATTGTGAATACGGAACAGCCATGAATATGAGTTCTAAAAATCAACAAGAGACACATTAACGTGTATCATGATGTTAGAAGCAGTGAATTTAGATCCCCAATCCTTCACCAGAAACATATCTGGAAAGTTCGGTAAGCTGCTTCCACATCTGGTCGTGTGTTATAGATCAAACCCTTGATTGTCATTTTTTTGAATCAGAGGAACTTCAAGCGAATGTATGACTACATATACTGTTCAGCAGAGTTGAAAAAAGTTTATGCTAAAGATTTTAAGCCTATATCTCCTTCAGGAATGTCTGATGTTCCTTTCCATGCATGCATCACAGGGACGCTATTGTTTTTACCTAGCGCCTTTCCCAAATCCATAAACTGCTCATTTAGTCGATCCCGTTTCAACTTTTCACGGTCAGCTTTCTGGACTTTCCTTGCAGCAATGGAATCCTTGATCTCCTGTTCCACCTTTTGGCTGAAAAAAAAAAAGAAGAGAAGAGAAGAGAAGAATTAGCATGGTGAAAAGGCTTCAGTTAAAATGAGAAATATACGAGTGGTATTCAGGTGCAACATGTTCATAGGTTTTCACAATAAGATTGAATCATGGCAAATCTATTGCACTCAAATCAAACACAGGAATTCTCCATAAGTGATTGGTGTCATTACCAATATACTATCCAAAAAAAGCATTGATAATCTGACAAGGGCATGTAGACAGAGTTCAGATACCTCTCCTACATCAAAATTTTCATTGGGGAAAAAGCAAGTGTATTTGTCACGAACCCCCTTCTAACAGGAAATGTTGCTATTATACTATATGTGACAATAGGAAACATAGCAAATGTTAATGGCTGCTGGTATGTTCCCATTCTAAACATAACTGATCAATTCCACTACTGCTCCCTAACAGAATGATCTACAATAAAAAAATAAATTGGACAACTAATCACCTCAAGACCATTCCAACTCTCAATAATGCAGCTTATCATAAAGGGAAGGCACAAGATAGAGATAATTGGATAGTGGTTCTACCATTAACTCTCTACGATGGATTTAAGCTAAAATAGTTACAAAAACTTATTAAAAGATCCAAATATGAAGTGAAGTGATGAAAAGAATAGCACATAACACTGTTAAATCATTTTGTTTTAAAAAAAAACACAACTGAAATTGTGGATAATTACCAACAATACATTCTACACCACTGGTTAGACATGTTTCAACACTAACGTTCCATGCCTGATCTATTCCAACAGAATCTAAACCTTGATGCGTCATAAAGATGCCCTTTTTTAAGTAAAACATCGTAAAGATGCTTGCTGGTTGTTGTTTAATGCACACAAAAATCTTATTCCGTTGACTTTAGAAAAGCATGTAAACAAGAAAGCACAAACTGAGCTCATTTATCATGGGAATCACAATTTTGTATCCAAAAGAACGTGATCTATTATCAAAGCTAGTTACTAAAATATGTCAAATCAGTTTTCTCTAACCACACGAACAAATTAAGAACATAACAAAATAGATTCAGCACCAAAAAGTACCAAGTTCATGATCAACCCGCTTAAGACATCCTAAATCACACACACAAAAAAAAAAAGGAACCTTAAAGAAATCAAAAGGCAAAAAATCCTCAGCAACGACAATCCGTAACCAGTTGTTGATCTTACCCCTACTATGCAAAATTCGAATCACCAACGCGGTCAACATCCACAAGACCAGCACTAGGGTTTCCCCGCAACAACAAACACATCAATCCTCGAATCAAATTGAAATCAGAGACAATTTAAAGCAGTAGTGGAGCAGCCGGGATCTCTTACCAGCTCGGACCGAGCTGCGATTGCTCGCGGGAGGGCGGGTAGGGGTCGCCGGAGGAGGAGCAGTGGAACTCGGCTCCGGAGACGTCGACCGGGGGCGGCGGAGGGAAGAAGGACTCCGAGGACTTCCAGGGATCCATGGAGAGAGAGAGAGAGAGAGGAGCGAGCAGCCGAAATCCTAAGGCTTTCGTCGGCGTCGACCGGGATCCATGAAGCCGGCGATCCCGCCGATAGCAGAGCAATTACGCCTTGCACTGAATTATTCTGAAATTAAAAAATGATGAAAAAATAAGGAAAAAAAGAGACGCGAGGAAGCGGAGGGTGGGAGCCGTGGGACCGTGGGGGAGTGTGGCGTCCGTGCTGCAGATTCTTCAACGGGGCAAGACAAAATAAATTTTAAATTATTTTAATAGTAAATACCGATGCGAACCGTCGAATCTTAGAGCCAGTGAATTTACTTTTGAGTAAAAAATAAAATTACATCTCGGAGCCCCGACTGCGAACAGGGACGTACTAACTCTCATCTCTGCTTTCTAGCTTAAGTTGTACGTGGATAATGGCAATGTTGCCGTTTCCCGAAGAGCTCGTAATGGTCTTGGCTTTATCAAACTAATTTTTCATTTCTAATTCTACAAATGCACCAAAAATTGAAATAATAACTTAATTCAAAAAAATAAAGTAAATATTAATTTGATTAATTTTTGTTTCAACACGTAGACCGCACCTCTTTTTAACTAGTGTAGGGTAATTGCAATTATTAAATATGGTTATGAGGTTGCAATGGTCGTTGACGACTTGGATTTTGGTTATTAATTAGGGATTTTAACATATAGCTCCCTATCAATGGTCGTATTCACAAAACAAAACTATGGCATTTGAATAATTATAAATAACCCCTGGAGCTCCAATTTTTTTGAGAACACCGCTACCGAGATTTGAGTTCGAGGCAACATTTGTAATACCGTGTTTTGTAGGGGGTGTAAACACAAATATGAAGGGTCAAGGATTATTACAATCATTATAGTGGTTAGAATAGAAAGTGCTGGTAAAACTAATTAAAACAATTTTTAAGTCTGTCAAGATTCTGAAATAACAAACATGATAATTGCAAATAATATATTATATGTTAAGTATATTATTCTAAAATCCAACGTCACTAAATTTGGGTAGTAAAAATATCTCACTTCAAATTAATTTTACTCTTTTTTTAATAATATTTAAATAATTAAATTTTTATCTTATATAATATTAATGAATAAAATATTGTATCAAACAATAATCAACTTTGATATTTTAATAATAATTTTTTTTTGTTAAAAAAGTATTAAAAATATTAAATAATGATACTATTCGAAAAATATTGCATCTAAGATTAAGATAACGTAGAATTCCTAAAAAGATAACATTATGATCATTGACTATATTTTCTCGTCTCAAACACATTAAAAATAAAAAACTGAAAAATTCAATTTAAATTTCTGTAAGATGACCAGATACATTATCAACATCCCCAAAGTGAGGGAAAAAAAATGAAACCCAGCATCATAACCCAAGAAACAAGCACAAAAAAATAAAACATAATCCAAAAAAATAAAACATAGAACAAAAAAAAGCAAAAAAGATCGATCAAAATTTATAAGAAGACATTCAGAGTGAACCAAATATAACTGATGACGACTTTCGGAGGAGTAGGTGAAGGAAAGCCCAAAATTTGCATAACAAACACTAAATTTTATTATTATTAAGATTTAAAATTTTGAGAACTTTCAAATTAAAAAACCCTAAAAACATGTTTGTTTTATTAGATATTATGTATAAAAAATTAGATTTTTCATAACGTGAGAATCTTGAAAATTTTAAATTTTTTGCATGCTTGGTTTGAAAATTTTGAAAATATTGAATTTTCAGAATTTATTATTTTGTTCAAGGGATTTTAGTTTTTTAATTTTTAAATATTTTAGAGAATCACGCTTAACACTCAAAAATATGAAAATTAATATTAATTTTATTATTTTAAAAATAACCTAAATATTCAAAGTAGTTTAATTGTTAAAAAATAAAACACGTTAAAATATAAATATCTTAATTATTAAAGTTTAAGATTAATTATAGAAATATATTTAATATCTAGAATATCTTAATTATTAAATGTTTAGAATTTTTAGAATATATTTAATTATTAAATAAATTTTAAAATTAATTGATCTCACTTGACTCATGTCACATGAAAAAAATTCTAGATTTTGATTTTAGGTCAATTTGGTTGAAAATCAAAATAATTGACCAAAAAAAATACATACAATTAATTCCGTAACAATTCAAATATTCTACAAAATAAATATTGAATTTTTTAATTTTTAGGACTTAATTTATCTGTAAAATAAAGGGATAATTACGGGTAACCCCGTAATTAACCCTTAATTACGGTTAACCCCCGTAATTTCCGTAATTACCCCCACCCTCTTATTCGAAAATATTTACTCGATTGTTATTTAATCAAAATTTTGGCATAAAATTCCGATTTTACCTCCGGTTATTTTACACATACACCCCTAAAAACTTATTTTTTTATATTAAAAAACCTGGGATTCGGATTTTTGCAAATAACACCCCGAAATAACTCCGATTTACAAAAAAGTCCTCGAAATTCGAATTTTTGCAAATAAACTGCCGAAAATTATTCCGATTTACCCCGAATTTCGGATTTTTGCAAATAACACCCCGAAATAACTCAGATTTTTAAAAACATTATCGAAATTCCAATTTTTGCAAATAAACCCCCGAAATTATTCAAATTTACAGAAAAAGTCCCCGAAATTTGGATTTTTGCAAATAACACCTCGAAAATATTCCGAATTACAAAAAAGTCCAGAACTTTCTTATAAATACCTCTTCTTCCTGTAGCCCTAAACGCATGTGCGCCGCCGCCGTCGCTCTGCTCTGCCGCTGCCGCCGTCGGTCCCTGCGCAGCTGCTGCCGTCGCTGCCCCGCCGTCTCGCCGTCGCCGTCCGCTCGCTGCCCTGCGCCACTCACGCCGTCGCTGCTCTGCGCCGCGCCCCCCACGACGTCGCCGTTGCCGTCTGCCCTCGCGCCGTTGCTCTGCCCTCGCGCCGTTGCTGCCCCGTCGGCGAGAACACCGCCGTCCCGTCGCTGCCGTCGCTGCCGCCCTCCTTCGTCCTCGGTAAGCCACCATCTTGTTCTTCGTTGCTGCCCCGCCTCCACCTTCCTCCGCCGTTCCCTCGCGCCGTTGCTGTCCTAGGGTTTTCACTTCCCTCCTCCTCGCCTCGCCGGCCCTCCGAGGTATTACGATTCGTCTCGATCCATGGAAAATGACCTCCGAATTTTCTCGTGCTAGATTAGATCTTCGATGATCTCTTCTAAGTGATGTTATAAGTTCTAATTTGGTTGTTGTTTTTTTCTGTGATTCTCCTTACGGATGTTTCTGATCTGGATCATTAAATCTAACAATTCTGAGTTGGGATCCAGTGCTTTGATGATTTTTTTGAAGGCTCTGTGGCTGAGGTGGATAGATCGTAGATCCAATTTTTGTTGATAATTAGATGGCTACGCTTTCTGGGGGAAACTTGATCTTTTGGGATGTCAATTAATGATCGGAAGATTTGAGGCCTTTTAGACTTTTGGTATTTGTGAGCTAGATTTTAGGATCATTCGTAAATGGCATCAGAATTCAAGAAGAGAATGGCAACCCATCAATTTCCTAGTTGGTGTACAATTCTAGATGTCTATCAATATCTGGAGTGTGGATGGTCTAGCAACTACTCGTGGGGAATTAAATGACATCTGAGTTCAAGTGCAGTGTGGAGGTATATCAATTTCCTGATGGAAGTAGTTTATCTCAAGTCAGTGTGTTAGATTAGGTAATAATGATCACCTGGATGTTTTTTACAGCTTACAAAGATAATTAGTCTGTTTAATTTCATTTGGGATAAGCTGGGAGGAAACGGTCAGGTGGAATTGAGAAGGGAATCAGGGTTGGAAAAGAAGTTTGATTGGAATGCTGAAAATCACTTTGCATATATTGCTATTGTTGTCATATTGTTTTGCCTCTTGTAGATGTTACGAAAAGTGAGGAACTTTTGATTTCCATAAATGACCATCCTCCCACGAGAAAATCATCTCTTGGAGATTGCATATGATTAGATGATATCCACTTATGGCTCAGATGTTCTGGAATAATTTTAGTTGTGTTTGTTACTAGTTATTTTGCATGAGAATGCGGTAGCTGCTCACCCAATTTTGTCTGGTGAAGGAGAGAAACTATGACTGCTGAATTTCAGAATTTTATGTCAACTGCAATGAAAATCTCACCATCACATATCTGAGTATTTTTTCAAAATTTTTCTCTGGTTTCTTCTGTGGTTGTTTGTATGAAAGGCAGGCTGCATAATATTTTTTTTTTTTTCACTTTCAGATTTGTATTTTAAATGCAAGTCTGATTTGAGTTTTGTTGTTATAAATTCGCCCGAGTTCGGCTCGTTTACAGCTCAACTCCGGATCAAAGACAATAAATTTTAGGAATGGATTAACTCACAATTGTTATGATTTTATTATAATTTTAGCTAATCCAACCATGTTAGCATCGCAGTTATGTTGTTTTCTAGGGTTTGTCTTTCCTCGTTTATCCGTTGAATCTAATTTTGGGAGACTAATTTTTTCAGTTTGATTCCCGATGTCGTTTAGAGGCCGGGGACGGGGTCGAGGTGGTTGGGGACGAGGCGGATTTTCTGAGCGTAATGTCAAGTGCGTAGAATACCCCCTTTTCCCGGTTAGTGGATCTGTGTTTTTTATTTTTTAGGTCGATTTTGATGATCAAGCTGCATTTGTGTTCTGTTTTTTAGAGAGTGAGGAGATGTGAAGAGAATCAATTGATTAATGTAGCAGAGTGGAATTGCTTCGATTCTTTGGAAAATAACAGAAAAAAACGACTTTTATGATCAAGCTGTATTTGTGTTCTGTCGTATAGAGAGGGAGGAGATGTGAAGAGAATCAATTGATTGGTGTAGTAGAGTGGAATTGCTTTGATTCTTTGGAAAGTAACAGAAAAAACACTTTTTTAGGATTTTAGAATGAGAAAAGTTCCAAAATTGCATTCAATTCATTTTGTACTATTTTTGGAAGATAATATACTTGCGACAATTCAGTCTGTGTTTTGTATTGATCAAAGTTTTCTAGAGTTCTAAAATTGGTAAAGCGAGAGTGTTTGATGAAACCTTGTTTTGAACTTGGTTGACAATCTTGCATTTGAGCAGCAACTCTTCAAATTTCTTCTTTCTCTCATTTTTTTTTCTTTTTGGCGTTGTACTGTGGACTTCTAGGCTTGTGCTTTTGAATCTGAACGTAAAAAAAGCGAATCGGGTAATGGTCTGAAGGTTGAGTTAGATTCTAAACTGAAAGATGGTAACAACAATGGGCAAAAGGTAATTAAACTTTCTTCAACCACTAAATTTCCCTTATTACAGTTTTGTTTCATGAACTTTTTGAATGGATCTACCTCTCTGACATATGCAGGTTGAAGTATATTTGCCAGACCCGCCCAAGGATATCTTGTCAACTGAAGAAGAAAGATTCCTTATTGCTGAGAAACAGAGGTTGCAATATTTTTGGAAAAGTTCGAGCTATTATTTGGAAGAGGCTGCTCCCAAATCAAGTAAGTGTGACTCTGAGCCTGGTCAAAATGCCCTCTTCAGGGTGGTTTTCCCTATAACGATGGTTACCTAATTCGGATAGTAGCTAATGGTGGGTACTGTTGGGGGCATCTGTGTAAAAAATTCAAGGTAAGAGGGGTATGGATTATATTGCAATTCTCTAAATGGCATAGGTGAAATTTTGGGATTTTTCATGGGTATACATGATGTTTTCCCTAACTTTTACCATCATTTCCCTATGTTAAATCGCTTTAAAAATTTTATTTGAAAGATTTGTTTGCTAAAAGGAGAAAAAGATGTCTTTTTCGCGGAAAACATGTTAAGATAGCGGATTTTTCTTTCTCACATCTCATCATTAGGATTTGCAAACTGCATTTTCTTTTGTTAAAGATGTTTCTTAGTTTCTGCATCATGTTGTAGTTTAATCTGCAGAATAGAATGTACCAAATGTTTGTTTGGTGGCCTTTGTCATATCATTGAAAGATAGGGCTATCAGCAATGCTGGGAGAAATGATTTGATTCTTACAACATAGCTTGAGGGCTTTATAAAAAAACATGCTGGACAGCAAGTTAGGTTCTTTATCTTTCATTCGTCAAGTTCTAAGTATCATTTCATATTAACAATGAAATCTTGTGTTTCTGCTCAGCTTAAACCGACAGAATTTAAGTATTGTTTCTTCTACGTAATTGATTGATGCTATTTACATTAAGTTGTTACAACTATGGTGCATTAGACTCAGTAGTTGAATTAGCAATCTATTTATACTTGGTTACATGATTTGTTGTACTGGACATCATTGATATCTTTATGTTTCATTTCATGCTCGAGAAATTTATGTTTCGTCAGTACCCTTATGCTATTTCATGCATCCTGTTAGTGTGTATGGTGGAATTTTGTTTTTCCCTTCTGCTCAGTTTTTTGTTCATTTTGAATCTAATCTTGTACTTTGTTTCTTTTTTGGGAGTCAAGATGTTGATAGCACCAAGCAAAAAGCACGAGTAAAACGTCAACCACTTTCGAGTTTTCTGCATCTCACTTCGTCAAATTTTCCTGCAGAGCTGATTCAGGGTCTGTGTCATTACAAAGGAACACACAGCTCTGTTAGGAACAGTTTCTTTACATATGCCTTCAACCCAATTTTTGGCTTTTGATGTTGATTTAGTTATTCTGCAAATTTTTCAGGTTCAAAACGATTGAAACCATGTGGCAAGAGAGTACGATGGAACCCAAGTTCAGGTTCGATAAAATCTGAATCATGGGTAGTAGTTTCTTTATTTTCCCTTACTAGAGAAGATATGGACTGTTATGCCATTTTAAAGCTGGGAATATTATAGACAAGCCCACCAATTTTTTTTCAAATTGCAACTCTTTTAGCCAATTTGCTATTATATTCTTTTTGAGAATAACATAATCAACCAGTATTTTATCTGGAAATATATCTTTATATTTAACCAGATTTACAAACAGGTCTTTCCGTTCCAGCAATAGATGGTATGATTGTAACTGGAAAATTCTTCAATGAGTTGCTGTATTTTTTCTCTACTTTCTGGAATCTGGAAACAAATGGTTTATTAGAAAACTCCTTTGTGTGCTCCTGTTCTTCTCTTTCAATTCCTTTGGACTTCTATTTTTTGATTTTTAACTGTTGGCTCATTAGATTATTGTTTGTTCTACGTTTCTTCCCTTTTTAATTGAAGCACATTTACTTCATTGAATTCTATCGCACTTTCTTGATTGTTTTTGTTATGACAATTGGTCATGTTTTTGCAATTGGAGGATCCAAAGATACTCTTATTTTTCAAATTGGTTTTTCAATGAAATCTTAACAACAGTGCACATTCAGCTTCATTTATTGGTTTGTCATGTTCACTTCTTTTGCAGTTTCTTAGACTTGTTCTTTCTTTCTGGGGCTTTTGCAGATACAAATTTGTTAGACATATTTGAGAAACTTGAAGAGAGCAACAAGGCAAGGATCAAAAATTGTTATTTGCTTCCTTTTCATGCTTCTTTTGTATATTGCCCTATGATATTTGATGTTATTCTGAAATTTTATTATTCTGCATCTGTATTGCATTCCTGATTATTTTCCTTTCAAACTGTAATGTTATCCATTTCCTGGATGATTGTCACAGGGCAATCACTATCTGAAAACATATTTTTTCTGAAAATTCATTGAGTAACCTCTAGATGGGCATGTGTCTTATATTATCAGTTCTTTCTCATGGTGATTTGAAGGTTTGCCTAATTATTTTTAGGAGCCCAATGAAAGTGCTGATAAGGAGAAGAAAGGTGAAAGTGACGACGAGGAAGAAGAGCCGGAACAAGAGGAGGAGAAAGAAAGTAGTGATGATGATTATAATCAGGTAATGATCAACCTGTCAGCATAACCTTCGAAGATGATAATCATATTGATTGAGGGTTAAAACCATGCCATTTCCTGGGGAGAATACTCATGTCATCAAACACACAACATGCATTTCTTTGTGATGCTCCCTCCACTCATGATAGTTGCATGGAAAGCAAACAGCTTTTACGACAGTGAACTTAGCTATACTTTTCTTTCGGAGGCATCTTTATGCATCAGAGATAAACAAATATATTTGAGCACATCCTTGAAACTATACAAATATCTCTTGTGGGATTCCCTTTAGTATACCGTAGTTCTTCGTGACAAAGATTGATACGCTGATATATTCAGGTGGCTGGCAACAGTAGAAAAGTCCTGTAACCTAATCTAAAAGATATCAATTCTTCATTACTGCAGAACTGCATGATGGCCATATTAAGCGACTTAAAATGCTACACTTGATCATGATGTGCTTCCCTTGTAGTTAAAAAGATCACTGCATATCATCTTGGAAACAGTGCAAACCTATGGATGTTCATTTCCTAGGTATGATGGAGGTTATTACTTACATGCATTTTTCCTGCAGAACATAGATTTTGACGATGATGAAGATGATCTAAACATGGAAGAACCAGGTAACTACCTCTTCAGCTTTCAAATTCATACTCCATAATTCCATAAGTTTCAACTTTTTTTGAAAAGATGTGCTCTGGGATGAATTCATAGGAAAATTAGTCCTTCCTTTATATATAGAACTTTTACTAAGGAACCACATATTTTATTGCGAATTTACGAAAAATTATCTAACTTATTATTGTTAGCAAAAAAATCGTCGTCTTATATTACAAATTTATAAAAAATCACCTCAATTAAAATATTAAAAAAATATTTAATTTTAATTCGATTTTACTAATTACAATTATTAAAAAAGACCAAAATATTTTCACTTGGTTGTTATTTGAACAAATATTAAATTAACATAAAAATAATTTATTTTATTTCAGTTTTTATGATAGACCGGTTGATCAATTTTATAAAGTTGAAAATTGAAAATTTAATTTTGTTCAACCAATTGTCCTATAATTGTAAAGTAATTGTTCGAAATAAAACTAAATGAGAATAATTTTGTCTCTTATATTAATTTATTTGATAAAATTAAAATAAAATAAACTGTTTTTTAATATTTTAGTCAATGTGGTTTTTTGTAAATTTAAAATATAAAGTGAGTGATTTTTTGCTAATAGTGATAAAGTAGTTGATTTTTTGTAAATTCACGATAAGGTAAGTGATTTTTTTGCTAAAAACTCATATATAAAACGAATTAATTTGAGTAGCTTGGATGTTTTTCTTATTCAAGAACAGGTTCCATTAAAAATTAAGCTACTGACTTGTTCATCAAAAGACAAAATGATTGTGATCCGAATGATCTTCAGCAAATCCATTTTTTCTAAATTGATATTCATGATTATTGATCCTCACCTGTCAAATTTTTTGTTTATCCAGATGAAGACTGGTATGAGTAGAAGTTTCGGCTACACTTGCATATACAAGGACGGACCAGCAGATGATTTACCTTTCATCCCAAATTCATCTGACAAGAAAAAGCTTACATGTTTCCCTGGATTTTGAAGCTCATGGATTATAAAGGTGTATGTTTTTCAAGTTAGCAATGCATTGGTCCAGAAACTATCCTTGCAATTACTTGCAGTGGAGTCTTAAGGGCTGTGTGCCTGTGTATCATTTGCCTCAGGTTAATAATGTATAACTAGAATAAACCATGTATGGTGCACATCACCACTATTTTTTGTGGATTCTTCTTTCTTGTAAAATCTTTGTTTATTTCTGTGATTTATCAGCCAGCTACATTTATAATTTTTGAGAGCAGGAAATCTTCTTGAGATGTATCGGTGATCATGCTGGATGAGTCAGTTCTTGAGCTGGTCATTTCTAGAGCAGAGTAAGGCAGAGAATTGAAAATCAGGTAATACATCACAATTGCAATCAGGTTTTGAAGAAGAGTTTTGATGAATCAGCATCTTCATTTGCATCCCTATAAACAACAAACACATCAATCCTTGAATCAAATTGAAATCAGAGACATTTTAAAGCAGTAGTGGAGCAGCCGGGATCTCTTACCAGCTCGGACCGAGCTGCGATTGCTCGCGGGAGGGCGGGTAGGGGTCGCCGGAGGAGGAGCAGTGGAACTCGGCTCCGGAGACGTCGACCGGGGGCGGCGGAGGGAAGAAGGACTCCGAGGACTTCCAGGGATCCATGGAGAGAGAGAGAGAGAGAGAGAGAGGAGCGAGCAGCCGAAATCCTAAGGCTTTCGTCGGCGTCGACCGGGATCCATGAAGCCGGCGATCCCGCCGATAGCAGAGCAATTACGCCTTGCACTGAATTATTCTGAAATTAAAAAATGATGAAAAAATAAGGAAAAAAAGAGACGCGAGGAAGCGGAGGGTGGTGGGAGCCGTGGGACCGTGGGGGAGTGTGGCGTCCGTGCTGCAGATTCTTCAACGGGGCAAGACAAAATAAATTTTAAATTATTTTAATAGTAAATACCGATGCGAACCGTCGAATCTTAGAGCCAGTGAATTTACTTTTGAGTAAAAAATAAAATTACATCTCGGAGCCCCGACTGCGAACAGGGACGTACTAACTCTCATCTCTGCTTTCTAGCTTAAGTTGTACGTGGATAATGGCAATGTTGCCGTTTCCCGAAGAGCTCGTAATGGTCTTGGCTTTATCAAACTAATTTTTCATTTCTAATTCTACAAATGCACCAAAAATTGAAATAATAACTTAATTCAAAAAAATAAAGTAAATATTAATTTGATTAATTTTTGTTTCAACACGTAGACCGCACCTCTTTTTAACTAGTGTAGGGTAATTGCAATTATTAAATATGGTTATGAGGTTGCAATGGTCGTTGA
This sequence comes from Trichopus zeylanicus subsp. travancoricus, assembly GCA_005019695.1. Lineage (NCBI taxonomy): Eukaryota > Viridiplantae > Streptophyta > Magnoliopsida > Dioscoreales > Dioscoreaceae > Trichopus > Trichopus zeylanicus. The sequence goes on from RXID01022204.1 coordinate 1,608,471, forward strand.
CGACTTGGATTTTGGTTATTAATTAGGGATTTTAACATATAGCTCCCTATCAATGGTCGTATTCACAAAACAAAACTATGGCATTTGAATAATTATAAATAACCCCTGGAGCTCCAATTTTTTTGAGAACACCGCTACCGAGATTTGAGTTCGAGGCAACATTTGTAATACCGTGTTTTGTAGGGGGTGTAAACACAAATATGAAGGGTCAAGGATTATTACAATCATTATAGTGGTTAGAATAGAAAGTGCTGGTAAAACTAATTAAAACAATTTTTAAGTCTGTCAAGATTCTGAAATAACAAACATGATAATTGCAAATAATATATTATATGTTAAGTATATTATTCTAAAATCCAACGTCACTAAATTTGGGTAGTAAAAATATCTCACTTCAAATTAATTTTACTCTTTTTTTAATAATATTTAAATAATTAAATTTTTATCTTATATAATATTAATGAATAAAATATTGTATCAAACAATAATCAACTTTGATATTTTAATAATATTTTTTTTTTGTTAAAAAAATATTAAAAATATTAAATAATGATACTATTCGAAAAATATTGCATCTAAGATTAAGATAACGTAGAATTCCTAAAAAGATAACATTATGATCATTGACTATATTTTCTCGTCTCAAACACATTAAAAATAAAAAACTAAAAAATTCAATTTAAATTTTAGTAAGATGACCAGATACATTATCAACATCCCCAAAGTGAGGGGAAAAAAATGAAACCCAGCATCATAACCCAAGAAACAAGCACAAAAAAATAAAACATAATCCAAAAAAATAAAACATAGAACAAAAAAAAGCAAAAAAGATCGATCAAAATTTATAAGAAGACATTCAGAGTGAACCAAATATAACTGATGACGACTTTCGGAGGAGTAGGTGAAGGAAAGCCCAAAATTTGCATAACAAACACTAAATTTTATTATTATTAAGATTTAAAATTTTGAGAACTTTCAAATTAAAAAACCCTAAAAACATGTTTGTTTTATTAGATATTATGTATAAAAAATTAGATTTTTCATAACGTGAGAATCTTGAAAATTTTAAATTTTTTGCATGCTTGGTTTGAAAATTTTGAAAATATTGAATTTTCAGAATTTATTATTTTGTTCAAGGGATTTTAGTTTTTTAATTTTTAAATATTTTAGAGAATCACGCTTAACACTCAAAAATATGAAAATTAATATTAATTTTATTATTTTAAAAATAACCTAAATATTCAAAGTAGTTTAATTGTTAAAAAATAAAACACGTTAAAATATAAATATCTTAATTATTAAAGTTTAAGATTAATTATAGAAATATATTTAATATCTAGAATATCTTAATTATTAAATGTTTAGAATTTTTAGAATATATTTAATTATTAAATAAATTTTAAAATTAATTGATCTCACTTGACTCATGTCACATGAAAAAAATTCTAGATTTTGATTTTAGGTCAATTTGGTTGAAAATCAAAATAATTGACCAAAAAAAATACATACAATTAATTCCGTAACAATTCAAATATTCTACAAAATAAATATTGAATTTTTTAATTTTTAGGACTTAATTTATCTGTAAAATAAATATGCCATAAGAAAAAAATAGGACGGAGAATAAAATATTTTGAATTTCTTTGCAACTTTAAGGTACTATTTAATTTGGGATTAGGATCAGCTCATTTAATTTTTTTTATATAAAATTAATATTACTTATTTTATACTGCTATTAAATTAAATTATTATAAAAAAAATTAAATAATTTTCCGAATTTTAAATTATTGTAGGATTAATTTTAATTTTTAAAATATTATTTTATAAAATAATTCACTAATTTTGATGATAATCCAACTTCTGATTCCGAAGTCAACGATACCTAAATTTTAAGAGGATAATCACTTAATCTCCGGGAAGTAAAAGAATTTTACAAAAGTACCCATTTTCAAATGGGCTACAGGTCCACGAAAGCCCATCATTCGCATTTCCCACCGGGTCCATTCAGATCGTGGTTTTGTACTTCCATCTCTCCCGGGTCTTTCGCTCATCGTCTCGCTCCGCCGCCCATCGCCGCCTCTAGCCATGGAAACTAGGGTTTTCACTTCCCTCCTCCTCGCCCTCCTCCTCCTCGCCTCGCCGGCCCTCCGAGGTATTACGATTCGTCTCGATCCATGGAAAATGACCTCCGAATTTTCTCGTGCTAGATTAGATCTTCGATGATCTCTTCTAAGTGATGTTATAAGTTCTAATTTGGTTGTTGTTTTTTTCTGTGATTCTCCTTACGGATGTTTCTGATCTGGATCATTAAATCTAACAATTCTGAGTTGGGATCCAGTGCTTTGATGATTTTTTTGAAGGCTCTGTGGCTGAGGTGGATAGATCGTAGATCCAATTTTTGTTGATAATTAGATGGCTACGCTTTCTGGGGGAAACTTGATCTTTTGGGATGTCAATTAATGATCGGAAGATTTGAGGCCTTTTAGACTTTTGGTATTTGTGAGCTAGATTTTAGGATCATTCGTAAATGGCATCAGAATTCAAGAAGAGAATGGCAACCCATCAATTTCCTAGTTGGTGTACAATTCTAGATGTCTATCAATATCTGGAGTGTGGATGGTCTAGCAACTACTCGTGGGGAATTAAATGACATCTGAGTTCAAGTGCAGTGTGGAGGTATATCAATTTCCTGATGGAAGTAGTTTATCTCAAGTCAGTGTGTTAGATTAGGTAATAATGATCACCTGGATGTTTTTTACAGCTTACAAAGATAATTAGTCTGTTTAATTTCATTTGGGATAAGCTGGGAGGAAACGGTCAGGTGGAATTGAGAAGGGAATCAGGGTTGGAAAAGAAGTTTGATTGGAATGCTGAAAATCACTTTGCATATATTGCTATTGTTGTCATATTGTTTTGCCTCTTGTAGATGTTACGAAAAGTGAGGAACTTTTGATTTCCATAAATGACCATCCTCCCACGAGAAAATCATCTCTTGGAGATTGCATATGATTAGATGATATCCACTTATGGCTCAGATGTTCTGGAATAATTTTAGTTGTGTTTGTTACTAGTTATTTTGCATGAGAATGCGGTAGCTGCTCACCCAATTTTGTCTGGTGAAGGAGAGAAACTATGACTGCTGAATTTCAGAATTTTATGTCAACTGCAATGAAAATCTCACCATCACATATCTGAGTATTTTTTCAAAATTTTTCTCTGGTTTCTTCTGTGGTTGTTTGTATGAAAGGCAGTCTGCATAATATTTTTTTTTCACTTTCATATTTTTATTTTAAATGCTAGTCTGATTTGAGTTTTGTTGTTATAAATTGATGCTGTAGCCATGTGGAATTTTGATTCCTAATTTTCTGATAATGAAAGCCTTGGGGCTATTGCCCATTCAAATGTTTGACATGCAGTGTTCTGGGCAGGGTACTTCTACTTCAAAAATCTGTTAACTATTGGACTCGATGAATTCATTGCACCATGCCTGCTTCCTATAACAATGTGTTTGGTAGTATGTTCAGCTTCAAAGTTGATAGTCTCTACTGAAGTTTCCCTGACTTTGATTTGTGACTATTTATGTGTCTACCGTCACAGTTGAGATTAAATGACAGCATTATGCACCTAATCTTTACTTTCATATGGAAGTAACTGGCTAAATCTTGTAATCACTTGAAGGTGTGCTGTTTAAAGAATTTAAAAGTGATGGTGTGGAATTGTCTATTAGATTAGTCTTCAAATATGTAAATGTTCAGTTTGTTGTAGATAACATCGTATACCCCTACAAATTATATTCTTGTTGATAATTGTGAGTTTTTGGTTGCGTCCAAAGTCCAAGCACAAAACCTTCACCTGACGGAGTTCACTGTGGTTTTATTGTGACCTTGTGGTTGGTAGCTTATGGTATCTTCTTTTAAGACATCTTTTTTGTTTGTACAAAACCTATGTCACACCTTTCATTTAAACAATTAGGTGTCAAAGGTGACCTCAGATGTTAGTGAGGAAATCTTCACTTGACAGAGTTGCACAATCTTAATTCGCTTAACAATAGAAAAGTTCAGGATTGATAACTTGAAATGCCATGTAGTAAGAAGTTTGGAACTAAACTTACCACTTCATCCATGCAGTCCTTTCTTATTTTTCATCGTTATAGCATAATTTTTGTCTAATTGACTATTATTGTAGGAGGATCATCTTATCATCCTGCAATCCTGGTGTTTTTTATGCCAAGACATGACCTTTGATAGATATTTTATCATTGTCTGCATGCATTTTAAATGCTCATATCTTGAAGTACTTTGAGATGCTGTCTAATTTAAAGTTGTCCATACAGTTGTTACGTGTCAGAGTGATGCGGCTGCTGATGTAGCTGAAGCTGGAGGTGATCTTGGCATAGTTGGTGATGATGTTCAAGACTTTGGTGATGCTACATTTAGTGCAGCACCAGGGGTCGAAACAGTGTGTGTGTTTCCAAAAAATGCTGCCAAATGTAAGCATAGGCTGAATATTGGGGTGTCCAAGTATTTCTTTACAATATTTTTGATATGTTGGATTACAAAGTAACAAGTTTTGTGGTTTCAGTGGTCCCAGCAGGTGAAGAAGCTGAGTTGCTTGTTGGATTGCACAATGAGGGTAAGGTTGTATTACATTTTGTTATTCTGTATAACTACCACTGTCCCCCATTATTATAGCACTATACATGCTCATAAAAATTTTGTATCCGTACTGAAGACTATTATAACAGACTCTGAACATATTTTCAACTTATGTGGTACTATGACCATTTTTTTAATAATGAAGTGGATTGAGAAAGGGGTAAGGCGGACAACTAAGCATGCGTGTGGACGGTAGCTCGATCATGTGCTTCTAGAAAATAAAAGGGCAGAAAATCTAGATATCAATAAAACACAGTATTTTGTTTTATTAGATTTTATATTATCCGTAATATTTATTATTTCAATTTTTAATTACATGAGTAGGATTGTCCAAAGTAACATATCTGGGACCTATCTGAATTAATCCAAGGTGAACCATGTTAAATTGCCTAAGATGGCTGGTCAACCAAGTTGGGGTGGTCTGGAAGTACCATTCATATATTATCGTACAAAATATTGGTGTCCATACGTTGACATATAAGAAGGCTTGTAAATAAATGCACCAGAAGGTTTTGCTTGGGTCAGACTTCCAATACAGATGTCTTATTAGGTACGCGACTGGGTTCTGCCATCAAGATTGTTTTCTGGTTGTTTTTTTCTTCCAAGTCAGACTTATGGTGGAAATCGGTTTAAGTGTTTGAAACTGTGTATACTACTTAGGAATGGGCCTATCCTACTTCAAATTTATAGTAGAGGCATCTTGAATTTAATCCAACGTCATAGTTTTTGATGACTTCATTTCACTTAATTTCAATTATTTTGATTGTAGTTACAATCCTCATTTTTTTTAAGCTAAAAAGTGCTTCTAGAGTAGTATCAATATCTATGGTACTCTTCTTCAGTCATAAACTGGAGGGTGATAAATAGTGTGTTGCAATTTAAGTTGCCATGAGAAAGTTATCCAAATTGTCAGTTGACCATTTGGTTGAAGTGTTTCTCGTTGGCAGCATTTTGAATGGAAAATTCAATATAAATAAAAACCACTACTTAGTCCAATTGAAGCCTTTCATTTGAGATGTGAACTTAGCAAGCCTTCTTTGACTTTTCTATTAAAACCATTGTTTTAAAAAGTGCTGGGTATGCATGTGGTTAGGAGACCACATAGCGCCTAGGCAGTATTTGGGTGCCTAGGCAATTTTAAATAAAAAGTATTTAAAAATTAAACTGTAACTTATAAACTTATAAAAAGTATTTCAAATATTAAAATAGTGCTCAAAATAAATGTGTGTATTAATGTTCATTTCTTGTTCTAGGTTCTAGCAACATGTTCTACACAAAATTATTCAAATAAACTAATTACTGAATTGGAATAAAGGCTACACAATGATTGTTTTGTTAAAAAAGCAAAGACTAATACCACATCAAAAGATGAGATTGATGATTTCTCAAGTTTCTATCTTAAGTTACTCAAACAGATATTTGTCTATTAAGCTGGATCCTTTAGTACAAAATAAGGCTCAGTTAAGCAGTAACTGCCTAGGTTGACTGCTTGGCCTATTATGCAGATTAGACCACGTAATAGGGGCCACCTATAAATAAGCAGGGCAGTTTGGGGTTTGCCTCTGCCTAGGCAGCTGCCTCGACTACTTTTTGAAACCTTGATTAAAACTGTCTAATTCACATCTTTACTCCTGGGCGGTTGCCGCTACCTATTAGTTTATTGATTTCATGTGTCGCCTAGTAATTTATTGGATTTTGAGTCGAATATGCATGTGAAACTCTTCTTCACTTTTTACAACTATAATTCATAATTGATTTTTCTTTGATGGTTATGACTTGGACAAAATGCAGGTGAAGCGACTTTGAATGTTGTAGTGATAAAGTCCAGTATTCATTTTCCTTTTGACCACCGCATGGTTGTTCAAAATCTAACTGTCCAGGTAAACTTGCATATATGCTAGAAGCTGCAGTTTATGCTTCTTCTCGTTCTTGGATTTATCATTGTATTGTTATTCACAAAATAAAGGTTTTTCTTTATGTAGTCAAAAAGGCTGTATTTTTCCATTGTGTGATCATTTTCATTTTGTGCATGGAGCTTCAATCCCGTGGAATAAGTCTGATCCTTAATGATTACTAAACAACGTAAAAAAGCAAACTCCATCAGTAAAAGTGGAGTTTTTTCAAGATCTTTCGGGGGTTGCAGTAATCTAATTTTCAGGTCTTTATGTTGGACGTATTGTAGGCCACAGAAAGTAGTTTATATTCAAAAGAATTCTAGGATCAACAAATTAGCCAGATGCCAAAAGCATGTTGTAGGTTAAAAAATTAGCTGTATTCGCTATGTTTTGTAGGTTTGATTTCCCCAGGTTTGTTTTTGCATTGTGGTAGAACTAATACCCACCTTTTGTTTCGTTATCATATATAAAGCTCCTATATACTGCACCTGCTGTAAAATCATTCATTGACTATCCAGTCACTTTGTGCCTCGTTAGCATACTTTTTGTTGATGGTCAATTTTTTGTCTTTTTTGGACAAAACTGGGGTTCACCATTAATACCCTTGCTAGAGCAAGAATAATTGATGGGCAAATTATTTATTTAATCTTTTTGATTAAAAGTTCCTTCTGCTTTAATCTAATTTGACATAAAGCTTCAATATGGTAATTCAAGATATTGGAAGGAAAAATTGGCAGAAACACAAAATGCAACCTAGCTGTATATATCTTGGATATCTTACTATATATAGTCTATATATTTTGTGAGTTGGAAAATGGCTAATATAACAACCTATATAAGAACAGACTGTAAAGTTTCTAATGTAGGTCATGGTAGATGTGTAGAGCAGCTTTGCCTGCTATTGTTAGGATGGTTAATTCTGGAGAGCATGCTAGTTATGTGTATGGTGTAGATTCTATCTTTTCTGAAGCTAGGACTTCTATTATGCTCTGGGATGATTATAGTTGACTCATGTTTTGCAAATAACTTGACATATTAATTATATTTCTTCCCATTTTACGATCAAGTTACTTGATTTGTTCTCATTGTAGGAGTTTTACAACACATCAGTGCTGGTTTCTGCTCAAGCTACATTCCCATACATTTTTGCTGTAAGCAAATTCTTGCAGGTATGCCATTTAACAAGAGTATTTGTAGCAGATGAGCAGTTGAGACCGGCAAGGTTCCTTGTTCTGATATCACTCTTCATGTATATATTTGATGTTTCTATTTTGAGTGCAGCCTGGGTCATTTGACTTGGTTGGTACCATCATATATGAGATTGATCAACAACCATATCAGAGTACCTTCTACAATGGCACCATAGAAGTTGTTGAAGCTGGAGGTTTATTAAGTGCTGAGTCTGTTTTCCTTGTTACCCTGGGAATTGCGCTCATTGGATTTTTTGGATTTTGGGCGTATGGTCAAATTCAACACTTCTCAAAGGTAACTATTGGTTAAATATTTTCACATACCACTCGCATCTGTGCTAAATTTATGTGCCAATATGTGCATCTATTTCGCTCAAAATTTTTTTTGCAATATTCTATGTCCAGGCACCTATTTAATTCACTGAGTTGGTATGCAAATTGGTATCCTTATAAATCTGATGTTCAACAGCTCAGTGTTAATGCTGTTGTTATCTAAGGCTTGCATTTTCTGATTATCTCCATAAAAAATATGAAACTGCAATGCCGGCAACTCTATCTATGAAATTTTCCTGGATAATGTAAAAATGAAGATTCCACTGCTTCTTTCATGCCCATATATATTGTAATGATCTTGTTCTATGTCCAATCACTAGTACTGTTGGTGTTATTATCCTTGAGCCAAACCATACCTGATGGTATAATCCTTGATTATATATGAGTGATTCCTCTAGTTTTTTTGCATTATTGTCTCATTTTTAACAAAAAATGAACAATGTTTTGTGTCAAACCACGCAGAAAACAAAGAAAGCACCCAAAGTGGTGGAAGTAGGGACTGGAGCGACGGAGGCTAACATGGACGAGTGGCTACAGGTAAGTTGAATGTGCTCTCCATTTCCCGACATTTTAGTCAAAGTTTACTTTTGCATCAATATAAACCTACTGCTTCTGTGCTTGTGGTTGACAGGGCACTGCCTATTCACAGTCAGTTTTAAACAAGTTGAAGAAGAAAAAGTAGATTCTCTCACGGTATTTACATGATGAACTGGGAACACAGTTAGTGTTGATTAAAATCAGTCCTACAGCAGTAAAATACAGCAACTGAGAGTTAGTTTTTGATTTACCTTTTTTTTTGTGCTTATTTCGGATTGTTTGCGGGAGAGAATTTTGGAAAATGCTATTATTAGTTTTTTGAACTTACCCATCATGTATATTACTTTAAGAGATTCTGAAGAAAGCCTTACCTTTGTCCTCTAAATATAGTTTACAATCCAAGTTAAGAAGGTAATTTTTTTATTATGGAAATAAATTTGTTTATGCGCTTCTGTTTTTTTTTGTGCAGATATTAAAGAGCTTCATGAAATTGCAGATTATTCTTCAAACCAAATTTTGAAGTGAGTTGGTCTGAGTTTTATGCTCATGGAAATTAATTATGTTTTGCAGAGATCGTTTGAGAAATTGTTTGTATCCAATCCAAAATGATTTCTGGTATAAAGCCGGAAAAAAATTTCGAAAAAAACCCAGTATTTTACCATAATGCAATGTACCCCAATAGTTTCAAATGTTTCCACACAGCCCTAGCTGAAAACGCTAGGGTTCATTTGCAAATCGACACAATCCCTTCCGGCGTCTGCGGTTAAGTTACAACGTCTGACGGACACGGGAGCCGGATAGCATATTCTGAGAATCTGAACGCAAGCCTTCAACCAGCAACTAAAATTACCGAAACACCTCTTCCCTGTTCATATCCAATGTCGGAAGCAGTGGCATCCCGTGAGTTTCTCAGAAATTGAGGGTACTTTATGATTTTTCACTTACAAACCTTGAAATTTTATTTTATTTATTACAATTTTCTCATTATTTTAATATATATCTATATCTTTTCTTTTTGAAATTAATTACTTACAATTTATTATTATTATTTAATTAAAAAATTGATTAAAAATTTTACTTATATTCTTTACATTTTTATAACTAAATTATTCAAAATTTTTATTATTTATTTTTTTAAATAAATTTTTTTTCCTCTTCTTGTTTAACGCTGACGTGCGTTCTCACCGGTGTGTCCCTGCATTTGTGTGCATTCGTGTAACCCTACACCGGCGTGCGCCCATGTCGCCTCCACCCACATTGAAGGCAGCACGGGCACAAGACGATGCAAGCAAAGACGGTTTGAACATACACATGAGAACATGTTGATACTAAATAGAAAAAAAAAAATAAATATTTTATTTAAAAAATTTTAAAAAATAAAAAATAAAAAATCGAGGAATTTCGTTATAAAAATACAAAGAATAAAAAAAATTTAATTAAATAATAATTAAAAATATAAATAATTAATTTTAAAAGAAAAAAATATAGATATATACTCAAATTAGGAAAATATTTTAATAAATAAAAATAAATGGAGGTTATACGTAAAAAGCCTAAGATAATGCCCGGCTCACCACCCTCGACTAGCGCCGCTTCAAATCGAAGATGTTACTTCGAAAGAATAAAAAGTTAAAATTTTGTTTTTTTTTTTTTAATTATTTTTATTTCTTTGAAAAAAAAAAATAATAGATAAGGATTTCCTCCTCCACGCTCGTTCTCTTCGGTCGGGTCGCGGGTTGGGATCTGGTCGGTGCCATGGATTCCGGAGGCGGCGGAGCGAAGCCGTTGACGTCGGAGGAGGAGGCGCTGAGGCGGAACACCGATTGCGTCTACTTCCTCGCCTCCCTGCTCACCTGCAAAAAGGTGCCTCCTTTTCCCCCTTTCTTTTCTTCTTAGGGTACTTTTTTTCTTTATATCCTCAGATCTGTCTTGAATTTCAGTCTTTCTGAGTAAATCTACCGCTACGTTTTTGTTATTATTTGATTCTCTTTGTTATGAAAGGATTTGGATTCTTGGATTCTAGGGTTTGGTTGGTGGAAGTTAGGGTTTTGTGGTGGATGATGTGTTCTTGATGGTGGAGTAGCTGTTGTGGTCTATTGGATTGGTGGTAATTTGTTAGTGATTTGATCTGTCGAACTAGTACACTTTCGTTGGGGTTTTGGTATCAAGATTTGAGTTTTTGACTTGGATTTGTGATTCCTTTTGTGTTTGGATTGCTAGGAGATTTTGGGTTTCCGTCTTTTGATCTTTTGAATATTTGTTACGTATTATCTGAAGAAGGTTGATTTATGCATGCTTATGGTGAATCTGATGTATTTTATATTGTTATGCAATTTGATGCCAAAGATTCATGGGATATCAATTTATTTCTGTATTCAATTCAGGCAGAAATGTAACTGTAGTATTTCTTTTCAGGGAATGGAATGCGAGTTTCGCCACAGTGATGGTGCCAGGCTTAATCCTCGGGACTGCTGGTATTGGCTAAACGGGAACTGCTTGAATCCAAAATGTTCTTTCAGACATCCGGTGATCTTTTTTTCTCTGATTTCTAAAGTAAATAAAGTCTTACTGTGCTACTTCTGAAAACAAAAAACTGTCATATGAAGTAACATAATCTAGGCAGCAGGTTTCTTATCATCTATGTGTATGTCGATCTCCTTAGTTTTGAAATGACCTGCTTGTTTGTATGTATTGTTTTAATTCTTTTAAATCGTGTGCAACACAATCTTTGATACATTTTTGAATCACTAATTCAAATAAAAATATTTTAGAATAATAATTTACAATCTTCTTTAGTCAGCCATTATGTGATTCTTTTATAGCACAATTTAATATCAGAAACTGAATGTTTGTTATCTTCCTGCAGCCACTAGATAGCCTATATGGAAATCCGGGGATATCTGGGCCAGCTGTACCTCCCTTGCATAGTGCACCATCTACCCAGGCTCTGGCACCTCAGACACCTTCTGCTTATAATTTAAATAAACAAAGTGTTCCTTGCTACTATTTCCAAAAGGGAAGTTGTCTAAAAGGCGATAGATGTCCTTTCATGCATGAGCCACAGCCAATGGGCAATCCACCTTCACAACCAATGGCAAAGCCTTCAGCATCTACAGCTAATCCTCCCTGGTCTCTTAAAGAATTGGAAGATATCCCTGCTCAGCAAAATGGCCTGAAAATAAATGGTGATCAGCTTCTAGTACCTCACTTGTCAGCAAATCCTGTTGCAAGAGCGGAAGCCGTTCCGGAGAATGTTCAAGAGGTTATGCAAAGCATGCCATATCATCGACATGAGGCACTTCTTACTGGAACTCATCCAACCAAAGCTCCCGTCAGCAGAGTCATTGATCCGAGCAGACCTCAAAATCAGCCAACGCTGCCTTTACTTGAGCAATTCCCTAATGGCCAAGAGTCTTCCCCTGGTTTTGATGTTCTTGTAGATGATAATGGTGAAGATTCTGGTGATTATCACACTGAAGGTGACCTTGGAAGAAAGTTGGTTCATGGCGGAAGAAAGTTGGATCACTTAGCTGACTTAGCTGACTTAGCTTACCAGCGTTCTGATTATGAAAATTATGAAAGGGGTCAATTTGACCAGGTGCCTGGTTATGACCTGCATGAACAGTCACCCAAGCAATATAGTCAGGGCCTAAGGAACACTTTTTCCAATAGGGTAATGGATCGAGAATATATTGCTAAAAAGGGAGTGCTGCAGAGATGTGAGACTACTGATCAGATTGATGGGTCTGATTTGCGTCACAGGTTATTGAAGCAAAGAAAATTAAATAGTTCAAGGTCAGCCAGTAGCCTTGATGATCATGGTGAATATCAGAGAAACGAACACTATCCTGAGGAAAGATATCCTCGTCATGGCTCCCAAAGGGATCAACAGGCTTACCATCAGGAAAGCTCTAGAAGAAATCGACTAGAAGGGAGAATTACAATTCCCAGAAGGTCCTCACCAGATAGGCCGAGGGATATGTGGTCTGAGAGAGAAAGAGATGGGAAAAGGCCCAGAGGCAGGGTTTCGCCAGCCATGCCGGTGAGTCATCAAACGAGGCACCATGAAATAGTAAGCCGGAGATCAGTTGAGAACTTCACTGCCGAAGTCAGGAACTCGCGTGGAAAGCTGATGAGGAGAGAACAAGCAGAAGATCCACTAGACTTTGCTGGTCCAAAAAGTCTTGCAGAGCTGAAAGGTGCTAGGGTTTCTGAGAATTCCCAAGGACTACTAGCCAAGCAGATTAATGCAAGCTTAACTCCAGAAAAACAAGTTGGGAACCAATTATCTGAATCTTCTTTGCAATTTGAAGGCCCAAAGACAGCCATTTTAAAGCGGAAGAGAGAAAACTTTGATGGCAAAGGCGAAAATTATCATGGAGATAAAGAAAGTGATGACGGTAATTCTGACATGCAGCCTGTTACTTCACATCCTGCAGCCATCAGCTCTGAGGAACCCAAGGGGGATAAAGCATTGGATGATGATGATGATAATGAAGAAGGTCAGATTTGTGCAGAGGCCGAAGAAAATTTGCCCGCAATGGAAGACAATATGATTAACAACATGGAAAACCAGGGCCTCAAAAACTCTGAGCGTGGAGAGGTGGAATCTGATAACGAGGCAGTTGAGGGTGGGGATGCAGTTGAGGGTTGGGATATGAAAATGGAGGAAGATGATGAGAACACGTATCAAGAGGAAGATGAAGACTTGGATGATGATGATGATGACTTTGCCAGGAAGGTTGGCCTCATGTTCTCTTGAATGTACTATTTGGCGACACCTTTTTATTTATTTTGTCGCCATTCATTTGAGTAATCTAATCCTAGTTCTGCATTCAGAGGCAACATTGTACAAGGCGTTGTGATTTTATTGGCTTTGTGGTTAAAAAGTAGAGATGCTGAGGATGTTGTATTTATTCTGTCTGACATTTTTTGATGCATAAGGCTGTGAATTACCCTTTCTTAGGGTTTTGCTTCACAAAAAATAAAACCTTTTGTTAGGATTTTACTGTTATTTTCTGTGTTGGTGAAAGTCATATCATTTTGTGAATGGAAAGTCCCAGGTTAAGATCTGGCAAAAAATCTCATAGATGGCTTTGTTAAGTTGTGGTGTAAGAGATTTATTTTTCTATTATTTACTATTAATTTGTCATATTTTTTAGTAATTCAGAAATTATTAAATGTGTACGTTGCGGAATGGTTATCTCATGTGGGCTTTGCCCCGCCTAGGTCTGAATCCTGCCATCCACATTTTGCATTTTAATTTTATTGCTAAAATTTCTAGACGTATTGCTTGCCTTCATTGTTTATGTGAAAAGATATTTATCTTTTGATTTTTTTTGCCTTTAAATCCTAAATATTGTACTAAACTTGTCTTTGCCATCTATTTAATTATAGAAATTATGTAATGAACGGATATACCATTTTTTTTCGTTGTCTTCATCGATATTTTTAATAATTTTCTTATTTTCTGGGAAAAGTTACCTCAAATCCCATTACCAATTCGTAGGGATCTATCATTGGTCCGAAAAAGACCTGATCCCATCCGATCCATTCTAATGTAGATTAGGTCAAAAATCCCCTATATGAACTCTTTAACAAATATAAATTAGCTCAACACGAAGACAAATGCACCCGTACCGAAAAGCTTGGATACACTGCAGAGGAAATAAATGGAATTGCTTTCTAATTACATCTGCTGATCAATCTATACACTTTCAGTGTTGGAAGTGTGCAACTTCAGTGACTATGCATCTACACCGGGACCTGGGTAAGCCGGCAGATTCATGATCCGCTTGTCCAGCACAGGACTTCCGACGGTGAAATGATACAGGCTCTGGAATTCTGAATCCTTCAGCCCAAGTACTTCGTGCACTGCATCAGCACATAAATGGAAGCATGAGGAATTGTTTTGCAAAGCTAGAACAATTTTTAGCATGCCAGTCAGTCAATTTGATTCACAGTTCAGCACAAACATTACATCGACGTTAACACAATAAACTCGATGTCTTTCTAGTGGCAGCCTGCTTGATATTCAGTGATAATGCAAATTTCAGAGATTGGCATCCGGGACAAAACCTACAATACTCAAATGCACTTGAAGCAGATGTTCTTTTAACTTCCATGGTTAATTTATATCTGCTAGGTTGAAACCATGCATCCCTTCATATAAACCTCAACAAAAGTTACCCCAAAAATCAAAGATCTACTTTCCAGAATAAGAATCAAACTTTTAACAGAACTAATTCATTTGACAATGCAACACCAGTTAAAGAAGTGAATCCTCAGTTTCAAAAGTGCATATCATATACTGCTATCAGATGTAGTTGTGCTGAGTATATGTGGATGGAACCTATCATTTGTGTATCTGCCATATTGATAATGGCATAGGTAACAGGTACTTTATCAGCAAAAATCAGTACAATAGAACTCAAATGTAAATCTTACACTTAAAGATCATCAATATGGATCTGGTTGTTCTAATTTATTTTGCTGCTTTCCTAGGCAAATAAAGGTATAAATGTTGTCATAGGTCTCCACCTCTAAATTTTCCTGGAAAATGCTCTTCAATACCTATTCTAGTTTCATTTTACATCACAAATATGATTATCATCTGTTCACAAGTTAACTTCTACAATTAAGTATGATACGTCTGTGAAGCATGTCGAGGTGTCCGGGGCAAATCAGATGCCAACAATATGACCCAATATGTGAGTAGAAACAAGTTCTCTTTCAACACTGCTATTCAAGACCTGTGCCAAGCAATATGTGCACGTAGACTATCATTTTTAAATCTTCTATTTTGATAGTGGCATAGATAACATGCATTTTATCAGCAAATGTCATTACAGTAGAACTCAGACGTAAATCTTCCACGTAGATATCAATGAACTTCTAATGCATTTGCTGCTTTGCTAGTCAAATAACAATAGATATGTTGTTGAAGGAAGCACTTCTAAAATTTTCCTGGAAATGCTCTTCAACACCTATTATAGTTCCTTTTTCACATCATGCACAAAAATGATCATCATATGCATTTCACAAAATTAACCTCTACTTCAGAATGCATTCAAAGAATTCAGCAAAACTATGATGTGTCCATGAAGCATGTTGAAATGGCAGGCAAATCAGATATGCTACCAAGAACTCATCTCTTTCAACACTACTATTCAAACCATCAGGTGCTCTTATGAATAAATGAGATCCAAGAAACATACCACCATCATCAAAGTAGCAACCAATCCCAGTGGCAGATATACCAATTGCATGCGCCTCAAGGTACAAAACTTGACCGAGAACTCCAGTCTCCCAAAAAAGCCGAGGATACATCCAAGCACCCTTCTCCCGCAATACTGGCTCAAAACGAGCTACCATCCCCAAGCTAAAGCACCCATCTGAAGCAATATCCTGCAAAATATAATGAAATGAATCGCTCATAAGCATGACTATATACAATTCTTACAATCAAGATGAAAGAACTAATACAATGCTAATTCATAAATAATCAGAAGCATAAGTGAAAAAAATGGTCTTGTGCCAATGAAATACTTGAAAACAGGATAGCTGCTTAGCCAGTTCCCGGCAATCGCCTCTAGCAAGTCTATACAGCGGCAGCCCCGGCGGGCAGCCCTGCGGCTTCTCCCACTCGAACTCTGACCTCATCGTCTGCTTCAATTGCTCAAAGTGGCCCTCGTTCCTCACCAAGAAATACAACCCCCTTGGCAAATCAGCCACTCTGTGCACAAACACGGCCGCATGCACCTCGGCATCCCACGGCAACACCCGGAACGGCAGCGCGAGCTGCCGCCCCTGCCGCTCCCCCAGCCCCAGCTCGCCGGATGGCAGGCAATGCAGCAGAATTTGATAGAACGTGTCCCTCCCCATCACATGCACTCCATCCATGTCCACCGCGCTCCGGCGCTTCCTCACCAATTCCCTCACCGTCAAGTGCTTGTACAAGCTCTCTGATATCAATGGACTTCTTTGGAAAGGCTCGACGGAGAAGCGATCGGCCAGCGTGCTTGACTTCTTGATGGCCTCTGCCGTCTTGTAGATTACATCCCAGCACACATGATCCTTGCTGAGCGAATTCGGCGTCCCAATCCACTCCTCTGCGGCGAGCTTCTCTGCGCCGGCGCTAATGACCGCGTAATCGATGGCGATCTCCGAGCTGGCGGGAAAGATCGCGATGGCGCAATCCGAATGCTGGGCCTCGATCCAAGGGAATCGACCACGAACTGGCCGATCCGGCACCTCCGGCGCCGGATACGTCCCCGGAACCCCGACAAGCCATTCGAGATCGCGGTGACCAAGGCCATCGAGAAGGCGTGCATCCCACCCCATCGCCGCCGCGGCGACCACCACGGCGGCGATCGCGTGCCCAACGTCGTGGTTGCAGTACCGCAGCGCCCTTTCGCCGTACTTCCAGGCCTCGCGCCAGAAGATCGAGGAGAGGACGACGATGAGGGGAATAGAATTCCGGGAAAGGAGCTCGGGGGGGAGGGAAGAGCGAATCTGGAGGGAGTGGTCCTTGGAGGAGTAGTGGGCGACGAAGGGGCGGTTGGAGAGCGAGTCGATGGCCGGGGAGAGGACGTGGGCCTCGGTGGGGTGGAGGTTTCCGGAGGAGGGGTTGACGCGGAGGGACCAGGTGGAGAGGCCGGTGGACTTCCAGGCGGAGAGAGAAAGAGAGTCGAAGAGGAGGCGGGAGAGGGAGGAGGAGGAGAGGGGAAGAGGAGGAGAGGGGAAGGAGGAGGAGGAGAAGAGGAGTGGGTAGTGCGGGGAGTCACCGGGACGAGGAGGATGGTGGAGGAGAGGGAGGAGAGGGGCGGAGAGAAAGCGGAGGAAGGGGTTGGGCTGGTTGGCCCAGTCAAGGCCGCGGGGGCCGCGGGCATAGCCGGCGGAGAGCGAGTGCTTGGTGCGGTGATGGTAGGAGATGGCTTGCTGGATGTTCCGGCGGCGGTCGGAGTCTCCTTCTTGTTGGATGTAGGGGTGGTCGGAGGCAGGGTGGTGGTGGTGGGTCATGGCGGAGGGAAGAGGAGGAGGTGAGGTGAGGGGTCGCCGGAGATGGAGAAGGTGCTGGTGAAGGGAGCGGGGAGGGTGGGTGGCGAGGAGGGACAGCATTTCTCGAAGGAAGAGGATGCTTTGAGGATGAAGTGCGGAACTGGAGGGAAGAACCCAGAAGTGTCTCGGCCAGTTCGGGTCCACGTCAATAAAAAAAAATAAAAATAAAAAGGTCTATTTATTTTATAGGATTTTAATTTTTTTAAATTATAAAAATTATAAAATTTCTTGCTTGTTATATAAAATTTTAAATTTTTGAAATTTTAAGTTTCAACAACTGTAAATTTAATGATTTTTTAAAGTTAATTATATTTATATTTTTAAATTTTAGAATTTAGTATATGAAGTTGTGTACTAAACTTATTTTATAATTAAATACAACACAATTTTTTATAATTTTAAAATTTATAAATCTAATAAAATAAACACAAATTTTAAGATTTTTAATATATATATTTTACAAAATAAATATACTATCAAAAATTTTAAATTCAAAATCTTAAAATTTCGAAACGTTAAAATTCTTAAAATTTTAAAATTATATAAGACAAACATACCTTAACATTTATATTAAAATTCTTTCATTTCATGTTTTATATTTGACAAAAAAATTTCTCATAATCTTTCAACTGATATTGCAAGAAAAGAACCGTTAGACTAAGATTAATCTAATAAAAATGAAAAAATAATTCTACAAATCAAACTAATGACACAACACAAACAAAAAATCATAACTCGCATAAAAATAGTTGGCAGGAGTTTCTCTGATAATTAACTTATCAGTGATGGAATTTTTTTTGTATTATTTTTTTTCCCTTTGCTAGAGGAGAAGGACAAGAAATCAGTTTACAAATCCCTGTGACAATTCATAGTACACAAAATCTATGAACACCTACATTTTATACAAAACTACAGCATCTTTATCTGCACAATAATCCTGCATTTTGGCCTCAAAAAATGGCTTAAAAAGAAGGGAGCCTGCCGATAAAATCTGCCAGAATGGTGTTCCAACCACATAAGAACATTGATCTCTTCAATAGCACAAAGTTAAGATCAGAGTGCTGGTCCTGGGATTCAGTCGAGAAAGGAAGTTACGGAACTGGGAGATCCTGGTACACTGATGGCTTCTGCGATCTGCAAAGCCATGACGGACTTATATGCTGCCAGTTCCGCATTGGCCATGTACATTTGAGCTCTTGTGCGCATCTGGATGGCATAGTCCACAGCCTTTTCAGCTGCATCTTCAGCCTGTTTGACTCGACGTATTGCTGCCTGCCTTGCAGCTTCTGCATCGGACAAACAAAATAAGAGGCTCAAAATAGAACACAACAGTGATTTTCTGTAAGTGAGATCAAGAAATATTAACTATAAACAACAGCAAAAATCACGGATAAAAATGTTTTGAGTACAAGGAGCCAGCAAATCATGCAAGCAAAATTTATGATCAGGGAAAATGAAAAGCAGCACACAATCATTGCAATAGCTCTGGAATGCCTGAATATATAATAATACATAGATAATCAGCACAAGGAATATACCAAATATTAATTGTCATCAAAGCCATTTTAGGAGCACAAGAAAGTCCACAATAGGAAAAAAAAGCAGAAATAAAACGAACCTTCAAAGTAAGAATATGGTTTGCCTCTCCCACCCTGGCTCCGTTGTCTCTTAAAAGATCTCTTTTTCCGAAGAAATGGTTGCTGAAGTAACAATGTTCTCTTCACACGAGGACCCTGAAAGGAAAATGATTTAGGTTATGCAAACCAATGGGAGGGAGGCATCAACAAATAATGCATAAAATAGCAGAATAAAGGAAGCATTTAATTTCAGACTTTTTTTTATTAAATAACTTCAAATTTCATACTAGTCAACAATAACCACTATACTAAATAACACAGAACAAACAGAAAACCAATATTTTGAGGGAAGCATATGGAAAGCATCACAAAAAGATGTAGCACTTGACCTCAATGCCTCAATGCAAAAAGGGCCAAAAAAATAGAAATTCTAACCAGAAGTACAAAAATATAACTATCAGAATGTCGTATTCAAGCAAGATTAAAACTGATAAAAATAGAAATTGGAATGAAAAGAAAGAATGAACTGCATTCTTCTAACAGCTCAGACTGCAGAGAAACAAACCCTTGCAAATCATATTGAAATTTTCTTCTTCCAGTATTTCAGGACTGGAGATAGCACCCAGGCCCAACCATTACAGACTACAAGTCTTTCAAGTTGCATTGCAGTTTGTATCAGAAATAAACTGGACTCCACATATAATTTAAATTAATCTCCCTCATTTACCAATCACAATCAAATGTAAAGCAAACTTGCTTTGTGTTTGTACCTTAGCATTCTCTCCATACTCAATTTCCTTCCAACTATTAACAATCAAAACACAATCATAGAGATATTTGGGCTCTAACTATCAATTACAGAACATCTAGTATGAATAAGCTACATAAATTATGAAGAGATATCCAACAATCAATCTACAAGTCTATAACTAAGCGTTTGAAACTTGTCGAACCGCATAAGAAATGCATTTTAATCTATATGATAAGATGCATATAACAAACACCAGAATAAACATGACTAAAATCCAAAAATCAATAGGACCTCATTTGGTTTGGGATCAAGATTATCCTGTCCTAACCAACCTAATATCCAGACACCAAAAAAATATTCAAACTAACTTTACTTTAAAAAACCAAAATACCATACTACCTTTACTTTTATTAATTCAAACCTCAATAAATAATATATATAAGGGTATAATGGTCTTAAAAAAATTTACACAATTCACTAGTTAAATTAGCATCCAAACACCAAAAATTTGATCAGATTATCTTTTTATACTTAGTCTTGATATTGAGCTTGACCTTAATCTTGATTCCGAATCAAACGGTGCCTAAATGCTTGGCAACAGCAGAAACTGAAAAGTTTCAGTCCCATCCTTCTCCAAAAGGATTTAGCCTCCACTTAAGGTATAGGCTGTCTCAATGCTCATCAGGTGCTAACCAGCTATGATGTTGGTAGAGACTAAATATGAGTAGGTCATCTTCAGCAAAGCACTAATTCAACCCATTGACGGAGACTTGCCTATCATAACCATGAAAAAATTTATATCCACAGTGCAAATGGAACAGAAGTCACCAATGTGATCAACATTAAAATCATACATTCAACATATAACTCTAATGGATCTTTGGTAGAGAACTAACAAAAGATTGATGGCAATTATCTGGCACCCTACAAACTTCCAGAATCCTATTATATACAACAAGAAAGCATTGGACAGAAGTAAAATGACCAAGGGTCCGATACAGCACATCTTTAAATGTCTGTTCAGTGATAAGGGATGAAAAGAGGTGCAGACAACTGGGAGGTTTGCCTAGAAGCACCAGCCATGCAAAAAACATAACAGCTCACACATTGAGCATATTTGGCCACAGAAGAAAGGCTCTTGAGGATAAATTGGTTGAGTCCAACATGCTACATTTTCTAAACATGAATCTAGACCATAAAGAGAAAATGGGTACTTTCATTTATTCATGAAAAATCATATTCATCAGAAATAACATTAAAATCCAAAAAAATATTAATGCTGAAAAAGTAAGATAAATAATTCTGAACCAGCTACTGAATACTTTCAGTTTCATCCTTGCAACAGCAACCATAAGTACAACAAAGAAGGCATTATAAATTATAAAGCAAGAAGAGTAAGATAAGAACAAAGAGAGTACCCGAAACACTCTAATTAAGGCTGCCCGTTTTTGCTTTCTTTTTTTTAACCAATAATCAAACACAGCTACCACTGTCTCCCTGTTTCCCAAATCCTGGCATAAATCTACTGCCTTATCCACATCAATTTTGTCGCTAGAATTTCTATAAGCTTCCTTCTCAAGAGCAAACATTATCTTCTCAAAGTTCACATCTGAAAGGCAATTTGAGCCACCAGCATCTGCATTGACCAAGCCAGAGTTTAGCTGCTCAAGCCACTCTTCATCCTCTTCATCCATATCATAGAAGGAAATTTTACTCGCCAATGCTCTATCAACCTCATCATCCAATATTTTAATGTACATGTCCGGGCGTGAGAAAGAAGCTGTTGCCTCATCCTCATAACCAGAAACCTCTTGGACACCTGGCACTGGTATTGTCTTCAGAGGAACCTCCTGTGCATTGCGGTGATGACATTCCATATGCAACTCTTTGAAAACAAGCCAGTCCCACCGATCAGTGAACTCAAGCTTCCAGCCTTCCTCCCCACTCCACATGTAATCATGTGTAAACCTGTTAACAACAGGTGGGCGCAGCTCTTGTGGCTTATGCTGGTACTGCACCGAGCCCTGCAATTTCACTACCAAACACCATTCATTAGACCCTGAGGATTCTAACATAACCTCAGCACCTTCTTCCCTCCAACATCGATCAGCAGCAACAACCAAGATATTCGCCACACACCTCACAGAATCTATGTTCTGCTTCACCTCTGCAAGAGCTACCTTCGAATCCATTTGATCAACGGAGCAGTTTTTCTTAGACAACTTACTCTTCTTTTGAGAACCAAGTGAAAATGGGATATTATGCTGTTCCCCAGCATTGAAGAAACTTGGAATTACATTCAGAGGTTTGCCAGCCCGAGGCCTCGAATGCCTCAAAGAACTGCGCTTTTTTTGATGTTTGCTAAATATTGAGCCCTGCGTGATAAGAGAACCCGAGCCAATGCTTTGAATGGATTGAAAAGCATTAAATTGCCTCTTTACAGAAGGAAACAAAGACGCTGCTGACACAGTTCTAAAAAATCCCATCTCAGAAGGAAAACCAGAATCATAATCTTCAACAACAACTGCCCAGAAGTTCTTATCCAATTCTTCTTGATATCTTGCAAGACAAGCAGGCAAATACATAGAACAAAGAGCGATTCTCAGGTGCATGCTGTTAAAATAGCCAGGAAGTGCAGAAAAATCAATAGAGAAAAGAGGGCCAAACTCAGCAGCGCCATATATTGAGCAGATCCCAAAACAAGAAACAACTTTTCTTGAAAAAACCTAATGCGATAAGAAAAATGAAAGGAAAAATAATCAACACTGAGGAAAACATAGTAAAATACTACAGAGAACAAATCGAAAGTAGATAAAGCCAGAAAAACTTACCCTTTTCAAGCGCCGGAGAGGCAAGAAATGGACACCCGAAAGGGAAAAAACACCAGCGATTGGCCCAGACAGCAGATACCCGACAAAGTCTTGAAACCTCGATCTGGTCCGCCTCATCCATCGCAAAAATGGAACAAGGAAATTGGAAAAAAGGGAAGAGCTTCTTCCACTAGAAAAATCAATAAGAACAGCTAGCGCCGCGAGATTTCCTGAGCTGAACCAAAGATCTTCTCTTGAGATTCCCACGTCTTGCCGGAAACCCCTGGCAAAATCCTCAATTCTAAGCTCTCGGTTTCTCGTTTCCAACCCAGTGGTGCTATCCTGAAGCTCTCCTGCTCTTATTTCCGCTATTCTTGATGTTTCTGCAGCTGAAGGTGCCAACCTTAGCTTCTTCTTGCGCGGTTTCCGCACAAACACAATTCCATACTTCCGATTATTCAAATCTCCCTCCTCCTGTTGCGACCTACTCCGCTTCCTCTGATAAACAATCCCAGAAAACCTGCAACTTCCAGTGCGATCCCCTGCGGCTTCCGATGATTGATCCCCGGTATCTGCATCCGACCCCATCATGGTCTTCGCAGCACCACCAAAATCCTCACCGTCTTCCTCCCCTCTCCACCACCGCAAACCCGCCGTACAGCCGTTTCCCCCGAAAACCCTAAGCCATTCGTCTCCGTCCTCATTCGCTCGCTTGTCGAGCGGCCCCGCGAATGGAAGACGCTTGCCGGAGCGCAGTGACCCGGCGGCCGAACCGCCGCCGGCGTCACCTCCGGCCTTGGCAACGGCCTTGGGCACGAATATCCTGGTCGACCGCCTCGCCCCCACCGCCGGCATCGGCCCCGCTGGGCCCCGAAGAGGGAACACTCTCGACCCTATCTCCGCCGCCGCCGCCGCCGCCGCAGCCTCTCACTCCGACCATCCCCTCCCCTCTCCTCCCATCTCCATCACCTACCCCGAAAAAAAAATCCCAAAAAATCCGGAAATTCCTTTCGCAAACCTCTTCTCACGATCGATTAGGTTTCCTTCGCTCAATTCCAAACTGAAGCTGGTCGATTTGGAGGAGATCGCCGGCGAGATCGGGCGGAGGAGCAGACGAAGAAGGAGAAGGCGGCAGAGTGCAAAAGAGATCTAGGGTTTCTCCCTCAGGTATCTTTCTTTTTAATTTGCAGGGATATCGACTCTCAACCGTCGGATTAAAATTGGACGGTTGATATCGGACGGATGCGATGGCGCCGAGATACGGGGACTCGTTTCCGCCTATTTATGCGATTTTGAACGGGCGGATGAGGATCATTTGCGGTATGTTGCACCTGCGGCAGTGGCTTTTTAAAGTGCAGGGGTTATGTAGACGGCTGAGATGAGATCTTTGACTGAGTGTGGTGTGGGTTAAGGGGTGGTTTCGTAGTGCCGAGGGAGCAGTGGATGCGGAGTTTTCCCGGATCCAGATTTTTCGAGTGTTGACGGGCGTGTCTTTGTCACGGAGGCCGGGGGCAATGCGACGACGGGAGGATTTGGCGTATTTGATGGAACACCGAACAGGATTCCGGTACGGTGGTCTTCGTTGCACGTGGCAGCTATGGGGTCCAAAAGGCAGAAGTGACCGCGGAGTGGGTCCCACAGGAAGCGGGAAAAGGCAGGGTAGTTTGCCGTACTCTGCTGGAACCGGTTAGGTAAATACTTCGCGGCAGGTTCGACGTGGAGGTCTGATCCCGAGACAACGGCTGAAAAACGCGGCCCGGCCCAGCCCACCCCGCGGCGTTTGGAGCACATGTTATTCTGAAATATTAAAAATATAAAACAGTTAGGTTTAATATTAACCATTTCGAACGAAATCTCAGCTTTAATAAACTGTATATTAGTCGAGAAATACTAAATAAGAAATTAATAATTGAAATTTTTTTTAATGCGAATGAATAAATGGACAGAAATTCCTGAATTTAAATTTATTAATTTCAATAGCGCCGCCGCAAATTCTATGTGCAACAGCCGGGAAATCCAACAAATAAATAATTAATTCTCCTGTTGAAAATCTGACGACATTCGCCAACCTCTTCACCTTCCCGCTTTCCCTCTCTTCCTCTTGAACCCTAATCTTTATAATCTTCA
Source organism: Trichopus zeylanicus subsp. travancoricus (assembly GCA_005019695.1). Classification (NCBI taxonomy): domain Eukaryota; kingdom Viridiplantae; phylum Streptophyta; class Magnoliopsida; order Dioscoreales; family Dioscoreaceae; genus Trichopus; species Trichopus zeylanicus. Next base: position 1,633,406 of record RXID01022204.1, read on the forward strand.
ATTCGCTCAATTAATCACCGTTTTCTCCATTGGATCTCGTGTGCTTCGTCTTGCTCGATCGTCATCATCAACAGCAGCACCAGGTGCCGAATAATTCCATTTTTTTTCCTCCTGTGATTCTTCGATCCGCTGTAAAATAATTGATTTGTTGTTAGATTTCTGTTGGTATAGAGTGAGAAACCAGGGATTTTTTTGCCCTTTTTTGGTGTTTTTTGGAATCTTCTTCTTAGGTGTTGGAGATTTGACTCCAGTTTTTATTGTGGCGATTGTTGGATTCGCTGTGGAATTGGTTTTATTTTGAGTTTCGTTGCGCGGGACTGAGAAAGTTGGAAATTTTTTTCCTCTTTTTTGTGATTTTTGAAGGTTTTCTTCAGTTGGAGGTATGGCTTTGAGGAAGGGGATGCACTACTTGAGGACGCTGAACGCAGCCAATGTCCCGGCGGCGATCATTGAGAAGGGCCAAAACCGGGTCATTGACGCCTCCCTCACTCTCATTCGCGAGAGAGCCAAGCTCAAGGTATTATCACCACCAAAAAAAGGAGTTTTTTTTAGAGCTTTTGTTTATTTCGGTGGGTTTTGAGGAAGTTGTCAAGGGTTCACTGAAGTGAGTTGTGTCTGATTTTCGTGATAAATTAGGGAGAGCTTTTGAGGGCTCTGGGAGGAGTTCACGCTTCTGCGTCGCTGCTTGGGGTTCCGTTGGGGCACAACTCGTCATTCTTACAAGGGCCTGCCTTTGCTCCTCCTCGAATCCGGGAGGCAATCTGGTGTGGTAGCACCAATTCGACTACTGAAGAAGGTAGTTGAAAATATGTTAATTTGTTTGTTCAGTACTCTAAATATAATTTGGTTACAAAGAATCCTATAGATATAGTTCTGGCTTTCTTATGCAGTTTTGGAAAATATTTTGGTTTGTTTGTTTGAAACTTCAAATATAATTTGGTTTTGAAGAAAACTATAGATGCAGTACTTGACTTTCACATGCTTGTGAGTTTTCAGTTCTGTCATGAAAGACTCTGGAGATGTAAATTACTCTTGCCTATATCAGGACCATCAACAATTGCATTTTATGATGAAAGAGTGAATGTGGCTTTACATCAGAAATTTTTTTAAAAAAATTCTTTTATTGTGTTCATATTAAGCATGGGGTTTGATCTTATTATGCTCAATTATTCACCCTCATCTGTAATAACCAGGACATGGTTGATGTTTTGTGAATCCAAAATCTGATGTGGCATTGATCCTTCCTCAGTTTCTTAAATTAGACACATCTTTTGCCAGTTACTTCTACCACTCCTCAAATTGTTAGTGATCAACACTATTAGGATGATAACTATATAGTTGATTGCTGTAATTATTAGCAAATGCTTTGATATATTGTTACTTATTTGTGGTCAAATCACATAAGTTTACATCTAATATGGTCACTAAAAAAAATTTGACTAGTTATAGGTAAATATTCTAATGTTGGACATGGAAGTGTTTAGGAAGTAGAAACCAACATCATATCAATTGAATTAGCTTGTCATTTTCAGTAATGTTACCGGGCTCATAAATGGCCAATGATTTAGGCATTTATTTCGCATAAGCAAGTACTGAGTGTAAATCCCAACATATGTTTGAAGTGAAATGTCACCATTCTGGATGATTGATTAGTATCAATCGTACATATAGGTTATGAATAGATTTCACTGGATATTATATGTCAGATAATGTAAACCATCAGCACCACAATTTCTATTTATGTATCCATTTTCATCAAATGAACATTTTTATTTTACAGTGCTTTTTTTCTTGTTGGTGCAGGTAAAGAATTGAATGATCCACGAGTACTGACTGATGTTGGTGATGTTCCTATCCAAGAGCTCCGTGACTGTGGATTAGATGATGACAGATTGATGAGTATTATAAGTGAGTCTGTTAAGCTAGTAATGGATGAGGTAAAGCTGTTTCATATTGTTTCCAATATTGATCAATATAACAAGCAAATCAATCCCTATTAATTTTGATTTATAATTTGATCACTATTTCTTCTGCATTCTGCATTCCACTCAAATAACTAACTGCTCATGTTTTAACTGTAGAGAAATGTTGCTCAAAGTAACTATGCGAGTATCCATTAGATCAGCTAGCTGTTATCTTCTTGGGGTTGGAAACTTAGGTTTTTGAGAATTGCTGATAATAAAGACGTTGCCCTTCTATACCTGAATGATCCCACTAGTTGGATAGAGAGAATGATTCAAGAAAAAGAATGTTGGGTGACTCTTGCATCTGTTCTTGGATTTTGTTATTTGTTGTGGAGGTAGGTGCTCAATGAAAATTAGTCTTGTTGTTGCCTATATTATGGTTCATCACTACACTCTTTGGCACTGGTTTCTCTGTGGACAATGCCACCTTAAATCGTTTTTTTTAGTCTTCATCGTTTACTCCCCTTTTTTTTGGTAGGTGCAAGTCTTCTTCATCTCGCCACATTGCATCAAAATGGATCAAATAATCCATTGGGTGTACATTCAAAGATGGATAAAATTGCTTCTTACCCTTATTTTTCTGTAAGGGATCTAGTAGATTGGGTAGCTTTTGCTATATTTTTTTTTTTCATTTGGATTTTTTATGCCCCTAATGTTTTGGGGCATCCCGACGATGATACACCTGCTAATCTGATGCCCACTCCACTTCATATTATGCCGGAATGGTATTTCCTACCAATTCATGTCATTTTTTGCAGTATATCTGACAAATCGGGAGGTGTAGATGCAATAGCACCAGTTTTTATATCTCTCTTGGCTTTACATTTTTGCAATAGCACCAGTCTTTATATCTCTCTTGGCTTTACCATTTTTGAAAATGTATGTGCGTAGTTTAAGTTTCACCCAATTCACCATGGAATATTTTGGTTGCTTTTGGCAATGCTCAAGAAATGTAACATATGGATGTTGCTCAAATATAAAAAATGTTACTTATGAACCACAAAGTTAAACTCAATCTTGATGCTGATGGTTATGTTTTTGTTGAATTCTGGAGTGCATCAGTGAGTGGTGGTTATGCTTTTGTTGAATTTTCAAGTACATCACTGAGTGGAACAAGCTAATTTAGTCATAGTGTGCTCTTTATTTGGAGAAACTGTTATTTCTCAAGGTTTATTTTCTTGGTTTTTGGTGGCAATGGGTAGCAGAAATGGTAGGATAATGGTGGTCACGGCTGATGGAAAGGTGGAATAAGCAGTTATTAGAATTTTATTCTTTATCTAGAGCAATTTCAACTAAGATCTGGGGATTTATATACAAAAAGATGCTCTTAAACTTGCCTTGTCCAGCTTTTAGTTAAATAGGATCTGTCATGGTAATGTTTGGATTGAGAATGGATTTAAGGTAAAACCTTGTGTGGTATGGATGCTTTTATAGGTGTGTGTACATCATTAATTTGCTTACCTTTGCCCTTGTTATGGAGGTGCTTAGATTGGAGAAGAAAGGGTGAGAAAAAAATAAACTGATGAAAATGGAATTAACATGCCAAAGAAAAAAGCAAAACATGATACGAGGGAAGACAGTCTCAGACATCGTTCACAGCTGATGCAGGTAGAAATAGCTGTGATGGAGGCACTTATAACTGGATTGAATCCAGCTCACAAGAAGTGGAAGTAGCGGTGATTAGAATTTGGCTTTTGTCTGGAGCAATTTCAACTAGATTTGGGAATTAATAGGAATAGTATGCTCTTAAATTTTTGTATGCAGCTGTTGGTCAAATATTATCTGCTGTGGTAACGTTCTGTTTGTTAATGATTTTAGGTAAAACCCTGTGGTGTGTGAACGTCTTTATAGCTATTGTGTACATTATTAATATGCTTACCTTCAGCCCTGCTATGGGGTTGCTTAGATTAGAAAAGAAAGGATCGAAAAAAAAAAAAGTAAACTGAAGAAAATTGTAGGAACATGCCAAAGAAGCAAAACATGAGAATGGGGAAAGCATCCTCAGACATTGGGAAGGATGCTTTTTCATAATAACTGGTTCCCCTCCTTGCCAGAAGATTTAGACCTTCCAGCTACATTCTGATTCATTTTCTTTTGCCACTCCTTACGATATCATACTTTATTCTTCTACTGTATGTTAAAAATGTTAGTTTCTGGGGATTAGATTTCCCTTATGTTGTATCATCAATATTACCACTTTGCATTTCCAGTAAGTTAGAACCATATTCTTAACTAAGTGCACTCATGCATTTATTTGAATTTTTCAACATTTATGCAAATTATCTTAGCTGGATTTATACTTATTGCATTTCAGGAACTGTACGATTCTAGTGTTTTGGACTATAGGATATCATTACCATCCTAAGCTTGTTTATTTTTGTGACAGCAACCTCTTTGCCCATTGGTATTGGGTGGTGATCATTCAATATCTTTTCCTGTTGTTAGAGCTGTATCTGAAAAGGTTGGAGGCCCATTAGATATTCTTCACTTGGATGCTCATCCAGATATTTATCACTGCTTTGAAGGAAATAAGTACTCCCATGCTTCTTCTTTTGCACGAATAATGGAGGGAGGATATGCAAGGCGGCTTCTACAAGTAATAGAGTTTCATCTTACTTTACAAGAGAAATGGACACAAATAATTTATTTCATGGGCTTTACGTTGTTTGATTTTCAGGTTGGCATCAGGTCAATTACCAGTGAAGGACGTGAACAAGGGAAACGATTTGGGGTGGAGCAGTATGAAATGCGTACCTTCTCAAGTGACCGTCAACTTTTGGGAAATCTGGTCTCTCTCGCTCGCAGATGCACAATTTTTTGTTTGTTTGCTATATGATACAATGATGATCTCCTATTTTATCTTTTGCGATCTGGACAGAAACTAGGGGATGGCGTAAAGGGCGTTTACATTTCGGTGGATGTTGATTGCCTTGATCCTGCATTTGCACCCGGGGTTTCTCACATTGAACCTGGCGGCCTCTCCTTTCGTGATGTCCTAAACATCTTGCACAATCTGCAAGCTGATGTTGTTGCTGCTGATGTAGTTGAGTTCAATCCACAACGAGATACTGTCGATGGGATGACTGCCATGGTTGCAGCGAAGCTAGTCAGAGAGCTCGCAGCCAAGATTTCCAAATAGAAGACCAGTCCCACACTGCACTGCTTCTGCTTTACCGGGACTACAATAAGAAACTTTTATTGAATTTCGTTTGGCTTTTTTGCGCCTAATAGTGGGAGAATTTGGATAAAGTGGATGAGATCAGCGTTATGTCAATCTTGTGGTTTAAAATTTTGGTATTCAGAAACATTTGATATTGAACTCTTCAGACATGTGAACAGTTTGCAAGTTACATCTTATATATTTCATCTTTAAAAAAAAAAAGTATTTATTCACTATGAAAAATATAGTGCTCAAAAATGGAAAAAGTGCTCCTTGCGCAACTAGTGCAGCAGTTCGAGGCAGGTTCTCCAAGCTCACTGCCTCCGATGAAAACTTTCAGGTTAGTTTGCGAAGCGCACGTGTTGTGCACCAATTGGAGGCTGGCTGACGAAGTACGGACTCGATTGGTGCTTAATATATGACCAAATTTGTAACACTTTATGTAATGTGGGACTAAATGGATGCTTAAGTTTGAGATGGGAATGAGGACTGTCAATAGGTCGGGGGACCTAAAAATTAATATATAATTTTAAATTCAGATTAAATTCGGACTTGAATCTAAGTTTCGCAGGTTCTGAATTAGGCAAGGCCTGATTACACCCCAGATGGGATGGGATCAGATCGAATCCTAAAACAAAAGAGCCCGTACGGGATCGGTGGTAATTTATTTGGATCGATTACATATAATTTTTTAAAATTTTATTTAAATAATTTTTTTTTGAAGAATTATATATAATTTTTAAAAAATTTGTCAAATCGCATATTTCTCCTTAAAATTTTAAAAAACTTATATAACTCTTTAAAACTTTTCCAAATGAGATATTTCTCCACACTTAAAAATTATATGTTTTTTAACATCATTGAATATATTATAAAAATTTCATTATGTATATATTTATTGTTATAACCTAAAATATTTAAAGAATATATATCATTTAATGTTATTTGGACTAAAGCAAAGAAACAAAGGTATTCTCGACTTAATTAAAAAAGACTTTAATAGTTAGCTCATTATTATAAAAAACTTTCTTTTATTCAGTTAAAAAGTTTATCTCATATTAAATTTTAATCTAAGATGTAAAATAATTATTTTGTTATTGGTTTGGTTTAAACCTATTTTAGTTCAATCTCAAATTAAATTAAACCCAAAATGTAAAATAATAATTTTCTCATAACTTGATTTAAACTCGCTTCAATCTAATTTTAACCAAAAGTAACTTCAATTTAAATTATATTTAAGGTCTGATATAAATCAGCTATAGAGTTGATTTCTACTTATGTTTTCTATTACATTAATTTATTTTCGATTGAAAGTATTTTCGTTTTTTTCATTTTAACTTCAACGATGCCAAATGATATGTATTTTTTAAATAGTATTAATTGTAATAATAAATTTATAGCTGAAATTTTTTTTCAATATAACAGGTAATACAAAAAAATTATAATTTTTAAATTTCAAGAAAAAAAATATAATTTATAAAAATTTTTAAGGAGTTCAATGTAATTTTTTAAATTTTAAGGAGAGATTTATAATTTGACAAGATTTTAAAAATTATATGTACTTTTTAAAATTCGAAGAAAAAAAAATATAATTTAATAAATTTTTAAGAAATTATATGTAATTAAGCCGATTTATTTTAAAAAAAATTAGTGATGGTCAATATAGTTAAAAGAAAGTTGCGAGGTTCGTGTGTTCACAACTCCTTGGAAGTCCTCATCACCATTTTTTATGGATAAATATTTTTATAGAATTTTAAATATTAATTTGGCAAGCTATATTTTGGATCAAATTGGATTGTTTAACTCTGAAGTATATTTAACATATTAAAAAAATTTCGGAACAAATCGAAAGGGGTCACTCCGAAGACGCGAGCCGGGACGCAATGGCGGAGTGGTACATGGCGTCGTGCCAGCTCTCCGACTCTCGCATCCGCCGCCGCAGCACCACAGCTTTTTCCGCCGTCAGGGCCGCTCTCTCCGCCATCTGCTTCCCCTCCTTCTCCTCCTCCGAGACGCCCGATCCCTCCCTCTCCGGCTTGGCGATCCGCAGTAACACCGGCGGCCGCCGCCGCCGCAGCTTCCCGGTGGTGCCGTCCGGCCCAGCGCAGGCGGAGAGCGGGCTCCGCCTGGGCAGCCGGAGAGAGCAGACAGGGACGAGAGGCGCCATTTGCGAGATCGGAGAAGCCATTTTCTCGTAACAATCAGGATTGGGGATTTGGATCTGGGAGATTTTATAGAGGAGATTCTGATGGAATCCATGGCCGTTGGATCTGAATCGGAGGGTTGAGATTGGAGAGATAAAATTGGATCTGACACCTTAGATCCACGTAATTTTCGACTGAATATCATCTCGAGGAGAATGACGTCCGCTGGCGGCCGGCGGCTTCTGGAAGCGTTGGCCTCGAATGGATATTAACACTTCAGAGAATTCTTCCATTTGATCCTCTGTTAAATTTTAAGGTGAATATAAAAAAGATATAATTCAGTGTGTTTTGTCATTTTGATCATTTAGAAATATAATATTTATTAATATATAAAAATAAGAAATTAATATATTGTAGCATAATGATTAACTTGATAAAATGCTGAAATAAAAATTGATAAAATAAAATTAGTTTACATATTTTTACAAATATATTCCTTAAATTTTATTTTTTTTATAAATACACCCTTAAAATTAGAAATTCAAGATATTTTGACACAAGGATAAACTCGATGGAATGATGATTTAAAAAATTAATAAACTAAAATCAATTAGGGTGAGCACAACTAATTTTGTAGAATTTGGACTTTTAAGTAAGATTAATAATAAAGATGAGAAATTTTATCAACATTATTTATGAAAAGTGAACAATCAATTTATAAATTAAATTATTTTATACACTAAATTTATTCATTTATATTTAATACTTTGCGATTTTTTTTAACCTAAGTGTCGATGTCATTGCGGTTATTTTTAATAAATTGATGATTACCATTATTCAATCATCGACTTGAAATACTAAATTAAAGCTTTTAAAAAGTAAATTACAAGACACGCTAACAAAATAAAGCAAAATATTGTTTCAAAATGAGACTGATGCTTATACCATAAATAGTGTTAGCAGTAATAAAGTTATTTATGTAACACAAAGTAAGAAAAAGTTGTACCTGTGTAAAGCTATAAATTATATGATTTTGTTCCAAAACTCATGTTACATGTGTGTATTACATTTAAATAAGTAATGAGGTTAATTTATATTGTTGCAAATATTCCATAAAGTTTTTACATAAATTTGTCTAAACACTTGGGCTTTTTTGATGATACCTCGGGCCCATCGGGCCTCAAGCCAGTCGGGTTGGCTTTATTTGTTTTAAACCCAAATAAATTTTTGGATTTTTTTCGAAATTTTTCTATAGATTGGATATTTTGAGATAGTATTTTTGTGAGGAGATAATATGCAAATAAGTGAATTGTTTGTTTTGTGAGATTTTATTTTTTCCGTAATTCAAACCAAAATCAATTGTTTATCTATATTTTAAATCGCCGGAAATTCAAATAACATATTTTCGCTTATTAAAATAGTTTGCAGTAACAAAGTAATATCAATATTAACCGTAGTTGAAAAATATTTTTTATGAATGGCCCAAATGCAGTCGAGTCTCTTTTTTTAAAAAAAAAATTCTGGGAAACCACACCCTTTAAATACTCCCATCGTACTCCTCTCATCTCCTACTTCACCCCATGGCCGAAGAGCTCCGCCCTGACAAGCTGGCAACAGACGAGCGCCACCAACACAAACTCCCCGGCGACGAGCACCACCGAGAAAAACTCTCCTCAAAGGAGGCCAAGCCCCCCAAACTGACCAAACCCCGGTACCGTCCCCCTCAACCTTCCACCCCCCTTCTCTTCTCCTTCCTCGCCGCCCTGCTCCTCCTCGCCGGTGCCACTGCTCTCATCCTCTACCTCCTTTACCGCCCCTCCACCCCCCACTTCACCATCCTCTCCGCTTCCCTCTCCTCCCTCTCCACCTCCTCCTCCTCCCCCACCCTCATCTCCGCCACCCTCCGCTTCACCCTCGCCACCCGCAACCCCAGCCACCAAACGTTCATCTTCTACGACCGCCTCTCCGCCTACATCGCCTACCGCAGCCACCCCATCACGCCTCCGTCGCCGCTGCCGTCGTTCGTCCAGGAGCCGGAGGTGACGGTGTCGGTGTCGCAGGCGATCGGTGGAGGAACTGTGTCGGTGTCGCCGGAGTTGGCGGCGGCGCTAAAAGCAGACGAGGAGTATGGGGGGTTGGAGCTGAGGGTGGTGGTGCTCGGCCTTGTCCGGTACAAGACTGGGCCGTTCCGGAGCGGGTGGGCGGCAATGGAGGTAAGGTGCGACGTGCTGCTTGCCGTCTGGAAAGGCGTCGCCGGCGAAGCTCCGATGCTTAACTCGCCGGAGTGCGACGTTGATGCTTGACACGTTGATGTGTATTTTTTTGTGAAATTTAGAGAAATATTGAAATAATAAGAGCTGTTTAACTTACGTTTTCTTCGATGGAACGGGGGAAAAGTGCAGGATTTACATGTAAACCCTTGCCAAATTGAATATATGTATACAACACCTCGATATATTGGCATGTTTTTGTATAACCCCTTCGTCTTTCATTCGTAAATAAAATAGAATAAATTAGTTTATTTCATAAGTGATTTATCCATAAGTAGATCAGAAAATTGGTTTACCTACGAATCAAATGCCCTGATTATATGTATTATTATTATTATTATTATTGAGATAGTAAAAACTCTCATCAATATGATAGGATGCATGTTTATAAAAAGTAAAAATTTTAGGAGTTATATGTAAAATTGGATAGTGGGTGGATGTGAAAGGCCACGCAAGGTATCATTTTGCAGTTAAAAATTTAATTTAGTTTATATTTATGTGTGCGAATAAACTAATTGTAGCTTTAAATATATTTTTTATAATGTGCTTTAAATATTCTGAGACCTTTTTTGCCTTTTCTGCTTTATTCCGTGAGCCACATTCACGTTTTATGATATAATTTTTTATGTTAAATTAATCTTTTTATCTACATTAGAGATGCTAATTCGACTCTCAGTCAGATTAGAATTAATTTATTTTAAAATTATTTTTTTTTATAAAATTAATATTTGTTATTTTATATTATTATTAAATTAAATTATATTTGTTGAACTTTAAATTATTGAAGTCTTAATTTTAATAAAAAAATATTAATTTATAAAAATAATTTACTAATTTTAATATTGATCTTGACTTCAATCCCAACCAAAAATCCCTTAATGTTAACTCATCTCCTTTGAAAAAAAAATATTATATACCCGCAATTTGCTCAGATCCCTTGCAACTTATTTAATTTCACCAATTATGGCTTTTATTGAAAACCAAAAAAATTCAAAAAAAATAAATTTCCCCAATAATGTACGAAAATATTTTCTCTAATCCAACAATATTCGTCAATATTTATTGGTTCACGTGTGGATCGTATGCTCTAGATCTCAGGAGAAAAATATTTAAAATAATTTTGCCTCAACGAGCTCTACGGTCTGCCCGCCACGTGTTTTCCTTCCAGTTTCGATCTCCCGAAGCTTTGCGCGCCACAGGAGACGCAGCACCATCCAGATCACTCCTCTCCGAATCTCCGTCGCCGGCGTCGCCTCACATCTCCGCTGTCTGTCTGCGATGGTGACCTCCGCCCTCCACCTCAGTTGCGTCCTCTCTCCCCTGAAGCTCTCCCCCTCCCCCTCCCCCTCCCCCTCCCCCTCCTTGAAATCCCCGCTTCTCCCTCCGATCAGGCTGAAATCGCGTCGATTGGTCGTTAGGGCCTCGTCATCTCCCTCCACGGCCGTCGCCGAGCCCGAGGGCATCAAGGTATGGGATGAAATCGTTGCTTGGTTGTGATTTATCGTGGGATTTGATTTGATTTTCTAGGGCTTTCAGATCAGTACCATTGCCACGGCTCCCGTGGAGGGACAGAAGACCGGGACGAGCGGGTTGAGGAAGAAGGTGAAGGTGTTTATGGAGGGGAATTACCTCGGGAACTGGATCCAGGCGCTGTTCAATTCGCTGCCCGTCGAGGACTATAAGAATGGCGTGTTGGTGTTGGGTGGGGACGGACGGTACTTCAATCGGGAGGCTGCGCAGGTTTTCAGCAGCTTCTTTGGATGGTACTGATGTTAATTGACTGGGTCTTCGTTTAGATATCTGTTTCTTGACTGTAGATAATTATCAAGATCGCGGCGGGAAATGGTGTTGGGAAGATTCTTGTAGGGAGGTGAGGGAACTAATGTTTATTGAAAAGTTTGCAACTTTACATCTGGGTTGGTTCTTTCATGCTTTTAGTACAATGGAGCCAGGGCTTTATCCCTGATTAGTGGAAGTTTTTTGAAAAAAGTACTCATTTTTGTCACGAAAATGGATTTGAATGTGAAATCTGAGAAAAAAAGTGGCCGGCTCAGGGAAAAACATGCTAAGGTGTTGCTTATGTTGCAGTTTGAGGGGCTTTGAAATGTCAAATTCCGTAGCTTTTGGTGTTAATAAGTGATTTCTAAAATGAAAAATGTGTATAATTAGTTTCAAGGTTTTGCTGGAATATCAGTGTTTGAGTGCAAGTCATCCATATAGAGCTTCAATTAACGCTACAATATGTTGCTGGTAGGGATGGCCTTATGTCAACTCCAGCTGTTTCTGCTGTCATCCGGAAACGAAAGGCATGCAGAACTATCTTTTTCTCTGTGATCCATGTTGAAGGATTTATCTTAAAGTTATCCTCTTTGTTCTACTTTTGACAGGCAAATGGTGGCTTCATCATGAGTGCAAGTCACAATCCTGGTGGTCCTGAATATGATTGGGGTATTAAGGTAAATTCCTATCAACCAATGCCAAGTCTACGATTTGCATAGGGGAATTCACCGACTATTTGATGCTGTGTTTTTCATTTTTGAGAAACTTTTCTGATTTTAACAAACAGACATACAGAGGGAGGTGGTGTATGTCTTCACTTGATTATGTTGTTGTATCCAAATTTTGATTTAACGTGACGTTGCGTTTTTATCAACTTTCAACTTTCATATTTTTTATCTCCAGTTGAGCTACTAATAGCGCTCATCTCTCAGTTCAATTACAGCAGCGGGCAGCCTGCACCTGAATCAATCACAGACAAAATTTATGGAAACACACAATCTGTATGTACCTATACCTCCAGAGTTTGATTTCATATTTTGCTTTGTTGTCAGGTATATGGTAGTTGCTCCACTGTAAACAGTCTGATGCATGCTGAACAATTTTGGTGCTTGCAAATTCATTTGGATGTTATCATGTTTTCCTGACAATCACTATGGGATTTATTATACTAACATTTAATTAAAGGGGACAGACAACCAGCATGGTGGAGTGTCTAAATTGAGTTCTTAAAGCAATTTAGTGCTGGGAGGCTGGAGATAGTAAGGAAAGTGCTGGGAAGGTGAAGATTGCATCGTCTAGATCCTGTGGTAGAATACATCAGTCAGGGAAGTAGTTAGACACACACAGACACACATAAAAGGAAGCAGTTTTTCGCCGAAAACTAATTTCTATCGTTTTTTGGATTTTAAAATGTATATTTTTCTGGATGCTAAAACGTTGATAGAGAAGTTTCTTTTTGGGCTAAAATCAGAATTGGTGGCCAAAACATTGCTTTGTCCCAGCTACAACCAAATCGAAAATTGAATTTATAAATGTTGTACTGGATCTTGATTAGATTTAGCATGGCAGATTTCCGAGATCAAGTTTGCCGATATTCCAGATGTTGATCTCTCCTGTCTAGGAATTACCAAGTTTGGGAGCTTTAGCGTTGAGGTATTAGACCCAGTTTCTGATTACTTGGAACTAATGGAGGTAAATATAACTCAGTGTGTTTCTTCTGAATGCCATCTTTTAACTTCTCGTGTTGTGTGACTAGAGCAATTTATATTTCTTGCAGAATGTATTTGACTTTCAGCTTATAAATGATCTTATTTCTAGACCTGATTTCAGGTATTTCTAATTTTCCTCCTTGAACTGATTTCAGATTCAGATTTATGTTGTGATGCATATGCAAGAATATTTTCACTTAGTCTTGGATGTCTTGACCTGCTTCCTTTTCTCTGATTCCTGTTGCTATTGGATTTTTACCTCTTCTGCTTTTTATTTTTCTTTGCTTTGTTGCATCAAAAAGAGTGATCAAATGAGGAAGCATCACAAGCCTGTTATCCTTCCATTTAATTCATCCATGTTCATGCCATTTAACTTGTTTTTTAGCTAGAAATGGTTGTGGTAATTTTTCACGTCACGGCTTTCAAGTATCCTATATCTGGTTTTTATTATTTTTGACATCTGTCTTTGTACTAATTCTGTGTTGGAGTGATCTTTTAGGATTATTCATCACTATATACAAATGAGTTTAGCTTACTTTGTCAGATATTGTCTTCTTGGTCCAAGTCTATAAGCTGAAATAATAACTGTTGCACCCACAACTTTCTATGCATCCTGCACATTATTCACTTATATTCATCTTTGTTCTTGCTTTACTTATTGTGACTTGCAAATGCTACATTACCTGGGAATGCTAAAAACACACACTATCTTCTTTGAAAATAAATAGTGGAAAATAAACATTGTAATAGTTTTTTGTAAGGACATATGTTGGTGATTCATTAATTGGTTTGTTTTTTGATGAGCATGATTAAATCCTAGCTTTTATGTGATTCTGTTTTTTAGTTACATTAATATGCTTCAACTGATTTCTGCAGGTTTATATTTGATGCCATGCATGCTGTGACCGGTGCATATGCAAAACCTATCTTTGTGGATTGTCTTGGAGCAAACCCGGTTTGATGCACTACCCTTAAATTGAATCTAAAGAAATGTAGCAGCAATTAATAACTCTTAGCTTTTAATTCAACTTGCAGGATTGTATTTCAAACGGAATTCCGTTGGAGGATTTTGGACATGGTCATCCAGACCCTAACCTTACGTAAGAGAACATAGCAAATGTTATATTTGCCTTTTTATGCATTTACCAGTGGTCCATGTCCAAGCAGGTATGCCAAGGGTCTGGTTGAAAAAATGTATGCTGATGATGGACCTGACTTTGGAGCAGCAAGTGATGGTATGATAAAATGACTGTTATCATTTTTGTACAAGACATTGTTAGCAAAATTCAGGAATATGTTTCTTGTGTTATTAATGATTATTACCAGACATAATGGAATACTAGACAGTTTTAATATTGAGACATAGTTTTCTACTATCATATCAGTCATGGTCCTTGTCATATATAATTCAAGGGCAGATTATTTTATATAGGAGCATTGACACTTGATTGTGGAAAAAGGAAAATATTTATTGACATAATGTATGTTTGATGGGGATATCATTTACCTAGTTATGAATCATAGGTTTTGTGTATTCAAGTGGTTTTACTAAATTCACTTTTATCTGCCCAGTGAGGATGATTTTCTATACTAATTCCTTGATCTTAACTTTTCATATGTATCATGATCTTTGTTGACCAAAAGGGGAAGTTTGATCATCTAGACTTGATAATAAAAACTTATTGCAATCCAGGTGATGGTGACCGAAACATGATTCTTGGAAAGGGTTTCTTTATTACGCCATCAGACTCTGTTGCAATTATTGCTGCCAATGCACAAGCAGCAATCCCGTATTTTCAGAATGGCCCCAAGGTTTGCGAGGAGATTTATTTGTTGACATGTAGTCTTTGATTTTGGTGTCAAGAAAAATATCGTTGGACATCCGTAAATAATTATACTTCTGGACATAAAAATCACCGGCTATTTTCAGGGGCTTGCTAGATCTATGCCAACAAGTGGGGCTCTCGATCGTGTTGCAGCTAAACTGAGTCTTCCTTTCTTTGAGGTTTTCTTATCTTTTTCAAGTTTTATCAATTTCCTTGATAAAGTACCAATCAAGAGGAACACTTTTTTGTTATATATTGGACATGATCATCAGATCTGTTTACTCTTAAGAACTTTTCTGTATACAGGTCCCAACTGGTTGGAAATTCTTTGGGAACTTGATGGATGCTGGAAAGTTGTCTGTCTGTGGGGAGGAAAGTTTTGGGACAGGTTCTGATCACATACGGGAAAAGGATGGGATATGGTAAGCCCTCACATATAGATATGGGAGGACTAGCCAATAATTTAGACAATGGATAAACTATCATGGAAAAGTTGCACAGTAAATACTTCCTAAATTTGGGTGATAATACTTTGCTAAGGGGTTGATGGATGCGCTAATAGGAATCCTAGTTTCCTACATGTGTTTGATCTTCAGCACGGAAAGTAAATTTGGTGATAAAATTTTGGTTGGGTCCATCCTCAGGGCTGTGCTGGCCTGGCTTTCTATCATTGCTTATCGAAACAAGGACAAGAATATTGGCGAGAAGTTGATCTCAGTTGCAGATATAGCCAGGGAGCATTGGGCAACCTATGGCAGAAACTTCTTCTCTAGATATGATTATGAGGTTAGAATTTTCTTTCCACTTGTTGCCTCCTATCACCATAACGGGCTCCATGGGCATTTGAGACTAAAATATTTTCTTCCTTTCATATCCTTGTAAGCTACTCTGAGAATCTCTTTCGTAGGAATGTGAATCTGAAGGTGCCAACAAAATGATGGAGTATATTAGAGATCTGATTTCCAAGAACAAGCTTGAACAAAAATATGGTATATCTTGTTATAAGCTTTATCATGATGTGGTCCATCTTTGCTTTTGCTTATGACACTATGAGAAAGTATCATTATTGCAGGGAATTATACCCTTCAGTTTGCAGATGACTTCTCCTACACTGATCCTGTACGTCCTCAATATGTAGTTCTTTGCTCATTTTGACTTGCATACCAATTACAGATCACTTAAAGCTCTTTCTTTGCTCTTGACTGACAAATACCAAACATAATCCATGGTACGCCAGGTAGATGGTAGTGTAGCATCCAAGCAAGGTCTTCGATTTGTCTTCACAGATGGATCTAGAATTATATTCCGTCTATCAGTATGTTTCTCTCCTAAATAACAGGTTCTTGGGATTCATTTCTTTTCTGATTAAAACAATATAAATTTTATTTCACCAGGGCACCGGATCAGCAGGCGCAACAATTCGTATTTATGTTGAACAGTTTGAGCCTGATGTAGCCAAACATGATGTGGACGCCCAAACAGCACTAAAACCGCTGATAGGTTTGTCATCTTATACTGTTTACGGTTTTCTCCTTGTTGCAGTTTCTTATAGATTGCTTACAAGTTGCTTGTGATGATCCAGATTTGGCATTATCCATTTCAAAGCTGAAAGAGTTCACCGGCAGAGACAAGCCTACAGTGATCACATAAGGCGCCAGGCATCATTATAACATGGGGAGCCCCTCTTTCAGAGATGAGAATAATGGGAACACCACCGCACAGCGCCTTTTGGGTGTTCGCCGATCTTTATATACATGAGAGTAATTTATGATCAGTTTTTGAGACTAAAAGAGCAGAGGCTTCTCATAGGGTTGAGGGGAATAAATGATAGCCTATCTTGTATAATCAACGATTTTGTTAACAGATGTTGGGTCTCCCATCATAGCCTGTGGTTTTTTTCCCAACTATCATTTTATCTTTTTCATTGGGCTTGCATTGTGTGCAATAAACGTTGTGGCCGTGTTCAATAGTATATTTTTTATGTAATCGGTTATTGTTTGATTTAGTACATGTTTGTTTCGTGATATTTTAGGGGTTTAATAATTTCAACATTTTAAATTTTTAAAATCATAGATTTGGAGGTTTTGATAACATGTTTTTTTTGTAAGACATGCAAATTTAGAATCTTAAAATTTTATATTTTTTGTTAGGATTGTTAATTTTAAAGTTATAAATTTTGTATTTTATTTGAATATAACATTTAATATGTGATTTTATATGTTAAATTTTAAATTTAGAATATTAAAATTCAATTAATATTGGAGAACCAGAGAATTCTATAATTATTAAAATTTAAAAGTTTCGTAATTTTAAAATTTTATATAACAACATCGAAAGTTCAAGAATTTTGAAATTGAACAAAATAAATACATCCTAAGGTATTTTAAACGATGATAAAGGTTTGATTTTATTTTAGAAGTATTTGGATATTATTTTGCAGCGAAGAGTGTTAGGTATGACTTTATGGGACGCGTGGGATGGAATGATCTTTCTTAATCCAGAAACAAGATCTTGTTGCAACTGTATTTTGAATTTTTGAATCATGTGTATCAGGCTGCCAATTTATCTTTCAAAATATTGATAAATTAGGTTCAAATGAGCTTGTCTCGTATTACAAATAGTGAGATTATGCCGAATTTATTGTATAAATTTTTGTGAGATTTTCTTCTGAAAAATGTCCAGATAATAAATATTTCGACTATTAGACATCTGGACGAAAGCTAGACGATATTATTTATTTAATTATTTTAGAATTTTTTGCATTTAATTATATTCAAAGAAACGATAATTAGATGATTAGGCGGACATTTAGATATTTATTAAGCGCATTTATTAAACTACCAAGTGATCGCTGCCATTTGTCTAAGTCGGTATTCAATTAAACTCGTTACACGCTGCGGAAAGTCGGGCTGGACACGGTACAAACACCGACCTGGAATATTTCCAAATCCGGAATAAAACCAACTAATAATTGGACCCAAATACAAAATGTCCCTGTCATTTGTCACGTGGCCCCAGCCACAAAACCTAGTACTTCCTCCGCACAAAAGGTGACCTCTCTCCTCATTTCTCACGCGATTCCCCCTCCATTGATGGATCTCGCCTCCACTCCACTCCCATTTTAGTCTCTTCTTCTTCTTCTTCTTCTTCTTCCTTCTAGGGTTTCGTTGAGGGCTTCGATCGATCGCCCATGCGTGCTCCGGCGAGGGTTTCCCTCTTCCTAGCCCTCGCCCTCTCGCTTTTCGGCGCTGCGCGGGGTTCTCTAGCCCCGATCATTGCTGGTATTGTTATTCGATTTGTCTTTGTTGCTTAATTAGATCGGCTTTGATTTGTTTTATAGGTTTTCTTGATTTCGAGGCATTGGTCTATCAATCTGCAGAAGAAAATAGTTTTTTGTGCAAAAAAATAAGGGCGAAATCGGGGCAACGGATGCTTTTTCGTGATTTTAGTTTCGTCACGTATATTTATATTACTTGGCGGAATTGATTGAATTGCTTTTAATGGGATTTTTCTTCATTTGCAGATCGACATGGAATGCAGAACTTCTCATCGGAAGCAGAAGCGGTATTCAATCTGTGTTGTGTTTCCTTTTTTCCGATTTTTGTTTAATTCTATTTGCATTGAACATATGGATGTTAACTTGGCATTTTGCCTATTGTTGGCGGAGACTAACTCTAATTTTTCAGATGTAACTTTTTTCTTCATTTTTTACCTAGAATTGTGGTTCTCTTGCAAATCATAGCGAGAATATTTTTTTTTTTTTTATGTTTGATGTTGGTTCATGTTTTGACTTGAAGCTGATTGATCCTGGTTTGGGACCGGAAGAAATATTTGGTGGCGAATTTGAAAATGTTGCTTCTGTTAGGGATATTTTGGCAACTGATAAAGGTGAAAATTTTGGTGCTTGATTTTGGGGCCTTTGATCTTCTTTGCATTTCGCAAGTGCTCATATTGAAGAAGTGTACAATCTAATGCAGGTGCAAATCTATTGAATGACACTTCAGGAGAACTATCTCGAAGAGTAACATTCTCTGCCCTTTCTTTTAGTTTTTGCTTTCTTACATTGAATTAAAGCACTTCAGGTCCACAAACTTACTTATGAATGTGCTTACTTCAGTTTTATGTTAAACCTCTTTTGGTTTCTTTCGGCATTAGAAATTGGTAGATGACAGGAGGAAGAAAAGGGCGATGAATCTGGCTCAGCAGGATGATGAAGCAATTATTAAATTCGAAGATACTGTCATTGAACGATCAAAAGCAGTAGATTCTGCAGTTTTGGGAAAATATAGCATATGGAGGCGAGAATTTGACAGCGAAAACTCTGATTCAACTGTGCGCTCAATCCGAGATCAAATGATTCTGGCTAGAGTGTACTCAAGCATTGCCAAGTCCAAGAATAAGCTTGAGCTTTATCAAGAATTGCTCAAACAGCTCAAGGAAAGTCAGCGTACATTGGGGGATGCCAGTTCTGATTCAGAACTCCCTGATAGGTATTACTCTTCTTTTATCCTGTATTGCTTTGCATGAGTATCTTATTCTCTGCCACATTTTCAGTGCACAAAAGAGGATTAAAGATATGAATCAAATTTTATTGAAAGCAAAAGATCAATTCTATCAATGCGAAGCCGTAACACGGAGAATCAGGGCAATGCTTCAGTATGCAGATGAGCAAGTCAGAGGCTTGAAGAAACAAAGCACGTTCCTGAGCCAATTGGCTGCCAAAACAATTCCCAATGAAATACACTGCTTATCTATGCGTTTAAGCATAGACTATTATCTCCTTCCTCCAGAGCAAAGAAAGTTTCCTAGGAGTGAAAATTTGGAAAATCCTAAGCTTTATCATTATGCACTCTTTTCTGACAATGTATTGGCTGCATCTGTGGTTGTCAACTCAACTATCACGAACGCCAAGGTGATGGACATTTCTTTTATGCTTTAATTCATTTAAAACTTCACTAATTCAATTTAATATTTATTTATCTGGAACTAATTTTTGTTGGATTTCAGGAGCCAGAGAAACATGTCTTTCATCTGGTCACCGATAAACTGAACTTTGGAGCTATGAATATGTGGTTCCTGCTGAATCCACCTGGGAAGGCAACCATTCATGTAGAAAATGTGGATGACTTTAAATGGCTGAATTCATCATATTGTCCAGTTCTTAAGCAGCTTGAATCTGCTGCTATGAAAGACTACTATTTCAGGGCCAATCATCCAGCAACAATTTCTGCTGGGTCTTCCAATTTGAAATATCGGAACCCCAAATACCTTTCAATGCTGAATCATCTGAGGTTCTATCTTCCACAGGTTTATCCCAAATTGGATAAGATCTTGTTTCTTGACGATGATATAGTTGTTCAGAAGGATTTGACAGGATTATGGTCCATAAATCTGAAGGGAAATGTCAATGGTGCTGTAGAGACCTGTGGTGAAAGTTTTCACCGGTTTGACAAATATCTCAATTTCTCAAACCCTCATATTTCCCGAAATTTTGATCCTAATGCATGTGGTTGGGCTTATGGAATGAATCTTTTTGATCTTAAAGTTTGGAAAAAGAAGGATATAACTGGCATTTATCACAAGTGGCAAACACTGGTAAGTTTCTAATGTGCCTTGGGTTCTTTGCATGCCTTGCTAGATGCTGTTTTGGTGCTGCATGTAATGAATGACATTTTGTTCATTTGTTTGTATTGTAAGTCATGCCTCTAAACAAAGCTTATTTGTTTGCCTGTGGACCTAACGTAATTTATCAGTTTCTTCATCACTCAATCTATCGTCTTATAAATTTAGTTGCTAGTGGATGTTTGGTTATACTCTTGTCTCTCCGCTCTTGTATAGGTGAATATATTACCATGCAGAACACTTTCACTCTTAAAGGCACCATTGTGCTTCTAAAAGATATTTGATCTGTCCTAGATTCAAGGATATAGTTCTAAATTGTCCTTCATATTCATTCAACTTATGTTATTGTTATTCCCATTTTTATATTCTTTATCATAGGGGCTACTTCTGTTTGGGCATTAGTAAAAAACATAGGAACACGTTGTACTCTTTACGTAAAGATTGGTGTTTGTTGATGTCTGCTTTTTCTTTTGTTTTGCATAACCTTATTTTTGAATTCAAACTCGGACATCTTTCTTTGGTCTGGATGACTAAACTCTGATAGTAGAGAAGTTTACTACCTCTGTAACTGATGCAATGGTCATAAAATATATCCTTTTATCTCACAAAACAATTTTTAGATCATGATTTCTCTTCATTATGTTTTTGGCTAAATAGCTTTTTCTTCCTTGTTAGTTTTTTTCTGAAGAAAGATTTTGTCTAACCCCTTCTGATTAACACTATCATAGAACCAAACGTTTATTAGTGGGCTGTTCAAAATTTTGATAAGGACATGATATTGTTGATTTCTTCCTGGATCTGAATTCTTCCAGGATACTCATTTTTCGTTTTTGTATTTTTCATGAAAATATCTGTGACATTTATATATTCATTTTACATCGGGAGTCCTGTAAATTTAAAAGCTCACCTGATGCTTCTGCATCCTAATCTCATTTCTGAGAATTAATAAATTCTACTCCTGTTACAGAATGAAAACAGAGCTTTATGGAAACTTGGTACACTTCCTCCTGGACTGATCACATTCTATGGATTGACGTACCCTCTGACCAAGTCATGGCATGTTCTTGGATTGGGTTATAACCCTAGTGTTGATCCTGCGAAGATAAAGAAAGCTGCGGTCATTCACTACAACGGGAACATGAAGCCCTGGCTGGAGCTTGCAATGACTAGGTACAGGCCTTACTGGAGCAAGTATATCAATTACGATGATCCATATGTTCGAAGTTGCAAACTAAGCATGTAGACAGAGCTATTATGAGGTTTACAGGTTTATTGGGATGCGAAGCTGCAGAAACATGAAGTTCTCGCATGGTTATGGTGCATTTCCTTTTCCTTTCTGAAAATCCATTTTATCTTTCTTTTCAATCGAAATTTTTTTTACAGTTAGAGCCTTCCCAGTGATAATAACTCTTACGTTATTGATGTATATATGCACAAACTAATTGGATCTTCTGCAAGAGACTGCTTGTTGGGCACTCTTGAGCAAGGATAATTTTTTGGCAATATTCATGGTCCGTGACTGCCGTCTAGATGTTTAACAGAAATCAATGGTTGCTAGTGCTGAATAGTAGATCACTATCTAGCTGTTCAGCTGACATTGCCTGATCATCTTTTTTCTTCCATGAACAAATATTTTTATTATTAATGATTTATCTTCAGAACATATACAAAAAAATTATAACTTGTAAAAGGCCTCCGCATGGTGATCTTGTTTGGAGGTCTTTACATACAACTCTATATTTTGTTAAAATTGCAAAGAGGTCCAACAGCTTTTGAAAAATCTCGGAAATACACCCAAAATTTTCCATTTCGTAATTTTGTCCACCCACAATCATAAACTGCAAAACGATCACAAGCGCGGCTTGCCGACCGCTGCACCGGTGACGAACTCCCTCACGTCGAAGAGGAAAAGCTCCGCCATCTCCGGCTTGAAGAAAGATCTCGATCCCGTGGTGCCCGTCCCGCTGCACCTTCGCCGCTGCGCTTAACCAGCTCCTTCTCCAACATTTTCACAAGCCCCTCCTGCCAATCGATCAGCGGATCCCCTGGGTACCCCCCCTCACCAACCGCCTTGGCATCCTCCTCCTCGGCCGCCCCTCTCCCGCCGCCGTCGCCGGATTGCAGTACTTGTGGTCCCAATCCGCCTCCTCCAGCAATGCCAGCTCTCACATCAGATCATTCTCCAGCATCGGAAGGATCTTGTCCTCCTGAATCCTGATCTCGGACTCCGTCCGCTCGACCCCTCCGAAATAGGGCTGGTTCAGCACCGCTCCGGCGATCCTCGCCGGTTCCAGCGCTTCGATTACCGGCTTAGCCGGGCGCCTCGCTAAGTGGTAGGCGATTTTGCTGCCGGAGCTGCTGCCGGCAATGAAGCACCAGCTGAATTCGGCTCCGCTGACAAGTCAGGGGTCTGCGGCAGCGGGGTTTTAAGCTCGGGCGCGGAGACAAAGGAGGGCGACGACGGCGTCGTCGTGGGCGGCGGGGAGACGATGCTCGGGGGCGAGGCGGTAGGAGGACTAGTGGAAGAAGGAGGTGGAGGGGCTGGAGAGGGTGAAGCCGCCACCTTGGAAGTCGAGGATGATGGGAAGCCGGGAGTCGGGCGGAGGGTTGGGACGGAAGATGTGGATGGTAGTGCTGCGGGCGGGGTTGAGGGGATGTCTTGGGAGAGCGACGGGAGGGAAGAAGAGTCTGGTAGTGGTCGCCAGTGGCGGGCAGGGTGAAGGTGGCTGCAGAGCAATCGAGGGCGCCGTCGAGGTTGCGGGAGATCCGCAGGAAGGCGCAAGGATCCATCGAAGAGGCGAGTACTCGTTTGCTGTTCAGAGTTGCGGTATCGTGCTGTATACCGAATCGTATAGATTGAAAATCATATAAAAAAATGATTTTCAGAACTAATCGGTATAATTTCAGTTTTATATTTTATAAAAAATTAAAAAATTAAAAAATTAAAAATTATACTGATTATTATATGATAGATATAAAATTTTAACACATAATTTTATCAAAATTTAAATTATTACGCTTAATTCTCCATTTTCTAGATATTGACATGTGAAGTCCCTTACATTCCTTAACTTCACATGAATGTTTTATATTCTTTTAGGTCACAGCAAAATTGGATATGAAATCATTTTAAAAACTTAAATTTATGAAATATAAGTTTTTTTATTATATATATATATATTAGATTTTATGATTAATTCACCACACCTGATATTATAATAATCTCTCTCATTATATATGATTTGATCACATTAATTTAATAATTTTAATTAAAATTTTTTTATTCAATCAATTACACACTATAATATATATTAATAGAGAAAGACTAATATACGATTCAATTCAATCGTATAATTACGGTAATTTCGATCTTAAGAATTTACATAACTTTAAATCTGAAACTCTGATATCACTTATTTGAGGACTACAATAGTATTAAATCAAATCAATATAATGAATCGAATACCAAATTATCCTAAAAATTTAAACTCTTTTTAAATATATATATTAAATTATATCTATTTAATACTTAATATAAAATTAATTCATTACAACTAACATAATAATAGCCGCACCGCGGAAAGTTCTCCTTTTGACCTATTCGGCCATGCGAAGCCAGTGGTCAGAGGAAGCTTTTTGATTGAGTTTGGCTTCAGGTACCCGCCGCGGACTGAGATGAAGTTGCAGCTCTTAGAACACGAACTCGAGTAGCGGAAGCAACTCGCCGACCGCGTTTGGTTCCCAAGTAAGTAATGCTTTTTGCTTTGTAATTAATGACCAAACGCTTCTCTGTCTTTTTTATGGCTAGACCATGAATCGTTTTTCGCATTTGCATTTAACCCCCTAAACTTTTCAACTTTTTTACACAAAAACCCCCTATATTGAAGACAAGGAAGAAGGCATCATCATTTTTCTTCCTTATAGTTTTAAATATTTTTTTCACAACCTATTCAATATCAGTTTGCAATGATGCCTGCAGAGGGTTACATGTAAAATAGGGCAATACACAAATATCTCAACTTACAGGGGGTTACGGGTGAAACTTTCAATATGTAATTACCAGATTTCCATGGAGTTGAATGAAATTACCCCATCTCTGGAGGAGGGCAATCTTACGTTGGAGGGCCGCTTGGGAGAGTCTGATAGGTTGCTAGTGCGAATCATTTGAGCGGTGGACCACAAACTGGGATTCAAAACTGGGAAGATGAGGTTGAGCGCGGTGTCGGGCCCAATGCTTCACGAAGATATTATTTGCTGCTCCTCGGGATTCAATGCCATCAGTCAATTCAGCGTTCTCGGGGTTGGATAAGTTTTTTTTTCGGATAGTTTGATGTCTGAATTATCGAGATAAATCTAATTTTTCTGTGATTAAAAATAAATTTTGAATTGAATCACGAGCATGACAATTAAATAAGATTAGTATTGGATTATAGAATTTGGGGTACGATCCATAGTCTGCAATTGGTATATTGCATAGTAATTGTGTGCTAGGATTTCACGATTGAAGAGGTACCTAATTGTTAAAAATAAAAAAATAAAATAAAATATGTAATTTCACGGGATGTTGAGGAGTTGTTTGCAAAATGCAAATGATCAAAGCCTCCAAGAGGAAGAGGGCGAGCGGTTTACCTGCCCGCCCTTCAAAGGCTTTAACCCCTTTGTTTGGTTGATCTTAGTTGGAGTTAGGCCTCCGGCCAATGTCACCCAACATCTGGTCAAATCCACAACCAACCCCTCATCAAACGCAACCACCCAAATTAAAAGCAAATTATCTTTTCTATATTCCTAAAATTTTATTAATAATAATATTATTATTATCATTTTACATATATATCCCTTGCGAGTTTTAATTTCACACTTATACAATCGACCACGCCCGAACTGTGAGTCCGTGATGTAAAGACTCCTTTCCAAAAATTACAAGGGCAAATGCACAAATACGCCAATTTTCAAGGGTATATTAACAAAAAAAATAAAAAACTAGAAAAGCCATGAGAATCTACTAATTCCAAAAAATAAATAAAAATTAAAGACTCTCTCTGTATAAATACACTACAGTACAAACTCCGCATCTGCCCGATCATCTATCAATAATAACCAGATATTCAAAAATACCCCTAAATTCTTCTAATTTCCATTTCCATCCTCTTACAACCTACAATAAATATTAAATAAACCCAAAAAATGCATAAAAAACCCTCACTAAAACTCAAAATTACAACAAACTCCCCGAAAAAGCACGAGCCCAGTGAACCTAAAAAGAATCAAATATAACCCATTAATACTAAACTAGACCAACACCAGAACCGTCCCGGCCCAGACCGGTTCACACCAGCAGGAGGCAGCGACGGTGCGCGGCATCCTCGTCGGCCTTCTTCCGGCGCATCTCCAGCACTTTCCGGTGACTGTTGCTGTGCACGTGACTCAAAAACGTCGGGCTCAAAGCGGGCCGGTATTCTGGCAGAAGCCGGCCTGATTTGAACCTCACTCCGCACGCATTGCACAGCGTCTTCGGTCCGTCCGGCCCGGCCCGCCATTGCGGCGTCTTCTGCGACCCGCAGTGGCTGCACCGCCTCTCCCCGGCGGCGCTACCCGCTGCCTTCGGCTTCCTTCCTCTCTTCTTGGGCCCGGGGCCCATCAGACCCAAGCCCGTGAGGCACGACGACGACGACGACGAGGAGGAGCACGAGGAAGACGACGACGTGCTCTCCGACCGGACCCACCCGCCGGCGCGGCCACGCTTGCTCCGCTTCGCCTTCACCGGAATCAAAATCCTTCCTGCCGGCGGTGCCGGCTTCGCCAACGCGCTCGTGAGGGCGCCGGTGCTCGTCGGGATGTCGGAGAAGGAATCGTCCATGATACGCGAGACCCACTCAAGCTCCGCCGCGTCCATGGCCTGCCAAAAACCGCGCCAAATCTCTCAAGAACCGAAATCTTTATGTTCCTTTTCGCCATTAAAGTTGGAAGGAAGCTCACCGGGAGGGGGAGCTCGGAGGAAGGAGGAGGAGGAGGGAGCTCGAAGGAGATGGCGGAGGAGTTGGAGTTCTCCGCCTCGGCCTCAAGCCCCTCTTCTTCTTCTTCGTCTCCAGCGCCGGCAAAGTCAAAGAGGTCGTCGACGGAGAACTCGTCAGCAAAATAATCCCCCCTTTCGACCTCGTCAGCAGCGAAAACCTCCGGCGAGGGCTCCGCCTCCATCCTCGCCTGCAAAACCTCCAAAAAACACAAAATTTAGCTCCAAAATCGCAGCTTTCCGCCATTCTCGTAGACGTAATCGATAAAAAAACCTGAGAAGAGAGGAAGCAGGAGAGATTCTGGTGCTGCATTGGATTGAATTGGGCGGAGAAGTCCGTCAGAGGAAGGAAAAATGGGTTCTTTTTCGGCATTATCTTTTCACTATTGTTCTTGTTTTATAGATGAGATACTGCCACGCCGTTGGCTTAAAGTGTACGCGTGGCTCGTGGCGTCTAGCAGCTGGGGAGCGTACGTCTTTCTCTTGTTTGGGGCGTGGGGGTGCAATGCTGGGAGTGGTTTTATCGGAAGGGGAAGGTCGGACGGTGGAGATTGGGCGGGGACCACACTGTAACTGCGGCCCCGCTCCTCTGCATTTTTAACGGGCTCATATGCTTTCCCTCTGAATTTTACGATTTAGTCCCTCGAAATATGGGGAATTGTACATCACCTCCTGCATGTGAAGACCATAATTCTTCGGACGAAATTACTATTTTGCCATTAATGAAAGTTACAATTGAAGGATCGATTTGTAATATTATTAGTTAGCGAGGGTCATTTTAACAAGAGTTATTTACATATAGCACCTTGTAAAATCATTTTACGTATAACCTCTCAACTTGTTCATGATTTCACGCAAATCGCTGGCTTTTTATGCTATCAACAAACAAAATACACTACGAATTATAGTTAATTCTAAATGGCCGAAATATGCTACAATGTTCAGCCTTAATTAATTAATAAAATCTTGAAATGATTTTTTTTCCTCATCAAAATGTGTATATTTGACGATATTATTAATTGCTAATCTACCGAAATTCTTTGACGAGAGAAATTTTGAAGTATAAAATTGCTCTTCGATTAGAATTACCAATATTATGATTCTACATAACGGGTATAGAATGGATGTATTGTGCAGAAATACATCGAATATATCATAGATTATATTAATTCATTCTCAGAATTAACAAAACGTTTAGGGGTTCATATGGAAAAATCAGGTAATTAATGGATAATATATAATTAGACAAATTTTAGAGGAGTTTTATAAAAATAACCTATTTTCTGAATGAATAATTTATTTTGTACGCGTAAATACGTACACCAAATTTAGAAGAATTCAAATTGTTGAAATTTATCTGCATCATTCGAGACGGTAGAAATTGACTTGTATTTGACCAAAAAGGCCGCCCCGAGCCGTTTGGCGTAGACCAAGTATTGGACAGAAAGGCCCCTGCCCTTTTCAGAAACCCAGAATATCACAGCCAAGGGTGTTTTCGTAAAACAAGATATAAAGTTTGTTTTCTATTTGTTCTTCACTCTCCCATCTCTTTCTCGAGTTACCGGAGTCTCGGGATTCTCTCCCAGTCCAAATCGTCCGGCCAGACCTCGCTTCCATTATAGAATTACCAAACTAACCCCTCTTCATTTCGTACCAGGAAGGGCAGATCAGTAATTCGGAAAGCACAGTCGCATTCTTTCCGCAGAAGAGAAGCGACGAATATTTCCTTAATTATTATAATAAATTATCACACGTGTCTCTCTTTCATAGGCTGGAGGATGAATTAGTGTCGTGATTGGGTTGATCCGCGCGCCTGAATTCGAATTTCAAAATTTCGTGTGCCGAGAGAAGATTGTTCGACGACCGCCGAGTAAGCCTTCAGTACGACGCAAGCAGGCATGTGATTTCAAGGTGGGTCGACTGGGCGGTCGGCAAAAGGTACTTGTTAACTAATTGCACCGACAGGTCTTAAACAATCATGCAATCAACGTAGGTAAAAAATTGTTTGAAGATTTTGAGAAACTTTTATATTGTGCGGTTATGATTAAGTTGAACTCGATTAAATTAAATGGATTCATGGCCCATTAACCCAAAATTTAGGTCAGTTAATGGGCCGGGCCCCGACCCTGCCTCCCAGATCCCCATCAGCGACGACCAAGCCAATCTCGATAATAATAAAGTAAAAAAAAATAGAAATAAGATGGTTTAAATGGAATTTTGACAGCGTGATTCACGAGGGATAAAAACGGCATCACGTGATTGACGGTGGAATATTATATAAATAAGTAAATAAATAAATAAATGTACTCGGCGCCCATTACATCAAAAGCGGGGACCACATATGTGACGGTGATGCCACGCGGCATATCACGTGACCCCCTCAACTCACGTGCACTGCACATTCCCTAGCCCCGGAATGGGCCCGATGCCCAATAGCTACGATTGCGAAGCCCGAGCTTCTATTTGCCACGTGGCGTTTGATGACTAGAGTGCGTGACAAGATGGGTTCTACGCTATCGCGATCCAATCCGGACTGGCGAGCAAGTAACGCGAAATATCCGCGAAAAATTAATTCCTGGCAACCGTTTCCCATTTCCGCTCAACACTGATTCGGTTCCCGTGTCAGTCACCTTCGTCTCCGGCGCTCCCGCCCTCGCTATCTCCGCCTCAGAAACCCTAATCCCTCGCCGGAAAACCGCCGCCTCGGGTACCCGGGACCTTCCCCTCTGCTCGTTCATCCCGATTCCTCTCGCATTGTGGTTCTTGGAGAATCCTTTGACGTGTTTCTGTTATTAGAGCTCGATCTTTGGCGTAATTTTTTGTGTTAAGTATCTAATTTTGATGATTTTCCAAACAAGCGAGTGATTTGAAGCATGCACTTGTGATTATTTCCTCGTTTCCACATGTTCATGTAAGAAGCTTTGGTGTCTTTCCTTATTGGGGTTTTGTTGATGTTCTTGGATAAGAAAAAATTGATTTTATTTGCTCTTGCTGTGTTATTTTTCCAGATAAAAGTGTTATTAGGATGCTATTTGAGTTGTTGTGCTTGTTAACGCAACTCTTGGCATGCATGATTTGTTCACGACTTGCTATAAAATATTATTATGAAAATGGATGTTTTGATCTACTGTTTTTTGTTAATTAATGGAAAGGTAATGAAAAGCGTGGCTCTCGGTACGTAATTTGTTGGTTTTTTGATTCAGGATTTTGTTTTTGTGAGTTGTTGGGCTGGTTATTCTGAAGGAGAGGCCATCAATGCGGGCTCCGGCCAAAAAAGCCAACAATTGGTTTGAGACATGGAACAGAAGAAGCCGGCTCCGATCAGGGACTCGCTTTCTATCTTCAATTTTCTGTCCAGAGGAAGAGGAAGTAAAGACACCAAGTAATGCTAACACTGTCTATGAGTCAAAGAAATTGGAGGATGACTCGATCAAAAGAGTCAAGGCCCTTGAAAAGGATCATGTGGATGATGATGTGGACATGGAGTGCGAGCAGATTGAATATCTGAAGGTTGATGGTGAATCCTATGCTATTGAGAACCTTGAAAAGATTCATGTGGATGACAATGTGGGCAGAGGGGATGAGCAGTCTCCTGAACATCTGAAAGTCAATGGTGAATCCTATGCAATTGAGAACCTTGAGAAGGATAACAGGGATGATCACGTGGACAAGAAGTATAAGCAGTATCTCAAAAATCTGAAGGTCACTGGTGCATCCTATGCTATTGAGAACCTTGAAAAGGTTCATGCGGATGACAATGTAGGTGTGGGGAGCAAGCAGCCTCTTGCACTTCTGAAGCTTGAGGGTGAATCCTATGCTATTGAGAACCTTGAAATGGATCATGCGGATGATGATGTGGACATGGAGGGTGA
The DNA here is from genome assembly GCA_005019695.1 of Trichopus zeylanicus subsp. travancoricus. NCBI lineage: Eukaryota > Viridiplantae > Streptophyta > Magnoliopsida > Dioscoreales > Dioscoreaceae > Trichopus > Trichopus zeylanicus. The sequence goes on from RXID01022204.1 coordinate 1,663,762, forward strand.
GCAGTCTCTTGAACATCTGAATGTTGATGGTGAATCCTATGTTATCGAGAACCTTGAAAAGGATCATGCCGATGATGATGATGTGGATGTGGAGTACAAGCAGTTTCTCAAACATCTGAAGGTTTATGGTGAATCGTATGCAATTGAGATGGTGGTTGATGGATCCCCAGCAATTCTGAAATACGAAGTAGAGGACGATGATTCTAGTGACCTTATTCAGTCAGTGCCTAATAATAGTGCAGATGGAGTTTCAAGCAAAGCAAAATCTTGTGCTGGCGGAAAGTTGAAGAGGGATGATTTGAGTCTAAATCGGGATAAGCCTGTCAACTCTAAGAGGCTTTCTGTTGGTCAGACTAAACTGGAATATTCCTTACTGGATGAAGATTTTCAGATATTTATGGATCATGTGAGAGTATGTGATGGGCTGATGGTTCTTGAACTGAACAACAACATTGTCATCCGTTATGAAGAGGGTATGGGAGATGAAGAATTGGCTAGTGAAAATGAAAATCTTGCTAAAGAAGGCAATATGGACCCTTCCAAAATGAAATTGCAACCTATTATGGGTTCTGCTATTTCTTCTGTAAGTGTTTTTATGCTTGCTGCAGCCTGCAGTTGCTTATTATTTTTCCTCAGTTGATTTATTTTTTATTTCTATGTATTATGGCCCTTCCATTCCAATATTCAGGACAAAAAATCTCAGTTATCCATTCTAAAACTGGTTCATGTTTCAGGATTATGAACAAGATGGCTTTGTTCTACCATTCAAAGATAGACTAAATGATATCCTTAAGGAGCCATTTGACCAGAACGAATATGAAGAATTGCTGAAGCTTGCAAACCTTCGCTCTCCAATAGTCAAGTACAGACAATTACGTCATAGATCTAGGGCTTATCCAACAAAAGACTTGGGTTCCTCATACTTTGATCATTACCCTGGTAAGCTGCTCGAAGCAATGCACCCCTCACCTACATACCTTTGGTTAGTCAACACGTGAATATTCCCCCATGCATTACCATCACTTCTGTTTGTGCTTAATTTTAATCACATGGAGGCATGACTGTAACATCATGATTAATCTGTAGAATTTTGAACTTTATTGTGTTTACAACAAAGATATCCTTTTTGCCTGTGTTATTACCTGTATGAAGTTTTGTGGCCCTTGTGCTGAAGGAATTTTATGCACCCATTGTTTTACTCTCTTGTTGTTGCTGCTGCTACTGAATCTTGTTCCGTCACATTTTTCTTTTCATCAAATAGAATACCAAGTGCATATTGAGGCTCAATCTGGAAGATTCCTGACTAAATGTTGCCAGCATTACAAGTATATTGCTATTTTTGCCTAATTTCTGTTATAGTACTACATGCTTTTAAAGTAAGAAGACAAACGTCTTTTCTGGAACCAGTCGCTTCTTCATCCACAATGTTAAGAGAATGATCCTTCATTTTGCTCAAGCTGTCAACAAAAATGGCATACTTGGTTTGCCTTCATTGCATGTTGCTTCTTGCTTTAGTTTTCCAGGTTGAAAAGCTTTATAAATTTTAGATCAATTCCATATACCATGTTGCTTAAATCTCATTGCTAAACAAATTTTGTCATTTTTTTCTTCCTCAAATTCAGACCTTGCTGAGCAGTTTCAACATGCTGATCATGCCCAGAGGTTGCATCTGTTGCGTGGTTTCTTCTTTTGGCTGAAAGTAAGTTGACACTTGGTGTTGTTGTATTTTGATTAATCATATCTTTGTTTTGCATTTTCAATGGTGCCTCACAGTACCATCTCAATGTCAGGAAATTTTCTTTTTAAGATTTGTCATCATTTACTCCCTTCTCAAGATTGACCAATTGACTGTATTTTTTTCCCGTCTTAGTATTCAGTTTTTTTTTCATTTAGATGTACCATCTGTCTGTTATTTCATATTTTTCCTAATCAACCCAATGTGAGCCTTGATTTGCACTGAGAATTATGCTTTGAAAATTAAGTATTTGCAATAATTAAAAAATATTTTATTTACAAATTCTTGAGTGGAGTGGTCATGGTTTCCAAAGGAGAAGATAGGTCTAATAGCAGACTAGCAATCTGTTTTCTGCAATAATGTCTTATTTCATAAAAAGCAGTTTAATGCAGTGTATCTATTATGAAAATTTGATAGGAGAGAAGCCTCTTGACGCCATTGGTGCAACATTGAATTGGTGCACAAAACTGTGTGCCTAAAGGAAAAAATTGGAAAGCTATAGTATTTAAACACATGTTGATAACATTTTGTGTCTTCGGCTTTCTTAGTGTTGAGGATTCAAAAGAGCATACATCAAAAGAACATATGAAGAAGTTCTCAGTTGATGGATCTTCTTTTCGTGCCGTGTTCTAGTCCTGTCTGAAAAAGTCCACTTGTGAACCATTTCCTACAACAAAGAAAGCCAAGCTAAAGTGCTAAGCTATCTGTTCCATGTTTTGTGTCAAAAAGAGAGCTGGTTGATGTTATGATCACAATGTAGAAAATATACATTATGTTATGCATCTCTATGTTGAACATTTTGGATGTAGATACCTTCATGTATTCATTATATAATCATTTAACCCTCCATCCCAACGCACACACTGAAATGCATATCTTCTGATCTAACTCAACCTAGTTGTATGTGTTCAAAGTCATGATCCTTGGCCGAAGTTTAACTAGTTGCACAAAACAAATATATGTTAAAGATGGAGCATGTGAATGAGAGGCTGTTAGTTGTGACAACTGCAGGATTTGGTACACTTCATTTTTTTTGTGTGAATGCATTGTATGAAGTGATATGTTCCAGTAATTGGTTTTATCAGCCACAGTGGTTTGAGCTACATTGACACATTGGTTAAAAAAATTGTCTCATATCATAGATGTGCATAACTAAGCTCAAAATTTGGCCTGTCTTCCACAAGATGTCCACTGCCCATGTGTCTTTCATGGTTTACGTTAGATAAGTTCCCTAGGTCTTAAATATCGAGTTTCTAGCACTATTCAAGACAAGACATCATCAATGCTGCTACTCCAAAAATTCAAACATAATGCAATTATTTGAACAAGGTATCTCAGTAATGAATGAATACCTATGTATTATGTGGCTATGTATTATGTGGGGCTTTGTTTGTGTTCTGTGGAGAAAATTTGTTTTTATAGTTTGATACTGGTAAAAAATAAATTTGTTAGGAACTGCTTTGGTATTGACTCCCTCTATGGGATTTTTCCACAGAATGTCAGCCATGAAGGGGCTTATAAACCTTGGGCACCAACATCATCATGCTATGATTTTACGTTGACAGATGGCAGCGACTTGGTGCTTCCACTTCAAATGGAAATGCCTAAAGGATGAGCCTTTCCTTCCTAAATTGTTTTGCTTTGTATATATTAGATGTGCATCATGTGTATGTTACTGATCACTAATGGTCAGGTAGAATCTCTCAAATTAACCATCTTACAATGCAGATAAGATATGGTTAATCAGATTTTTTGTTTATAGTACATATGTGTGGAAACTGTGCTGTAAAATGCATTCTGTAAACTAATGCTATCATACAACTTTTCTACCATGACAAGTATTTTACCTAATATGTTACATTTGGAATCTCATTGTTATTGAATCTGATTCGGGGCTTTCCCATGCTGAAATTGAGTACCCTGGCGTTCATGTTGTACTTGATCTCTCCATCATAAAGCAATTTGCGGATGTAGTGCTCAATGTCTGAACCGATCAAACGAAGTGTATACTCTGAGAGTGGAGCTCCCTGGTACTCACAGGTATTGATATTCAGGTAAGAATAGCAATATATACATGTTATTGTTTTTTCAAATAAAAATCTAATTTTGTTTATCATCATGTGCCATCATGCAAGTTATCTCTTAAATTATGATGGGATGCTTTTCTGTGCATCGTTATGGAAGCAAGATTAGTCTGTATATTGACAACTACTTTTTTGCCTTGTATCCATGTTTTCTCTAGAGTAGTTAACTTCTGAAAGCTTATATTGACAACTACTTTCATTCTTTTTGTTAAATTTCTTATGTTGGGCTAAAAACTGGTAAGCTTTGCGCCTGATCATTCATGTATATGTATTCCGGATTGAAATGGTAAATATTTGAGTTCACATTACTTTTCCAATGCTTGCTATCAATATTAGTGTTGATGTGAACAGAGTTTGTAGGTGCTTGATTACCTCATAATGATCGACAAGCTCTTGGAAGTAGGTGTACACCTTCTGGCATGACTCTGGCGTCCATACAAACTCATCACTCGGATCCAGGATAAGGGTGAGCTTGTCCATCTGTGTCTGGTCGAATGCACAGGTGACCGGGTCTATGTATGCAGCGTAGAGCCTCACATGGCGCGTCACGCTGCTCAGCCACTGCCCGCCAAATTCTCTGGTCATATTCTGGCTTCTAGCCATTGGCTGTGGCTCCGGCTGTTGCTGCTGCATCCTCTGCTGCCCCTGTGTCTGCTGCTGTTCCTTTGGGACTTTATCTTGTTCTTGCTGTTTAAGCTCATGCTCTTGCTGCAGTTGCTCTTGCTGCTGAGCTCTGGGGAAGAATGGCTTCTTTGTTGCAGCTCTCCTGCCTGGCACCCAGCTTTGGATGGTGAAGCTGGTGGGAGAGAGGAAGGCTGTGGTTGTGGCCATAACAAGGTTTTTTATGGTATTATTCTCTCTTTTCTCTGTTCTATTTTTGATCTTTTTGTGTGTTCCAATGGATGGTATTCTGCTGCAGTTGGGTTTCTGGCTCTTAACTGCACATGGCATACCATGTGGATAAGGGTTTTTGTTTTCAATTTTTCTGTTGTTTTTGTGTGAAAAATGCATTATGCTGCCACTTGGAATAGATTTTTTTAAATAGAACACATTCGATAAGTTGATAAATTACATAAACTCCAAGTACAATAAATTACATAAGTTTGATGTGATAAAAATAAGGGATTTTTAAGTACAATCTTCTTATATATGCTCTATTTATAAGTAATCTTATTTTGGTATTTATTTATGTTTTGCTTTTTGATTTCGTAATTTACAATCCTGATTGAATTTTATACAAATTTAAGCCAAATAATTTTCCTTTTTCTTTAAGTCAATTATCATATAAATTCTCAAATTTCTAAAAATGTATAGGAAAGTCTCTTTTTTAAAAAAAAAAAACCTTAATTTCATCAAAATTTGTTAAAAAATAATGCACTTTTAAACATTTGCAAAAATAACCCCTCGTTTTTTAAAGATTTGCATAAAAATAATTATTTTCCTAAAATCCAGTGTTTTCATCAAATTTAAATCTCAATTTTTAAACATTAATAAAAACTCGTTTCTTAAGATTTTACATAAAAGTCCTGATTTTTATAAAACATATAGAAAAGCTCTCATTTTTTTTTAAAAAAATAAGAAACTTGTTTTTCTTCAAAATTTGAAGAAAAGTTTTCATTTTTTCAAAAATTTACAAAAACGCTTGTTCTCTTTAAAAAGTGCAGAAAAAATTTTGATTTCTTTAAAATTTGCAGAATTTTTTATTTAAAAAAAAATTTACAAAGAAAATATTGTTCTCTTAAAAAATTATAAACATGCAGAAATCACTCATTTTCATAAAAATTGATGTAAAAACCATCATTTTAAAAATAATTTACAGAAAAACCATTGTCCTTTCAAAATTTGTAAAATACTTGTTTTCTTAAAAATTTGTAAAAAGCACTTATTTTAAAAAAAAATTTACAGAAAAGCCTTTATTTTCTTAAAAATTATGAATATCAAATTTACAAAGTATTATTTAAAAATATTTATATCTTTTAATATAAATATAATAACAAATGTGTCTACAAAATTAATTATTTATTTCAATAAATATCTTGTGGGCTGTATTTTATAATCTCTTGTTTATTTTAAAAATAAAATTATTACAAGTGAAATATGTATAATGCAAATAAAAAATGAGTACTTTCTTGTAAATTTTTGATAAAATAAATATTTTCGGTAAATTTTTAAGAAAAAATTTTTTTTAATAAATTTTAGTGAAATAAAAATTTCCTGTAAGATTTTTAAAAATGAGGGTTTTTCTTCCTTTTTTAACAAATGAGGACCTTACTATAAATTTTTAACAAACCAAGGATTGTTGTGTAAATTCCTAAGCAAACGAGGACTTTTCTGTAAATTTTTAAAAGGGACTTTTCTGTATAAAATTTATAGGAAAATGACGATTTTATAAATTTTTAAGAAAATGAACATGTTTTTCATAAGTTTTTAAGAAAATAATTATTTTGTTGCATTTTTAAAAAATAAAAAATTTCTGTAGTTTTTTAAAATTTTAGGTTTTTTTAATAAATTTCTAAGAAGACGATATTTTTTAGTAAAGTTTTAGTGAAACAAGTACTTTTCTACAGATTATTTTTTAAAAACGAGGTTTATGCAAAATTTTAAAAATAATTATTTTCTGTAAAGTTTTAATAGAATGAGGACTTTTTCATCAAATTTGATAAAATGTTGGTTTTTCTTCAAATATATAAGAAAAACAAGATTTTCTTTAAATTATAATACCTTTGTAATATAACTAAAAAAATGAGAGTTTATGTGAAAATTGACTGGAGGATAAAAAAAATTTGATTAAAAATTTAATCAATGATTGCAAATTATGAAATCAGAAAAAAAAATTATAGATAAATACGGAGATGGAATAGAGCACATCTTAATCAATTGTAATTAAAAATCTCTAAAAATAAATCCTAAGGAGTTGTTTCGTAATCGTCCGAATTGAGCGAATTGACTGAATTGGGAGAATTAGAGATTCAATTCCCCCAATTCCGGTAATTCTCAATTTCGGATTTAAATTCGGAATTAGAAGTTCGGAATTTATAATTCCGAATCCGAAATCAGTGGGCTCCACCACTACTGAAACACTATTTCACCCGTTTAAATACCGGCCGAATTCGGAATTCAGCCGGCCGAATTCGAGCGGAATTCCTGTCACCCTCTGCCTCGAGCCCGAGAGGCGGTCCGAGCCCAAGCCCGACGCCCGTCGTCCCCGAGCTCGAGCCCGACCGCCCGTCGTCCCCCAGCGCCTCTGCCCTGAGCGCCGTCGTCCCCGAGCCCGAGCGCCGTCAGCCCCGAGCTCGTCTCCCCCAAGCCCGAGCGTCGTCCCCGAGCCCGAGCCGTCGTCCCCGAGCTCGAGCGGTGGTCCGTCCCCGAGCCCGAGCGTGGTCTGTCCCCGAGCCCCGACGCCCGTCGTCCCCGAGCCCGAGCGCAGTCCATCTCCGAGCCCCGACACCCATCGTCCCCGAGCCCGAGCGCCGTCAGCCCCGAGCTCGTCTCCCCCAAGCCCGAGCGTCGTCAGCCCCGAGCGCGTCTCCCCGAGCCCGAGCTCGTCTTCCCCAAGCCCGAGCGTCGTCAGCTCCGAGCGTCGTCCCCGAGCCCGAGCCGTCGTCCCCGAGCTCGAGCAGTGGTCCGTCCCCGAGCCCGAGCGTGGTCTGTCCCCGAGCCCCGACGCCCGTCGTCCCCGAGCCCGAGCGCAGTCCATCCCCGAGCCCCGACACCCATCGTCCCCGAGCCCGAGCCCGGTCCGTATATTAATTTAGTTAATGTTATGTTATCTAAAAAAAATTAGATATTATCATTACGTAATTTTAATATTATTTATTTTTAAAATCTCAAAAATATGTCTAATTAATTTATTAATTTAATATATATTTTTATTTTAAAATTAAAATATAGAAAATATTAAAAAAATGGGGTAATCTCATCCATTAAGAATTGGGTGATCATATTTCTAATTTCAAATTCAATCAAACACTGAAATTGAGGGAATCGATGGAATTCGTCGATTTCAATTTACATTCCAAACAACCGAATTCACGGAATTGATTAAATTAATAATTTCTCTATTCACTCAAAAAATATATTTAAACACCAAAATTATCAAATTCGGTCAATTTCCTCGATTCTTTGTAATTGATCGAATTGGCAATTTCCTCACTTTCAAAATCCGGAATTATCCAAACGGGCTTAAGTGTGATACACACACAAAAATGGTAGGGTGAAGAAAAAAATCCAAGTAGATTTTTTCTGCCGTGGGTTCGCTTTCTCCCGGGACACGGCTGAATCGGACACGACACTGTTGGACCAGGTCAGAAATTCACAGCCGTTCGCACGTGTCAAACGATGACGAGTTTGCTGGCACGTGTCCCGGAGCTGCCCAAATCCCCACAAGCCAACTTTAACACGTGTGAACAGCTACAAAACGCCAAAACGCCAAAACAGAAGCAAGCGAGCAAGCGATGCCGGCCTTGAATTTTCGACTGCCGGGTCCTTTTCGCATCCCGTCTCCACAATTTCTTTACATTTTTCGATCTCCATTGCATATAATAAATTATTTTGCAGTTACCCCCCTATAAATTCGCATATTTGTGTGGAATTTTAGAGCGTATGCTGCTAAGTACGTTGTAGTACTGAGAATATTCTGATCAATTCGAAAGAAAAACAATAATTTTTCAACTGAAAAATGAGAAAGCAAGCACACATTTTGTTGGCTTCCCAAAAATGGTGGGCGTTCAAAAGTGAAATTATCGGATATTTCTTTTTTTTTTTCAAAAAATAGATTTCATAAATTTGCCAAATTTTTGACTTGTTAGAAATAAAAGAAAAATTTTTTTAAAAATATTTTAAAAATGGTAAAAGAAAATGGCTTCGATTTTTATTTCATGAAATTCGTCTTTAATGAAGTAGATGGTATAAGAATGATACCTATTTGTAATTAAATTCTTTATAGGGTTATATTTGCAAATGTTAAGTTTCCAAGTTGCCAAAAACAAATAATTAAAAAAAATTTTAAAATCATGTTTATATATACCCCACCACCCACTGCCATTGATGAAACAAATAGGAAAACCCTTGGCATAATCTCTCATGCACATTCATGCCTGCCGCACAACACCACACCATGCCTCTCTCCTCTGACCTCGCACCCATCCTCATCTCCATGCGCCACCACCATCACCACCACGACGTCGCCCAAGGAATCAAGAAGACGGCGCCGCCGCCCAAGGGGTGCATGACGATAAGGGTGGGCGGAGAGGGGGAGCCGCCGCAGCGGTTCGTCGTGCCTGTGGAATACGTCAACCACCCGCTCTTCGCCGGCCTGTTGAAGGAGGCTGAGGAGGAGTACGGCTTTGAACACGACGGCGCTATCACCATCCCTTGCCATGTGGACGACTTCTGTCACGTCCGCCGCCTCATTGACCGCGAGGCTGCCGCCGGCAGCCACCACCATCTCCACCTCGCCGGCTGCTTCAAAGCTTGACGTGGAACTATGTGAAAGCTGCGCGTATGGAGTTACGTGGGTTCTCTGCAAGTCCATGAAACCCTTTCTTCCTTGATTGGGAGTCTGTTTTTGCTCCGTATTTTTCTTGGTAATTTTCTTGATTTTTCTTCTTGTTTGGTTTGTAAATATAGATAGAAAATAGCTTGTTTTTTTTTTTTTCCATGAGGTAATGTAATCTATTTTTTATTCAAGTCTGGTCCAATGAGAAATCCAAATTTCGATCTCAGAAGCTACGGATATTTTAACTCGTAATGAGAAAACCCTAATCAATATTAGATTGGAAGAACGGAGAGGTTCAGTGCTACGTCGGCATCGAAGGGCAGTAGGAAAAGTTGGATGATTTGTCTTTATGATCATTATCTTTTGAAGCAAAGGCTGGTGCTGGAATTGCAGCGCAATGACGCAAGGAATAATGTTTCTCTGTCGAAGCAAGCAACCTAAATACATTATAATTAGGTCTAATTATGTTTAGTACAGAGATTGAGGATTATTAGACTATGGACAGCATCTGATTTTTAATTCTAATGATGTTGGTATCAGAGTAAAAAAGAATTAGTCCATTTCTATTGGCATCAAGTCATTAATTAGTAGTTTAATTAAAGTATGGCCATTATGGATTGGTTGGCTTTGGCTTATCGCGATTTGTCGAGGAAACGCAAAACTATTGGCATAATGCGAGCATGCGGACGCTGGCAAACAGTGCGTCGTTCGTCGTCTTCGAGCGATCTACCGAGCATAAGAAAAGTGGATTTTTTTTTTTTCAAAAAAAATAAATCTAACGAAATTCAAACCCTAAATGAAATCATTAAGTTGAAAGAATTTTTTCCCGATAAAAATAATTTTTATTTTAGAGAAAATATTAAAAATTTCAATTTGCAAGTCAAATTTCCACAATAATGGCTTCAACGTCCTTGTTTCTACGAGACTAATTAATGGTTCTTCTTTTTGAAGTCAATCACTACATGTCCTTGTTTCTTTTAGTAAAAATGATGTAGATTGTCCAACTAAAAATAATAATTTTATTTTTTTTTATTTTTTTTTTTTATCATTCCGACTAATGGATAATAATAAAATTCACTCCACTATAATTTGATATTGACAAATTTAATTAATTTTTTAAGTAAAAAATAATTCAATTTTTAGTATGATTATTTTTTTATGTTTAGTTACTAGTTCGATTAGGACTAAGTTTAGTTCTAATTTTAATCTCAAATCAAACGAGCTCTTTCTGAATTAGTCCAATTTTGTATATTTATCTCGATAGAGTCGAATTTTATTTTTAGTAGAACATCGATAGAACAACGCAAAAGGCGTCATTAAAAAAGAAATTAAATATTAAATTCAAACCTTTGGAGATCGATGCAAAAGTGGATAAAAACCGATAACGACAGGTTGTATGAATTAAAAAAAAAAGAAGAATTTATTCACTAAAATGAAAGCATTATTTATTTTGGATTTTTATAAAAATAGCCTAAATAGTATTGAAGTCTTTGTCTAACCTGACTGAGAGAGAACTTCAGAAATAAATAAAAAAAAAAAATTAAAAAAAAAAATCCTCCATTCGCAAAGGAGCAAAAGCAGAACACGTAAAATCCAAAAGAATTATTCGGGTCAATTTACGAGTTCTGTATACAGTGACAAGTTCTTTTAGGCATTTATACTTAAAAGCCCCTGTAAACTTTTGAAATTAGACTTAAAATTTATCCATTGTGTAATTTACATATAAGTCCAGAAACAAACACAAAATTTGAGTGAGCATTACGACTGGCATAATAGATTCCATCGGAATCTGTGGTTAGCAATAAGAAAATAGTAAAATGATTAAGTTAATATGTGACGTGTACATAATCTGATTGATTACAAGAATTTGTATGCAATTATAAAAAAAAAGGTTACACGAACGGGACAATCCGTACGATTTTGGTTTCCACGGCAAAGCACTGAGATTAATCAATAAATAAAGGGTTAAAAAGAAGTAAAATTAGATTTAAAAAAAGTAATCAGAGAAGCGATGGATCAAGTTGCGGTGGCGGTGGGTGACGGCGAACGAAGGAAAATAATTGAACGTCCATTCCACAGAAAAAGTGACGCGAAGGAGAAATAAAGTGCGAAAAGACGACATCCACCTTCGATAATTCTCATCCTCATCTCATCGGAATTCATGACTTACCGTAATCTCAATTTCGTTTTCGTTTTTGAAATCAAGATTAGAATTACGATCAAAATTAATAAATTATTTTTTATAAATTAATGTCTTTTTATCAAAATTAATCTTTCAATAATTTTAAATTTAAAAAATCATTTATTTTTTTAAATAATTTAACTTAATAATACTGTAAAATAAATAATATTAATTTTATAAAAAAAAATAATTCTGAAATAGAATGATATTCATCTTCATCCCAAACCAAACGGAATATACAATCAAATTTATTAAATTAATGTATATCCAATAATTTACAAAATAAAAATATTATAAGCGAATCTCTCTAAAATTCAAATTATTATTATTTTTTAAAAAACTAAAGATTTATATGTCGAGAGTAGTATGTATTAAAAATAAAAATAATATTTTTGATTTTTTTTATTAAAAAAATTAATATAATTATTTTCTAAAATATAATTAATTTATTATAATGGATTTATTTTTGAATTTAATTTTGAACCGATTTATCAAAATCTCGAGCGAACTGACTCGAGGTTTACTGCATGATTAATAATCATTCAAATCAAAAGAGAATCCCGCACTGAATCGCGAGCATAAAAATCGAAAGAAAAACAAGAAATAATACGAAAAAAATGTACGTAATTTGACTTAGCTGATGAATTCGGTCCACCGCTAAGAGTCCCAATTGACAGAGCCACCGGGCCGGAAGATGTGGCCCAACATTGCTTTCGCGACCGAGTTGGGCTACGCACGCGGCCCACTCGATATTGTAGGGATTCTGCGTTCCATTGGGTAGTATCGAATGCGAGGAAAAGTGTTTTTTTTTTTTCAAAAAAAAAAAAAAACATTTTTATTTACTTTTGGAGACCAGAACCATGCAGGGAGAAAAAAAGCCGAACCAAAAACCGGACCGGGAGGAAGCGTCCGACAGTAAATGGAGTAAGCGGTACGTCCCAACAACCACTTCTCAGGCTTGGCCAGACACGTCTCCCACACCGTCATTTTGTATTTTTGGGGCGCGCATTCCGAGACAAACAGACAGATGGACAGCTTTGGCTCTCGGATTCCGCCATCCCGGGTCTCGCGCCGACCACCCCGCCGAGACAGCCCCAGCTCCTTTCTCGCCACCCTGTTCCGCCGACGTGCCGCGCGCACACGAGCGACCGTTGTGCTGAAGCTTCTCCGCTTCGAAATCACAGCCTTTGCTATCGAAACCAGTCACAGAGTTTGTGATTCTAATTTTTCAAAACAATTACCAATTACAATTGTCGCACAGAATCTGATCGAACGGGAGAGAGCAAGGAAGAAGTCAGAATTGTTTGGAATCGTACTGCGTTTTGCAACAGTGGCGGAGGAGGGGCTCAGGTGGTGGTGCAGCAGCAGCAGCAGCTGGGAGTACGAACCTTCGTATTAATGGCCGGGTGGGGCTCATTTTCAACTGCTTCTTCATCACTCTCGGGCTCAGGCTCAGGAGGCAGAGACAAGATTGTATTAAATGCTGTCGAATTCCCAGGCTGCACTCTTCTCTGTCTCGGATTCCGGGCCTCTCGTGGAAATTGGAGATCGCCTGTTGCTCCAGGAACACAGTCCATCCAAACAGAGGTAGCTGCCGGTCGCATATTCCGCGAGCTACGTGATTCCAACGATTCTAGACTGTCGGATCCAAATCTAATGGTTCAAATCGGTCGCTACCGTCGACCCACTCCAGTTTTCTCTCCATATTCGTCCAAAGGAGCGATGACAAACCCACGCTGAAGACCTGGTTGTCAAAGACAGCTGCGAGCATCATGAAAGTGGCAAAGGAAAGGTTAGGGAAAATGGTCAAACAGATAAGCACAAGGACTACAAACACCGAGCGTGTGAGGGCTGCATGCGCCCACTATTCCCAAGCACGCCCTCGCCGTCTCTTCCTTCTTTGACTCGTAGAATTGATTTTGAGACCCCAAGAAAATTCAACCTACGACAAATTTCTTTTCATAATTAATATTTTTAGTTCGAGTTTATTTGGGTGAATCATCCGTATGATTATCATGTTAATCTACGGTGATTTCTCGATTGACATCAATACTGGATGAGCCCAAAATTACGCTTGCAATGCGGTGGAGTCGGGACGGGGCAGGTTGACCGATGGAGCAAGAAACGAAGGCGAAGCATTGACTCTTTGAAATTTGAAAAATGATGAGCGGAAGGGAAGGTTGGCGTGTGGGAATGAGATGAGAAATGGCGGGGAGACCGATGAGGAAAATGTCAAAATGGCAGCGCTGACTGTCGACGACGCTGTGCTGTCGGACATCTCGGCGTCCCCGTCCGAGCGTGAACGAGCCAAGCCCCGCAGTTACCCGAGAGAGAGAGGAACGTAGCCTCCCCGTCCCCCGCGGCCGCCGGTTAAATGATTCACGGATCTCCCGTTGGATTGATTTCAAATTTTATTTTTCCAACTTGCCCACTTGGCTTTTTTAATAACAAGGGTTCGTCACAGCCCCCGTCGTTCATTTGCCTGACAATATTGTACTATTGAATCAAGAAGAGCAAGAAGCAATAGGCAATAAAACTTATAAAAAGTCTCCATAAAAATGGAAAAAAAAAAAGCACAACCGATTATCAGCCGATGATTATCTTATGCAACTTTTATTTGTTTAAACATAATTAAACTTAATCACATTCTACCATTAGCGATTCTAAGTTAAAAAAACAGATATTTCAAAATTCTATAACAATCGGCAATCACAGCAATCCAAACTGACCCTAAAAAATGGCCGAAAAAATAGCATCATAACCAATAAAACAAGTGAAAAAAACAAATTAATAAAAGCGAAAAAGAAGGCAGTGGTTGAGAGTCCTTCCGTTATCGGGAGGCGCATTAATATCAACCACTCCACCTCTTTCTCTCCATCTAGGGTTTATTTCTCTCTCTCTCTAGGTTTTCATCCTTCCTTTCTCTCTCATCGTCCGCGGTGACTTAAATGGCATCACTCTTAGGAACGACATGACAGCCAGAAACAATGCGCCACGCCTTCATTAACTCAACCCTAATTCCCACTAATCCACGGAGAGTCGTGGTCACCTCTGCAAGCCACACCCAAATGTAGGCCCTGTCCCTTGTCTTTACTCTCACAGCTCTCTCTCTCTCTCTCTCTATTTCTCTCGCTGTAGAGAGTAATGATTCATTCATCATCACCATTGAAGGTGTTTCTTCTCTTTCTCTCTCCAGTTGAGAGAGCTCTCTATAAGCAGTTGTTGGGAGGGCAGGTCGCCCTTGAAAGCAGGAGAGAGTAATGGGAAGGGAAAGAGAGGGAGGCTTTGCTGTTGAGGGGAATGTTGTCTGGCTCGAGGCATCATTGTCTCTCTCTCATCTCTTGTTGGCGATCCTCGTGATGATGGTGATCATGATGAGCTTTTCATGGCTCTTGGGAGTCCTCGGACCAGGCTTCATTCCCCCCAACCCGCAAAGCTTCCCGTGCCTCCTTCTCTCCATCTTGAAGATCTCGGGTAAACTCTTCTTCCTCTTCTTCTTCTTTTGTTTTTGAGTCTGCCTTCTACCTTTTTTTCTAGTTCTTTTTTTTTTTGAAGATTTAATTGGCATTGAGGCAAGAATTTATGTTGCTTCTCATAGAGGTTTTGCCAAGCTTTCTGACCTTTGGTTTGACCTCTGTGCATGTTTCCTTTGTTTTGATTTCTTCGCCTAGATTCTGCCATCGTGCTTCTTCTCTGGGTAATAGAGGATTTTGATTCTGTTTTTACCTTTTTCTATGAATTCTTCATCATTTTCAGATTTTACAGATTATATTTTTGACCCTTGTAGCAAGATTTGATGATGCTTTTTTGGATCTTCTCCTTCTCCTTCTCCTCCTCCTGCTTCTGCTGCTTCTGCCTCTTCTTCTTATTTTTAGGCCTTTTATTCTTTATTTTGATGATTTCTTTTGACCTTCAGGCAAGATTATGTGATGCTCCTATGGATCTGTACAAGGCCTTGTGACCTTTGGTTTGATCTATTCGCACGCTTTCTTTGTGTTTTCTTGCTTCACATGGCTTCTGTAATCATGGAACCCAAGCTACAGATTCCCAAACTGTATGGCTATTAGGTATCTCTTCGGAAAGGGATGAAATGACTTCCCCCTTTCATTTTTTTGCCTTTTTCCAACCCATTCTGTATGGAAATGAAGAGCTCTTTCTCAAAGCATGAATTGTTACGAGGCTAGACATTTGCTTTCCAGTAATCTCCAGTCATCCAAAAACACAGCAAAATCAAACACTAGATTTTCTGGCTGCTGAGGTACTCATAAACAAGAGATCTTGCTTAGATTTGTTTGAGAGTTTGAAATCAAGGAAGTCTGAGCTTTATTTTTCTGACAAACTTTCCAGGAAATCCTCTCGGATAGTTGTTTTGTTAGGGCTTGCTTTGCTCATGGCTTCTTTTTATGGAGCAATGATCTATCGCATACCTATTCATCATCAAACTGGGAGCAGTTCTGTCATCCTTTTTCTCCTTTTCCTCTTTTGTTCTGTTGCCAATACCTTTGTCATTTGCTAACAAAAATCCTCTTTTTTGCTGCTTTTGTGCTCGGTGGAAGAGCAGATTGGTGCAATGATGTTAGGTTTTGACCCGGCTTTTCTCCACTTCTTCCTTCATTTTTGCCTCCAAGGGAAAAAGGTCTTGCACCTTTACCTTTGGAAAGAAACATCATTTTTTTTTTCCGATCCTAATTAAATTTCATAAGTATTTGTATTCTGCGTCGTCGAACAATAGAAAAATCTCGCGCATTTGACTTTGATGAACCATAAGAATCCATGCACAGTCTCTCTCTCCCTCTCTCTGTTTGTTTCAGAACACCCCACATGTTTGTGTTTTCTTTCCAGCTTGGTTCTTCTAATTGAAATCCTTTTTTCTCTTTATCCCATGCATCATCTCTCATTCATTTGTTTTACTCTGTACAAGTAGCTAATTTCAAGATATGCTCGTTTAGTTTCATCCATTAATGTCAATCCTCTAGACTTTGTAGAGAAGAACACACTGTTCCCTAGGGGCCTTTCCCCAATCTTTGACCCAATTACCCATCTAGATAATATGATTATTTAGTATAATTAATTCCCAATAATTATATTAATATATAATACTAGTCATATTAATTTCATACTAACTTAAGATTATTTCAAACCGAACGTACCCTAAAACCCTCAACTTCTTCTTTGGAGAGTAACATGTGAAGATGAACTGATGTGATTTTTAAGCCTTCATTCACCTTCATTATTTCCTCTTGAGTCGTGAGTTCCGTGAATGAGGAATTTAACAGAGCACGTGGAAGGAGTCTTTGTTGCTCGTGGGAGCAGTCGTCTGCTTGATCAGAGAGAGACTGCGAAGAAGGTACGGAGGGGAGGGGAGAAGAGGGACCAGATCCGTAGGGTTAGGGTTAGGGTTTGGCTTCTCGAAGAAGAGAGTGAAAAGAAGGGAAAGGGAAAAGGAAACCACCAGATAAAAGGAAAGAGCAGACTCCTTCAAATCCAGAGACCCTGCAAGCAGAAAAAGCTCGACGTCAGCTGCCATGCATTGGATCCAATCCATCACTCAAGGACAAAGAGCTTTCTTTTAAAAGTTTCTTTTGTTTTTAATTTTTTTTAGGGTTCGGGAATTCCATGCTTTGCTTTTTCCGTGAGTGGTCATACGTATCAAACCTTTTTCTAGCATTTTATTTTGGAAATAAATTCAAAATGGACCTCCGGAAGGAGGGCCAAGAAGAGAAAGTACAAGACGAAGCATTGACCAATGTTGTGCAAAAGCTCTTCGTGTTTGTACTAGATTAGGGTTTTTAAAGATTACAAAATTACTTAAAAACCCCTGAGTTTTTGAAAAATTTCTTGTAAGCTCTTTATATATTATTAAAATTTTTTTATTTGTCTGTCATAATTTTCGAAATTTAAAATCAATCTCTAGAGTCTTTAATTTTCTAAATAAAAATATAAATTTATTATTATTTATAAATATTGTATCTTATATATAAATAATTTATAATATATATAAATACTTAAACTCTAATTTTACAATCGAAATTATACTCATGTCCCTTAAAAAATCGTAATTTTTTTATATTCCTGAAAATTTTGTTTTTTTTATATAGATACTACTATTTTTTATCCCTTTTTTTAAAAATTGTTGATTATGAGATACCTATCATTTTATTGTCTCACATTAATTTTATTATACTTGTCCGAAAAATTAAATTTGTATGAATATATGAACAATTACAATTTTTCAGAAAATATCGATATAATATAGATTTTTTAAAAATATATAGCCAAAAATACCTTTATATTTTTGGTCAACAGGTCAAAATTTGCTCCATGAAAACTTTCTACCAGTCAAAATGGACCTTACTTTCTGATATATCGAAATCCATATTTTCATAATTACCAAAAAATAATATTATCCACGCATTGTTTGTGTCACATGCAAGCATGCCGTGTCACATGCTTTGATCTTCCCACAAAAGCACAACGCCAAAAGCGAAATTTATCTTTTCAAGCAACCCCCTGTATTTTCTGATAATTGATGGGCGTCCAATGTTTATTATTCGCTTTTTCCCCCAAAAATAAAACTCTCCTCTTTTGCGTTTCCTAAATCCTAATTTTATTGATTGGGGTTTATAAATGCTGAAATAATACCGCTAAAGTCCTTGAAAACTTAGTAATTACACATTGTACGAGAACACGAATAAAAATAAAATCATATATTTAGTTTGTACGAGTCCCATGTGTAATCTAGCTGAGTCTTAATTTCAATTTAAATGGGATTAAAATGAACTCAAACCAAATTAAGAATAAAATTATTATTTTACACGTTGATTTTAAAATAATTTGAGATACGTTTATCAATTGAATAATAGAAAATTTTTTATAATAAAAATTAAACCACTAAAATCTCTTCAATTTAAGTTAGAAGTATTTTTATCATTTTAATTTAGTTTAAACTACGTCAAACACGATATATATTATCTAAATATTTTTTATATAACGATAAATTTATATCCAAAATAATTTTTACAAAATATACAGTAATATAAATATAAATATATATATATATATGTTCATTTTTTTAAAAAAAATGCAATCTCATGAGATTTTAAAGAGTTGTATATTTTTTAAAATTTAGGGGAGATTTTAAGAAATTATATACAAGTAATCCTTTTATTAATAGTGATAAGAGAGATAATTTTTTAAAAAATTCCTAATAATATAAATAATTTATTGCTAAAAATTGTTGAGTTCATACAAATTTTTTTTCACAGGAACACTAAAAACCTGCGATTTCAAGTACTTACTTTTATATATTATTCAAGACTTACCAAAAAAATGAGAGGTGAATGGTGAAGAATTCAGGGAGCAATGAATAAATACTACAATTTATCAGGGACATGAATGCAATTGACAAATCATAAGATTCATAACGAAAGCTAAGGAAAGCATCTCCTTCCTTTGAAACCGGATTGGGTCGCTTCCCGTCCCCCGCGACCCATCTCTCTCTTCCTGTCTGAATCGGAAGGTCGTGTTTTTGCTGAGAAAGAGAGGGAGGACGAGGAGGAGAGGCGGCGGCCGTCGATGGTGGAGGAGGGGGAGGGGTGGCGATCGATGTGGGTCTGGGGCTGGGTGGAGCGCGCGGTCACCACATACGGCGGCGGCGGTGGCGGCGGAGAAGGAGGAGGTAGGGGTCGCTGGGATGCCGGCGTATCCGTGGGCGTCACTGCCGTGGCCGGCCTCGCTCTAGCCGCCATCATCGTCATCTCCTCTCGTAGGTAATCTGACGATCTCATAAGAGAGGGAGAGAAATGAGAGCTCTCCGGCGATCCCATGCCTCCTCGCCTTCTTTGTTCTCCACGCCCTCCTCGTCCTCGTCCTGCTCGTCCTCGTCGACCTCTTTTAATTCCTCACCATCGTGGGTTCCGTTGCGGTGAGTCTTCCCTCTTGTTTCCCTCCCCATTTGTTTCTTTCTGCTCCGATTGGTCTAGTCGAGCTCTTGGATTCGCGATTCAGGATTTCTCTTCCTTCTATTCTTCTTGATTCGGGAGTTAATTCAGTTGATCAGGCGTCTTTGCGGCCCTAGGAGCACAATAAATGAGATATTTGTTTCTTTGATGGATCTAGGAGTTTCTGATTCTGCCCAATCACATGAAATACCATTCTCCTGTTTTGTTTGAAATTAAACAAATCATTGTTCAGAATCTTCAGATTTTAATCGGAGATTTTGAGAAGCTTTTCGATACATTTTCTCCTGCAATTCCAAATTCCTAGTCGTTCTATAAGCATTTTCTCTATCATGCTGGACCTAGTTCATCTGATTTTCTGAGTAAAAACATTTTTTTCTGGTTTATCTATCATGAGGTGGCAATTAGGAATCAATCAGGTGGCTTTTTCAGTTTTTCATCTCGCTCAGTTTTTCCCCGTAAAGATGGTGCATTTGGTGTTAGCGTAATTGAGCTTTAGTTGATTCCTGTATATTATAATATGATCCAATTGACGTTGGTGCCATTCCCTTTTCCTTCAATGTTGGTCAGTATGGGAATTTGGAGTATGATATTTGCAGCTCCGATGATTCGTCAAGGCCTTAAATTTTATGTGGAGTCATTGAATTTTACATCTTTTGGTTCTTCCATCTCTTACTCTGTATTGTTTATCGGTTTGTTCCCCTTTTTCATATTCGCTAATCTTTTTGATGCATGATTTTCAGAGGTGGTATTAAATCCCCGTGGTCTAGAAGGAAAAGAAAGCGTCCTCTCTCTCGTCAACAATGGAACTGCTTCTTCACGTCAGATGGAAAATTTCGTGATGGAGGAATGGAGTTCTTAAAGAAAGTTCGTAGTAGAGTAAGCAACTTGCCTGTTGAATGTCTTTTGCTTGCTTTATGTTAATTTCTTTTGATCTCTGTGCCTATGAAAGAATATTATCATTGATTCACCCTACCTCTTTTTTGTTGTATAGGGCGTGGAGCCAAGCATCAGGGATGAAGTGTGGCCCTTTCTTCTGGGAGTGTAAGATCTCCAGCTAGCTGGTTTATTACTATATGATTTGAGACATTAAGTGCTTATAGTAAATCTGGGATATGTTGCACGATCTATCATGCTTCTTAACATGTTACATTCTCTTTTGCAAATCAGTCTGCATTTTAATTATATTACGTCTTTTTTCTGGTAGTAAGCTGGAATATGATATTTATGGGCTTTAACATGTGAAAATTACTGAGTAATATTCTGACAATACATTTAATTTGCAGGATTAAGAAGATATGGTTAATTCTTCCTTGTAATTCGCTATGCATTGTAATTTATCAACTCTGTGAGCATAGTGTCTTGACAACCATACTCTTTAGTTGTGAAATTCAAAGATGTATTATCTTAGTGAGGTTATCTAAGAGTGGTGCAGGGCATTGCTGAAGTTGTTAGGTATCGGATAGTTTATTAAATACTCTATTTAAATTTGTGCAAGAAATTGATGGATGAAGGTTTAGAATCTAGATTCTATTGAATGTCAACTCAAAAATTGTTTATGCAGGAACAGAGCAGGGCATTGCAGAAGTTGGGAGGTATCGGGAACTTATAAAATAATTCTATAGTAATTTGTGCAAGAAATTGCTGCATGGAGGGCTAGATTTTGTGGTCTGTCAACTTAAAAGTAGGTTATGTAAAGAGTGCATGGAGTTGGGAGGTATTGGAGAAATTTAGAAAACAATATTACAACATTTTCAGTCATACATTGCTGCATAGAGCTCTGGATTTTGTGTTGTGTCTAGCCTTGAACAGCATATTAATGTTAGTAGGAGTGAAATAACACATTTCTCTAGTGAACACTTTTTGTCACTGTTTGATGTAAATTAAGTTCCATTTGTATCACTTTCCACAGATCATAATCATCATATAGTTTTCCAGCCTAAACCAGAATCCCAAAATGAAATACAGAAGACCAATAGTTTTGTTTCAAAAGACGATGAGCATTTTATTATAACTGGATGGGATAAATTACCTACGGAGACTACACTTACATGATGAATCATTACAATTGTATGTATCGTAAAGGTAGATGAAGAGAACTGCTAGCAGTGGAAGCAACCCTCATTACTGGATAAATTTCTCTGTAAAGTGAGAAACTATATTCGGGAAAAAAAAGCTATGCGATCTACTGGTATGAAAGATAAACTGTTTTACTGATATACTGAATGCTGTTTTTTGGTTGTTGTTTGTAGGGTGGAGGGGTGTGGTTGGGTTTACCCTCTCTGCTCATCCAGATACCATGCTTTGAGGTTTTCAGATCTAATGTGATCTATATCTAGGAAATTTGATTGGGTTACCCACTTTTTTTTTGTATCAGAGAAATGCTATGGGTTTCTGACGAGCTCGAGAAATAATGAAACTGTGGCACAGCATAATATTTTCACTACATTTTAGTGCAAGTTAAAAGTAAAGAAATTCGCATGTTGACGCACACATGTTGAACTCCTGGATTCATTTTTATAGCTGCCTGGATTTCATTTTGGCACAGGAGTTTTTCTCCCTTCTAAGATAACTTTTTCATAAAAGGAACTGTAATTGGTTGGAGCAGAATGTCCATCATTTCTTATTCTAATATGTTCTTACAAGATTTGAGTTTGGTTCCTGTGTGATGCAGGTGTGATCTACATAGCTCAGAGTTTGAAAGAAGTGAAGTTCGAAAAAAGAATAAGTAAGAACCTCTATGCTAATTGGTCTTTCCATTTGAGATTCCTATCTCAGTCTTATTTTGTGTTATAAGTCACCTGTAAGAACCATTTGGCTGCACTTGTAAACATAAAAAGGAATTCATTTTCATCAGAAGCAAAAAAACAAAAGATCTGCTTTGCACATTCTGTCATGTTTGTGGTTACCCTGCCAATACCATTGAAAATATTATCAATTCATATCTTCTGCATTTGATACAGAAAAGAGTATCTGAAGCTAAGGCGACGATGCTGCAAGCTCTCGGAGCATTGTGGTGATAGTGGCAAACGACCGACTGAAACACCTATCAGTAGTACAGAGTGCATTAGTGGTCTGGAGATTCTTGAAAGATCTGGTTCTGAAACCTTTCGTAGTGCACGGGAGTCCCTCTCAAGTGACACAGAGGGTGTTGGTGACACAATTAAAGACATAATAGTGAATGATGAAGACTTTGAATCTAACTCAGCTCATGTGGATGAAGATGATGATAAGAGTGGGATTACTCATGTTGATGCATCTCCAGCGGACACAGGATCTTCTGACAATGAATCCTTCATTGAATATGAATCAGAAGGCATGCAAATATCCAGCATCACTAATGAGAATGATCAGAAAAGCGGTGAACTTTCTGCGCATGGTGGTGACAGTTGCAAATTGAATCGAACAACCGAGGATTTTGAAACATGGCAACGCATCATCCGGTTAGATGCAATCCGAGCGAATGCAGAGTGGATTATTTACTCTCCGACGCAGGCTTTAGTCTCAGATGAGAAGGCTCAGGAGGCTGCCAGAGCTGTTGGACTGAAAGACTATGACCACTTGGAGCCATGCAGGATGTACCATGCTGCTCGGCTGGTGGCAGTGCTCGAGGCATATGCAGTCTATGACCCACTTACTGGCTACTGCCAAGGAATGAGCGACCTCTTATCGCCAATTCTTACTGTGATGGAGGCAGATGACGAGGCCTTTTGGTGCTTTGTTGGCTTCATGAGGAAAGCTCGACACAACTTCAGGCTTGATGAGGTGGGCATCCGGAGGCAGTTGAACCTTGTGTCCAAGATCATCAAGCACAAGGATATACACTTCTATCGGCATTTGGAGAAACTTGAGGCTGAGGGCTGCTTCTTTGTGTACAGGATGGTGGTGGTGCTGTTCCGGAGGGAGCTCACCTTCGAGCAGACTGTGTGTTTATGGGAAGTGATGTGGGCTGACCAGGTCGCAATCCGAGCGGGAAGCAGGAAGTCAAGCTGGGGAAGGATCAGGGCTTCGGTGCCACCCACGGATGATCTGCTGTTGTATGCCATCGCGGCATGTGTTCTTCAGAAGCGGAAACTGATAATTGAGAAGTACAGCTGCATGGATGAAATCCTCAGGGAATGCAACAGCATGGCTGGGCAGTTAGATGTTTGGAAACTTCTAGATGATGCGCATGATCTAGTCGTCACTCTTCATGACAAAATCTGATTTTGGTTCTTGCTTCTCCAGCTCTTCTGGGGATTGTCGTCCCATTTTTTTGTTTGTAAGCAGCAGCGGCAGCATTTGGTTTCTCCGTTTGGCAGCATGCTGGCATTTTTGTCTCTTGGTTTCTTTGTGAGAAAACCCAAGGTTTTCGTTTTTGCTAATGAACCCAATATTTTAATTTATTTGCGATGGACACCTAGTATCTTTTTCTTTGTTTGTAAGAAGTACCCAATAGTGACAAATACACGAGTATGATAATAGTGATCTTACAAAGAGAAGAACAAATATTTCATCAAGTAATAAATATTGGAAACCATGGTTTGTTTTGACAATTTATTTTTTGAGCATTTTCTCTTTTACAATGTCAACGAATCCATAATTCAAATAATTGCGGGTTGCGGGTGTTTTTTGTAATTTCTCAAATGGAAATTATTCAGGGCCCTTTATATAAATATGCAAGTTCTCAGGGGTAAATTCGCAAAACTCAGCATCAACTGCCACTTGCGTCGGCTGCACTCACGCGAGCCCCACTTCGCCAACAAGTCAAAACCCAACTCTCTACAAAACAATACGAATTCTCATTCATGGAGGAGATTAAGCCGAGCAAGACCAAGACCTCGGAGCTCCAGAACGGCGACGAGCTGGCGGCGGTGGCGGATCCTGCCGCGGGATCGCCGGAGCACGACGATGGCCCATCGGCGGCGGAGCCTGGCCCGTCGGACGGCGAGGTGAGTCGGACTTATACTATGAAGGATATCCTGGACGAGCTCAAGTCCGCCGACAAGGGTTCCGGCGATGCGGAGACCGGATCTGCAGGGGCGAATGGGGCCGGCGATGCCACGTCCGATGGGATCAAGAGGGATTCGGGATCGCCAAACAGGTTCGGAATCCTGTTGGATCTAGTGTAGATGCTTTTAGGGTTTAGTTTTCTGATATTTTGATCCGCTTGGAGAATTTTGATTTTGGTTTGCTTCGTGCTCAGAAAGGTAGAAGTTTTGCTGCCTTCCATCGAGTCTATTATGTGATTGTATAATCAAATCAAGTTCTTGTTTTGATGCGGTCTGTGAAATGAAGTTGAGTTTTTCTGCAGCTACAACCAACAATATATCAACCAACATGATGCTGCCGTGGACTTGATCAACAATGTTACTGGAGTGGATGAAGAAGGCCGCTCTCGCCAGCGTATTCTTGCCTACGCTGCTAAAAGGTATGCTGATTCACTTCAGTCATCAACTTCCTTTTCATGCAACTCTTGAAAATGTGTATACATTCTTGCACCTTAGGAGTGCTCTTTTGGACGTTGTAGGTATGCTAATGCTATAGAGAGAAATCCTGAAGACCATGATGCATACTACAATTGGGCATTGGTTCTTCAGGTCTATGTCTTGACTTGTTCTTTTGTTTGTGCATCATATTCATTGTTTTTTCACTTTGGTACAAGGTCATTCACGACATGGAGTAAGCTGTGGTTTCTTATGGCTACATATGTGTCATGACCATATTTTAATTGCAATCCATAAGCTATAAATATGAAACTATTAATGTGTGTTTGATCAAAACGAAATTATTAGTATGTGGTATTAGCTTAAATATATTGAGCTGTAATTAATTTTGTTTTTTTCTGCATGCAGGAGAGTGCAGATAATGTTACTCCAGGTTCTAGCTCACCGACTAAAGATTTTTTACTTGAGGAGGCATGCAAAAAATATGATGTGGCTACACAATTTTGTCCTACTCTTCACGATGTAATGTAACTGTCTATTTGATTTCTTCACTGTGATTTTTAAGTTTCTCATACTGATAATTTCCATTTATTACCTTCCATTTACTTGTATCCTTGAGTCTCCATGTTGTTTGGAGTGATTCATCCATACAACACACTTGGCATTTGTCCTACAGTGGCATGTGATCTGGTCATACAAAGGGTATCAGCAAGGTTGCGTGTGAAAAACATTGTGTATATGAAACAAGGTTTGAAATCTTGGTTTCGGTTTTTGTTTTTCATAGGGGTCCAAAACCAGAATTTCTTTGTTTCAGAAACATTTTGGTTTCTTGCTTAAAAAAAGGAGACATTTTGGTTTCAGTTTGGTGGTGTTTATGCCAGTTTTGACGACCAGTAGACAACAAGAGGTGGAGAGTGGTGGAAGCTGGGACCGAAACCTGGCTCATCATGCCTCTAAGGACATTTCTGTTGCCCTGGGATTTAAAACATTGTTATAGTATGAATCTCTTGTGACTGTTTATGAAGTTTGGCTTTGTCATATGCTTCAGTGGCATGCTGCCTTTTGTCTCAAAAATCCAATTCCATATGACATATTTGGCATGAATTAGAAATTTGTATTCATATACAAGGTGTCAGCTAGGTTGAATTTGAAAACCTTGTGCAAATGAAATATAAAAACTTCTCTTCACCATTTGTGAGTATGCTTGGGGGCGTGCTGGCCTTTCTTTTTGTGTTTATGTGTGTCTCCCCTGAAGGTCCAATTTTTAATCACTGAATTTAAACTAATAGCTGACCACATTCAAATTTGTGATTAAATTCACTCTTTTGATTAAGTTCTAGAACTAGGCTGGTCAACTTTCAGTATTTATGCAAGCATATATATGTTGACAATGGTCTAGAGGTAATTTGAGAAATGCTTTCTCCATCATGGTTTATAAATTTGAAACTAGTTTGAAGCTCCCCAATCTATCTTAAATGATGAACGAAATGTTTTGGAATAACTTTCTAAATTGCAGTTAAATTAGAATGACATAAAAGTGATTGCTTGTATTCAGTGCAAGTGATTTGTATTGCAGCTTGTCAATCATAGCCCAAGCGGGTTGGATATTCTTGTTTGCTTTGTGAAAGTGATAAGAGATGCTTCCTATGGAAAGGAAATCCCATGTAACAGCTTTAAGATAGCAAGATGTGGCTATGTATTGAGGAATATAATGTCAATAAATTCCAAATTCTATTTTAGATTAATAGCCTGCTAAAGCTTACATTTATTTTTTGTAACTACAATAATACCCTTCTACTCTCTTCTTAAAGCATTAAATGAAGCAATCAATGTCTCTCTCAGAAGCGTAACCCACCCTTGCTTAGTTGCTTTCTTTCCCTATTCCAACTCCAAAAAATGAACATCTAGGTTTGCAAGTACTATGTCTATTTCCTTAATTGCACAACTGAAGCATACAGATCAATTTTTCAATTTTCATTTTTTCTTTTAGGCATTTTATAACTGGGCAATTGCTATATCTGATCGGGCAAAAATGCGTGGTCGCACTAAGGAGGCTGAAGAGCTGTGGAAGCAGGTAAAATATTCATAATATTTAACATGTGAAAATTTTTTTAAGCACAAGGCAATACATGGAAAAGGCGTGTCACTATGAACTTTTCTAATAAGAACATTTTGTTATGAAGGTCAATTGTATTGTTAACCTTTTATCTTTTAATTTGTTTTGACTAGTTGGTGTTTATTGAAACTTTCCATGTGATTATATGATTGGAAGATATTGAATTTGATGCTTAGTATCACATGGTTCTCTCATTATTGTACCTTTACATTTGCATGAGACTACTATTTATGTTCTATACCTTGATTCTTGTATGACAAAAACATAATTGCATATTATGCAGGCTGCAAGAAATTATGAGAAAGCTGTTCAGCTCAATTGGAACAGTCCCCAGGTATGCAGTAAGCCGATGTTAGATTAGTAGCTTAGTGGTTGATTGTTTCTTATCTTTGCAGGATTATCACCTCCCAATGTCTATTTTACTTTTGCCCCATGTACTTAACCAGTCATTTCTGCAACCAATTTATATATGATGATATTATTCTTGTTCCTCATTCTTGCTGTGGATGACATATCACATGCTACACTTTTTCGAATTCTTACTCATCAGTGATTATCTTCTTGATTCCAGGCACTGAACAATTGGGGACTTGCTTTGCAGGTATGTGTATCATGACATGTTTCTTTTCAGTATTATCATCTTGGAACTTTCAGCTGTCCACAGATTACTATTCTTTCAGCTGCCAATTACAAGTGTTGTTGGTAAAATATCAATGCAGGAACTCAGTGCTATTGTTCCTCTTCGGGACAAACAGACAATAGTGAAAACAGCAATAAGTAAGGTGCAATATCAAATGCATGTTTTAAGTTATAACTAGTTGTTGACGTGAATAAAATTTCCTTAAATTATTTTACCACAAATTTCACTACAAAATTCCCTTTGCTTATTCCACTTTTGCTGCAGTTCCGTGCAGCAATCCAATTGCAGTTTGATTTCCATCGAGCAGTTTACAATCTTGGAACCGTTCTGGTTAGTCAACCTTCTTTTCTTGAGCTTTTCTCATGGCACACTTTTCAAAAATAAACATCAGTTATTTTTATCTTTCGCAACAAGAATACTATTGCCAGAGTCCAAAAACATCTTACTATCCAATTCCATGCCACGAA
The DNA here is from genome assembly GCA_005019695.1 of Trichopus zeylanicus subsp. travancoricus. Taxonomy (NCBI): domain Eukaryota; kingdom Viridiplantae; phylum Streptophyta; class Magnoliopsida; order Dioscoreales; family Dioscoreaceae; genus Trichopus; species Trichopus zeylanicus. Next base: position 1,691,867 of record RXID01022204.1, read on the forward strand.
TTTGATAAGTTCAAGGCTTTAAACAGTATGGCTTAGCAGAGGACACATGGAGATCTGGGAGGCCAACGAATGCTATAGAAGTATCTCCAAATGAGCTTTATAGTCAGGCTGCTATTTATATTGCAGCTGCTCATGCTTTGAAACCAAATTACTCAGTAAGTAATTTTAGCACTGCTGGTACATTTTCTGTTCTTTGTTGTTGTTGACAACTTAATTTGTCCTGAACATAACTTTGCAGTTTGCAGCCTAGGCTTAGAACTTAATTTGTACAGCTATATACTTTAATATGCTGGGATGGACTTAGGACTCTATATTGTTGATAAATGCAGGTCTATCAGAGTGCTTTGAGACTCGTCCGCCCTATGGTCAGCCTTTACCTGATACCCAGAACTTGTCATAGTTTGAGTATTTCAGTTCCTATTCCTGTTGCCAGTATAACTGCGAGTAAACATAATTTGTAGGGTCCTGGTTGATCATAGTTAAATTCAACTGGTACCATTTATGATTTTCCTTTGCAGCTACCTTTGCCCTACCTAAAGGTGGGATACCTTATGGCACCACCTGCAACAAGTCCAATTGCACCACATGTTGATTGGGGGAGATCTCAATTTGTTTTAAATCATGAAGGACTGCAACAGGTCAGTTGCTGACATGAGGATTAGTTTGGGATTTATATTTGAACTATTGATTCTTATGTGAAGCATGGTAAGGTTTGTAACTTCTTAAATAGCTTTGTATGTTCCTGCTGCAATAATGTTAGGAGCCAATACATTTAATTTGCTTATGAGAACCAGTGGTGGTAGGTATCCATCAAGCACTGTATGTCGGGCTTTGTGCTGTTGTAAGTCCTTTTTCCCTGTGAAATTCCAATCCATGACTGCAGAAATGGTGATGGGCTCTCACTCTTGTCTATGCAATCACTAGATTTCATTTTTTATTTATTTCAAAGACACGATACTTTGTGTTCTCGTTTCTGAATTCCAAGGGGCATGCTTCTATTAAAGTGATTTACCAAAAAAAACCGAAAAAGACAACTATTAAAGTGCTTCCTCATTGTCATATGGGTTGGCAACATTAAAAAGAGCCATGCTCATTCAAACACTGGAGTTATTTGGAACCGTGTTAGCAAGTTGTGTTATAAGAGGCATGATAGAGAAATCACATTCAACCCTCTAGGCTTTAGATTGCTTTATATGGTCCGAAGTCATCATATAATAGGAAACCTGCAATTTAAGTGCCTGTCTCTTGATGAGTGATTTATTTATTTTTGTTGTAAATTTGGTAAGCTTGTTGTTGTACCTGGCATTATTGACATTTTAAATATGCCTTTTGGAGCAAGAGGTATGTGTTTTTCATTAGCAACTGTTGTTTTTTACATGTACCTTGATGTGCTGAAAATTTCAATTTTCAGGTCAGCAAGGGTGACACGCGAATATCACAGAGTCCTCCTAGGTTGCAAGCATCTGCAACCATGGATAAATCACTGGTTAAGGTTGATATACCAGATATCGTTTCTGTGTCAGTGTGTGCAGACCTTACACTCCCACCAGGCGCAGGCCTCTGTATAGATACAATTCGAGGACCAGTGTACTTGGTAAATATCTTCTTGTCTTAATCTATGGCTCTGCTATTCCTCTAGTTGCTTATCAACAAGTAATTATATTTCTGCAGTTATTGATAATTGAGACTTGTTTTGCATATTTGAAATCTTGGTGACATTCTCGATTTCCTTATCTAGTTTGTTGACTATGCCTGTTTACAAGTTCAACATCTTTTGCCATATTGCCATATCTCAGGTTTCCATTAGGTCCCTGGACTTTATGTATATATAGCCTAGGATTGTAAATGTGCCAAGCCTGAGCTATTTCCAAGTTGTATCAAAAATTACAAAAACGTTGGGTCCAGATATGATTGTAGAAACACTATCTGCATATATATGTTCAATATAACATACTATCTAAAGCTATCTAGCAAATCTCAAATGAACCAACCCAAGTTCAAGGACTGCTCTTTGCCAGCCCTTCATCATCCCAGTGCTACTTTATAAATGGTGTTCTAAAAGCATGTCCAGTCCTAGATCACTGGATCAGATGGCTGCTAGTAGCTTCATCTGATTTGTGTGGTTAACATGTTTCCATGTTAAATAAAATGTGTGTTTTTGTGAAACTTTGGCCAAAATTTACCAACCTAAACTTGGTTGATCTTGCAAGTGGACTTTTTACTGGTATCAGTGATGTGTGATATGCGGTCACTAGTGAATTATTTTTCCTTCTTGCTTGGAAGACAAAAGTGCATAATGAATCATTTGAATCAATTTACAGTTACCTTAATGTTACACCTTTGTCCCTTTGGAAGGTCCTGCTTATCTGTTCTTCATTATTTTGATGCTCCCTTTCTTCTCTTTCATGATCGATCGATTGCTATTTTTGTGAATACGAATATTTTGAGTTTTTTATTTGAATAGATTCCATAGGAAAAACTTCTCCTTTTGACTTTCTCATTGCTTCCTATTCAGCAATTACTGTATCATTCTGTTGTCAGGTTGCCAATACATGGGAAGCTCTCGATGGATGGCTTGATGCAATACGCCTTGTTTACACCATTTTTGCTAGAGGAAAGAGTGATGTTCTTGCTGGTGTGATAACCAGTTGATTCCTGTATGAAATTATACAGCTTGCAACTTCTTCCAGTCGATGCGTGTGTATCTGTAATCATTCTCAGCTTTGGTTTGTGATGTTTATGAGTTTCATATGCCAATTTTAGTATATATTTATTACACCTTCCTACCGTATAGTAGTTGAATAATCAGGAATGTAATGTTGCCATCTTTCATCGGAGCTACCATTTTTATAGCAACCAGTCAAGCCTAAGATGATTAGCAAAAAAAAAAAAAAGAAAGTATACAATCAAAATGGAATTTGATAGTAAATTAACTGTTTGTTGGTGTGTTGTAATCCAGCGTATTTTGTCATAATTTTTTCATTCCACCAGTTTTCATCTCAAACTTATTTACTGTTGATTCTTCACGGAAATATATTATCATTCAGGTGATTTTTTCCAACAGAAGAGTTCATGTTTGCTAGCTCGCCGCTCCAACGGGGGATGGAGCTGGCATTTGGTTCTCTTTTATGGATCTCAAAATAGATCACAGTGAGGAGGGTTTGCCCGAGAATATCCCAAACTGACGTCACTATCCAGCCCCGGCTCGGCGGGTCCACTTCCGAATGGAGATCCTCACTGGCCCACCTTCTCTTCCTGACGTCATCATCACGGTCCACTGTCACTGCGGAACAAACTAATCCTCCCAGTCAACCCACTTCCCTTATAAACCCCCCCTCCCCAACCCCCACGACTCGCCTCGCCGATGGCGGAGTCCCCTTACCGCGCGTCAACGATACCGCCGCTGTTGTCCTCCTCTCTCCGCTTCCTGCCCCTCGTGAACCAGCCCGGCTCCGATCCCCTCGAGCTCGACGAGGCTGACGTGGTCTGGTCCTCCTCCGACGACCTCTCCTCCCGGGACCCTTTCTCCCCGCCGCCCTCGCCGGAGCCGTCGAAGGCCGGATCGGGACGGGGTTCCGCGGATCGGCGCCGGTGAACATTTCCGCGTTGTTATCGAGGAGAGGGATGCCAAGTGGGGGGTGGCAGGAAGAGGACGGAGGAGGCGGAGGTGGAGGAGATGGCGCCGCAGCACGTGATGGTGGCGAGATCGCACGTGACGTCGTCGGTGTTTGAAAGAGCCGGGAGGACGCTCAAGGGGAGGGATCTGAGAAGAGTCAGGAACACCGTGTTTCGTAAGACTGGCTTTCTGGACTGGAATTCGTCTTCTTTTTTACCTTTTTTTGGTTTTTTTTTCCAAAATTTTTGTTCGAGTTTAGAACCTAATATATTTTTATATTTTCTAGTATTTATATTGATATATGGTTTCTTATCGTTTTTGTGATTCTAAATTATATTAATAATATTATTATTATATTTAGAGCTTTATTATCCAAAAAAGTTCAGATTTTTTCTATTTCGGAAAAAAATAAGTGCTTTCAGTTTAATGAGTAGCTAGAAAAAAGTGTAGTGAGGGTAGAAAGTGATATTTTAATTTACCAAAATACCCATTACTTAAAATGATCTCATTTATCAATAAGCGGATGAATATAGGGCCGTGCATTTGGTTTGTTCCGAATCTAATAACTTAAATTTCTTATTTGTTGATCTTTTCTCTCTTTTTTTTGTCTTAATTTTTTTCGGTTGGTTTTTTCATGATTCTCGTAACTATATAGCTTACACTTGATCACATTTTTTGTGAGCCAAAAAACAAAAACAGAAGTACAGGATATTTTGCTTAAATTAGCAACTACCAACAAACATACTTAGTTATAGTCTAACAGATACTGAATCCCACAATGTACAGTAGTAGAATACTCCATGTTTGCAAACACTCCTGTAACATATCACCACGTGGTGATTGAACACTTGCATCCATGAGGCTAAAAAAATCCTAACAAATGGGGCCAAACTATCACTTTTATTTGTTTTCTCTTGATATTGATTAGATCGCCAAAAAGACCTGCTCTCAATAAATTAAAAGAAATACAAAAACATAATAAAAATTATTCTAAAAAACAGAATCATAGAGGACAAAGTCTTAAAGAACCTTATCTTTTAGAATAATTAATCAAATTAATAAGGTTACAAACAAAACTAAAAATATAAATGCAAGAGTGACTATTAATGATATATTGTCTTCCAAATCAACTTACAAGTTAAATAATTTAACATCAACAACTATATTATGTAGTTTAGAATAAATATGATCAATTTAGTTAGCTTTCGAAAGTTTATATTAGGTCTATTAAGAAAAGTTGGAGAAATTTTTCATGTACAAGACTCTAATATACATGCAAGATTGCGTGAAAGATTAAAAATAAGAAGTAAGACTAAGTTTTAAAATCCCACTATTCCAGTGCCCAATATTTGCCATAATTCACTACGAAGGAAACAAATAAAATTGAAACAATCAAGTAAGTCAAAACAAGTATAGAACCAATACATGTTCTTAGATACATGCATCTAAATTCACTTTTTTTGTTGGATCATATTGTTGGACCTGAAAAAAAAAGTAAAATATCATCATAGTAAAAGAAAATGTCAGGTAACTGGCTAAGGTCATAACTTCACACATGCACATAGTGCTGTCAACAAATTAAAAGAAATAAAAAAACATAAAAAAAATTTGTTTTGAACAATAGAATCATAGAGGACAAAACCTTAAAGACCCCATCATCCAGAATAATTAATCAAATTAATAAGGTTACAAACAAAGCTGAAAATATAAATGCAAGAATGATTATTAATGATACATTGTATTTCAAATCAACTTAAAAGTCAAATAACTCAGCATCAATAATTGTGATTATGTGGTTCAGAATAAATGTGATCAATTCAGTTAGCCTTCGAAGGTTTATATTAGGTTCATTAAGAAAAATTTGAGAAATCTCCCATGTAAAAAACCCTAATATACACACGAGATTGCGTAAAAGATCAAAAATCAGAAGTCAGAAGTAAGACTAAGTTCTAAAATCTCATTATCTCAGTACTCAATACTTGTCATAATTCACCACAAAGAAAATAGATAAAACTGAAGCAATCAAATAAGTCAAAACAATCATAGAACCAATACCTGTTCATGAATATATGTATTTAAATAGACTAAATTTACTTTTTTTTGTTGCATTATACTGCTAGACCTAAAAAAAATAGTAAAATATCATTACCGTAAAAGAAAAATATTAGGTAACTGGATAAGGTCATAACTTCACACATGCACATGAATAATGAGAAGCCACATTACAAGGTTATAAGATACAAATTGAGTTACTATTCAGTAAAAAGGAGATATAAGAATGAATTTACAATAGATGACATAGAAAGTTAGAAACAGTCAAAATATCAAAAGATGACTTCTCAAAATTCAATGATTGTAACATCCAATTTTATCATTGTTAACTCTGAAATAAAAAACCATTCAATGATTATTTGATCATAATAAAAAAATATAGTCTAATAATAAAAATGTTAATAATGCAAATCTTACTCTTTTGAATTTTTTCAAATTCTTCCAGACTTTCCTCAATATTAATTTTTGTTTTTGATTTTTGAATCAAATCTTGAGTGCAAAGGAGAGCTTATACTAGTGTGAGAGTCGTAGGAGTCAAAGAGCTACGAAAACAATCAGGTATATGCCCTTCTATGTTAAAAGTTGACTCAGAAGTTACTGTAGAGATAGATATAACTAATAAATCACGAGTCATATATGATAGAATAGAAAATCTACAACTATTCACTTTTCAAAAGCCCAAAATATCAAAGTTTGGCTTATTTTTTTCAAGATCCTCAGATAAATACTTGTCTAACTCAGATTTCATTTCATCATCCATAAAAATTTTTTTATGCTCATCAAATATGCTACTTAAGATATACTTTCCTAATTGCATTGACATACTTGATCCCTTACCATCTTGCATCCTTTCCGGTTGTAGCCACATTCTGTATTCTTTAAATAAATCATATATAACTTGATACAATTTTCTCCTCATCATGACACATGTTTCACCTTTATACATTTTTGCAACTCCAAACTCAACAAATTCTAACTTGCGTCTTGAATTAAAGACAATAGGAATGAAAAAAAGCATATTTATCTTCTCTGGCTCACCCCAATAGTTGTCATATTTTGCTTTCATCATGACAATCATATCTTGGACTTTTGTGTCATTGCTTACTTTTCACATATTCAAAAGAAGGTTAACTTCATAAATTTCATCAAAAAATAAATTACTTGTAACATACATAGAAGCAGAAACTTGAAGAGTCAACTTATAAAAATGCTCTAAGAATGTAATAAGTCGCCAAACATTTTGTCAATAAAAAAATAGAGATACTTCATCTTCATTATTAAGCTCATTAAAAAAATTGTCATCTTCCTTATCAATTTTTTCAAAAGTCCTCTCAAAAGTTTGAGTTTTGTCAAGTATCATATAGGTGGAATTCCACCTTATGGATACATCCAAACAAAGACATTTTTTGCTTTCAATTTTTTCAATTTTTACACATTTCTTGAACTTTTACTATCTTAGTGGAGAATATCTCACATTTTTTCCTGTAGATTTAACCCGAGTAATGGAATCTGTTATTTTATGTAAATCATCTTTTACCACAAGATTAATGATATGTTTTATGCATCGCATATGAACATATTTTTCTTGCGCCAAACTAGTACTCTAATTAAAAAAAATTTTCTTCAAATAGGAAATAGCAGGATCATTTGAAGAAGTATTATCAACAGTAACAGTCAAAACATTATTAATTTCCTATTCAGACAAATAATTTTTAATTACTTTTCTTATAACTTCATCCTTATGATTTGTGATTTTGCAAAAGTTCAAAAGTTTCTTATTCAATTTCCAATCAATTTCAATATAATGTGTTGTGATACATATATAGTTTATTTTTTGAATTGAGGTCCAAGTATCAGTGGTCAAACATACTTTGTTTAAACTTTTTGAAATATTGTTTCAACTTTATCTTTTCATTATGGTAGAGTTGATAACAGTTTATAGTCATAATCTAACGTAAAGACATTCGAAATCTAAGACAAGCTTGAGACATAAAGTATTGAAAACCTTCATGTTACATAAAACTAAAAGATAGTTCATTTAAACAATCGTGTATGTTAGTGCTTTTCTAATTTTTTATTGATCAAACTTCCAACTAGTTAGCACATAATTATTTTCTACTTCTTTTTGAATAGGTTGCATAACAAGTTGTGTTTGATATGTTCTAACATTATATGAATATTGCTTGCATTGATTTATGCGATTTCTAAAAAAATAAGTATTTTTTTTTAATTACAAAAAAATTCATTATCACAATAGTTGCATTTAGCTTTGATTAACTTGTTTGGTGTTATAAATTTTGCGAAATGCTCTCATACAATTGATTGTGCTGCTATTTTCTTTCTTAGAATTGGAGGTTTTGTACATGTAGATGCATTGCCCTTGTTTGAAACTTTCATAGGCATAGAACTTTCTTGAAAATTTGAATTTGGTGTTGGACTTGGAATAATTAGATTTGTATTCGGAAGCTCATGACTATTATCCTCGTTTAATATCTATCAACAGAGAATACAAGTAAAATATTGAATCAAAAATTAATTTTGAATAGAAGTAGAGAAAACAAATTGAAAGATATATCAAAACTTATAAATAATGACCACTCTATTATCAAGCAATCCCTATAAGTATCTTCCAATAGATTTATAACCAAATTGAACATATTTACATCAGACTCAACGGATCAAAAATAGCAAATTGATTTTCACAAAATTACCAAACAAAATAAAAGATAGTAAGCATCGCGCAACTTGATTTTCACAAAAGTGACAGAACCCTACTTATCTAACAAAAAAATCATATGAAATAAAAAAACCCTAACTTAATTTCACAAAACTCAATTAAATTTTATAATTTCATAAATCCTCTCATATTATAGCTTGATCCCAATGATGCCATTATAGAAAAATGAGATATTGAAGCTTGGAGTGTCGAAGTCCGGTTAGAGAGAAATCTTAAGGCATTGGGACTCAGAGATGGAGGGTGGATGATGACGATGTCACATTGTTGAAGACTGAAGAATGCCGGGTTGATGGAGAACTTCCGAACTCTTCTCACCGTCACGATCGCGCGATGAAACTTTTGATCCCAACACGACACAGTGCTGCAGCCGCAAAGATGAAAGAGAAGGATGATCAGGAGTTCAGGACTTGGGGATTTAGGGTTAGGGTAGAAATGAGAAATTGGCGTCAACGTCACAATGAACTGGACAACTTATAGGATATATATAAGCTGTGCCTATGAACCGATTAGCCCAAAATTAAAACCATGTGTATATATATATATAATTCGATTTGGTTTAGTTTTTATGATTTTTCAAAATCAAAAATCAAAACCGAAATTGAATATCAAATTTTCTATTTTTCAACACTGAATAACACGAACCAAATTAATTATTCGATTTCAGTTCGATTTGTTTATTCGATTTGAATCAAATACTGCACACCCCTAGATAAATAAGGAGAGTAAATGGGTAATTTTGATTGGTTTAGCATGGGGAGTCCTAATTTAGCACCCAAGTTAACTAATTAGATATGAATTTAACTTTTTACTAACCTTGGCGTAAAAGATTTTTGCCTGAATATTTTTGGAAACTTCTGAAATTACATGTACATCTATCCCATAAAATTGTAATTATTTTTATATTTAAAAATTTAAAAATTGTCTAAAATAGATGTCTTTGCTGATGTGTCAAGTGTAAAAAAATTTTTTTATCGCACCACTCATCCCTTTAAAATGTTGCAATCATGTTTTCAAAAGAATTTTTATTTAAAAATATTACAATTACACAAGAGTAAATGTGACTTTTTACGGTTATGGTAAAATTTTAATTCAAGAAATGTTCACTTAAACCAAACAAAGTTTAACAGAGGCAAACGGTAGTGATATATTTGCATATTTTTTAAATTTTAAAATATGAGAGCAATTACAATATATATAGAGAGAGGGTATACAAATGTCTCATGAGAATTTTGATCTTTGGTCTTATTAGTCTTCAAATCGTCTGATTTTTTAAAATTACAATATATAATAAAAATAGGGAAAAAAATCTATCATAAAACTTCAATTCTAAATTTTTAATTTAAATCTTAAAATTCCAAACCTAAATCATGGATTCATGGAGTAGGGGTTAAATACTCTTGAGAGCATTTTGACTGAGTATTTTGACCTAATTTTGATCTTTCAGTTCTCAAACTGTTTTATTTATCTCACAATAATCTCATGATAATTCTAAGTTTAGGATTTAAAATTCTAAGTTTTAGAAATTTCAAATTTAGGATTTAAAATTTAAGATTTAGGATTTTAGAATTTTGAGATTTTAGTATTAGACATCGTTTTGGTTCGATATTAGGATCGGTATCAAAATTAAAACTAGTAAACTAATTTTTTTTTATCAAAATTAATCGTACAATAATTTAAAGTTTTAAAAATTATTTAATTTTTTTTATAATAATTTAATTTAATAGTGGTGTAAAATAAATAATATTAATTTTATAAAAAAAAAATCTGAAATGAGTGATTTTGATCCAAATCAAACGGTGCGTTAGGTTTAAGATCAAAAATAAAAAATGCTCTCTCTCTCTCTCTCTCTAAAAATATATATAATTTCAGAAGTTTTTAAAAAATATATAAGCAAAAATATTATTGGTTAGTTGATGGATAATAACTAGGGACAATAACATTCTTAAACGCGTATCAATCTATATTTTATCAATATACGTATAATTTCTTAAATTGAATATTCTAAGTTGGTCTTACATTTTACTAAAAAATTTAAATTAATCCTAGGTTTTATTTTCAAGAAAAAAATATTTTAAATTGACCTAAGATTTTTGGCGACATGCCTTTTTGATAAAGAATGACGATAATGAAATACAAAAATAAAAATTATGCTTCTTTGTCGTTTTTATACGTTCTGAATCTAACGAGGGTTAAATCGCACGTTTAACTTAAAAATTTTGGGGGGTTTTTCGCAAATATTGAAAATGGTGGGTGTTTAGGGTGTTATTTGCAACAAAACCCACAAAAGTATCACGTGAGATGGTTGGTGGTTGGTTGCTGACCGTGACGTACTGCTCGAAACGAAGAATGTGCATGATGAATGATATAATCGTGATCTTCTTACAATGATCTGATCCAAGGCGGCCCTCAGAAATCCCAATTGCCCAGTCACAGAATTTAGGGCTAGTCGGATCGGGCTTTCGGGCCAGCGTGGCCCGATGAAAGTCAAAACGAAAAACTCCAGACCGGGCTCCGCTCCGAGCGCGCCGCATCATCATGCAAACTGCGTGCCGCCCGACCACTGTTTTCCAGTCCGAGCTCCGATTCGTGCCGCCTGTTTTCCAGCCCACCGCTTGCTCCATTTTTGCCATTCGCATTTTTTGTATATAAACCCCTGGAAAGAAACATAATTGCACGTGACATTTTAGGTATATGTCGAAATTTTTTTCAAATATATATGTAACCGGAATATTCATTTTCTTTTACATTTTTCCAAGATATTAAACTAAACGATTTAGATTCGCGTGTACAAACTTGCGATGAAATTTTGTTAATATAAATATAATATAAAACTTAATATAAAACTTTAAATGAAATTATTAAAAAAATAAAAAAAGAGAAAGTAAAAATAATTGATTCGTGAACTTGCATACCGTCCGCCTAAATCCATGCCCATTCACTAATTTTGATGGTTTCATAAATAAAAGTTGTTATTTGGGAATGGATTGTTTAGGGAAGGGTCTATATGAAAATTTCTGAATGTGAGGTTCTAGAAAGTATTACTGCTTTTACAGGGGCTTATATGTGAAAACAACCCTTCCATATATTCCTGCAATTCTCCCTCGTCCACTCCCCGAACACCGAGACTTCAAGACAGCGACGAGCGAAAATGTGCCGATCGGCGACGGATTCCGGCGATGTCCGACGGCCCCCTAGCCTAAATATCCACGCCTTCTACCTCCGTCTCCTCGCCGGCGACCAGCTTCAAATCCCCAAGGCCCTAGTCCTCCTCTTCTCTCCCAGAATCGACGACCACCCACTAGAGATCAACGGCGTCAAGATCTATGCCGGTACCCCGGGTCTCGTGGCCCTCCACCGAGCCCGGCCCGTGGGGCGGATCAGAAACGAAGCTGTCTTCGTCAGTACCGATCGCGTTCGCGCCGCCGAAGGCACCCGTTTCGAGGCGTTCGCGGGGCCGGATCGGCTTCTGAAGGGAGTTTTCCGGCGATTCGGCAAAGAAGGTTGGGCATTCGAGTTCCGGACCTCCGCGGCGGGGGCGACGGTGGCGGAAATATGCGTGGTGGGAGAGGACGGGGCGGTGATGGCGGAGACGGCGGCGAGGAACGGGAGGAGGAGAGGGGGGCATGGGAGGAGATTGGCGGAGATCCCGGAGGAGATGATGGACGGTTGTGATTGCGAGGAGGACGGGGAGCGGGAGGTGATGGGATCGGACGGTAGGGAGGAAGGGGAGGAGGCGATGAACATCGGAGACATGGAGATGCAGATGGAAGGGGTGAGACGGGCGGTGGATGTCGGAATCTGGGTCGTGTGCCTGGGTGTCGGTTTTTTGGTCTCGAGAGCTTCGTCTGGGTTGCGGAGGAACCGAGGAAGCCGCTCATTTGATTTTCTCTTTTAAATTTTTTACTTAATTTTATAAGCAATACTTGGTGCCACGGATCTATTTTTATTTTTATTTTGTGTAATAATATTAGAGTCAAGTGTCCATCTTATCTTGCAGCAGAATATCTTCAATTTTATTTTATTTTTTTCAATATCTAAAGCGAAAAATAAGAAAACAAGACCCGCCTTAGGATATTTAATTTCAGAAAAAGCAAAATTACAATACTCGAATCTCCAAACACCATCTCAACCCCTCATTCGACGCTCAGATGTCTAGAGATCCGTGTTCTATGGTGCAGATGACGACAAATTACAAACGGTCGAGATTTTGTCGAACGCCTTTGGCTCTTCTCTGTTCTCATTCCCAGATACGCCACACGATTGCGTTAAATTCTCATTTCTTTCCAGCCACGTGTCGTACGGCACCGGATCCATGAGGGACCCAATAAAATATCCTTTTCCGACCAGGCCAACCCGCTCATCCCACCTCTGATCCTCGTGGGACACCATTCCATCCGTCCATCGCTAAAATCAACGGTTGATATTAGCGTCGCACGAAACGTTCGTTCTACTTTAAAAATTGCCGTGTCAACTGACTCCTACGATATCTCGTGTAGGGAGACGTCTCGGGGATCACTCACACCGTGCCACGTCACTCTCCGACGCGCCGGCCCCACCTTGCATGTTCCCCGATCGTACGGCTCCCAAGCGGCCCCCGTTCCCATCTCCACCCACGCGCGAGCCACGTCACCATCCTCGCTCCTCCGCTTCTCCTCCTTCCTTTTCACGAATAGACTCCTGAATTTCTAATATTATTGAAATTGCATTTAAAGAATATGTGATTAAAATGATACAAAGGGTACGTGCATAATATGAGAAGACTAAGGGACCTATATGTAATTAATTATATTAATTTCCACTAATCCGCTCCCCCCGCTGGTTTCTTGCCCGAACTCGCCTAGTCGAGGCTTCGTCTCCGGCAGTCAACGGAGCTCATGGGTCGGGGCGGGGGCGGCGGCGGCGGCGGGGGAGGAGGAGGGAGAGGAGGAGGGGGGAAAAGGGGGAGCTACTCGGCATCGCCGGCGGACTACCGGCTGCTGGAGGAGGTCGGGTACGGGGCCAGCGCGACAGTGTACCGGGCGATCTACGCGCCCTCGAACGAGATCGTCGCCGTCAAGTGCTTGGATCTCGATCGCTGCAACAGTAATCTGGTCTCTCTTACGTACTCTGTTTTGATTTCTTCATGTTGTGGAGTTTGGATCTGTTTGGGTTTCGTTTTCGATCTTAGAGTAGATAATGCCTTATTTATTTGAGGGTTTTTTGTATGTTTTTTTGGGGAATCTTGGGTTTAGGGGTCATTGATTATACATGGGTTTAACTTCCATGTAGTTTATTTTTGATTTTCTGGAAGAGGGCTTTCTTCTTAGAAATCGCTAGGTTTAGTGGTCCAGGATTAGGGTATGCTAGAGCACCATCGCGATATGTTTTTGGATGTCAAGGAGAACATTCTGGGGATTGAGACTTACCATTCTATTATACTGGATTTGCGTTTTGCTATTAATTTGCTTTTTATTTTTTACCCAAGAACCCTCAACTTGTCTTGTGTTTTCAACAAGATTATGTACTAACCTCCGAGTCATGGTTTAAGATTCAATTTAAGTTAACATAACATTAATGTTTTTGGGTGTTTAATGACTTATATGCAGTGATCCACTTTCTTGTGTTTACAATGGTTTCAATTTTTGGTGCCTCACCTTGTTCTGTTCACCTATTGTAGTGTTGTTTTTTTTTTTTATCGCCACTGTCACCTCTCTTCATATGTTAGGGTTAGTGCTTTGACAACTCTGCTGTTTCTTCCACTTGGGTCTTGACGTTACCCAGCTGCAGAGGTGGTAGCTTATAATGCCCAGCTTACAACCTTAGAGAAGGGGTGAACAGTGGAATTGGGTTGGACTTCTTTCTTCCCAGAAAAATGAGTTTGCTTGTGCATCAAAAATTAAATCAAAGCAAATAGGACAAAAATAGGCAATTCTTACTTGTAACGCTATCATTATATAAAAAGGCAAGATTATAGAAGTATCATGATATTAAAACAACCTTTGAAGGCAGTGAAGAAAGAGAAAGAAAACTTTAAGGATCATTTTTTCATGATTTGATTCTCTACTCAACCCCTCACTAGTTTTTGCGTTATTTTGGATGAAGCCAAATCCACACACGGCTATAATTTTCAAACCAAGTCTCTAAAACTTAGAGTCTCGCTCTTTTTATTATTATTATTTTTTTTTGAGTGGAGAGTAATTCCATTATCTAAACAGAACCAATATGACATTGGTGAATTCTCACTTGGCATTTCAAGAAGAAGTCCTAGAATAAAGCAAAACAAACAAGCATCAGAACAAGCTAAAAAACAAATGGAAAGTAAACATCATGAGGGGTGTGAGCAGCTCTCCTCAACAGATCAAAAACTGACAGCAGGTTGTGATGCTACACATCATGCCTGTCTATGTGTTGCATTAACCACCTGCCTCGGCAAAACCATCCACACCAAGGGTTTCTGCACAAGCCACTAGCTGGTTGTTATTCGCACCTCTGAAAGCACCATCGACAACTCACCTAGCGCATTCTTCCCAAATTCCCCACCATGCTGTCAGCAAAGCAAAGCAAACATGTCACCAATATCCTTGTTAGCTTGTCTGGTCTGCCAACTGTGTCACGTATCCATGACATATTGGAAGATCATGCAGTCACCAGTAGCCTGGAAAAATGTGTTTGGATGGTGACTAGAAAGATTGAATGCAATATATTCTCCTTTTGGACAAATTGAGGCTTATGAAGTGTAATCTTAGTTCTTCCTATAGCAATTTATCTTTAAATGCTGTACTGGAATGTAAACATCCTCTGCTTTCAGTCCAATTCTCTCTACTCTTTTATCCATTATTTAATCATTTTAACTTTTCCAGAATATGGCTTGTTAGTTTTCCTTATCTACAAAATCATCTGAATTGTTTTAACGTCATTGTTATTTCAGCCCTGTAACCAGAGTTCCAAGGAAGTGTACAACAGTCCCTTACCTGCTTCTATTCTCATGCCTCACCTTCAGAATCTTTTTCAGCAGACTTTGTTTCAGCAAGTATTGTCTTGTTTGTAGTCTTTGAACTACGCTGTTTCCGTTTTTGGTGATGATGGTGACTTGCCTCTTTTTGTTTTTGTTAACCATCAGGACCTCATTTTGTTAAATAGCTTGCAACAGAATGAGTTGGTTGATGGTTAGTTTTGTTCTTTTTTTCACTGCTAGAATTTTACTGCTGACGTTTATGCTGAATTAACTGAATGTTTTGCAGCTCTTCAACCTGGAACTCCTCCCCAAGTGTTCATTCCTGGTAATGATTCAATTGTAAGTATATTCTTTTTATTCCAAATCCATTATATCTGCAAGAGACATTTGTATCTTAGACAGTGCACATTATAGATGTTTGTTCATGCTTTAACTGAGCTGTTCGACTCTGAGATCTTGAATCCATTGGTTTTGTTTTTTTTTTCTTCCAGATCTGTTAGATAGTGCTAAATCTCACATGGTATTCATGAGCAAAAAGGAAATCTCAAGCCAGAACTCATTTTAAAATCAATCATCAGTTGTGAGAAACCAATGGTTAAGGTCTAGAATTAAATGCTTTCAAATATTTCCTATGCATAATTATTTTGAAACAGTACTTAAGAGTCAGATGGGCATATTAAATCAAATTTTAACATGAATCATACATCAATAGCTGTATTCTGTTAACTATGCCTAAAAAATCCAGAATTAACTTGAACGCAAAGGACAACCTTTATATGTGTGATATAGGCTTTGTTGTGGTTATTGGAAATTCGAGAATTACTAGCCATGCTATTCTTTTGGTAGTCTATAAATATATGCTGATTACAGCTTCTGTGTTTCCAGAGTTTGAGCCTAGATTGCATGCTTGCTATATGTGTTCATGTATGTGGGATAGGTTTTGATTCTTTGGAATTGTTACTGCCCACTTTCAGAAGCAAGCAGAAATAATGCTTGTATAGACTTTGCATTGGCTTGTATGCTTGTTTGCATTTTATAGTCTTTTAGCTTCCATTTGGCCATTTGGTAGAATAAAACAAAGGAACAGTTGCAAATCAGGTTAATTCTAAGTTACTGCTTTTGACAGGTGGAAACAGCAACATCTGAAAGGCTGCGCTTATTGCTTGTTAATATTGGTGAGCTCCAAGCCAGGTAAACCACCTTGACCTACTGATATTTTCCACTTAATGGATTACTGCTTAAGACATGCCAGATTGGGATAGTAATCATATGCTTAATGTTTTTCTTCCTTCCAGATGACAATGCTACATGTTTTCATACTGTTCTTAAATTTATAGTTCGTATATTTTTCAGACATTTATCTGTAGTAGTTGAAGAGGAAATAATAGAATTGGAATGGTCTAACCGAGACACTTTATTCGGTATAGTTCGGTATAATCACTGCATGTATCATCCAACTTACTTTTTTTCAATTTTTTAATTTGGAATTCATATTTTTTTCAGACGTATTTCTGGAGTGGTTGAAGGAAATAACAGAATTGAATTGATTGAACTTAAGACATTCAATTTGGTATCAAATTTCATTTTATCCTCTAATTTTCTCCCTCCTGCAACTACCTACACTTTTAGCAGTCAAATAATCTTCAGAATGTCAACAGCTAAAACACCTCAACCTCATCAAGCATGAACTTATTGTAGTTCAGGTCCTTTGGTTCTTAATTTCATTGTTGTATGTTTGGTTTGTCACGAATTTGCATTAAACACTTGTACCTTCTAAACTAGAGTGAAAAACGGCTGCCTAGGAGCCTAATCTGAGTGGACAGCCTAGGATGGATGGATAGCCTACAAAGTTAGGCAAACCGCTTGGCTGCTTAACTAGCGCCTTAGGTCTCCACCTACTTGCGAGTTGTTGCTTTTCTTTTAGCAACTGCCTAGATATTAATAAATAGTTTTTTCCAAGGTTTTTCGGCTTCAATTTCGACATCTAGCGAAATCGATACATTTTAACCGAAATTATTTTTGTTTCGGTTTCGGTAAAAATATTTATTAAATTATTAATTACATATTGACCAGAGTTTGATTATATTTTGATTGTAATTTAACTTTAAATTAAAAATATGATAAAATTTTTAAAAAATTTTCAAAAAAGTATAAATTTTTTTAAAAAAATTATTAATAAATTTATCATAATAGTAAATATAATTTTAATTAATTTCTATAGTTAATTATTTGTATAGTTAATTACTTAATAGATAGGTCAATATTTAAATTTAGAGATAATAATTACATTTAATTTACTAAAAGATTTTTTTGCTTATAAATCTCTACGTGATTCTAGTTTGGTTCATATAAATTTCTTGAATAATTTATATTTGTATTTAAGAATTTTGAGTGCATATCAACCTTGGTCAGTAGTATTAATCCCTGAAACTCGGTATGAATTTATTAGAAACAAATATTCAAAATGACTTACATGTAAATAGTAAAGATTATAGGGTATTAACTGTAATTATATCTAAATTCTAACGCTAATATTTTGATATTCAGTTTTTATGTATTAACCAAGGTTGAGTTTCAATTTCAGAAACGATTTCAACATTCAGCGAAATCAATACATTTCAATTAAAATCATTTTCATTTCAGTTTTAACTAAAATATTTTTTTAATTTATTATTTATATTTTGACAAAAATTTAATTTAATTTAAATTATTTTTTAACTGTAAATTAAAAATATTATAATATTTTTAGAAATTTTTGAAAGAGCCATGCACGTGAAATAGCCTATGCACAAAAAACTCGTGCATGTGAACAGCCCTTTGGTTCCACTGCTCGCTTGGCTACCACTTCCAGAGGCCGGTGGGAGGGCTAGAGCTCGAGGGTGGTGAGCGTGTGGGAGCCAAGTTGGCAAGGGTGTTGGTGCGGCGGGCGCAATGCCGACGCGAGTGCGCGGGTGCAGGCGGGAGGCCGACGAAGGGTGAGTGCGAGTGCTAGGCTGGCGAGTGTGTGAGCACTCAGGTTCAGGCGCTAGAAGCCGGCGTGAACTCACAGGCGGAGGCCAGGTTGACAAGGGCGTGAGCGCAGCGTGAGGTCGACGCCATAGGCCGATGCGATGGCTCGGGTGCTAACGCAAGGTTGGCGAGGGCGCGAGCGCTAGGCTGATAAACGCGCTCGCACTGCACTCGTGCGCGGGTGAAAGAAGCCGGCGCGAGCTCGCGTGCACAGGGGCAAGGTCGGTGAGGGCGTGAGCGTAGGCTTGAGAGAGTGTGCGCGGGTGCAAGGCCTGCGAGCAAGTGGATGCAGGTGCTAGAGATTGGCGCGAGGGCACAGACGGTGAGAGCGCAAGCACAGGCGTGAGATTGACGCAAGGGCTTGGGCTTGGGCATGAGGTCGGCAAGGGCTCGGGCGCCTGCATGAGGCCAGCTGACGAGTACACGGGTGCAGATGCAGGTGCTAGAGACCGACACGAGTTCATGGGAGCAAACGCAAGCGTGAAACCGACATAAAACTGAAACATTTCTCCCATAACTAAAATCGAAATGTTTTACCCATGACAAAAACCAAAACATTTCGATTTTGGCTGAAACTTTAAACTATAAATTTTCTATTAATTTCATAATATGTTATAAATTGATCTTTCTAGGTGGCCCTCCTATAATCCATTTTGGAGGTTTGACACCTAGCAGCCTTCTCATTCAGTTTGAATTGGTTTATAAATACTAAAAATTGCCTAAATTTCCTCCATACAAGATTAGAAATGAGACTAATAAAGTCTAATAGGGTATCTATTGTGATTCTGCTCATGGATAGGTTCATGGCACATTTACTACAGCATGATAATATAATGGTAACAATTTTTCAAATAATGGATGCTTTCTCTCTGTAGGATGGACAGTTTAACTGATGAATTGACTTAATATGTTCAGGTGAGTTGAAGCATTGAACCTGTTTGGCTTGATATGTTTTTCATTATCAAAAATCTTGCTTGTGTTTACTGCTATACTGTTCATTTTTTCTTGCACTTGAAATAAGGTTCTTTGGTTAGAACAATTTTCAGTGTATCAAATGATTGGCACAATTTCCAACATACAAGTTTCTAATGACTTCAGGGTCTAAGGGGCTAAATTTGGATGGCTATATATGTGTAGACAATTTCTTTACCTTTGTGCTGTTACACAGACGATCTTGCTCATTAGTTCCTCCTGTCCATTTCCAGTTGCAACAGCAGCTGAATGCTGTCTGCTGTCTAGAAGAAAATGCAATTAAAGAAGATGAAATATAATATACTTGTGCAGAAAGCCTTCATGAAGGTAACACGAAATCATTTGCCTAGGTGCACTTCTATTAGCAGGCTGAGGTCCCATTGTGCAGAAAGCAAAAGTTATTTGTGTTCTATGCGCATGCTTCTTGTGTGGAAGAGAATCCAATCAACCATTTCTCTACCTATGTGCATCATAATTATCTAACCCAGGTTTGAGCTGAAGCTATTTCGTGGATCCACAAGAGAAGCAGTTGATTCAATGGTGGCACTAGCTTGGTGATACATTTTTATACCATCACCATGCCGTGAAGCTGATTCCATGGTTGTTTATTGTTTCTTTGATGTGTTTATTAGGTCACAAGTAAAATATTTGTTAGGTCACAAGTAAAATATACACACATTTCCAAGTAACATATTTGTTACAGGATTCCGGAAATCCCTGTGACTCTAGAAATGGCAAAACAAACAGTAGCTCTTTTGGAATATATGAAACCAAATATACATATGTACACACACACCCCCCTGATATCTCAAAACCAGGTTCTGGAACCTATGAAACCAAGTTCTAAAATTTCTAGGATTTTAAAATAAAATCAAACGCATCCTAAATGTACAGAAATAGTCAAATACAGGAAATAAAAGGCATACCTTCCCTAAATGGGCTTTTCAGAATATAATTGGTTGCCTTCGGTTATCTTTTTCTCCTGGTTGTCTGATTCCAGAGCGATGCTAAAACTACACACACCCACTGCAGGTTTTGACAGATCTCAATCATTGATCAAGTAAGTCGGGAGTAGATGACAAATCAACTACTAAATTCACTTTCTATGGCGAGTAGAGGGTGACATTGGGCAGGTTCTAGATCGTATAATTAATCTCCCTCTATTTTAATCCATCTCCTGTAGCTGTGCTGCTACTACTTTGTTCCTGCTCAACCACACTGCCCCCTGGGCTCTTCCTATTAACTCTATCTGCATATTTGGCAAAGGCAGCGGTCAAAGCTGACCTCACATTTGGAACGGATTTTTTCTCATTTTGAGCTCCAGCTAACTCATCTGCTGGAACTGAACCGCCACCATCCATGAGTGATGACTGTCCAGTATCCCTATTAGTAGAAGCTTCAGGTACATCAACAGAAGGTCGAACAGAAACACGTCTAAATGGTTCATGGAATGTATCATAGAGACGCTTCACCTGATGGAAAAAAAAGGCAATTGACCAATACTGATAAGAGACTAGACCCAGTACTAAGAAAAGCAGCTACAAAATGGAGGGAAATTCTAAACCATATCAAGTAGTTATAAGCAGTCCTGATTATGGGGTTCAACCCACTTATAACTAATTATGCAGGCCAATTAGGCAGCCTGGTGCCCACATATAAAGTGAGAACACCTGTGCAGGTTGCATGGAGATTTGAGTAAAACTTTGACATGTATTGCATTATCAGGTCAGATCCATTATGTAAGCCTGCATGATGATTCCACTGAAGAAATCTGGAGAACCAAAATAAAGATAAAATTGGTCTTTTTATTGGAAAAATCTTGAATACAAATATCTTTTATATGGTTAAATTCTTATTGGGCTTCATATTTTGTACCCATTGTGATGTGGTATTTCAACCTTTCTTATTGAGGAATATATCCAATCTTTCTGGTGGAGCTTTTAATGCTAACAATGGTATATGATATTTCAGATATATAATGTGGTTACAATCTTAAATCCTACATGTTTTAACTTAAAACGATATAATTACAAATACACTACCAATTCTGATATGACATCTGATTTTATACAACATATAGTGAGTCCTAGCCACCTAGGTGTGAAATAGACATGATTGTGAAATAGACATGATTGTGGAGCCTATCAATGCAGGGGAATATCTAAACATGTCCACCCAGTTGAAAAGACAGTTTGAAAAAAGAAAAAATAACACCGAAGGTCTCCAAGTTTATAGTCAAGGCGACACCGTTTTTTCATCTCAAAAAATTAAAAGAAACACATTCACCTAATAAATTGTGTTTTGGTATTCTGCCAGTAAATCAATGAGCATCAGAAATATGTCATTGTTATGCTACACAATGAGACTCAATTAGCCAAATAAAATGAACCAGTTTACAATACACACAACAGATAGTCTAAGAAACCATAAAATCGAGTAAAGCAAGCTGTAAAGTAAATGGAGTAGCATAAAAAGTACCTTTCGCTCACCAATGCCAGGGCATCGGGCCAAATCTTCCATAGAAGCATCCATAATGCCTGAAAGTGACTACACAAACAAACAAGAAATGAGTTGAGAAAAAATCTACTACCCAAAAAAATTGTAAGAACCCTCTCTCTTATATCATGCTGTATTCAAGAGAATATCTCATAGATAAAAATGGAAAACAGAGCATTCTTAACCATTATATGATTAAAAAGGAAATATAACCTTTAAACTAAACAAGGTATAACAAAGTTTTTAGGCTTACCCCAAAAGCAGAACCAAGAGTAACTACATCTGTCTTATTAACATGTCGAACTGCTGTCAAAGCATGAGTCAGCTGCAAAATAATAAGCAAATACAGATTAATAAGCACAATACATCTTCATATTACAAATCACACTCCTAAGCAACAAATGACTAGATAGTTGTTCATAAAATATAGTAATTATTTGATTTAAGTAAGCAGCAGGTTGTCAACTGCACAACCATCTGATTGATAACATAGGTTAGCATTGACCAGCAATTCTTCCTGATATCCACCTAGGAATCACAACCAAAACCTTTGAGCAAAGATCTACGTAGTTTTTTATTTTGGCATGACGAATTTCTCAAGTTGGAATAGTAAAGAATCTCCAAACAGAAAGGATGGCTACCATTTGAGAGAAATCATAACAAAAGATCTCTTAAGAAATGACAGAAAGCTTATCACTTATCAAACAACTGGGGCTTACAAATAACTGACATCCTAAAATCAAATACCCCAAAAAATTAAAATGGAAAAGTTCTGTTAACAAAATAAAGAATATCTATATAGCAATTTGGATCAATTTATATCCAGATTTCGTTAATTGATTACATGCACTATGAAATTTTTCTGAGATTTTTTAATTATGGCAGGATAATCTTGAAAAGCAATACCCGTGATAAATAATCAGTATCCATTTGTTCACGAATGCTGTCTGCAGGTTTATTTTCATAAACTTTTATAGTCTCCAAGTACCGACCACACTCTTCCAAGCTGGAAAAAAGAGAGAAGAAATAGTTGCAATAGGAAGAAATTTCAATGATGAATCACAACATAACTACTCATGCAAAAATGGTCCCAAGGTAAAATAACAAAAATAACTTCACAACTGTTATTAGGAATATCATAAGATGCTATCCTACGACCAAGATAAAATCAAATTACTCAAATAAAGCAAACTATATATCATACCTACAACTTATTATCTCAGTACAACATAAATAATATTTTCCGCCATAAGCACTTTCAATGTAAGGTAATAGATAAGAATTCATAACACAAAGTAAGCAAATTTGTTTTTCTTTTCTTTAGCACACTATTTAAATAGTTAAAAGATTAACACCTTAACGACAGACTTGTCCAAAAGAGTGTTCTATATCAAATTGAATGTTTAAACTACATCGTTCTTATAGATAAAAAATTGGATCTCCAAAGCAGTATGAACATCTTGATACAAGCAGCTTTAAGTGATGTCTTTTCCTCAATTTTTCTTTATTATAACCTTTGAAATAAAAAACAATTCTTCACTTGAACATGCTAAGAAGTACATTAATGAGCTTCCAATAAATACAACATCAAATATCCAGTAGGTAAAATGTAAAAGGTAAAAAATAAAAAAAGTGAAATACCTCCAAGCACATAAAAGAGTGCAATCATGAAGCATTGTTGTCCTTGTTACTTCTAGTAATGGCTTAGTGACATCTTCCTATAACCCAAATGAATTTAAGGTCACAACAAAGCTACTAAAACACATTAATAGAGTGTAGCTAGAATACCATTGAAATTCTGAAAGCATTATGCTCTAAAGCCAAGAAGGAAGAAGAGGGTTGTTTGTTGATGTTTGAATAGACCTTCATAGGATCCAGAAAGCTTACCACATCGACATGGCACAAAACAACACGAAGCCTAAAATTCTTCTGCAACTCTCTTATTCTATAGTACAAGTAGTCAGGGTGAAGAAGATGATAACGGAGACTGCAAACATCAACAAACATAATTAACAACCATTGCCTAACACTTTGTATTGTACAAACAACCATCCAGGCACACATCAAAGAGGCATCTGTTTCTAATTGACCTAATTTCCCAATAACAGACCAAGAAAAACTTAAAATGCAGCACCTTCACTAATTTTTCTCCCAAATTCCAGTCAACTATATACTAAATATTGAAAAGATAATAGAATTTTAAAATATAACAAAAATTTAAAGAAGTGGTAAATCTTAGAAAGAAACAATGGAATTTAAAGAAAACAACAATTAAATTGTGAAGAGATATAATAGAAGTTTGCAAGCAAGGAATGCAATGAATTTTTTAAATAAAAACTTAATGAGAAAAGAGCCAACTATCAAAGGATAACCAGTTAATTTGCCAGAGAAGAAACTTAATATTGAAGATAAATAGAGATAGAGGGAAGAAGACGAGTAACAACTAATGGTAATTGGTAATTTCCCGAAATGAAATCATGGAAAAGAATTGAAGTTGTTTGACAGTGAATTCTTGCGCACAATACTATCGACCACAAAACAGAAAGCCCTATACCTAAATGGCCATTTCAAACAACTGCTCTGTCAAAGATAGCATGAATTACAAATAGTAAACAGACCCAATATCGCCAACGGAGAAAAGAAAACAAAAAAAAAAAAAAATCTAATATGCCTGCGCGACCACGTTTCAAGAAGCGGGCAAGGGGGTGAAGAGACATGGACAAACTGAAATCATGCACCAAGAACCTTGCAGAAAACACTCTAAATCACACAAAAACCTCACTTTTATTATCAATCCGACAATCATTCCACAAGCCATCGTGGAATACCACAACCCAATCCTTCCCAAGATGTTCATCTTCATCAGGAAAAGAAAACCTTCCAAAGACCTCCATCATCGCCAGGAAAAACCCTAACGAAAACCTTCCCGAAAACTCTAAAGAAAACCTTCCCTAGACCTCGATCTTCACCAAGACAAAACCCTAAAGAAAACCTTCCCGAGAACTCCGTCTTCACCAAGAAAAAACCCTAAAGAAAACCGAAGGGGAGAACATTACCTGATATATAGCGCACAAGAGCTCTGCCCGAGCAAATAATCCGGCACAATCTCTGCGAAAACCCACTTCACATTCCTTATGTGCTTCAGCAAGGGATTCCCCTTCTGCAAATCAAATCACCGAACTCACTCCATCGAAGTCCAAAACAGGAAACAAGAACTCGAGAAAGAAGACACCCTACCTGGCGGTGGCTCACGAGGATGGCGTTGCGGTTCTGGCCCGACGGCTGCGAGCTGGACGACGACGCCGACGCCGACGCCGACGCCGGAGCAGGAGGCGGCGGGGATGGCTCCGATGAAGGAGGGGGAGGAGGAGGAGTGGGAGGGGTGTAGAACTCGGAGGACTTGATGAAGGAGAAGGCCTGGGAGAAGGAGGAGGAAGAAGGGGGGTTGTAGGGTTGGGGATCGGAGGAGGAGAAGACTTCTTGGTAGGATGGGATCTCGATTAGGGTTTTCTTCGGGTTCTTGTCTTCTTGCTCTCGCCGATCTGGCTGCTCGCCGGGCTCCATTCTTGCCCGAGACCGAGCTTGGGCAGGGAAATGGGCGACGTGGGGTATTATATAGAACGAGTCCGGCCCACGCCCATTAACTTAGGCCTCGGGCTTTATAGCTTTACGCCCATCTCGGGGTATTAGTTCGGGGTCTTTGCAAAGAGACCCTGATCTTTTCTAAAATTTCAAGAAAGGTGGATTTCAATATTTGCAATTAACTATAAATGATTTTCGAAATTACAATTTTTTCACCGGTGATCTCTATTGATCCTTGCTCACTGTTAGTTATTAATGTTTCTTTATTTCTCGAATTATATATGGCGATTATGCTACTGTAATATTATCCGTTACTTTTTATTTACAAATTCTGATGGATATTAACAGCTAATCAAATTATTTATGGATAATGATTACAAGTTTTACTCTAATCTAATTTTAACTGGTCATGTTTGGCCAGTTCAAATTTAATGAAAGGGGGTATTTGAAAAACACCAGACCATGCTCAATTGTAATGGCCCGCTGCTCAACGGCCCAGTCGAGGGCCAAATTATAAAACTGAAATTTCTGTGACACGTGCGGCGGGAAACCGGGAAATGTTCGGGATTCGGCGGCTGTTGTGCCAAACCCTTCTCGCTCCGGCGAGCCGCCGCCGCCGCCTTGCGACCTCGGTGGCCTCTCCGGTGAGACCGAAGCGCGTGGGCACCCACAACGGGAGCTTTCACTGCGACGAGGCGCTCGCCTGCTTCATGATCCGCCTCACCTCCAAGTTCTCCGGCGCGGACATCGTCCGCACCCGCGACCCCGAGGTATCTGATCGTTGATCTACCTCTTGTTTCCATTTTTCGAGTTTTTCCGATGCCAATGTTGTCCATTTTCGTTCTGTCTGTGAATGCGGAGGTTTAGGGTTAGGGCTTTGGTCTTCGAAGCTCGAGGGACTGATGAAAAAAATGCTTTGTTCCCACTTTTCTGTGGAATTATGTTGACTTGCATTGGAAACGCTTATTTGGATATAAAAATGTGTGATGATGATGATGATGATACATAAATTCATTGCCTGGAGCATTTAGGTGTTGATATGGCGAGCCTCTGATTTCAATTGAAAGACAAGGCATTCGGAACGTATAATTTTTTATTCTTTCATACTTCCACCCCTCTTTTGGTTGCGAGAGTCAAAAATGCGGATGAACAATTTTTTTAACTTGTTAGATGAAGAATCCAGATGGATCCTTTTATTGAATGCTGACAGCAGATTGTGACATTTCTCTGCTGAGGTGTCTGAGAATGCGCTGTCTCAGCTAAGGATTCATTGGGAGTTTGGGAGATTGGTCACCTTGTGTTTTAAGAATTTCATTTTGACTGAGTTCCAGGTGAAAGATCCTGGTAGCAGCAGCTTGTTTTCATTTAACTTACTAAGAAAAGGAGCATACTGGCATTGTATATGCTAGAAATGCTGCTTAAGGTGACCTTTTTGGTTTTAATGAGATGTGTTGCCTTGATAATCTCTCATATTATGCTAGGGCTTGTTGCTTAAATTGCATTGGTTTTAAGTTCTCTTTTTTCACTATGATTATGATTATCTACCCTTTTTTCTTTGGTACTATGCAAATGATGGTGAAATGGCCAGCCATATGAGGACTTAATTTATTTGCACTTCTGAAACAATGTCTATTATCATTCTTACTCTTTGGGGATGGTGACTATTTTGTTGGCACAATGATTTCCAGCTACTAGACACATTGGATGCGGTGCTTGATGTTGGAGGAACCTATGATCCTTGCCAAGAGCGTTATGATCATCACCAGAAAGGCTTTAGTGAAGTTTTTGGGCATGGTTTCAACACCAAGCTAAGTAGTGCCGGCCTTGTCTACAAGGTAAATGATAATGCTAACATAATGGAATGTTCATGTTTTAACTCATTTGTTGATATTTATGCTACTCATAATGGAACCTACAACTCTACAAGTTTTCACTCAACTATTATTAGGATTTTTTTTTTGTTTTTGGTCCTATTTCAAGATTGGTTTATCCAGTCCTTTTTGAGAATTGACTTGAAATTCCATGTTGACTGCCTCCTGCTTCTGACTTTGGTTTTTGCAGTAGCATTTAGCTCTTCCTTTTTCTTTGAAATTCATCCTTACCTCTCTTTCTCTTCTGTAAAATCCAAGGTCTTGACTTTTTCCTTCATTAATAAAACTATAGGAATAGGATTTAAGATGTAATTGGCAATAACTTTTTTGTTTTGTTTTCCGTTAAGCTGTGTTAAAGACTTGATCCTGTTAGACTACTGACACCACTGATTAGAACAGTATGCACCCTTGGTCTCTAATCCATGTGCACTTAGCTGAAAACAAAATCTCTAGGAAGTTCATAGAACTGCAACCTATTTGCAAGCATGTACATATTTCTTCTAATAGGATGATGTTAAAGTTATATGAGTTCAACTTAGAGAATTACAGAACGATCATTTTGCGGTGACCATGTCTATGTATAAGAGAATGGCTGAATAAACTGATAGAGTAATAGTTTTTGTTATTTCTGTAGCAATTTTGTTATTTCTACATGAGTTGTTCTATTTCACACTGCAGCCAACCATAAGATTCCATCAACTTTATGTGGGTGGATTTTAATTTGTTCTAAAATTGATGATTATGTTATTGGCCAAATAAATTAACTTTGGACGATAGATATTGTTATTTAGTTATTAGCATTGGTGGCAATGGGTCCTTTTAATATGTTGTTGAGTTTGCTCTGTCTATGTGATTTTGATCATTCTGACCTACTGGTTTAAATTGGAATTTCTTATTGTAGCACTACGGCAGGGAAATAATTGCCAAAGAGCTTCAGCTTGATGAGGGGCACGAAGATGTAGACCGGTTATATCTTGCTATCTATAGAAGTTTTATTGAGGTGCTCTTCTTCAACTTTCTAGCTGTATGGCAAGACAAATTTGTTAGCATTCAGAATGTTGTTCATACAGTTTGTTGAGGCTAAATTATTGGCTTCGGGTCCTATTTGTGCTAGGTTATTCTTCTCATTCCAACTCTGGTAGCCTGTTTGAGTCAGTTGTAACATTATGTGTTATGTTTGCTTGCAGTCTTTCTTTGAAAGGTTTGTGGCATTTGCAAGATATTTGTCTTAAGATGTTGTAAGTTAAATTTTTTTGAGAACACAAGATTTGGTCAGTTAATTGGGAGATCTGTTCTATTTTCTTGTAACAGGCAGTTGATGCTACTGACAATGGGATAAATCCATATGACTTGGATCAGCCCCCAAGATATCTGAATAATACTCATTTGTCTGCCCGAGTTGGACGACTCAATCTTGACTGGATGGATCCTGATCAATCAGCTGAGAAAGAAAGCACAGCCTTCCAGAAAGCGATGATGCTTGCTGGCAGTGAATTTTTGGAGGTAAATTGCTCACTAGTTTCACTTGTATTTTTTTCTTCCACCAGACCAGTATAAATGGCTGTAACAATAATTTTCTTTCAGAAGGTATTTCTTGTATAGCGACAATTTTGAAGAATTTGCATGACATTTTATAGTTGTTTGTGTTGTCAGAGTGTTCATTTCCATGCTTACTCATGGTTGCCTGCACGAGCCATAGTGATTGACTGTCTAAAGTCAAGAGGAGATATTGATCCCCGTGGAGAAATCATCCTTCTGAATAAATTTTGTCCAGTAAGCATACTGAGTAGCTTTTTTGAGCTGTTGAAATTGATGTTTAATAAAGCTCCACTGTTATTGGCTTGTGTTTTTCATGGGACGGGACCATGTGGTTGACATACCATGATTCTTTATGTTCCAAGTCTAATTCCAAACTCATTACTGCATGCAATATTTTCTTTGGACTTAGTTGTTAAGTCAACTTGATATCCCCCATTTTCAATTAGGCTATTAGAATATTTTACGGTTTAGCCAATAATAGAACCCTAGCCAATTGTTCTGGTTTCTGTCATGAAGTCATTTGTTCTAAGACCTGAAACCTCGTCTCCATTTCTAGTCTTTTGACTCACTTCTCATGGTCCCACTAAATTGAACACATTGCCTGGGAGTCAAGAGGTTTATATCTCCATAATCTGTTTGAGCAGTGATGGTGTTATGGCTATCATTGCATACATAGTATCATAAATGTTTTTCCATTTTAAATATGTCTTGCAGTGGAAACTCCATTTGTCTGAGCAGTAATGGTGTTATGGCTATCCTTTCATACATACTATCATGAATGTTTTTTCATTTTAACTATGCCTTGCAGTGGAAGCTCCATTTATTTGAGCTTGAAGAGGAGCTGGAGATTGATCCTCCTATCAAATATGTCCTTTATCAGGTATGCTTGCGTTTCTACCGTTAGCTGATCTCATATTCTGATTTCAGAACTTTGTATGTTCTGCTTTTTGAATATGAACTCTCTATATGGGAATATAAGGTACCTTACAGTTAACAGGACATCTGAAACCAAGCTTAACTAGACAACATAATCTAACAGTCCGAATCACATTGAGATTGTTTCATTTAGCTATTATCATTGGGGCCCAATTTGACCAAATAGCCCCACGATGATGGAAATCTCTCCATTCATGCTGTGCCTCGCCTTTTGGGTGCCTGGGCCAGATATGGTGATCTATATTTCCCAGCCAGGTCTCTGAGACAAGCCAGAAGTTATGGGTTTCCACTTTCCATTACTAGCTCATTCCTGCTTCCTCACCATTACTGACAGTTGTAAACATGAAATATTTTGTATGACTACAAATCTTTGCTAAAATTTTAATCTCATCTGTAGGATGAAAGGAACAACCGATGGCGAGTTCAGGCAGTTGCGGTATCACCAGATAAATTTGAGAGCCGAAAGCCTCTTCCCTTGCCGTGGAGGGGACTGACCGATGAGAAGCTATCAACGATATCCAGCATTCCTGGTTGTATCTTCGTTCATTCGAGCGGATTCATTGGGGGAAATCAGACTTATGAAGGCGCCTTAGCCATGGCCATTGCTGCTCTCAAACTCTGAGTTACACTGATTGCTTCCTGCATCAGAATCACTCTGATTATTCTACTGATTTGGATTTTGGTTGATTAGTGATCTCCAGCTCACTAATGTCACCTTTTAGTCTAAATATCGTGCCTTGACGAAAGTGACAGTGTTGGTGGTAGGCAGAAGGGTCCATTCAGTGGAGACCAGCCCATGTTATCGATACCTAGGTGAGCTACCGACAGTGTCACGAGTAACTATGAAAAAAAAATGATCCTTTATCACAATCAAAGCAGAGAGAATTGAGTAATAAGTATGTTGTGTGTCGGTGAGGGCCTTCAACTATGAATGCATGCTTATAATTATTGTATTTGTTCATCAGGTAGCATTGCACATGAGTATCTATCGATACGCCCATTTTTCTGGTTTCTAGGGTTCTACATTTGACTCAGGAAGCCCTAGATTTCTTGCCTTCAATGGTCAGCAATCATAGATTCTGATTATTATTTATTTATTTATTTCATTACTAATTATTTGTTCATTTAATTTGTGAGGGCAGGTCTAAGAAAAGGGATTGACTAGTGAAGCTACAAGGATCGAGCTTGAGTACATTTTTTTTTTTTTTTTGGAATTTTAAAAGTAGTTTTTGGAAACACTAGATATGAAATTGGAACACAAAACAATGTATAATGGATTTTGTGATATTGTATCGTATATGATAGATTCTATACCGTTCATCTTATTGGTATCTAAAGATCAAGGAAAAATATATAAAACGTGATTTTGACTTCAAATGTTTTTAATTGTGTAAATCTAATTAAATGATTTAGATTTTCTATTTTTTAATGAGAAAATTCTGAGTTTTTGACCCTAGAATCTTTTTGGCACATAATAGTTAATCCTTGATTTTGAATTAATCACTTGGATTTAGGATTTAACCTCTTGAAACACACTAAACAAAATTAATCCTTAAATGCACGTGAGAAAGATATACCAATTTAATGATTGTATTTTTTTTACTTAAATAAACCATTAATACATATAAAATTGTTGACTCTTCGGACAACAAAGCTGAATTAAATAATTTATCAAAATAAAAAAATAATGTCATTAGTTAATTCTTAATACGAGTTAACAAAATTATTAAAAAGCGCATTAGTATCCTTAGAACTTGCACTTAATGG
Organism: Trichopus zeylanicus subsp. travancoricus; assembly: GCA_005019695.1. Lineage (NCBI taxonomy): Eukaryota > Viridiplantae > Streptophyta > Magnoliopsida > Dioscoreales > Dioscoreaceae > Trichopus > Trichopus zeylanicus. The sequence continues at coordinate 1,723,378 of RXID01022204.1, forward strand.
TGAATTAACTACTAACTACTAAATTTACGAAGCAATTGTGGGGTGGTGCCACTTATTATATAGTGCCCCTGCGCTCTCTCCTCCGTCTCCACCTTGCTTCTTGCCCGGCAATTCAGGGGAAGCAGACCATCTCCTCCTCTCCTCCACCTCTCTCTCTCTCTCTCTCTCTCTCTCTCTCTCTCTCTCTCTCTTTCTATATATATATATAATCAAAACAAGGAAGAGAGGAGGAGCAAGGAGCAATGGAGGTGTTCTACTACTTGGTGTTCGGCGGCCTCTCCGTCGTGGTGGCGCTGCTGGAGTTCAGCAAAACGAGCAAGGACCGCGTCGCCACCACCGCCGCCTTCAACTCCTTCAAGAACAACTACCTCGTCGTATACTCCCTCATGATGGGTCCGTCCTCTTTCGCAAATTTCCTTTTTTTTTTTTCCTTGTTTTTGCTGTTCTTCCACGTCGGATCTGGTCTAGGAATGCCAGATCCGATGCGGGTTTTCCGTGATTTAGGTTTTCGTGTAGTAAAGGAGGGACCTTTATGCAAAGAAAGATCGAAAATTCTGAAATGTGTGTTTGTAGATCTCGTTTTGAAGCTCCTTTTGGAGAGATGTTTTATGGGTTAAGGATTTGATCTTTTTCGTGCAACTTGGAGGAAGTTTGGAGCTTTTTTGCTGTGCTGATTGGCTTTTGTTGTTCTGTTTCTTCTTTGTTGGCATTAGCTGGGGACTGGTTGCAGGGTCCGTATGTATACTTCCTCTACAGTCAGTATGGTTTTGGGAAGGGAGATATCGGCCGCCTGTTTATCGCAGGATTTGGGTCTTCTATGCTGTTTGGGACTATTGTTGGATCTCTTGCTGACAAACAGTGAGATCCTGTTCACCATCAGTGGCTATTGTGATGCATCTTTAGTTGATAGATCTCTTTGTTGACATCTGCTTTCTTTGTTTGGCATGTAGGGGGAGGAAGAGGGCTTGTGTGACTTACTGCATAACTTACATCTTAAGCTGTATCACCAAACATTCACCAGAGTATAAGGTGTTGATGGTGGGACGTATTTTGGGAGGGATTGCCACTTCTCTCCTCTTTTCAGCTTTTGAATCCTGGCTTGTTGCTGAACATAATAAGGTGAGTAGTCGTATACTTGTTGCCTTAAAGGATCATAGTAGCAAAATAATACGTCTTAGTTATGGAAAGCTCATTCAGTTGGGGAGTATTGATTGACACTTTCAAAAACATATTTTTTTTCAGAGAGGTTTTGAACCACAATGGCTATCCTTGACTTTCTCCAAGGCTATATTTCTTGGCAATGGTCTGATTGCAATAGTGTCCGGTTTGTTTGCCAATATTTTGGCTGATAACTTGAGTTTGGGACCTGTGGCTCCTTTTGATGCTGCTGCATGCTTCCTTGCAATTGGTATGGCAATTATCTTATCAACATGGGGTGAGAATTATGGAGATCCATCTGATAGCAAGGACTTGCTTACCCAATTTAAGGTTGCAGCAGTAGCCATTGCTTCTGGTAATTATGCAGTTTCAACTTGGTCGTTGCGTGCATCTCAAATTTTTCTTAATATGTTGGTTCTTTGTTGTCACAGATGAAAAGATTGCATTGCTTGGGGCAATACAATCCCTGTTTGAAGGCTCAATGTATACTTTTGTGTTCCTTTGGACTCCTGCTCTAAGCCCAAATGAGGAAGAAATACCTCATGGCTTCATTTTTGCTACATTTATGTTGTCTTCAATGTTGGGGAGTTCCATAGCGTCTCGGTTGATGGCCCGTGCTCCTCTTAAAGTTGAAAGTTACATGCAGATTGTTTTTGCAATATCTGCAGTAACTCTTCTCCTTCCCATTATCACAAGCGTAATTCCACCGTTGGCCTCTTCTATTTGAATCTTTTTATTAAGTAACCTGTGTATGACTTGGATGATAATTTGAAGCAGATCTTGGTAGCACCTTCAACTGAAAAAGGTGGGAGCATCTCATTTGCTGGCTGTATCCAGCTTTTTGGCTTCTGCACTTTTGAGGCATGTGTGGGAATATTTTGGCCATCCATAATGAAGATGAGATCCCAATACATCCCCGAGGAGGCAAGGAGCACAATCATGAACTTTTTCCGGATTCCTCTGAACATATTTGTGTGTATTGTGCTGTACAATGTAAGTAATAAAATACCATTAGTACTGCCGGTTTATCTCTCCACGTTGTACAAATTACTATTGATGTATAACATTGTGCCTCACCAATTTTGTGATTTACTTGTCATTCAGGGAAATAATTCAGAATTTACTTCTTGTCTGTCCTAGATCATGGACTAAGAATCTCATAATAATATGTATACACCCATTGACTTCATATTTATCTTTAACTTTAAGAATAATTAACTAGGAGATTTATCATTCCAATGCTTGGACTTCTCTAATGCTATTTGATGATTTGAATATAAACTCGTGTCAGTTTTTCCAGTAATACATCTCTTATTGTCAGTTGAATCTCTCTTATAGGTGAATGCTTTCCCTATGACTATCATGTTTGGCATGTGCTCAATCTTCCTTTTCATGGCTGTTGTTTTGCAACGGCGTCTAATGATGGTTGCTGAAAGCCACAGATCAAGTAAGTTGTCAACCCATCTGCATGAGATTTTGACTGAGTTTTCATACGTTTAAATGTCTCTCCCCTGCCACACCCCAACCCACCGGCCTCCAAAAAAAAAAAGGCGTTTTCATAACTTGAAGGTTTTTTTTTAAGTTTCAATCTAGTTTATGATGTAGAGCTTAGTGTCAATATGTAAATTGGACTGTTAAGCTTGGGATATTACATAGAGACAGTGATATCTATTTTGTTTGACTTGCACCCAGCACATTCGAGAGAATCTTTCAGAAGCTTATCTATCTATCTATCTATCATTACAGACTGGAAATGTTGAAAGGGCTTTTAAATTGAGTGAAATATTAACCACAGTGCAAGATCATTTTTTGTTTCTTGATCATGCAAAACTTTCACTTCATTTCACAACAAAAGAGGGGATATTACAGTTAGAAACCTGGGACTTAATAGAAAAAATTGCAATGCCTTCATTAGACTTGTTTGGCAACTGTCTATCAATACTCCTTAATTTTGTTGCCAAGAAATCATTTTATTTGCACATTGTTCTAACTTTGCACCGGCGCATACCATGTATATAATTTAAAATTAATGTGTTTTTAACGTTGCCAATCTTTTTTCATCACATTATCCCTTGCAGAATCAGAAGACTGGGCATTGAAGGAGAGGGATGGTGAATCAGATCCATTGAATATCTAATTAACAAGAGAATCTACCTAAGATCTTGCAGAGCTTTATTCACCGTCCTTGCATTATTTCCTGCCACAATGTTCTGATAATAATTTGGGGAAATATATGTTGTTGCAATGGAGTATGAAGAGTTCCAAAGTTCTCCAAATTAGATTTGCTTCTATGAGTACAAGATTTCTCCAAGAGAGACCTTGTGCTTTAGGGTGAGGAGTGTCCTGTCTCAGTGAAGCAAAATGCTCAGACGGGCTACAGCCTACAGGATCATCTATATTATTTGCTACTTTTCTGTTATTTTTTATTTAATTAGGACCCAAATATGTTGAACTTCCAAGAAAGCATGGATTTATAACAGTAGAGCTATGTATTGTTTTTTGTTATCTTGATTTCCTCAAATATGGCTATTCACAGAATGATTCTTTGTGGATTAGTTCAAGTTAACAGCAAACCAAGATTGTGATGATTGTTGAACGTGAAATTGAATTTTCCTGTCTTTCACTTAAATGCATGCATGTAATTATTTTGAGATTGCTTATATCCTTAACATGGTTATGCTAAACCAAAACATGCACAATGACTCAAATGCCCCTCTAGGTGCCGGCCATCATGCCCAAAGCCTTAAAATCAAAGCATGATAATGGCCCCATTGGCAAGTCAACAAAGAAGAATCTTGGGGTGTTGTTTTACTAAAAGTCACCTCAGGATGCTTATGCAAATGAGGTCTCAGTAATTCATCTCCCACAAAAAGACATACATGCAAGAATTTTATTACCAGTTTCCTTTGAATAGAGCTTTCTCTTGCTGCAACATGCGTACATACAACAACTGCTAAACTTAGGAGAGCATTTTAAAGACGGTATGAACTGCGTTTCACATAAAGTGTTTCTGTCTTTGATAGCCAGATCCCAGTTCAATCCTGATTATCAGTAAGCCTGTAACTTTTATGAGACTCAAATTCAACTCATGACTTTTTTTGGAGAGGCAAGAACACCTTGTTCAGCAATCACAGTGGCAGTATTAACCACACAAGTACGAATCAGGACATGGTGGCCAAACCAAAACCACCAACTCAAGATCATAATTTTTTTTTAATTGGCTGGAATCACGTTGTTGTTTGATATCTCTGGACTATCCACTTTTTAATTGAGAATTCCATCTTTCCTGACGCTTGAGTCTCATGAAGTCACCCTACTTTGCTCCGTGCATTTCTATATAAACCTGTGGAAACCATTCAAGCAGTAGTAAATGATGAAGAAGAAGACATGGAGTGATGTTGGCTACACTCATCTCTGCACCTAATGCAGAGAAAGAAAGAGGTGAGCCGGACCAAATATCACTCATGTATGCTTCATTCTAAAACAGTCACTGAAAACAAGGATGAATTCTGGGGCCATTGTCTTCTACTTCACAGAAATCACCACCAGACACAGAAGATGAAAACAGGACATGTAAAATGATTTCTCAATAATTAGTGGAATTCAGGTGTGATGTTTTCACAATCCTTACATACCTCTTCGTTGTATCAAGATCTGTGACATGCCTGAATACAAAGCTCATCGGACGAAGACATGTTGATACCAAAAGATCTCTCACTATGGACTACTGCAACAAGCATTTGTGGCTGTAGCCAACTTCACGCCTCTTCCACTGAATAGGCTAAAATCAGAATACAGATCCAAAACATGCTCACTGTGACGATTGGACTCGTGTTGCTGTTTCAGTGCCATTTGGCTTTCCCTCTGATGTGAAGCCTGCTGACGGTGCGATATCCATGAGTTCAGCGGGTTGCTCCTTTGTGTCAACACTCACAAATGGGCTTCTCATCTGGGCAGTGTTTGAGTCTACATCCATGGCTGAACTTGCCCTTGGGGGCGATGATGGTTGTACCTCTACATCGGGATAGGCAGCCTTGAACCTCGCCCTGAGGCCTTCATCTACTAACCTTACACCTTGCAGTTGGTTGCCTAGTGAAAGCCAACTGCAAATAAAAATTCATCAAACAGGATGTGATGGACAACACTCGCATACTACCACCAAACAGTTTTTGGCACGACAATCTAAATAAAATTAATAACTAATATTGATTATATCAATCCTATTTTTTTTATTTTACTCAATACTGACGCACAGAAGCTGGAGGGCTAGATTGGGAACACATACCCTGCATGTGTGTTATGCATACGAGCAAATAATTCGAGCTTTCTTGTTCTTGGGCTAATCCGCTCGAGCATTGGGTACATCTGCAAGGAAGGCATGAATTTGTGTCAAGATGGGACAATGATGCTGCATTTGAGAAGAAAAAGCTAACTTTGGAGCAGATATTCAGGAATATATGGTACAGCATAAGAAATATGGCACAATCCACTCTACAGCTGTTTGTATATGAGCACGAAATAGGTTATTCACACAAAACTTCATTTGAAAACCTACTTTAATACCAGTCAAAAACTTCGGAGAATGATTTGGAGCAATAAGTACAAAGTTCAAAACTTTAAACTCACTGCAACCACCTGAAATCACATGTATAATAATACTCTAATATGAAAAGAACTGGGGCATAATGAAAGGAAGTAGAGCATGACACTCCAATGAGGTTAGGGAAAAAAGGGTAACATGGATATATGTAATAGACTGAAATCCAGGAGCCCTAACAAAGAAAAAACTGGAAAGAAGCTCAATTACAATAATTTTATGATAAAAATTGTAAGATTTTTATCAAGTATGATAGAGAAAGAGAGATACTCGAGCTGAGCTTAACTTAAATTTTACAATTTTAAACTTCAATAATTATTTTCAGCTAATTAATATCAAAATAATTCTTAAGAAACCTAATATTAAAATGATGAATTAACATTCAAATATCATGATATTCATGATCATCTAATAGCTAACATTTAAGACAATAAAATAATAAACAATTGACCTAAAAATTAATACGAATAACCTTAAACAATAACATAAATAGATATCTCATTCAAATAACAAAAATATAAAAAAATATATATGATATAAATAATAATAATAATAACAATAATAATTTTATGAAAAATTTAAAATTTTAACCAAGCTCTCAAGTCAGGGGTTTCAAAAAGAAACTTAAGATTATATGTATTATATGTATTATATGTATTATAAATTATATGTATTATATGTATTATAAATTATAAATTATATGTATTATATGTATTATAAATTATATGTATTATATTATTATATTATATAAAAAATAATAAAAAATTAATTGAGCTCTCAAGTCGAAACCAAAGAAGCTGGGTCTAGCTCGAGCTTGGCTCGTTAGAAAATGAGCCGAGCTTGTTCTCTTAACAAGCCGAGCTTGAGCAGCTCATGAGTCTCAAGCTAAATTGACACCCCTACCTTCGAATAGGTAAATTTTAAATGAGTACAAAAGAGAAAAATAGCATGAGAGAGAAATCATATGGCCTATTTAGAGAGAGAGAGAGAAAGAGAGAGGCCTGGCCCAAGAATTCAGACAGGTTTTTGGGTTTGCAAACCTTGGAAATGAATAGGCCTGGCTGAAGCCTGAGCCCAACCCAAAATATCTATACTTCATTTTTCAGCCTCAGGTTGGGCCCTGACCTAGCTAGATGCAGCTCAAGCTAGACATGGTCTTGGCTATGCCTGAGCCCAGCTTGAACAATTTACAGCCCCTAATTACGTTTCCTGTTATCCTACAGAAGACATGCATAATAATGAGTTACCTCATCAGGTTTTCTGCTTGTTTCACGAACTTCAGCAACAATGACATCTGTATCAATATTCCGGTTTACCTCCGGATTTCCCTTTATTCCAACAAGACAATGTTCTTTACTATGATTGAGCCAGTGACCAGTGCGCCCAGTTCTAATAATTCTTTGAAGCTGGTTGGTCTTCACCCAGATGATCTCTTCAACACGTTTGTATCCCCAGAGTTCTAGACTGTTAAAAACAAAAACAACACTAGTCTGAAATCACATCAATCTGTGGAACTAGAAGAAAAATTAATTTTGCTCATATACAGATGCAAAAAAGTAGTGGAGACAAACACCAGCCAGGACACAATGATACTCAAAACAGTGACAGCAATCAGTGGTCTAAAACATCTCTCAGCTGAACAGTTGTTTGCTGGAACATGTTTCTCGGAACTTCGTGCTATTTGGAAAGCCAAGAAATATGCTTTTGATTCTTTCAAGTTGGAGGCTTTCATTAACTCCTAGGTGTTTCAGACAATGGACTAGAGGAAACTCTCACCTACAAGGTTTTATTGATGCAGTTCTAGATTTTGTTTCTTTAGAAGTGAATTTAACCATTTTGCACAAAATGCAAACTGAATAGCAATCATTTACAATGATTGTGATATTGAATCAAATATTTTAACAGCTGTGGAGTTTCTGATAAGTCATGCAAAAACCCATTAGCCAAATCAAATATCAGAAATGTAAGGAGCTTTATGCATCTCTCAATCTAGCATAATTATGTGATAAAGCATGTTTCTCATAAGAAAGTTATTGAGATCACAAGAAAGAAGACTCCAAAACTCTTAGTAACAGTGCGATAAAATAAACAAATGAGAAGTAACACGAGAAGTAGAGGATTCACACAAACCATTCCATGATGAACCAATATTTGTGTCAAGGAAGAGGCACAAAACAGCTCTAGTGCATACTAATAAAAACCAGTGGTGTTAATATACAGCAATATCGGCATTACAGCTGAGATAGCAAGCACGTGAACAACTTATGTTGTTTCTAAAACTGACCAACTTTCACAATTGTACCAGTGCTTCCTATTTAGTATTTAACAAAAGAAAACCAATCATCCACAATATATTAGAATGAAACAGCTTACCACTCCCGCCCGAGTTCCATAGCACGGCCAGTGACCCAAAGAAAAATCAGCCCATCAGTCTGCAATGCAGGTACATTAAGATTTCTCATTTCATCATCTGCCATTGTTCCATATGGTAACTCCATATGTATGTCCCATGGAGGATCAGCCATAATGACTCCAAACTGACCCAAAATATCCATTCGAAAGCTACGAATGTCACAGTTGATCCACTGAGGTTCACCAAGTTCTACTTCGGAACAGTATTCAGCTCGCTGGGGCTTTATTGGCTTTGGGGGAGGAAGATTGGCTGCTCCCATCATCATTGGAGGTATATCAGGGGTTGGGTCATACTCATAGTGAACATACTTGCATGTCTGTCATAAAAAATAACTAAGGAAAACCATCCATGGTGCAAAAGTTATTTCTGAAATAGCAAAATAAGAGGAAAAAACCTTGGTGTGGCGACATGTATCCAAGAAAGAGCAATCCCCTAAATTGGTGTCTGTGTGAGGAGCAATTATGCGCTTATAGTGGACCTGCAGGGCAACATATTAATACATGTGACAGAAAATAGGAGTTATGAGGAAAGCAATATAATAAACAATAGTTGTGATCTGCAAATGTGTGCCAATTGAAATTTTGAGTACATTCCAGAAAAAAATTTCTATTTTTTTTGAGAAAAGCCCATTGGAGCGGGTCAGCCATGGACCCCAATGGCTTAAACTCATGATCAAATTCTGAAAGCAACATCAACTATCAGAACCTCAAGTGTTTTACACTCAGGGCTAGGCAGCAATTAGAATGTTTTGCAGAACATTTACCACCCAATATGTCATCAACCATTACTGTGCAAATGGATCAGTGAAAAATTATGTGCTCCCCCAGTTGTGTAAATCATCTGTGATAATGGTTGGACAAGTTATTAGCTCTTTTGAATGAACCTTTCACAAAATGTGCACTTTAAGACTCATAAGTTTTTTTTTGCCACATTTACTGCAAACTTATCCTCAAATTTGAAGCAACAAGAAGGAAACTTGTCTGCAGCAAAATAAATAAATAAACAAAATGAAGTCAATAGGTAAGTATCAGAATTGCAAAACTGGAAATATGCATCTAAACTAAGCATCAGAACGGAAATCCAAATGATGATGAATCGACAATAATGATGATTGCCAAAAAACAAGTACACAAAAAAGACTCAAATTTGATTCAATCATATGCTGCAATATTATGAGCAACAGGCAACAACAGGGGAGATAATAATGAACTAAACAACAATGCCAATCATTTTCAGTGACCTTATTACATGCAACAAAGGTTCCATTTGCCCGCCGACAATCTTCTTTGGTTAAATGTACACAGTATTCCTTGAGCTGAGAGCCACCCTTCGTTTTAAACTGAGAAATAATTGCCATGTTCAAGTTATAACAAACCATGATCAAGAGATTAGAAGTAAATAAGGATAAACTCCAAAGTTTTCTATACCTTTGCAGCAACCGCAGTTTCCCTCGCAGTAGGCCTTTGAATGAGATCAAGGAGCTCCTCTCCAGTCTTAGACTTCTGCATCTCCCTATACGTCTTCTTGTTCAACAATGCCTCCAGATCCTTCAAATCATCGTCCTCCGACCTCGGCTTCTGGTGCGAAGGGCTTGGGATACCCATCGACGCCCCAGGCCCCACGAGAGGCCTTTGGTGCGGCGGAAACATCCCTCTAGGCCCCATCAACCCCATCCCTCTCGACCCGGCACCGCCCCCTGGAAACATCGGCGAAATGCCGGCCATATGGTGGTCCGGCGTCCTCATCCACATCTCCGGCGCCCCCCGCTGCCCCTCGCTAGTGTTGTTCGGCGTTTCCTGAACCATTGGCGAAGGCGCCTTCGGCGTTGGGGGCGGGTGCTGCGAGGTCTCCGGTAGTTCCTTAAGCAGCTTGTTGCGATCGATGCTCCAGATCATAATCGTCGGCTTCCCACCGACAGAGAACTCCTCGAGCTGGACGGCGCCGGTCTCGGTCGCGATGCACCGGAGCGCAGTCTCTACGGCGGAGATGGAACCCAAATCGCCGCCGAGCTCCGAGATGGCGGCGCGCTCGGCGGAGGAGGCGGAGGAGGAGTCGTTCTCCAGGCGGCGGAGGAGCGAGGCGGAGTCGAGCTCGGCGAAGGGGACAAGCTCGAGTAGGCATACTGCCACGGCGGTGCGAGCTAGGGCGAGGCGGTCGGAGGACGGAGACGGCGGGGAGGAGGGACGGGGCTCGTCGGAGGAGGGTTTGGGGAGGGAGTGCGAGAGGGGATGAGGGCGGAGGCGGGGGGTGAGTGGATGGGGCGAGTCCGGGGAGGGGGTGGGGGTGAAGGGGCGGAGATTGAAGGCGGAGATGAGGCGGAGGGAGAGGTCGAGGGAGGAGACTAGGTCGGGGACCAGGGTGTGGAGGGAGGCGATGAGTTCGTGGAGGGTGCGGCGGCGGGATCCGATGGCTTCCTCTAGCTGCAGGCGGAGATCCTTCAGGGTCGAGAGGTCGTTGGAGTCCATGGCGGCGGCGGCGGCGGCGGCGGCGGCCTGGGGGTCCATGGGTCGCCGGAAGCGAGGTGATCGGAGTGGGATCTAGGAGAAGAGACGAGTTGGGTTTACAAAGAAATCGAGGGGTTTCGGGCATCGTGCGATTTAGAAGGGTTATTTACGTACAGCTCCCATACTTGTCCACATTTCGGAGACAACCCAAGGCCAGTCTGCCATATGAAATTTAGAAATGGTTAGGGTGATATATGAAAATAGCTAATGACGGAAAAAAGATTATGTATTATTGATGAATTAATCATATATCAGATAATAAAAAAATAAATTTCATTATAAATAGTGGATTCGCTATAAACGTAAAATTTCAAAATAATTTGGTGTGGAACTTATATGCCACCCAATTTCACTAAAAATCTATATTTATTTAAAATAATAATTTTTTTATTGTTTCTAATAATTACCACATGCTTTTCTTTCTCTATACATAATTTTTATTAAGATTCTGAAGTTCAGTTTTTATTTAATTAGATTTTTAAATTTTAAAAATTTGAATATCTAATCCTGTCTTACAAATAAAAGTCCAACCAAAATTATCTTTTGATAAGAAAAAATCTTCCAAGCAAAATTACCTTATTCACAATATAAATCATCTTTTGGTAAAAGAAAAACCCGAACACCATCGATATTACCGCAAATTTGACAAATTATGGAGGGTTAATATGAAAAAATCCCATCCAAACTGAAACCAAACTAGAATATTGCCCTGAGTTTGTCTGGGTCGAGATATGGACCATGGTTAGGCTTGTCTTGCTGTACCTGTTTGTAAATAATTTCAAGAGCCACACAAAGACGTCTCTCAATTGATGGTTGACACTGATGGTAATCCAAGAAGATTAATTACTATTTATAACTCTAATTATAAAAATATCACTCCGTTATTTGCCAAAATGCTAAATTTTGTTCGTTACAGATGCAAATTATGGTTTCGTAAGGGTTTATATGTGAAAATGACAACCTTCCTCAGCCACCGTTTCTCTTTCAAGTTTCAACTCCACGCTTTCTACCAATTCGCAACTTGCTCCCTTTAATTTGCATCCATTTCTTATCCTTTCTTTTCTCAACGATTGATTCCCTTCTCCCAATCATTTGCTCTTTCGTCCCGATTCCAGATTTTTTTTTCATGGATCCATGAAGCACTTCATTCTTCTTCTTCTCCTTCTTCCACTTACGGGTTTTGGATTTGGAAAAAAGCATTGGCGGAGGCGATGGAGGAGTCGTTCGGGCCTCGGCTCTACAGCTGCCACAAGTGTCGCAACCATGTTTCTTTCCACGACGATGTCATCTCCAAGGCCTTTCAGGTGAGCATCCTTCATCGATTTTGCCTAAAGTTTGCTGCTTTTTGCCTTTGATTGATCTTAGATATTTAGTGGCGCCTCTTCCTCTGTTTCTCTCCAAATTGGTTTCTTTTTCCTTGTAATTCATTTTATGTGGGCTATTCATTACGATTTGGTGGCGTTTTCCGCTATTTCTATCGGAGTTATGTTTTTCCTTTGTAACTGATGTTAGGGGTGTGATTAGATGATGCTTTTCCCCTGTAACTCCCAAAGTTTGTTTGTTTTTCCCTTCAATTGATAAGTGGATGGTTTTGGTATCAGATTCATACTTATAGATGATGCTCTTCCTCTATTTCTGTTAAAGTTCGTTTCTTTTTTCTTTGTAATTGACATTATGTGGACGCTTTGGAATGATCAAGTTTGTACTATTACATTCATACTTTTTTGTGGTTCTCTTCTTCTACTGCTCTCAAAATGGATGCTTTGTCAAAGTTATACGATTAGACACGTATGTGTATGTATGTGTTGTTGTTTTTGGAGTTACTGTTTGTGGTGAATGAGTTTTGGTTGCTTTTAGGGGAGAAATGGGCGTGCGTTTCTTTTTTCGCATGCGATGAACATAACGGTAGGGCCGAAGGACAGACATCTCACAACTGGGTTGCACACGGTGTCGGACATCTACTGCCAGGATTGTCACGAAGTGCTAGGATGGAGGTATGAGGGGGCTTATGAGGAGACACAGAAGTACAAAGAAGGGAAGTTCATATTTGAGAAATCAAATATTGTCAAGGAAAACTGGTAGCATTTGAGTATATGTGATGTGTTGGTGGAGCTTGTCAATGTTTGTGTCACTTCATTAGCGTGACATGCTGTTCTGGATTTGATGGAAGTGTTGATGTTTTACATAACAATCATATGAAGGTCCACAGTTCCTGCTGGTCTATTTGTGTTATTGCCATGTTGAAAGATCTGGTACAGGAGATTGTTGATATGTCTGTGAATAACTTGGAAACTTGTGGATATTGCTTTGGTGTACTCTTCTCATATCGTTTAAAGATGGATGCACCAAAAACATTTCAATCCATAATTTGCTATGACCTCTAAAACTGAATATTACAAAATAGATATTTTTGCTGCTTTGCTGCTCTGAATCGTAGTTGACAAGCTGCATGAATAGTCTGAGACATATTCATTTGCTTAGTGAATTTGATTGCCATTTTTCTTATTGTAGTTTACTAGCTTCTTAATTAGGTTTTTTGTTTATTTTGTTACCATCCTTTCCATCAGAAGCAGGTGCTGAACGTTGAATTTGTGTCAATGTTCACTGAGTATGGGTTGTGCATAACAAATGGTGTCATAGATTGTTTTTTCCTTGTACAGATGAGACCCCTGTTTCTATTGTGTGAATAGCCATTCAGAATGCTTTACTTCACATTGTCGTTACATTGTACAGCTTTGTTTATCTTGAAAGATACATCAGCTGTCTCACAGGACAGAATTGTTTTTGCAATCTGGTTTTGCTTTCCAAGCCCAAACAAGCCATGAGAATGATCGTTAAGTATGTTACGTCTTCATCTTGGCAACTTGGGGGAATATATTTTGATGCTTTTTATGTTGCTGAAATTATGGTTTCTCCTATGAAATTTGTTGATGCAGTCGATCCATATATTGCTATTTCCATGTTTGCTTTTTTGAATTTATCATCATATTTGGTGTTGTTTGTCATTCATGGTCCTTGTAGCCTATATGATTTTTCTCTTTATGTTCACATCAACTTCTGCTCTTATTTCAGACAATAACATTTTGCTGATTTTATTTGTGATATATCTGTGGTAATTTTCCAACTAAATCAGCATATTAAGATCTGTTGATTATGTTATTTTCCCTTGGTAATGCTTGCTTTTATTGTTTAGCCTCAGGACTCTACTGCAATCTTTGAGGTCAACTATTTTTTTCCCATATTTATTATTTTTCTTTTTTGAAATCCTTTTCTTCTGTTGGCAAAACTTGTTTAGTGTTCAATTATTAGAATTTGTTGTTAATGCAATTTCAAAAGTTAAAAAGTGTTTAAAAATTGCCCAAAAAGCTTCAGAGTGGGAGGCTTCGCAATCAATGGTGTAATTTTAAAGATGTGAAGGGTTAATCTGCAATTTCTGAAGATTTTAGTGACAAATATGAAATTTTTCCAAAAAATAAGATGATCATAATAATAGATTGTGAGCTTTATAAATCTTTTTTTAAATCTCTCTTTTTTTTCGTATAATTTATGATGTATGATGTACTCTGAATAAAACCACAAATTGATTGGGGGTGGTGAAAGTTGTCAGCTCAAAATTAACTTCTAAATAAAATTATATTATATAGACTCTAATTTAAGGTCGGTATTTACTAAATTAACCCTAGTTTACACACTATCAACTTCCCATCCGGTGTCAAGAGAGGAAGTCGTGAACTCCGCTTCCTTCACTTCCAGGCTGAAGTGGGCCATCCTTTGAATCCGTCTGACGCGGGGCCAACAGTGCCTTCTTTATCCTCCACTCCCAGCCGAAAACCTTCTCTCAAACCCGACCCAAAATGGAGCTTCTCGTCTTCGGATCCGCTAACCCGTTTGTCTCCTCCCCTGCTCCGGCGCCGCCTTCTACTTCCCTCTTCCCAGCTCTCGCCGGTGGCAACAGGCCCAGCCTCGTTGTCGCCGCGAGGTCGGCGAGAGGGAGTGGCGCCGCGGGGCTGGAGGGGCTTCTCAGGGAACCGAAGAAGGAACTTTCCCGGATCCTCTGGACGGAGTCCGCCGTCCTCGCCATCGAGGGCAAGTCCGGCTCCGGCCGGCATCGGAACCTCTGGCCCCGCGCTGTCCTCGAGGCTCTTGACGACGCCATTGCTAACAACCGCTGGGAATCCGCTCTCAAGGTCGTCGATTTCTTCTTCCTTTGCGCCTCTTCTGTAGGTTGATTTGTCTTCCTTCGCTTTCATTGAATTTTTTTGTTACATTAATGGGTTGGTAGACATTCGGTAGTAATTCTTTTTTTTATATATTTTCAAGTGAATTTAAGGCAATTGTGTAGTGGTTTTCTTTGCAATTTTATCTTTTTATTGTTTCTTGTGCAAGATTTTTAATTGAATCGCAGTAGATTGCCAACGTTTTGGCTTTAGTGGCCTATTGATGCGATTTTTTTCAAAGACAGCAAATCGAAGGTATATATTGGAAGTGTGAAATCAACAAACCAAATTCAAATAATTCATGGAAATCGTGCATTTATTACTGTTGTAAGCTAGCACTATGGCGTGAATTTGTTTTGATAGACTCGTTAAATTGGATTTTGCTTTTCCAAGTGTGGAATGGCTGTATGGAATTGCTCATGCTATCGCAAAAAGTGCATATTTTAAAAAAATTGTAGGCCTACAATGTCAATATCTAGTGGTAACTTGAAAAAAGTGTCTGCTTTTGCTCCTTTCTGTTCTTTCAGTTGTTTAATTGTTTCTTTTCAATACATCTAATGCATGGTTTTTGGCAAATATAGATTTTTGGGTTGCTTCGCCAGCAGCATTGGTATTGTCCCAAAGGTCAAACTTATGCTAGGTTGCTGATGATGCTTGGGAAGTGTAGGCAGCCAGACAGTGCTACATCACTTTTTCAAATCATGCTTTCCGAGGGGCTCAAACCAACAGTAGATGTTTACACATCACTCATTGGTGCATACGGTCACAGTGGTCAGATCGATAAGGCATTGCATGTCCTAGATGAGATGAAAGCTATTTCTGACTGCAGACCTGATGCATACACCTATACAATCCTTATCAATTGCTGCTGCAAACTGCATCACTTTGATCAGTTACCTGAATTGCTTGCAGAAATGTCTTATTTGGGAGTTGAATGCAATGTTGTTACTTACAATACGATAATTGATGGATATGGTAAAGCTGGTATGCTTGATGAAATGGAGGCTTCTCTTTCTGACATGCTTGAAAGTGGAATATGCCTTCCTGACATTGTCACTATGAACTCTATCATCGGGGCTTATGGGAAAAGTGGGAAAATAGAGCAAGTGGAAAGCTGGTACAATGAGTTTCAGCACATGGGTATTGAGCCTGATGTAAATACCTTCAATATATTGATAAAGTCATATGGTTTAGCTGGCTTGTATGAGAAAATGGGTGCAGTTATGAAGTTTATGGAGAAGCGATTCTTTTCTCCCACTCCAGTGACCTTTAATATTATAATAGATTGTTTTGGGAGAGTGGGAAACATTGAAAGGATGGAATATTTTTTCCGATCAATGAAATATCGAGGACTTAAACCTAATGCTATAACTTACTGTTCGCTTGTCAGTGGATATAGCAAGGCTGGCCTTCTAGATAGAATTCCTTTGGTAATCAGGCAAATAGAAAATTCTGATGTTGTTTTGGACACTACTTTTTTCAACTGTGTTATAAGTGCCTATGGCCACGCTGGAGACTTAAACATAATGGAGGACATGTTTATTCTAATGAAGGGAAAGAAATGTATTCCTGATAGCATCACCTTCGCTACTATGATTCTATCATACAATAACAGAGGCATGGCAGAAGCTGCTCGAGAGCTGGAGATCGAGATGCAAAATATGGGTCATAAGACTTTGGTAATTTTTATCCTGATAATATTCTTGTGTAGAATCTTTCCAGTTTATCTGCACAGGATTATTTAGAAACAATCTATCCAAAATTGTATAGCTATCATGACGATGCCTTAAGTTTACTTTCCTATTCGATATTTTTCAGAAGTTCTTAGTCTTGGTTTGTTGTATCATGTTATCATCCTCTTATCAATATGCATAATTTACCAAGTTGCCTGCTCACAAGTGTATCATTTCAGGGGCCTGGTTGATAGAAATCTACAACAAAAAGACTGGCTGTTGAAGCTATCAGACATTATTACCTCAATCCTGGTTTGAAATACTCCTTGTGTTTCAGGTGAGAACATCTTTTATTCATTTTATATTACCTTCCATATAAAATCTGTTTACAGGTGTATATATCATTTTTATGTTGCTTGATTTCATTTTTTCTTTTTATTTTTTCTTGTTTTAGTTCCTACTCTATACCTGATATGGTGGTTTAATCCAAATATCCTGTCAGCTAATTTCACATGACTGACCGACATTCTTTCAATTTACCTCAATTTATGGAACCTTGTGTGACAATCAAGTACTTTTCCATGCACTTCAAACAACCTCTGAGTATTCAATTTCACCAAGATTATAATATTTTTTTCAAAAAATTTGCTGTTGTGGTCAATTTATGTCATCCAACACTGCACTATCTCCTGTTAGCTTGGTTTTTTCAGATGAGTCATCAGATGCGGAAGCACTTAGAGAATAGAAACAGATTTTTCTGGATGCCAACAAAAGCAGGAACCCTCTGGAGTAAAGTGGTCCTGAGTTTTGACAAGTTCAATCAGGCAAGGTTGAATATTAAGGCTTTAATTATAAGAGCACATGAACATGGTCTCAAACTTTCTGGAAGCACTGAAAAATAAAGATCCAATACCTGAATTCAAATGGATGGTAGATTGATTCCTTATATTGAATGTTCACTTGTGGTGTCACTTCAACAAAGTACTCCTTCAAGTCAAAGGTAGATGCAACTGAACATGCTGAGCAACAATTGTTTTCTCTTCTGGAGAAGGTTTAAGGATTGAGCATGGTACCGCAAAATGCCAATCAAGCATGCGAGACATGAACTGACGTAAAGCTGCAGAGAAACTAAGTTGCTGAAGTGGTGTCAAAATGGCCTTTATCTTGTAGTGCCTTGCCTTATATGGTATGATACTGATATCAGTGGCATGCTATTTCCACTCACTTGTATATTCTTGTAATTAGTATCAACTTATTTCTGTGATATTGATCATTCTTGGTGTGATTTTTATTGTACAGAAGATGTTTCATTATCAGATGTAAAACCTGATTTTTTTTAACTGTACAGAGTTTGGATTGTCGTCTATCTTGCTTGTATTACATCATTAGAAATCTTTTGCAATTTCAATTTGTTATTGTTTGATGATATATGCTGATTGGGTAAACTTCAGAACAATTAAAATAATCGTTATATATTTTTCATGCTTTGCATTGTTCAAAGTGGTGTCGTGGTGTAGTTGGTTATCACGTCAGTCTAACACACTGAAGGTCTCCGGTTCAAGTCCGGGCGACGCCATTTTATTTTATAAATTTATTTTGTTTTTTTTCCTTCGTTGAGTACGTTCAGAAATTTATTACTTGGTGTTTTCCAGATAAAATCAAAAGGTGCTGCCAACATAAATGTCTAAATTATCTCTACAACATTTTATACATTTCATTCTCCAAATTCTATGTCGGAGAATTAACTGCGCCAGCAAGCTTCAATCCATTAAGAAATATATTCCCACGCCAAGAGATTTCATGTATCTGCTCTTCAATACATGCTTGCATGCATTGATCTTAATGTCTCTATATATACGCATCACACAATGACACTGGAGAACAATACAGAAACAAATGATACATTTTGGAGCTCTTCCGTCTCTCCCAGGTGCTGCTCTTTTCCATGATGTCGCTTCTTTCTTTTTTGTCTCTTCCAGGTTTCAACCCCAATACAAACTCTGAAAATCAATAAGCAAGTGATTCTCAAACTCTCTTTTGTGTGATCTTAGATGAAGATGGTGGCTGTTTCGTCTGCATTCAATAATCTTTGGATGCAAGGATTAGTGGGAAGTTGAGATCGTCATTGCTTGCATATCAACGCTGACATCTAGTGAATGCCAATTGCCTTGCTAAGTTACTGGCAAGGCTGCACAGGTGACAGAGTGTGACAGAGTGTGACAGTGTGAATCACTTTTTCCTCTGCAGCTATTCGGAAGTTAGAATGATAATTGTCAGATACTAGTGGTGATATGCAGATTGTATAATCTCAAGCTCTTACTGCCCTTCAGGTGCTAGCAAGAGGAACAATAGAGATGCTTCTGAGGAAAACGGGTAAGTTCAGGGGAGCTCATCAGACGCTGATGATGGCAATCTTAATATCAAACAACTCTGAATTATATCTCCAAGTCAGTGCAAATATAATCTATCTTTCAAAATCGTGTAGTTGTTCATTTTGCTGATTTTCATACCTCCAAGAAAGATACTTTGATTTTCATACGAATTTTTTTATTTTTTTGGTTTTTTGATTGCAGAAAAAGACAGTAGCCTTCCTGTCCTGCTTTCGGTAAACTTTGAATAAAGGAGTAGAGGGGGCAAGTTTGGATCGATCTTGCAAGCGATGTGACTATAAAATGTATTTGTTTGCTTCTGTCGAACTCAATCGTTCACCATTAGGAGTGCACCTATTCAGTTTACTGTTTCACAATGTAATAATAAATGTTGGCTATCTTCAGATTTGAACAGAGTAACTCATCTACTGTAATTATTTTTCATAGAAAGGTAAACCATCAGATATTTTTGCCAACAGTAGCAGAAGTAATAACAGCAACAGAACCAAATTCTTTTCTGTGGAAAAGATCATCATATCTCCTAAACAGTAATAACAATTCACTACACTACTTGTGAGTATTTCCGGAGCTTACAAAACGCCACCAATGATTAAAAAAAATAATTTTGGAAATAATTTTTTGACTTTTTTGTGACGCTCAGAAAAAATCAGCTTAAAAATATCACAAATATTCTCAATATTTTTAAAACAACGCTAATAATTTTTATCAGTATTTTTTTGTGGTGCTTTAAGAGTATCCAGAGTAGTTAATTTTTATTCTCGCTGTTAAATTTTTTGACAGTCAGAATTTTCAGTATTTTTTTTATCTTTTTTTATTAAAAATACTGGGAATTTTCGACAATTAGAAAAGGATTTATCGGTTGTTATTTTTGACACAATCCATTTATACATACCTTATATTTACAAATACAAAAAACTACTTATAAAAATTTTGTAGCACATTATTACATGTTCATAAGCTTTATATTATCATACGAACTAACAATACATGAAAATAAAAAAATGGTATAAAACACAAAAAATATACGTATATGGTATATTCACTTGCAACCTCTCTATGCTCTTTATTATTGCAATACCATAGTTTTTTTTTATAGAAAATTCAATTAATATAATGACACTTCACTCTCTTATTATTACATGTTCATAAGCTTATTCTCATGTTCAATTATATATATTCATACAATTAATACATAAATAATTTATCTTTTATTTTGGCTCATTGTTTCTGTAAGCATACTAAAAAAATACATTAATTTTTTTTTATGTATCATCTATTCAACCGATTCGTTATCTTAATTTAACTTTTATGCATTTAATCAACCGTCAAGAATGTATAGCCTCTAAAAATACAACAACCTTATAGTGAAAATATCAAATTAATTAAGAGATAATATTACCAACTATACTTTCACATACTTTTAGATGTAAAATTCCATATAGTTTAGACAATTAAACAAGTAGTTTAACAAACTCAAAAACTCAACAGAAATACAAGCATACCATATAGAACAAAAGGCGTACAAGCAAAAGCCACCGGTACCCACTGGTTGATTGTGATATCAAGATTCTGGCAACAGTACTAGCATGAAAACTAAAAGTTGTTCAATTCTTAACTCATTTTATGACATTATATGAGCAAAAAACTTGCTTAAAAATCTGAATTACTTGGCAACGAAAACTCTAAATTCCCTTGTAGCGCAGAATGCATCAGCACCAGAATGCAACAATTTATCTGACATTCGTAAACAAAGCCAAACACAAGACTTCCATTAACATGCAATAGATTGATTTCTAGTTGATATAGTTATCACATAAGCCTCTTTGGTTAATCAAGTTAAGATTTTACGCTGGTTCAGTTATGAGCTTTGTTCATATTTGAGCTCGCAATCCGACGGACCCGACACACGACAGGGGATGCTGCTCCGGTTCTAAGCTCGTATCGAGCTTGCATCAAGCTCCCGCAAAAGCTCCGGACCTGAAACTCTAGCGCCAGACACACGACAGATAAGAAGTGGAGTGCTTGCTGGAAACCGCGTGAAGCGAATAAAATATTGTAATAGCGGGCATTTACAGGAAAACGCCAGCTTCCGGCGGCGGTTCGTTGTTTTACGTCCGTAAACACCGGCGTTATACAAACCCCAGTAAATAACAGCCGGAAAATAACAATAAAATTGTAGATTCTATTAGAGATCCTTCTGAACCAACAATGTACAAGCATGGCAATCATACTCTTCAAGACAAATGCACAAGACATTAACGCTTTTCCAAGTTAATTTTAGCTATTACAACAACAGGTTAACGGCTACATGAGAAGCAACCTAAACCTCCTCAATAAGAACCCTTGTTTGTTTCTTCTCCTTCACTCCCCTTGCAGGCTTGTCTCCACTGCATGTTGCCAAAAGAGAAGCTTTCTCGACCTCCAGTGTGCCAGCCAACGATGGCCAAACCTCCCCAACTTGCTCATTAACCCAGCACATTAAGAAATACAACTTTCTCTCCGCAGATGTCAACTTTTGTCTAGTCTCAATACTCTTTGATTTTTCCATCTTCACAGATTTGAGTGTTATTTTGCTGGCTTTAATAAGTCTTCGAAGGTCACAGAGTGCACAGATGAGAGCATGACCACCACGTGAGAGCAGGCAGATGATATCACCAATTAGACCAACCCCAAATTTGAAGCCTCCAGTATGACGGTAAGCAGGAGAGCATGTTTGTTCCAAGCATGTCCCAAGGGCTTCTGTAATGGTCTCTAGCTGCCCACCATCGCCCAACACCTTTGACATGCTCAAGACCACATTGGCTGCTCCAAGAGGATCATGACGCCAGTCTCCATTGTAGAGACGGAGGGTAAAGCAATAGCTATATAGAATCTCAACCAAGTGAACCAATAGCAGAGGAGACGGATCTAACCGGCTCAGTTCCGAAAGTGGTGGTAGAGGGCTTTCTGGCCCAGCTGGGATTTCGTTGATGTCATCTTCTGGATCACTTGATTGGCATGCTGTGGTTTCTTTGTGTTCATTATGTGGTCTCACAAGCTGGCTTCCTTCCTGGCTGAGAAAGCGAGTTCTACCATCAACCTTTGTCCACCACGGGGTCCATGGCTGTATCATCTTACTTAGCTCACCAGATGCTAAAGCTCTCTGGAATTGCTTGATTTCCTCTGGAGACAAGTCTTCAAGTCTGATCTTGTTGCCTGAACACCATACAGGCTAAAGAAATCAGTCCATCTGAGACAAACATGGTGGTTTGAGAAACTGACAGAGAATCACATGCCGCTAAAATGAACACTTCCTCACCATCACTCTTATCAAGCTCTGATTTTCAACTCTCTCTCTTGTTTATTTATCTGTTTTGTGGGGAATCAAAACTCTTATGGAACTCTTTTGAGCTCGTAATTTGTTCAACCCTTTATTGTAACTTATAAATCAAATAGTAGTAACATGCCATGAGATTATTCTGTTCTTGAATAGTAACACTCATAGTGACATTTGAGTATAATGGAGTGCTAGATAAGGCAGCATCAAGGATTTTTTTTTTTTCAGTTAGAACAGTATTTCTGAATCTTCCTACATCTAAAATGAGAGATTTTATGCAACCATTCCAGGGTTCCCATATGCATAAAGAACTGATTGGACAATCTGATTTTGTTGACAAATAGATTTTGAGACTTACCAGATAGAACTTTCTCAATTGTCTCCTCAGATAGCATGGAATCTGGAGAAAAAACTTCCAATTCCATATTAGATCTTGAGCAATCATCGCAAACTTTAAGGGTAAGAGTATAGCTTATGAAAGTTGAAACGTAGCTCATTTCTTTACTAGACAAGCCCAAACATCGCAAATCTTTGAAACAGTGCAAAACTAGTGTCATCAATAACAAATTTTAACATGCTCAATGCGACCAAATTATTTCAAAGAAAAGACAACATAATTGGCAAAAGAAAATATCACAGTACCATCAACCCGGCAAGCTTTCTTTCTTTCTTTTTTTTATAAAAAATATCACAGTACCATCAACCCGGCAAGCTTTCTTTCTTTCTTTTTTTTATTTGAGTAAGCATCAACATAGCAAGCTTTCAAATTTAAGAACTGGCAATGGCACCGACAACCAAATGCCACTAATATACTACAACAAAACATAATCAAAGGCGCGAGCTTAAGCAATTTCAGAGACATACCATCATCATCGCCACCGTCACCCTCCTCGTCAGAACCCATTTCATGTTCCAAATGAAACCTTTTCAATATATCCATCATCTTCCTTCTCGTCTCATCATCCGGCTGGATCTGCTGCATCTCCTCCATCACATTCTCCCTCATAAAAGATTCCGTGCATCTTATGCTGTGCCTCTAAAAAACCAAAAAAGTCAAATCTTTATCAAACAACACCATAAAAAATTGCTCCAAACCACAAAAATGAATCAAAGAACCAACCTTATAGCAGGAAACAGAGCAGTAGCGAGAGTTACATCGGGGGCAAGTGTACTGCGAGAACTGTCTCTGGCACCTTCAATCAAAGAGAAGATATAGTGAGGAATCTAAGGTTTGTTGGGGTTTTGTATGAAGATGAAGGAGGCGTACACGTGGCAGATCTTCCTGGCGTCGGAGATAGGCACAGGAGCGGCAGGGTCCGATATAATAACCTCCTTCTCCATCTCAGGCGACGGTTTTCGCAGCGCCGGCAAGCAAGGTGCGATTTTTCGCCAAATTCAACAACAATTACAAAAATTCGAGAAAAATCGGTAAGCGAGGGAAAAAGGATGACGAAGGGGTCGAGCTGGTATCTCCCAACAGAGACAGATGCGGCCGAAGCGACGCAACGGAGGCGGAAGGCGAGCGAGAGTGGCGCTGAGAACGAGAAAGAGGAAGAAGACGCCGGCGCCGAGAAACATGTACTTGGTTCCAGAACAGGATTTGGACCAAAACGATCGGTTTAGGGTTATTCTGGCAGGACTTGTATATTATTTTGATACAATCAGGGGGCTGTTTGCAAATACAAAAAAAGATTGCATGGAAACCGAACAGCCGTTATTCATAAGGGCCGTTTGGAACGGGTCAGCGGTCACCTCGAACTAAATTATTTTTTTAATATTAAAAATTTGATTAGATTAATATTATTTAAATTATTTAAATTATAATTAAATTTTGACTAAAATATCTTCGGTGCATCTGAACCGTTGGATCTCGATCCAACGGCTCAGATTTCTCTAACCTCGAAACGTCCCGCACCCCAACCCCCACGGGTCGTCCTCCTTTGCCGCCGACAATCAGCAATCACAGCCGTCCATCTCCTCCGGGATCTCCTCCAATCTCGCCAACTGTTCATCTTCTCCTCGCCAGAAGCGGCTGCCGTCTCCGCCATCACCGCCCCATCCTCTTCCATCACACACTCCTTCACCGCAGTCGACGCCGACGTCCTGCACTCGAAGCCCCACCTCCCGCTCTCCATCATCCTCGCAATCACAGCCGTCCATCTCCTCCGGGATCTCCTCCAATCTCGCCAACTGTTCATCTTCTCCTCGCCAGAAGCCGCCGCCGTCTCCGCCATCACCACCCCATCGTCTTCCAGCACACACTCCTCCTTCACCGCAGTCGACGCCGACGTCCTGCACTCAAAGCCCCACCCCCCGTCGCCGGATCGCCGGAAAACACCCTTCAGGAGTCGATCCGACCCCGAGAACACCTCGAATCGGGTGCCTTCGGTGGCTCAGACGCGATCGGTCCAGGCGAAGACGGTCTCGATCCCGGTCCGCTCCACCGACCGGGTTCGGTGGAGGACCACGAGGCCCGGAGTGCCGGCGGAGATCCTGACGCTGTTGATCTCGAACGGATGGCCATCGATTCTGAGGGAGAAGACGAGGGTTAGGGACTTCGGATCAGTGCGACGACGACGACGGCGATCCTGCGGGAGCGGCAGCGGTGCTTGGCCGGTGGCTAGGGGGTGATTTATACTCACCGGGGAGTTAGTGAAGTCGGAGGGTATTTTTACCCAAAAAAATTTTAAATTATCTGTTAGTTAAATCAGTAACTAAATAAATTTTAATTGAACGTATTACTCTTCTTTTGATCCTGAACCGTTCCAAACGAGCGCTAAGTGATTTATTTGTAAAATACGACTGATTTTAAATTTCTTCCTCCCAACTACAATTAGCTTACTTCCACACCAAATACATATTTATTTACACTATATTGTCACTAATTACATACAAATAGAAAAAAAGAATTTGACACAACAAGAACATGGATTTGCAAGCACATTTACATGATTCTCAATCTCTTGATATTTCTAAACATTTATAATAGAATTTAATTTTCCTTCATTCCTGAGAAAGCTCAGACCTGTTCAAGGGCCTTCACTGCTTCCTGTCCTTCACTTTCCACCTTGATTTCTTCCCGCTTCCCATCTCTGGCTGGCTGGAAACCTGGCTGTCTGCCAAACCGTTGACAGCGTCAATCACTCCACAAGTCCTCGCCGATAATTCAATCAACAGCGACGCTACTGCGATGAGAGGCATTGCTTCTGTCAGTCGCTCCAGTGACTTGCTTGGCAGAGATTTGAGTGATCTATGCAGCTCACTCACTGCAATGTCCATGTCTGAAACTAGTAGCTCTGTGCAATGACTTTGTCATTGTCTTCACTGAATTCACCAGCTCTTTCAGGACTTCAGAAGAAGTGGAGGCCAGTATTGTGCAAGAATGAGATAAATGGTTCTTCATGATCTGAGGTGCCTTCTCAATTTGGAGTCACAGTTTTAGATTTTCATATTAATTGAGATATCCGAAAAGCTTTCAATTTACCTGAGTATCTAAGTGGATGCAAGCATCTAGGACCTCAATGGAGCAAGTGCAATGGCGCTTTGCAGCTCCAATCTTAAGGTACTGACGCTGTGGATGCTTGAAGGTGAAGCGCCCATGAGCCGGCTCCCATCTAGCTAAGTTGGCCTAAACAACATAAAAATACGATTATAAGCACCAGAGTGGCCTCGGCTCTCACAATCCACTGAGACCTACTGCTGTGTTCAAATATCTTGAACACTCACAAGAGAATCTTGAGATGCCTTGCAATTGAACACACATTTGTACCCTGTGAATTTCAAAAGTGGCTCCCATTTCATCTTTGAAATAGTCTTCAACACAACCTATGATTCAAATATATAGGTGAATTATTATTTTGATAAACGTCAATTTTTAGATCTCTTTCTGTTCAATTTACAGACCTTCTACTGAATCTGCAAGCATATCCATGTTCCTGCTGATGAGCAAGTGAAGGTCTTCTCCAGCCCAGACCAGGTGAATAAGAACACAGACAAGTAAACGTATCACACTTCTGATCCCTATAGTGGACATCCGCTGCTGTGCTAAATCGATCAATGCATCATAGTCAAATTTCACCTTGATGGCAGGAATGAACCATGAAAATGTTGTTGCAGAAGCTGAAAAAAACAATAATCAGAGGTACAACTGCATCATGTCTTGCTTTGATTGAGTTTATGTTGTTTACCTAGAAGGAAGATGGAAGAACCAAGAATGAATGGTTCAAGCCTTTCTCCTGATTTTCTTGCCAACCAGTGAATGCCGACTGCTAGAATGCCGGCGGTCATTGTTGCTGTCGAATCCTTTAGAGATGCATCCTCCTACAATTTCCATTATAAGTTGAGTTACGCAAGCAGAAAATGCAATATCTTGCAACTTGTGCGCTTTACTTGCCTACTGTAAACTCAAATAGTACAACAACAGTCATGACAGCCCATATTGCAGAACCACCAACGCCATCATACAGAGGGCGAGTGTAGTAGAAGAGTCACACCAATGTCATCGCAACACCAACTTTTACACAATGAGTTACCTTTCTTGGTCCTCTGCTCCTATCTTCCATGCTTTTCCCATGAAGCTTGAGATCCGTGACTTCATTGTCAACAAAAAAAAAGAATGAACTCAACCATATACTAGCCATTGTTCTTCTATTGATGATTCAAATGAATTCCTGAAAGTCATATATATATAAGGAATTTAGTGTGTAAAATAATGCAAGTTGGATCAAATTTATGAAAAGGTTTCAAGAATCGAAAACAAATCAGAAAACCAAATCCAATGACATTACTTGGAGGCATTGTATTGTAGTTGCACTGTTACACACTTGTTGTTTATGTTTATGTTTATATTTTCAGAACTTTTCCTTGGAGTATTAACTCAATTTCCACTAAAGAAGCAAAGTCATGGGGAAAATTCTCCCTCCAGAACTCCTGTACGGCCAAAGGAATTAGTGTGATATTTCTTGGTTTTATCAAGATATTGTATGAAAAAAGAAATTGTATAACAATTTTCTTTTCATTCTACTCTCAGAGATTTTACACTTATTTCTTTGCTAAATAAGACAAATTCTTAAGTGACGAAATTGTTGATCTTTATGAATGATAATGCATAGTACACATATGAAAAGCATGGTGAAAATTATCCAATCTGATGTGATCCTTGTCGAGTTTAATATCTAATGAAGCCATATCAGAGTGGTATGGCCCTCATATGTAGTGGTTCCTGCATTTAGATAAAAAAAAAATCAGTAATATGTTTTTTTTTCTAAATCACTTATAAGAAATAAACAAAGACATCCTATGACACAACATTCCTTAATTGTATCTTAAATATCCAAACTTTTTTAGGCATCTTAATTACAGTGCTCCCTGTCTACAGCAAAATGGTGAGGATCTGAATATCTGACACCAACTTAAATGCAAAAACTCGAGTTGATAAAATGTGGTTAATCCATTGTACATATTCTGCATTACATTGTTTTCATATTTTCTGAAAAGATACAATGGAAATGGTTATACGCAGAGAGTGAAAAAAGCAAATGGTCTTCTAATAAGACACAAAACTAGGTTGTTTAATAATATATATATATATATAGACCTACATTACAATGTCACTAAAAGAAAACCAAAATATAAGCTTATCATATCTTCAAAAGAAGCTTTTTATAAGTAGCGCACTTTCAAGCTCCTAATGCTTTGATCTTTTTTATATTAGCCTCTTGCTTTTGAATACAATTCAACCTAGTCCACCAAAAAAGTCAATGGCATCACTCTCGAACATTCCTATTGTGTAGTCTCACTTGTCTTCTTCTTCTTCTTCCTTTTTCTTTCATTAGTTTTTAAGTATAATCTTACTTGTCAACATTCCACTAGGACTAATCGAGCTTGCTTGAGATTCTAGGGTTACACTTGGTATGGACCCAATCCTACTCATCTACTTTTTTGTGGGTATACTTCAATAGTTGCAGAGGTGAGCCTGGAGAGGTTACAGCCTAATCCCTAAACCTAATGTTAATTTAGCTACTCTTAGGAAGTTTAGGTCCTTGATAATTTAGTGACATCTATGGTGTAGTTTGCTTATGGACATTTCTTGCATTTTATTTTGTAAATCAGGGTTAAGGCAAGTACCTCAAATCAGAAATTCATATATCAATCTTACATGCATGTCACAGGGAGAAGTGTCTCTTTATGGGCAACCGCAGCCGTCTAGTCATGACATTCTGATTCATTTCACCTGTTTATCAAGAAAAAGTGAGAATTTGCACGAGCAATACAATGTAGTTTGAGGGGATTATTAGGAGGTGGCAATGATCTTCACACATAAAAAGGATGTCTGCATATCTAGATAATTAATTGGCAATCAGAAAAGGGAGAACAGAAACTTATTACCCAAAGAACAATAAATTCAATCTCAGCTGAGGCATGGCATCAAAGGAAACTCTGCTATTTATATAGAAAGTGAATAACCACACTCTCAAATTTCAACAAATTCTACATGGTCAAAAACCGACATCTTGTCCTTCTAAACTAAATCTAAGTTACAAGCATGCCCCAAACACCTACAGCAGTAATTCATGATCTCCAGTTGGAGCTATTGATCAGCCTCATTTTATATTGGAGCAATCAAATGTTACAGAGACCCACAAACTGTTCCCAGTTTTCTTCAGAATGATAGCTAATTGACACAAAACTTGAAACAGCATTTTCAGCTTCTTCCTTCTCAGATGTCCTGGTTAATGTCTAAATGGCTATCTCTATCAGCCATTGATCTTGCATACTCAGGGGAAGTGCTCAAGTCATTGTTGCACGAGAATGCCACACAAGCTGCAATCACTGTATGCAGATCAATGCTGAACTATGTCCATGTTTTTCAAATGCAGAATAGGCATAGGCACATAGGGTTACAGTTTCTTGTATCTTGCAACTAATGACTTCTCAACCTTCAAATTTTCTCAATGGGTTGAAGTTTTCAGGTAAATGATGTTTCTCCAAAGCACTGATGACCCTGGTAGCATGTTGTTTGGGGACTCAGTAACTTGTTCCTCAATTGGATATAATTTGAGTGCTTTTGAAACTCTAATGTTGGAACATATCCCAGAGGATCACAAGTTGTTACAAGGCAAACCAGGCTTCCTTTTACTCGGATGCAGAGAGTGGAGTAAAATCCCCAACGAGATCTTTATCATCATATTTTCACTTCAGGCACCTTGTTGATTGCCATTCATTGTGGTGCTTGATTGATGAACCACTCCAGGCAACACACGAGCTGATCTGTTATCCTAGCCATTACATTCTACAAGCTAGGCTAGTCACTGCAGCCTATTAGCCAGACTACCAGGAACTGATAGGGAGGCTTGCTGGCTTGAAGTTATGTCAGGAGCACCTTTGTCAAAAATCTTTTGAGTGCTGGTCACTAGGTCGACTGCTGCTTGTCTGTTGTAGAAGCTGCACAAGCGATAGAAATATGTCCATCCGAGTAAGATCCCTATTTGCCTGCGTTGGAATGAAAAATGCCCTTAGGATTGAGAGTGCAGCACAAAAAGGAATGCCCTTGAGATTTATTCAGTTTATAACTTCCAACCTCTACTAAAAATCGTGCCCATATCTTGTGATCACGAGCCTCCATTACTGCCTTCAGAATGGTCAAGCCAAACCCACGAATTATATCTGCTATCTCAAGAAAGTATCCTCTCTCTTCACAGAGCATCTGCATCATAATAGGAGACTTTGGACTATACAGATTACAGACAATGAGCATGATAATTCAGATGCAAAGTATAGTCTATTTTCACCTCAATTAGCATCAGGCCAGGGGGGTTAAGGTCTTCAACAATTATTGGACAGACCATGGTCTGCCCAGCAACCTCATATGCCCAGGCAGCACCACTGCCACCACTGGAATTGTCTTTTAAAATAACACCAAGCTCCTCACCAATCATCTGCATTGTGATATCATTAGAAGGATAATTGTTTTCTATTGTATAAGTATTATCAAACAGTAGGAAGAAAAGAAATCTGAATGTTGAACACTATACCTTTGGCCCATCAATTTGCTTGAGCTTTCCAGCATATTTTGCCACACTTTGCATAAAGCGCATGTAGTTTATCGTTCGGTCCAACAAAGCATCAATGCTGCACTGTTGCATTCAAGAATAAAAAAATGAATGCAAAAGTAATGCTTTTTTATAATCTAAACAAACAGCCTATTATGTTAGTTGAGTACCCTTGCACTATTAGGGACAATCTCCCTCAATTCCTTCACACGATCCTGTATTAGCTGACGATCCTTTGGCCTGGGACGAGTACTTTCTCCAGGTCTTGCTCTTTTCTTTGCAACCTTCAAACCATCATCAGACTTCTTAGGCTGACTAGTAACTGCACTCTCAACATTCATACTGCAACTATCATCAATCCATAAACTGCCATGCAATATTGAAGGCACTTCTTTTGAAGAACCATGCATGAATTTCTCAAGGTTATGCTGAGAAGCTGAGAATTCCATACAAGGCAGGCCAACCAGTGGAACCTGTTCTCTGTATGTTTGATGCTCAAAACAAGAATTGGAAGAAGTATAGGTGTTACCAGAGAGAGTAAAATGCCCAGGATCTGGATTAATACTCCCAACCTCTGCCTGTAGTAACTCTCCTTGAGCAGACCGTAAGAATGATCCTTTTCCACCTCCTGCAGAGGAGCCCATTTCTGACTCTAAGGCACATTCTGCGATGCCAATTGCCACATTTGCACAACTGCCAGGTATAATTGCATCCCAATGTTCAAGATCCAGGGCACTGGGGCATAGATCCAAGTCCATGAGATCAGAGAGATCAATATCTGCTAATAGTTGAGCTGATGCATTTGACAAATTTCCTCTCCCATCATAACAAGATTCGAATGAGTTCAAGACACTCGTGACTGAGTTCTCAACTAGCCCACCTGATAAGGAATCAAACCCAACTACACCAGATGAAGCACAAGTTCCAGGAGGCTGATTCTCAACCATTGGCGCCAACATTGTGTTCTCAGAAGGTTGCTTTGTTGGATCCAACATTGTTTTCTCAGAAGCTTGCTGTGTTGGATCCAATGTCATCAAAAGCTGACTCTCCTTAGAATCAAGGGATGTAGACTGAACAGCAGCTGAATCTTGAGAAACATGGGAATTTAGGAGCTCTTGAGAAAGGGAAGGCACCATGTAAGCTTTGCCAGAAGATGTTTCAGATGCTAGAACTGGAACAGGTGACGAAGAATGAGATGTGCCTAGCAACACCCCCACACCAGAAAGGCATGAATTGCTGGTATCATAAGGTCTTGAATTAGGCACCACATCTGAGAAAACATATGTGGGATGAGATGAAGCTGAAACTGCACTATAAAGAGCATTCACATGACGATCAAAGGAAGACTTCATGGGGGAAATGGAGGGAAGCACTTGTATCCCACTCTGAGCATGTCTTTGGTCCACAAATAAGTTGTTTGGCCACTGATTTGTGCTGGAATAGATAGTTGCCAAATAGTTAGGATAACAAGCAAGGTTTGCAGATTTGCCACGAGTATCTATAGCTTGGGAACCATCTCCATGTGGAAGCTCCCTAACAGTTTTGAGCTGCTGAAGCAAATGATCAGCCTGATTCATGAATTCTGAACTTTCCGAGATCTGGTGATAATAATTGGTCAGGGAAAGTAATCTAGAAGATGCAACTACATTGAAATCATTTACAACAAAACTAAGAGTGCTTAACTCCAGAAGCAAGCTCCGTAGACAACCACTAAAAAAGCTAAAATCTGCATATTAGGCTGATTGGTTAAGTTTCATGCCGAAATTCCATAGACAAATACTAAAAAGGCTAAAATTTGCCTGCTAGGCTGACTGATAGAGTAAGTTTCATGCTGTCCAAAATTGTCAACAATGATGACACAAAGTTCCAGGTAAGTTGAGCTGGGTCAAGAAAAGGAATATAACAATTCACAATCGATCAGACACCCCACCCCCTATTCTTTTATTTTCCAAAGATAACAAGCCCTTCATTGAAAATGTAGAAATATTCCCCAATTAGGCAAAGGCATGGAACTATATAAATATTATTAATAGCTACAAAAACTGCAACCAGAATAGTAAACAAAATCATACAAAGTTTCTCCCAGCAATAAAACTACAAAAAAGGGCTCACCTTTTCAGTAGCCCCACATTGAAGCACACCAATAGATGGTATAGAGATTATGGCAACTGTCTGCAAATCAAGCTCATTATCATTAAAAGAAAATTCTAGGCATAGACCATGGATAAGAAAGTCCCATAGTTCATAGTCCATTTTCGCTGGTCAAAAGACAATAAATAAAGAGCAACAAATTAACAACTAACCTGTATTCCAGCTAAAAACTGATGTTGCCATTCATTAGCATCCTGAACAAGAGATATTTATGCATGTTAGTGCATCTCAACAATATAATATGAATTCAGCATTCTTCAGCACATAAAAAAGCATATTAGAGCTCATGCTCGAATCCCACCATAATGGCACAAAATAACTAGTTCAATTTCATGAATCTTGTTGGCCATAAGTGAAATTGTCTAAGCATTGTAATCCATTTCCCAAAACCTATGATAAGAGACTGCATCTGGCAAAAGAGAAGTCTAGGTCCAACAGCTGAGCCCCACATCCTTGCAACCTAGATTCTGTTTTAGAAAAGGCTACCGGACCCATCCACATTCTTAAACATTAAATTGTTTTTTTATCATACTGAATGATTGAATATGAACTGTTCATTTACTGGAGATGAGCATACACTACCAAATAACTGCATGATGCATCCATCAGACATTTTACTTATAGGTAGTTCTCAGGACGCTTCAACCTAAGCTGCTTTGACATGTTAAGACACAGGGCAGGCCAAGAAAATTTGTGCCTAAGTACGAAAAGTAACTTTTTCAAGCTCCAGGTAAATAGGCCATCAGATAAGGCATATGTACAGTTCAAAATGCAACAGTTCATAGTTTAAAAGATATTTAGTTATTCGTCCATATCCCTCCCCAAAAGTAGAGGATAAAATTCTTCAAGAATTGAAACAAAGGCATGCCAGCCTACAAACTAAAGCCACAAAACTTTGAAGCTTCAGCATTCTGAGCTTGGTTAAAAACTTAAACGAGTATTGAATATTTTCGTGTGCAGAATGAGAACAAACAATCCTGAACCGATATTTATGATTTGCACTATCATAAGAAGGGTCAAAGTTCTATCATACCTGGAGAATTTCTAACTTGTCGCTGTGGTTATTCAGGCTAGATTCTGTATAATAGGTATCAGAATAAACACATTGCTGTGTAGTACACAGAGCAGCCACTCCTATGGTTCTAAAAAAGAGCACAATTTACAACATGAGTCTTTCAAAAATATTGCATATATCTTGTTGAACAAATGTGGTTTATGCATTCCATAACAAAATTCACCCACAAAACCAATTGATATAAGTTTAGAACTAGAAATAGCACTAAATTTGTAAACATGTCCCAACGAGGGATCAAAAAGGAGAGGAATGACTGGGTATTAAGGGCTTACAACTAAGAAAATAAAGTAAACATTCTCTTCTAGACAACACTAGTATTCAGGCTAAATGTTTGCAAACAAAATAATGTACTAAAAAGAATATCAAATATCAAAAGAAGCTCAGCAGGACAATGATGACCATACCCTTGCCCAACCATGTGTACTTGTTTACTCATCTCATCTACAATCTTCTTAAACTGTTCTTCTTCACAGTAGCTATCTTCCATAATCAGCAACCTGTTACAAACATAAATACCAATATCAATTAGGAAAGACCTTCAATGCATCAAATCAAAGACGGGTTTCAAAAGCATCCTAAAAAAACTATTTTTTTTTCCACCCACTAGACCTTCAAAACCCTAGATTAACTCAAACCCATCAAGATTTCCGCTTTCAGCCAATTCATAGGCAACCACCAAACCGCCCACATGCACTAATTTACACACTGAGACCTCCAAAGCACCAAACTTCGCCACGTAATTGTTCCTTTTCCTCCTTCGCTTGTGACTTATGCACAAATATTCGTACTTCACCAAAATCATTTTTTAAAACGAGCTAAAATTCGTACTTGGAAACCATTTCAAGCTTAAAAAACAACAAAATTGCAGTAAATCAGCGACATTTGTTCCCCCAAAACAACATACTCTGTTTTGTGCCACTCTTACAATTCTAAAAATAAAAAGTTCGAATTTGAACAAAAGAACACGGAAAACAAACCAATTTAGAAGGCATAAAATCAAACCAAAACCAACAAAAATCGCCAAACAGAAAAAAGGGCAAAAAAATAGCAGAGCAAGAGCCAAGAACAAATGGAACCCATTTGTTACCTTGGATCGCGGGGATCTACTTGCCATAGGACGGCATAGGACCAGTCGTAGCGGCGGCAGAGTCGCCGGAGGCCTTCCCGGAGCTCCGGCAGCATGATACCCGGCAGCGCGGACCTCGAGGAAACAGAGGAAGTGACGGAACTCGATCTCCGAGTCCGAGCTTTTTCCAAAAGCCGGAACCGGGTTTCGAGAAGATTGGCGGTTTTCCATTTTATTTATATGGCGGGAAGGAGGTCGGACTAAAATTACGTGGCGTAACATGATTGGAAGGTCTCATTGTCAAGTGCTTTTTCTGGTCTGATATCTGGAGTCCTCAGCGTGCAGGGAGGCGGAATGGGCGGCTTTTTTCAGCTGAGATTGAAGCTTTGCAAACCCGGAAAGTGGACCTGGAAATGTGACCGCTCTAGCTATCAAAAAAGTTTAAAATGCTGATATTTTGTGGAATGGTGGTCCACACTACTAGCAACTAATCTCAACCGTTTGATCCCATCGTCAACAAATAATAATAAGGAAATCAACTACTGAGATTCGCTAAATTTTAAAACGAGTTTTTTATTTCATAAATAAAAAAATAACCATCACATGGAATAAAGTATAAACATCACGCTTTTAAATACATGCAAAATCTCAGTCCAAATTTGAATTTAAATTTTTAATTTTAAAATCAATTTCAGCATTTATTGAAATTAATACATTTTAAATTTTTTTTTTTATTCATTTTAACCGTTGACATAATTTTAAATATTTCACAATTTTAATAATATTTAAAATTTTGTAATAATTTTGCTTTGATAGAAATGATGGAAGTATATCAAAATATGAAATTTTGATCGAAATACTTTAATTTAAACTTTATTTGTTTGTTGATATCAACTTGTGTTTACAGATTGCCTGAACATTACCAAGATTTTAACTTGGTCACACTCGAATCTAGACTAAATTAGCAGAGTTGGGGGTGACTATTAACGATGGATTAGTGCTTTAAAGTTCGTGCTAAGCAAGGTATAGTTTGGGTGACAATCTTACTGGGATGTTTATTTGAGGTGGATTGGTTTTATTTTTGATGATTTTGATGAAGTAACATAGAAAGTAATGCAGATTATGAGATGCAATATAACAATAAAAAATGAAAATTAGAGTGAATCACGTCCAAAGTATCTATTAAAAGTTTAATTAAAAGAAAAAAAATGTTCGTCAAATGAAAAAAAAAAAATAAAAAAGTTTAAAAAGGAAATGATGGGAGAGACTCGTGGCAGAAGAGACCAAAAATGAAAGCCAATACACGATGAAAAGACGTCTCATTTCGTCACAAATGAGATCATTAGCCGGTTTAGAGTTGGTGCGGCCCGAGCTTTTGCTGCTTGGTGGGGCCAAAGTGGTGCGTGCCAACCCGGTTCAGACCATGTGCGCATGTGGCTCACCGCAAACTCGGCTTGTTTAAAAGGTCGAACGACTAGTCATGTTGAAAAGCTCGCTCCAACCTGATCATTACCCCATACTAGTAAACAAAGCAACAAATCATTAGATTAATTAATTAGTTAATTAACAAAACCAAAGATTTGTATCTCTCTCTCTCTCTCTCTCTCTCCCCCTCTCTCTCTCTCCCTCTCCCTCTCCCTCCATATATGCTCAAGGATCACATGAAACTTTTTAGAGCATCCAATCCAATCCAATCCAATCCAACCCCACAATGGATGTCTAGGAACAGTTGTGCACACCACTTATAACCAAAGAGATAACAGCAGTGTAGGAATATTGACCGGAAACACTAATCTGCATGGAAGCCAAAAGCTCCTCCCCCACAACTCAAATCTTTTCCTCTAAAAGATTAATCGTCAAGGCCCACCCAAGTGATTATTGTGTTCTTGCTAACCCAATCATCCTTGTTCCCGTATGATTGAGAGCCTAGCAAATATCATTTTTCTAGTGTTTCTTGTCATGTATGGCTGGCCTCATTCCTGGCATCAAGGCCTGAGAGCTGTGTCTCCCTCAGGCTCTACAAGTGTTTCCCCCTTTCATCATGGACATCAATGACAAGGTCAATGGCTCCAAAAGCTGCTGTCTTTCCTTGTGGTTTCCCTCCTCTTTTGCAGAAAGAGAAGCAGCTTCGAGTTCGCTGTTGGATTTCCTTTTAGCTAGTGCCAGCCGCTAGGTTAATTAACCCTTGAAGTTTATTTTAATGATCATCTCTAGATCATATCATTATAGAAACATCAAGCTTGTAAGCTGTCATTATAATGTTTTGACACTACTGGTATATGGCAGTGTTAACTGTTAAGGATCGCACGCGAGCAGATAAGACACATATATTAATCGCACTGTATATTTGCATGACATAAATTCTTTATTATTTGGAGTTTGAGATATGCTTAATATGCTTGTAATGACTAACAATTGATGATCATAATCCTTGAGCAGACCATCTATTAACTATACTTTCAAGTGCAGTCATGAATAGCAACAAAAAATATGAAAAAAAACTAAATGTTTTCTTATTGGAAGAGCTCCTCCCATATATATTTGTTTGATTCGTATCATCCACGAGATAAGTACATGATATCATCTTGAATGAACTTAAAAGAATAGTAACCGAATAATGGATTATATATACCTTCAAAACAATGAATAAATAAGAATTTTTTTCCTTTACAAGAAGCAAATCATGCAAACACTTAC
Organism: Trichopus zeylanicus subsp. travancoricus; assembly: GCA_005019695.1. Lineage (NCBI taxonomy): Eukaryota > Viridiplantae > Streptophyta > Magnoliopsida > Dioscoreales > Dioscoreaceae > Trichopus > Trichopus zeylanicus. The sequence continues at coordinate 1,760,686 of RXID01022204.1, forward strand.
TGTTGCTAGGGCAGCAGTGTCGCTATTATACCTAACATCCAGGACTATGATCTTTTCTCCTTAGGACTCCAGGAGGGGATCCCTTCATCATTCAAACCCACATTTTCAGTACAAAACTTCAGAATCATAATGTGCATTATCTTATGCGAAACATTACTCACAAACCTGATTCGAAGCTCGGGAGAACACTGCCTGGTGTGAACCAGCAGTGTTCATATTCCATAGAGAATGATTTTGAGTCATTTTTCTATGTGATGCGTTGATTCAATTCTGTGATTCTTTTGATCTTTTTGTCAGGCAAGATGATTGATTATGATGTAAAGTTGGGTCATGCGAGTGAAAGCCAAACGTTAGTGCATTATTTTCGTACATATATTCATGCCAGTCGTGTAATTATGGTCGTGTTTGAAGCCAGGATAGAAATATAATGACATTCGTGATCTAACTCGGTTGAATAGCAATGGAATGCAATGAGGCCTCGGACCCAGATGAACTGGTTTGACCACACCAGGTAATCCCATGCCTAGGATTCCTGGTGAGAAGCCACCTACACCACTAAAAAGAGTACGGAGGGGACCATGATCGTTTCCTCGCATATTTCTAAGCTGTCTCCACCGCTGCTCTCGACTTGTCCGGTTGGACATAACATATGACCACTTGCAATTGCATTCAAACCCGTCATTTTCTCTACAGAATTTGCAATTTAACCCTTTAACTATTTGCCCTCCACCTCCGGAAAAATTCTTTATTTTTTTTTCTTTCAAATTTGCTGAATATCTGATCAGATTGTTATGATTCCAATCGAACATGGACGGTCCATATTTACCCGCGCGGTGCGCCTGTTTTCAGAGCGGTTTGGCAGAAATTTTCCCTAGGTTCTCGGTCCCTCCGCTGCTACCCTTCCCTTGTCTCTCCAGTCCCTGTAGTCTGAGATCCCAGCTCGATCTCTTCGAATGGTATGGTTTCGTTCCATTTCTCGTTGTTTTTTTTTTTTTTCTGAATTTCTTTGTTTGTTGCTGTTTGAGCAGCGTTCGGTGTGATCTGGTGGTTGTTTTGGTTGATATTGGCTTTTGTTGGGATTTTTGAGCGGGAGTTGGAGTTATTCGTGCGGCGTTTTGGATTTCCCTGTGAAAAAAAAAAATGCGATTTTGATTGCGGAATTGTCGTCGCATGTGTAGAAATAAGGTAAAGTTTGACTTTGATGAATTTGGATGGTAGAAATTTTGATTTTTGATTGTGCGATGATGGCAGTGGGGCATGGGGATTTGATTTCGTGAGTGGCAGATTATGATGTGGGTGATTTATGAGGGTAAAGTTCCACATTTGTAGCTAGAATCTACAAATGCCACATGGTATCAAGTGAAACTTGTTTTTACAATTTATAGGTTTCATCTATTTAAATCCATGATTGTGTTTGGACATGGATAAAGTTTGAGCGTACAAGTTCAAAGGTTTCTGTTGATGTTCTTAACGAATTTTCTATATTGTTTGCCAAGATGGAGAGAATACAATGCTAGATTGTATCTATTAATGAGCTTTTGAGGTGGCTGAATATTTCATTGTTGTAGCAGTGCTGTGATCTTTTTTAAAATCGGAGACATACTTATCAGTATTATATATATGCTGCCACCGTGTGAAACCTTAGTATGTTGGAGGAGCTTCCAATCTTTTGCTCATTGATATGTTTTTGTGATTAATTTCATCAATTTCAAACTTGTATAAGAACTATTTTTCTCAGTAACATTGCTTTAGTTGTATCAGATATTTGGTTGGACAAGCACTTTAGGTGTTGTCCCTTTCTCTAAAATACATCCAGGAATGCAGTTTATAAATTTGGTTGGTCAAGGTCGGTCGCTAAAACATACCATAGAATAATGTTTTCTCATGTCAATTATTTGACTTAGATGCACATCTAATTTCTAATAGAACCCTTTTATCTGCTCGAGAAGTATATTAATTAGATGCTATGTATCTGCAGTGATTACTAAATCTGCTGCATAGAATCAGAGCAAAGCGCAAAACAAAAAAAAAAAGAAAAATCTTGTCATGCACTTGATCTGAGGAATACTAATATTCAAGAAGCACTAATATTAGTTTGAATAGCACGCTCTGTTCACTATTAGCTAACAATCAGAACTGCAAACCTGCAACTGTTGCTTGTGAGAGCAAATGTCTGCTCAGAGGATAGTGACTAGTGATAATGAAGTATATTGTCCGTTTATTGTGAGAATAAAATGTTCTATGTTTCTACAGGATATTTAATTGTATACCATTCATTTAGTGGCCTTGGCGAGGTAGATAGGCTTGTTATTAATTACAATTTTCTCACTTGAGCAATAATTCAGACTTTGGAAAGTTATGCAACATAGTGAACATTCTGTTGAAGAGTTGCAGCTTTTTTTCCATGATTGCCCAAAATGATGAAATGATCACTTAAACCATAGAATACTGAAACTGATCAACTAATTTCTGATAAGATCTATGCGATTTTGTCATTTTATCTTTGTTTGAAAAAGATCTCTAACAGACAATTATATGTGAGTGGACTGATTACTTTTATTAAATGTCTTCATATATGTGATGTTGTCTCATTGCAATCCCGCAAATTCATTTTGAATTTGTTTTACTTGTTCTACAGTTACTTTACATTCCAAGTTACTGTGATATATATAAAGCATGAATTTGGTTGCATATCTGGTGACCCCATGGAAGAAGCTAGTGTAGGCAGCACGTATCAATTTGGTGATAGGACCACAAGTGACATTACTGTTTGCTTGAGAAGCAGAGATGTAGCACCAGGATTGTTCTTCTGCCACTCTTCGATTTTGAAGAAAAAGAGTAGGTTCTTTGCAGAGCAGCTTTCCAGTGGCATCACTGAACCTAATAACCACATAGAAGTCCATTGCCAAGGATCTGAGTCTGACCACTTCGTGAAACTCTTGAAGCTCCTTTACCTCCCTGAAGACTTGGTTTTGGACTCATGGGACTCTGTAAAAAACACCCTTGGTGTCCTCCGAGCTTCAATCACTCTTCAGTGTGAGGAGATATCCCAGAGTTGCATTCAATATTTGGAGGCAGTGTCATGGGACGAAAAAGAGGAAGAAGAGATTCTAAAAATTGTTCCAAACTTAGGCCCCGAAGCCACACCTATACTAGCCCGAATCCAACCTGTAAATCTGACTGCCACGAAGAACATTTTCCTTGCAGCTATTCGTTTTGCTACCGCTATTGACAGATCAGTTCCGATGTTCGAAGATGAACTAAAGACTTCAGCTCAGGAACAACTTGAGTACATGCTAGCAGAGGATGAAGATACTCCACTCATAACAGGGGATGAAGAGGTAAAGTCTGCAGTAAGAACAGGCCTTGCAAAGTTGTTCACCACCTTCGAGAATGACGTCAATGCACTTCCTTTAGATTTCGTTCAGTCGCCAGAAGAAGCAGAGCAAAGAGTCCTACAGAGCCTATCGGATGTTGAATGGATCTGCAGCATCCTACCAAAGATGGAGATGATGAAAGACTTTGTTTCAAGCTGGGCAACCATTTCTGGTCACGTGTTAACAGTAGTACAAGACGAGAAGTTCAGTTCCAGCCTGTGGGGTGTGAAAGTGAGGCTGATAGAAGTGGCAGGAAAGGCCTTGGATGTGGTTGGCTATGGCAGTGTTGTTCTTCCATCCCCACAAAGGCTGCAGTTACTTAAGATATGGCTACCTTACATGAGGAAGATGAAGCCAACACTGGATTCCATGAGTGAATTAGATGACTGTTTTCCATACAAGATGGACAGTGATATGTGTCAGAACCTCGAGGGGGCAATGGTATCGCTGATTTTGGCATTACCGTCAAACGATCAAGCTGAAATACTTGGAGATTGGATGAAAGCAACAGAGCAGTTGAAGTTCCCAGATCTCAGTGAAGCATTTGAGGTTTGGTGTTACAGAACCAAGACTGCAAAGAGGAGGTTGATGGTTGACCTCAATGGTCATACTGTTAGCCTCTAATGAGTTTTTTGAACAAGAAAATCTTGATTTTGTAATATAAGGGTAATTTTGATGTTATTTTGTGTTCCAAGGGGATTGAGCCAAATTTTTGTAATATAAGGATAATTTTGATTTTGCTGTTTGCTGAAATAAACAGTGTATTCTCTTCAACCGCGATGTGGGTTAATATTGTTAGAGTTTGACCAATTCTTTCCAAATTTTTTGCTTTATTCCTGTTATAGTTTATTATGTCCTGGTCATTAGGAAGTAGTTGAGATTTTCTTATTCTATTGGTCATTTTCTTCTGTTTTTTAGATTCCATTATTTATACTTTGTACTACCTATAAAAAGGCCACATTAGTATTGAATAAAGTGAATTTAGTTGTCTCCACTTCTCTTCTGTAATTAACAGTGGTATTAGAGCCAGGTTGACAGAGACATAAGAGAGCAGCAGTTAACAGACAAATAACTTCTTCCGACAGTTTTGTACAACCCGCGATTCCGCGCTTTGATGGTCATTATGATTATTGAAGTATGCTTATGAAGAACTTCTTGAGGTTCAAGGAGTATTGGCATGTTGTTGAATCTGAAGTAGCAGAACCAGTAGCAGGAGCTACAAAAACGCAAAAGATAGATTTTAAAGCTTTGAAGTTGAAAGATCTTAAGGCCAAGAACTATCTTTTCCAAGCAATTTATCGAGCAACTTTGGAGACAATTCTTTGCAAAGATACCTCCAAACAAATTTGGGATTCTATGAAGAAAAAGTACCAAATGAATGCCAAAGTAAAGCGGGTGCAACTCCAATGACTTCGCACTGAATTTGAGACTTTACGTATGAAGTCAGGTGAATCGGTTGCAGAATTTTTTGCGAAAACGATGACAATTGCCAACAAGATGAGGATCCATGGAGAGAAAATGGATGACGTCACCATCATAGAGAATATTCTTCGATCAATGACACCAAAATTTAATTTTGTTGTATGCTCTATTGAAGAATTCAAAGATATTGATGCACTAACAATTGATGAGTTGCAGAGCTCTTTGCTAGTTCATGAGCAAAAAATTTTCTAGTAGGAAAAAGAGGAATAAGCATTGAAAGCCTCAATAGAAAATCATTCGACAACAAGAAGAGACCGCGGAAGAGGACGAGACCGAGGTAGAGGAAGAGGAAGTAGTGATCACAGCAACCAACAACAACATCAACATCAAGCAAATCAATTTCATGAAAGAGGAAGAGGACGTGGAGGCTTTCACTCAACAAATTATAGACCAAAGTCAGCAGACAAGTCAAATATTGAGTGCTACCGTTGTCATAGGTATGGTCACTATCAATCAGAATGTCGAACAAATTTAGATAAGCAAAATGGATAAGTATCTAACTTTGCAGAAAAGGAAGAAGAGGTGTCCATTTTGATGGTATGTCATGTGGATGAAGAAACTCAAAAAAACTTGTGATATTTAGACACTGGTTGCAACAATCACATGTGTGGAGATAAGAAGACCTTTGCTGACCTAGACGAAGCCTTTCGCACTATTGTCAAGTTTGGTGACAACACCACCAGATCAGTTATGGGAAAAGGAAATGTCACTCTTCAAACAAGAAATAACTCTGTTCATACTATTTCAAATGTTCTTTTTGTCCCAGATTTAAAAACCAACTTGCTTAGTGTGGGTCAGCTTCAAGAGAAAGGGTATAAGATCTTCATTAAAGATGGGACATGCCGAATTCAAGATCCAAAGTTGAGTTTGATTGATCAAGTTAAAATGACAGCTAATCGAATGTTTCCGCTTTATATCCATAGTACCACTAATTCATGTTTCTTAGTAAAGTTGAAAGATACAACATGGTTGTGGCATTTCATTATGGTCACTTAAATTTTGGTGGCTTAAAGACACTCCAACAAAAAAAGATGGTAAATGGTCTGCCATTGTTCTTTGCTCCTATGCAAGTGTGTGAAGAGTGCGCTATTAGCAAACAACATAGAGATCCATTCCCCAAAAGAAAAACACAAAGAGCAAGGAAGTTATTGAAAGTTGTGCACTCAAATTTTTGTGGGCCAATTAATACTGCTTCGAATGGAGGTAAACGTTATCTCATCATCTTTATTGACGATTTCAGTCGAAAGACTTGGGTATATTTTTTACAAGAAAAATCTGAGGCTTTTATCTCTTTCAAAAACTATAAAGCTCTTGTGGAAAACGAAACAGGATATTCAATATAGGTATTGCGTACTAATTGTGGAGGGGAGTATATCTCAAATGAGTTTGTAGATTTTTTGATGCTCATGGCATTCAGGTCTTGAAATGGTGCAGTCAGCTACTGGTGTATTTATTTCTCAGAAAAAATATGCCCGGGAGATTCTTGATAGGTTTAAGATGAAGGACTGCAATTCAGTGACAACTCAAGTTGAAGTTGGCTTGAAACTCTCGAAGTATGAGACAGAGAGAAAAGTAGATGCTACACTTTACAAGCAAATTGTTGGGAGCTTGATGTATCTAACGTCAACAAGGCCAGATATTATGCATTCTGTTAGTTTGATAAGCACATATATGGAGAATCCAACCGAAGTTCATCTTTCGGCTGTAAAGAGAATTCTTCGTTATGTAAAGGGGACTGCAGATTTTGGAATTTTCTACAAAAATAGTGGTGAATTGAAATTGGAGTTTTATGGATTCTCAGATAGTGATTATGCAGGTGATGTTGATGATAGAAGGAGTACATCTGGGTTTGTGTTCATGGTGAATTCTGGAGCTGTCACATAGTCTTCTAAAAAGCAACAGATAGTAACATTATCAATAACTGAAGCCGAATTTGTTGCTGCAGCATTAAGTACATGTCAAGCAATTTGGCTACGAAGGCTACTTGAAGCTTTGTACAATGCACAACAAGGCTCAACTGTGATTTATTGTGATAATAGTTCTGCCATTAAGCTGTCAAGAAATCCAATTCTACATGGGAGAAGCAAACATATTGATGTTCGGTTCCATTTTCTGCGTGATTTATGTAAAGAAGGTGTTGTTGATTTAGTCTTCTGCAAAAGTGAAGATCAAGTTGCAGATATTATGACTAAGTCACTCAAATATGATGCATTTGTGAGGCTGTGCAGTATACTTGGAGTGTGTTCCTCAAAGGATTTTGAAGTTATTTTCTAAACTGATTCTGCAGATATCAGTTTAAGGGAGGATGTTAGAGTTTGACCAAATTTTTCCAGATTTTTTGTTTTGTTTCTGTTATGGTTTATCATGTCATAGTCATTAGAAAGTAATTGAGATTTTCTTATTATAGTGGTCATTTTCTCCTATTTTTTAGATTTCATAATTTATGCTTTGTACTGCTTATAAAAAGGCCACGTTAATATTAAATAAAGTGAATTTAATTGTCTTTACTTCTTTTCTGTAATTAATAAATATGAGTCAATTTATTATGTATAATTATTTAATTTGAGATTAATTTATTACATTTTGACCACTCAACGTACCATTTGGCGAAGATAAAGCCAAATACTACACGAGGATGAATCACAACCAAGAGAGAGAGAAACGAAGATCAACCTTGTGGAGCAGAAGGGAGTACAAAAACTGCCAGCAAATTGAAGTTTTAATGTTTGTACCACATTGCCTATCCATTTTGACCCGAATGTGATCGGTTCATACTTGTCATTGCCGGTTGTTGGCCGTGCTGGCGGTGGTCGGCAATGGTTTCCATCAGGCGTTGACTAGGCGGAGCCTTGGTCAAACTCGTGGGGGGTATATGCTGAAAACCCTGGAATATTGTCATTTTCTGATGATTGCAACAAGTCTTTGTTCAACACTTTCCGCATGCTATTACATGCCACGCTCACGTGTGTTCGTAGACAACTCAAGCACAGAATGCAGTAGTAGACCAAGTCAAGCAAAATGAACTAATAGGCACCCAAATGCGGACCACGGTTCAAACCTTCTAGAAGCTGGTTCGAACCTCCTCATTTGGCCGTCGGATCAAGATCCAACCGCGCATATCAGGGTGCTTTCTGTGAAATGGCGGCGGCAAAGAAAGTCGGTAAGAATACATTGAAGGGCCGTGCAGAAACCGAAGCCAGAAAAAATTAATGGCTTCTGTTGTCTCAAAGATTTTGACTTTCAATGCAAAGTTGAGATGTTTATTTATTGATAAATGGATTGATTTGTTCCTAAATTGAAGTTGTCGTGCCATTGAATTCAAATCCACGCGAAATATATTTGTTGCAGGTAGGCAGTGAGTACTCCAGCGCTATGCATGATCGTCAGAAATTTTTTTTTAAAAAAATATATAATTATTTAAATATTTGATAGAGATCGACGGCTTAACCACTTCTTAATTAATATTTTTGGTTTGAATTGTAAATAAATAGACGATCACTTGTGTTCATAACTCATCAATCGCGATAAGCACAATTCAAATGGAATATTATACTTAATGATTAGGCATTTGCTTTTACTTATGAGTAATTTCCTTAATATATTAGTATTTTTTTCTGTATTTATTGTTTTAACTGCAAAAATATATATATATTTTAATTTAAAAATAACTTTACCACTGCAGGTATCTTCCATCATTTTTTTTAAAAAAATTTTGCTTAAGCAAAAGTAGGTTTTTTACTAATCTTTGCATATACATCCCTGACAAACTATAAATTGCATATTCACCCTCACCCAATTTTTATTTGCACAGGCACTCGCGGACAACTCAAAAAAGGGTGATTTGTCAAAAAGTAGCCAAAAATGAGATTAACTTGGCACAAATTGATTAATTAACCATTAAGGACGCTCCAAAGCCCAAAGCCTCGAAAGTAAAAGTCCACCCTGTCGGGCCTTTGACCCGTCCCTCTCTGCCCCATTTCCCTTCCTCCACGCCCTTCTCTTCTCCCCCGCCGTGCTCCTTCTCCCCTCTCCCTCCCTCCTCCTCCTCCTCATCTTCTCCTCTTATATAAGATCCCTCCTTCCTCCTCCTCCTCCTCCTCCACAGCCCAGAGAAGAAGCGAAGCAGGAGGCGAGGAGATGGCCAAACTCTACGTGCAGACGGTGCCGCCTCCGGATCTGAACAAGAATACCGAGTGGTTCATGTACCCCGGCGTCTGGACCACCTACATCCTCAACCTCTTCTTCTCCTGGCTCATCGTGCTCTCTGTCTTCGGGTGCATGCCCGGAATGGCGTGGACCGTCGTCAATCTCTTTCATTTCGGCGTATGATTGGCTCTTCTCTTCATTTTGGTTGATTTTGTCGAGTTTTTGGAGGAAAATTTGGTTTTGGCGGGGTTGGATTGGGTTATTGGAGGAAGGGTTTGATAAAGATGTGGTTTTGGGGCTTGGAGTTGCGGAAAGATCTGATTTTGGGGAGGGGAATTTATTGGTTGATCATTTGGGTGTGAATTCAGGGTGATTTGAGTTCGGATTCGATTGTTAGAATTGCCTTGAGTGAAGTCAACGCCTCTGTGGTTTCTTGTTTGTGCTGTCTTTGTATCGGATTTTTCACTTTTTGATGGATTTGATCTTTTGATTGGTTGAGCGTTAAGTGTGAGGAGATTGAGTCTTAAGTCTTGAAGGTATTGCCCCCTACTAATAGAGTTGAGATTTGGGTTTCGACGACATTGATTTTCGAAACTGTGATTTGAAGCTCTGGCCTAGAGTGAATCACATAGAAAATTTTCTGCGATATTCTTTTTTGGTTTTGAAGCGTAGTTGATGTGTTTTTGGTTAACCAGTAGAAGAAACTTGGAGAATCTTGCCTTTTTAGCTGCTTTAGCTTCTAGTTTTCAGTACTGTCCGGTTTGTCTCCTTCCTTATTAATTTATTTTATTTTTTATATATATTTTTTTGCAGGGTTTTTCCAGTTCTTAAACGCTTTTAAATTTTGATGTAATTTACTCATGCTTTTGATGAACAATTACTTATGACCATGACATTTGCTTGGTGAATTGAATATATACTCCAATCCACAAAAATAATCTGGTTGATGAGTTAAACGCACTCTCTAGCACGTGTTAGAATGTTATCTAACTACTACAATTCAAATACAGGTGCAAGATTTTTACTCCAGGTTGACCTTGGAGGGATCAACAACTATTCCTTTGTATTTTGCTTTTCCTAAGTTTTGGGTCAGAAGTTTTTCCTAACTGGATTACTAAACTCATGCCTCAAGATGATACATTGGCTATATTCCAATCTTATATATTTGAAACTATTTGAGGTTAGACTTAGACCTTTGCTTTAATCAGTTGATGTTAGTGTGATAAGATTAGAGCATAAGAAAGCTTGCATTATTGCCAAGTCAAACTAAGCTTGTTTAAGATAAATGCTGAGATAGAATGGTATTTTGCAGTTGAGCATCTTCTTTTGTTCTCTTTGATGGAGTTATTTTGTTTTTTTTTGTTGTTGCAAACTTACATATTAGAAAAGGGACTCGGTAATGCTAATCTCGTGACAAATCTTTCGGACTTATGACTAATTCATTGATTCTATTTTAGGTGACATGGTCTTACCTTGCATGCCAAGGTTTCTTGTCATATGCATGCATTTGAATGTTTTTCTATGGTTTTTCCTTTGGTCGCCACATTGAATAAAACTAAGGTCATTTGATTCTGCTTTTCCTGTTCTGATGGAGTTCTGTGTACCACCTACTTAGGTCATGCATTTTGTGAGTTGATTTGTTCAACTCATAGGAAAATTGTTCTTTGTGCATGTAGTTCACAATGGCTTTGGCTCTATTAAGCGTTGTCTACCTGTGTTTGTCTTTTAGCCTGATTGCTTAGTGTTTCAGGTCACGTACTACTTTTTCCATTGGAAGAAGGGAACTCCTTTTGCTGAAGATCAGGGTATTTACAATACCCTGACATGGTGGGAGCAAATTGACAATGGCAAGCAGCTCACCCGTAATAGGAAATTTTTGACTGTGGTACCTGTTGTCCTGTAAGTACTTTTTTATCAAACTGTTCTAATTGTTCATTATATTGTGTGGCACAGCTAACAAGCCAAAATGAGCTTTGAGTTTTTGGGTGGATACCAACTCAAGAATTCATTCATGTTTATACTTTAGTGTTTCGCTATTACAAATTGTGTAAGCAATCAAATATGATATGGTCTTAAATCTTGTGAAATTTTTAAATGATCATTATTTTCTACCTGAGAGAGTTATTTATCGTGAGGTTTAGAAAGACTCAACTTGTTTGTGGTTACTTCATTTACAGTTCATGCCATATTTTCCCTGATATGATTAGCTGATTTCATCATAGATTTGTGTCCTCCAGTCTTAAGTGTTTACATATGAGCCCATTTTTAGAATGTTAGGGTCTCTAATGGAGGCAAAATGTATAGTAATGTGACTGGGCATGGACTAAAGAGTTCAGCTGTTATCTTCTGGATTATGGCGTATCCACAGGTTTCTAAGAGTTTTTTGTACTACCTGTTCTGGCACTGAGTAACATCTTGTTATCCGGTCAACATATACTGTAGCCTGAGAAGCCTAAAGTCCTAAATTGTGCCCCTTTAGGAAAAATATTAGTTATACACGTGGTTCACCATGGCACCTTGTATTCTGTAATAGTATAATAGTAGTTATATCTAGATAAAGTTACCTCTGCACCATGATTCCTTGGCATCCTATGAATATTTGATAATTGATACATGACATGCAGTTTCAGAATTAATAAGCGGATTACTATTTTCCGAAATATCCATGCTACTCAATTTGCTTCAGTTGCCTGTTAAATTTGGCCCAGTGATAATAATAATAATAATTTGGTGAAGTTGCTCTTGAAGGCAACCTTTGATTCTCATGTTATAGATAGTTTCTTTTATGAACATCTGATTGGACAGGTCAGTAATGGTGTAAGTATTTTTTTCAGCTTGTATTTGACTAGCATACTTTTTGAAGGTTTTTAGTATGGGACTTGTTTGGCTGGTCTAGGCAATTATTGGATTGTTCAAGGATAACTGTGAAGGTGTGTACAATATGTAATGTGGCTAGGTATATGTATGATGTACTTTGGCAAATTGTATCAACATTTTATTGCCTCTTTTTCTTCAATTGAACTCCCTCTCTAGCTTCATTGAATATGATCATGTTTGGTTCATTGCGAGTTTTTTAGGCATGCTAAGAATGTTACCCAATTTTATCGGAAGTTTCCAAAAGAGAATAGAGCTAGAGCCTCTTTTTCAGCTGTAAGATCATTGAGGATAGAGTAAAGTTTGTTGGTGTAAAATGTTCTTATATACAATAGTCTAAGTATAAACAAGGTTAAGCAAATACACAAAGGGCCCTATGTTATTATTCTCTGTTGAAATTGAGATGTATCCGACATACTAAGACTGCATATCAACTTGTTTGCGTGGAATGGATGCTTTATCGCCTCCAGGATTGTTAAACAGGCAAATAACTTGTGCTATTCTTTACTTCTCTGAATCATATTTTTCTTTTTATTGTTTTTGAGTTTGGAGTTAGTTCATGCAGTCAACAAATAATTGCATCAAGAAAGTTCTGAGATTTGAAAAATTCCATTGATGGACTTCCAACTTTGGCATGCTGATCTGGAATGTGATGATATTGTTTCTTATAACTTATACGTCTGACTTGTCTGACTTGGAAGTGTCACTTAGACTTCTGTGTGATTTCAGAATCCCATTCTCTAAAGGTCATTGTTTCTTTGTGCCAGGTACTTGATTGCTTCACACACAACTGACTACCAGCAACCGTGGCTTACCCTCAACACTATTGCAGTGATCATTCTGGTGGTTGCCAAGTTACCCAACATGCACCGAGTGCGCATCTTTGGCATCAATGCAGATGACTGAAGCCGACAGAAACAGTTATTTATCTTCCTCATGGAACATTGGATCTTTTTATAGTACTCATAATAGATCAGATCCCAGGCATCCAGTGTGTAGCTGCAACTCTATAGTGTGTTTGTTGGCAAACTTGTACAGGACGCTGAGGAGGAGCTAGTAAGTGGTTTTTTTTGCTGCCTTTTTGTAATCCAAAGCTGTGTTTATGCCTGGCTTTTCATGTTTCATCTGCTTTACAAATGAACTAGTTGTATCAGTTGCACTAGTGGAAGTCTGTTCTCTTTGAGCAATATTTTCTTTGTGATTTATGCAAATTGTGCTTGTGTGTGTTCATTGCAATGGTAATTACAGCACGCAAAGGCCCCAGTAATGGGCCCAGGCCTATTAATTCCTTGGTCCGGTTTGATGATTAATGGGCCAAACTGGACCCATGGCAAAAAGTGGAATCATGTAGATGCTCAATAACTAAGGGCCCATTCAAAAAGCAAGGGATGTAATCATAGCAATTAGACTTACTGGCATCTTAACGCTTAACTAAATGTGATTAATCATGTTTCTTACTTTCCAAACAACCAGTCTGACAGCTTAACTAGAGTATGTGGGGCTGTGCGTGTATTTCGCTAATATAAATAGATATTTTCGAGAACCATGTGTATACTTGTATTATTTTTGTATTTGCATTATATTATGTATTATTCCCCACTTAATGGCGACCATGTTTGTGTTTGACACATCAAAGGAGCATCCTTTCAGTTGAGGAGGACCCATCAGTGGATTATAACAATTAGCAACCTTAAGGTCCACAAATAATGATGGCCAAGAGAGGATTTACTCGACCTAAACATTTTAATATGGTCCTTCCCATCATCCATTGTCCCCAATTCAGAATCAATAATGTCAAAAAAAAATAAAAAATAAAAATAAAAATAAAAATCAACAGAAATAGTTGCAATCATCGCATCAACACGCAGTGTACAGAAACGCAGCTACAAACAAACAGAAGAATCCAGCGCTCGTGGTAGCCAAACAAAACCACAATCTGTCCTACACGAGCATGCGCTGAAACCTACGTTCCCATCTCTCCGCGGATGCTTCTCCTCAAAAGGCTCTACTTCCCCGAGCGGTCTTGTTCTGTACTGGGACAAGTCCTCCAAGCAAGCACTCCACCGCGTGCGCCGCTCCTCGCGCGACATCCATTCGCCATTAACGGCAACTCGGATCCCGTGAACGATCTCTCTCTCTTTTTGGAGCACTTGGCAGGAAAGGGCCAAGCAGTGAGATCTCGGGAGCAGTACCGTGCTTTTTTGCTGCAGGGCACGTAGAGGAAGTGGGAGCGGGAGCGGGAGTGTGCGCTCTTTGGAATGCGGGAAGCGGTGGCTCTCTCTCGTTTGTTCTCTTCTTGCTTTTGCTTATTCCCCCTCCTCGGAAATCAGAGCTCCTGTTCTTCACCTTCTGTTTTTCCTTTCAGCTGACCGTGGGGGCGGAGGAGGCACTCAACTCAGTCTGTGAAGATTCTGCCATGATCTCTCTGGTGTTATCCGAACATATTATTCATCTAACAAAAATAGACCGTTTAAATATTTAATAGTCAATAATATTGGATATTAAATAATTTTTTAACCATTTAATTGGTGGTTAGATTATTGTCGCTTCCCTTTAGCGACAACCTACTCATATAAACATGTATTTTTATTTATAATCAATATGTTACGGTTAATTTCTTATCAATCTCTTAATTTTTTTTTAATTGTTTTATTAGCACAACAAATTTCTTTTTTGACCCATCAAAACTCCTTCTCAGCTCTTCTTTTCGTCAAAAACGCTTCCTGTTACGCATGCACTCAGACTCTCTCGTTTGCCTGCGCGCGTGCCCACTTGTTTCCCCTCACGAGTTGCCCTCTCTTCGTCAGGGAACCTTTCATCTAAGCCTCATACATGTAATGACTCGTTCATTTGCTTGTCATCTTCTCCGCACTAGCAAATCTCTCGCTCTATTCCGTCGTGCGCATCCACTCCTCTGTCTCTCTGTGCATGAGATGATTTCGAACGGCTGATCCCGTAAAAGAGATAAATAAGAAATTTTAAAAAATCATCGGACTGAAAAGACAAAACTTGAGGGGCTAAAAAGAAAATTTTCTTTACTTTTATCACATTTAACATTAATTTTATAAATTCTTAAAAAAAATTGTCTAAATTTTTATCTGGACGTCTAAGAGTCTACTTAGACATTTTGGAAGTGTATCACTCCGGACTGCGTAGCGTGTAAGTATTTTATGTTGGATTCTACATATGCAGAAACGCCCCTAAAATTACACTATTTAAAGAAAGATACAGGTATTACTGAAATTCACAAAATGTCTTCCCCATCCTTCCTTGTGGATATTTTTTTTTCGATTTTGCTTCGATTACAATACATCAGAAGGTTCGATCTTTACGTCAAATCATTATCTGTTTCTCTTTTTTAGAGCTTTTAAACTTATGAGAAGTTAACTGGATTTTAGAGTCTGATAATTTAATCATTTTCCATATCCTAGTGTTACAAATCTGAGAAAGAAAAAGACAGGTTTGAGACCAAGGTAGACATTGTTTCCTTGCAAATTCACCAATTTCTCGGATAAAACTCTGCACGGTGGTCAGTAGAGCACGAACATCAAGAACTGTATGCAATATGCATCAGCACTGGACAGTAGATCATGATCTATTCTTCATCTCTTTCTGAGGCTATAAGCATTAGACTAAAAGCCTTCATGTCGACAAATCCTTGACAAGAGTACATGTGGCTGTTAAATGAGAACAATGCGGTGCTCATGGTCCACAAGTCTCCATGAAGAACAGGAGAACTCCTGCCTGCAAATGAGACAAGACTTTAGACATGAATGCTCCCCTCTAGTTCTGATCAAATCTCTGCTATTCGTGACTGTTAGCTTCTTTCTAACGCAAAGCCACCATTCAAGCCTTTTTTGGGATTTTGTTGTTTTCTCTTCTTAAAGTCTTCTCAAAGCCACGATGAACGACTGGTAATGAAGAAGGTCCAACGAGCAAGACGAAACAAAAGAGCCTGGCAAAGATTGTTAGCCAAACTAGAAAAAGAAGAGATATTTACTCAAAATGTAGGAGCTAGGAGAGTAAGGTCACATGCATCATCTGCACATTTGAAGCTTTTAATGCTCATTTACTATCAAAGTAAAAGTCGAAGGAAGCAAGAGAGGGATCGGAATCGGATTAGAGCAAGTGATGAGATGAGAGGCCATGGGCACCACCAGAGCACTATGAAGCATGTGATGAGATTTGGAGAACCCGGGCCACAGTTGTTGGCAATCCCTGTGAGCCAATGTTTGATCACAGCACACCATGGTACCCGCTCATGATGCTGCCACCAAGTTTTGTCCGGAGGAAAAGCAAAAGAGGCAAGGATATGAAAAAAGAAGAGCAATAAATGCACGAACTATGAATTTTGGCATGTAAGAAAGTGATGTATTCCAAGGTTGCAAACGGGGAAAGATGGAGGGTTGCATTCTATAATTTCACTTAGGTCCACATCAACTCAGGAAATCATAATGCCTATGGATTATAAAAAGAAATTGAGGGTCTATTAGCATTAAAAATAGTGAGAATAATAATCAAAATTCTCCATTCATCATCCCAAGGGGAATGTTGCTTTGGTCCCACCCTCTCCATGATAGGGATAAATGCATGGCAAGGAGAATGGAAAACCAGGCCTGCTGGTTTTGTAAACAGAAAGGCATTGGGTTGAAGGTAATGCTACACGGAAATGGCATGAGTGGATGCAGGAATCATTAGGTAAACTTTAGGTCTGGGCAGGTAGACAGGTCTCTGAGATGAAGGCATCAGAGGTGAGGGTGGGGATGCACTTACCATTTAGTTAGCGTACATAAAAAGGATTGAACTTAAGCAAACAATAACAATACCTATTAATTAATCCCATGATATGTATATTTCCTCCTGCGATTAGATCTTCTCCCTTGGTGCTTTCATGGCTGGAAGAATATTTGTTGGGATGATGAGACATTAAGAAAGCAGATCTGGTGCAGAATGGAATTGGAGAGAATATAAAATATTGATCACATTCTGCACCCATTAATTCCTTGTTCAATAACTTAAGTAAACAAATAATAAGGACTACTTGTTGTGTTTTGGTCACTGAGATCTCCATACAAACACCAGAGTGCATTTCGATGCTACAAACATGATGACATTATTCCCAAAAAAACACACCACAACATATGAACACATGGGAGCCCCATTCTTCTCTCCTCTCATCAATGCCTTCTCTGTAGTTGGATAAAATCATCAATCAGGATATGGTTCGAATCCCTACAAAGGAATAGGGTCATCTTCCTTCTTAACCCTGCAGTAAGAAAAGAAGAAAGAAACAAAAACGAAAGGGAAAAATATGTGCTCTATAGGCTTCTCTAGTTGATGAAATCCTCTTGAAGCAAACCTAAAAAAAAGCTTCACATGCAGGAATAAGAACAGGGAACCTAAAAAAGAAGAGGAGGAAGAAGAGGACAGCTGAAGAGATGGAATCAAATGAAGAATGATAAAGAGAAGGGAGACACCATGTATCTTGTTTGCTGTTAGTTTTTCACAAACTCCAAGCAAAATAATAAAGAAAAACACCAATCCTCTTAGCTTGATATCTATTACCATGATCCACCACCCCCACCACCGCCAAGCATACTATGCCAAAACCCAGGATGATCCCCTTCTTGGCCTCCTCTGCTATGCTCAAATTCACCTCCGCTGTTCGCTGAACTCACCTGCCTCAAATCCTCAAAAGGAAACAAGAGCCTCCCAGAACTCTCCTGCATCCCTTGCATGCCACCGGTGCTCACTGCATCAAGAGGAAAGTTCAAGGTAGGAGGCTTGAAGTCCTGGAGCCCAAAACTTTGAGGGTAAGCCACTCCACTGGCCGCTGGCACCGACACCGGAATCGGGATGAAGGAGCTCAGCCCCCTACTCCTAAGCAATTCCATGCTTTGGAGGTCTCCAAACTCCGGGATGGATGGGGGGGGTTGTGGGAATGCTATGTTGAGGTCCTGGCCTGGATAGAACTTAGGGTTAGGGTTTCCAGTGGAGGATGAAGTGGTGTTAGTGGTGGTGCTGGAGGAGGAAAGTGTTGAAGCTGAGGCTGCGGAAGAGGTAATGGTGGTGGTGGTGGTGGAGGAAGAGGAGGAGGAGGAGGATCTTTTGTTCTTTCTTGAACCACCACCAACAGGGACATTCCTGAGGGAACCCCCTTCAGTCCAGTACCTTCTACAGGTCTTGCAGAAGTACCTCGGCTGGGTTAAGCTGTAGTTGTTGTAGTAGCAGAACTTGGTGTTGGTGGAGTTGCACCTCGGGCAGTTGAGTGCCTGCTCTCTCTGCGGCCTTGTTCTTCTGTCCACCAGTTGAGCTGCTCTTGTAGCACCGCCAACTCCTCCCATGGTGGTGGCCGAGGAGATGGTGGTGGGGATGGTGGTGGTAGTGGTGCCGTCCACCAGCTCCTCCATGGGCTTCACCAGCCCTAGTCCCTGCCAAACAACACCACATCTCCAATCTTATTATCATTTCCATTGCGCGGAAGATCAGATTATTACTTACTATATATGTGTTTGTGTGTGGGTTGAAAGATCAAAAACAAACACAAGGAACAAGAAATAAAGTGTGATGGAGAGCGCTTTAGACTTGGTGGATTCCAACTTTCAAGAACACTGCCTAGGCACCAAGAAAAGATCAAAAGGAAAGCATCAGAAAGACCAAAAGCAAAGCTAAGACATCCCCACTGCTTTATTGCACAAGCGGGGGGGAAAAGAAGAGAAAAAGGAGAGGAAAAAGGGAAAGGATGATGGGGAAAAATGAAAAAGTTTGTGCTGCTTTCAAGGATCAAAAGCTAAACCCTAGACAAAAGCCAAAGGTGTGTGGCATTTTGGCCTCTGGTTCTGCAGAGAGAAGAGATGGATGGATAGATATCTCTGCATCTATTTCATCAAAATATCATCAAAACCCTAGGAAAAAACGAGCACAAAAAAGCTAAAAAGGGGGCACTGAGATCATGGCATGGGGATTAGATCCTGGATGGAGTAGGTTTTTTACCTGAGGCCACTGAGCAGTGTCCATGCGAGCTCTTTCTCTTTCTCTGTGAAGATGAGAAATGGGGAAGAGCTATATGGATGGTTGTGTAGGTGATATCAGGAGAGGAATTTCTCAGGATGTTGTTGTGAGTGGAGATGGTGGGATGATGCGTTGGCTTTCATGCTTTTAGAGATAGAGAGAGAAAAGGAGTGATATTGGAGAAGAAGAGCGCTGCTATAATATATTATATATCAACTTTTGCATATACACCCCTTTAATATCAACAAATTTATCTTCTCCCGCAGATTTTGTATCTATACCCTTCCTATTTTATATATTTGGGACACATTCACCACTTGAATTTGGATTGAATTTGTAGCTTGTAGAACTACATAGGGTATGACAAGAGTATTCAAGTATAAGCAGTTTTTAGCTAGTCAAAACGTTTAAATAGTATTCTTGTAGCTATATAAATCACATAAGCATTGAGATTAATAGTTAAATATTTTTTTAAAAAAAATTTATAAGTTTATTTGTTTTTAGCCTCTTAAGTGATGAGGAGTAAGTATTAATTGTTTTATCTATTAATTTTAACATTTTTATTTAAATTTTGGCCGAAACATCAGTTAAATGTATAGAAAAGTCAACGTGGTTGGACAAAAATTGTACTTTGACAAAACGTAGATGCAGATCTTCGAGCCATAAAACATGTCCAAAATGTATTTTTTTTAGGTATTATTTAATTCGAAATCAAACTTAAAATCATAAATTATTTTTATAAATTAATATTTTTTAATCAAATTAATCTTTTGATAATTTAAAATTCTAACAATTATGTAATTTTTTATAATAAATTTAATTTCATAATAATATAAAATAAATAATATTAATTTTATAAAAAAATTCTGAAATAAGTTAATATGATTTCAAACGGGACCTTATTTTCCGTATTTGCGGAAGGCAATTAACGCGTGAGTTTCTAACTAAAAAATGCCACGGAGACGACGGAGGTACATACGTAACACGGGCGGGTGCTGACATGGCGCGCGTGCAAGTCACGCATGTGGCGAGCCGTGGGGCCGGGGACGACAGGAGCTTTAGCAGCGGACACGATGTGGGGCGGGGCCCACTCAGTTGGCGGGTGGGAATTTGAGGCTGACAGCGACCGATGGCGACGTCTCCCGCCATCTCCACCCTTCGCTTTCTTCTCTCCTTTTTGTTCATCGATCGTTAAGAAAAAAAAATATTTAAAAAAATTAAAAGGGAGAAGAATTGCGGAAATATTCAAAGGAAATTCCTTCTCGGACAAAGAAAAAGAAAAATTCCTTTTTCTTTTGGAGGAGTTGACCGGTTTGACCTTTGAATAGTTTTCTACTTTTGGTTAAGCAACCGTCTTGGGAATTTTGCATTTAAGCCACGTTGAGTAATTTATTTATTTATTTATGTATTTTTGCATTAAACCAGATCGCGATCGACATAAAAAAAAAAAAAAAAAAAAAAAAAAAAATCGATTTTGCATGTTGGCCATATCTCTAGTGTGAGTGATTTCAAAAGACCCAATGGGCCGACACTTAAACTGACCGAAACACCATCGAACCGAAACCGAAATTCGATAATTCAAATCTTGTTGGGGAACGCACCGAATTAATTTATTCGGGGGAGAAGTGACGAGCGAATCGTCGTTCGACACGAGTTAACCGGGATCAATAAAATTAGGGATAATTACGGGTGGCCCCCCGTAATTAGCCTTAATTACGGTTAACCCCCCGTAATTTCCGTAATTACCCCCACCCCCTCCAATTCGCCCATATTTACCCACAGCCCCCTGATTGTTATTTAATCAAAATTTTACCAAAAAATTCCGATTTTACCCCGTTATTTTTACACATACACCCCTAAAAACTTATTTTTTATATTTCACCCCCCGGATTTCGGAATTTTGCAAATAAAACCCAGAAAGAACTCATATTTACAACAAAGTCCTCCAAATTCGAATTTTTGCAAACAACACCCCGTTGCGCGGGCGGGAGCGGAGGAGGAGGCCGGCCGGCAGGCCGCAGAAGCGGAGGCGGCGGCCGGCGGCGGGAGCGGAGCCGGAGGCCGGGCGGGCGGGAGCGGAGGCGGAGGCCGGCGGCTGGAGCGGAGGAGGAAGCCGGGGCGCCGGCGCGCCGTAACGCGGGAGCGGACGGCCACGGCCGAGGCCGTTCCGCCCCCGCGTGCCGGGGACGGAGGCCGAGGCCGGTGCGCCCGCACGCGGGCGCCGGCGAGGACGGCCACGGCCGAGGCCGTTCCGCCCCCGCGTGCCGGGGACGGAGGCCAAGGCCGGCGCGCCCGCACGCGGAGGCCGAGGCCGAGGCCGTTCCGCCCCCGCGTGCCGGGGACGGAGTCCGTCTCCGCTCCCGCGTGCGGAGGCCGTCCGCGGCCGCGTGCCGGCGGGCCGTCCGGCGCGCCGTCGGGCCTCCGGCGAGGGGTGTATTTGTAAAAATTAGTTTTAAAAAAAATTTAGAGTTATTTTTTTAAAAAAATTTAATGGTCTATTTTTAAATTTATAAATATTAAATTTATAATTATAAATATAAAAAAACACTAATGTCTTTTTTGTAAAAATTTTATTTAAAATATAGAAAAAAATATTGAAGGGGTCTATTTATAAATGTACAATATGAAACTTATAATTTTAAATTTTAAACTTTGAAACCTTCGATGACTTATTTGTAAAATTTATTTATAAAATAAATAAAATTTGGACGTATTTATAAAAAAAAATATTAAAGGTGGTTTATTCTTAAATGTAAAAAAAGTAAAAATTAGTTTAAAAAAAATTTTACAGTTATTTTTTTAAAAAAAATTTGAGGGTCTATTCTTTAATTTATAAATATTAAATTTATAATTATAAATATAAAAAACACAAATGTCTTTTTTATAAAATTTTATTTAAAATATGATTAAAAATATAGACTTATTTATAAAAAAAATATTGAAGGGGTCTATTTGTAAATGTACAATATGAAACTTGTAATTTTAAATTTTAAGTTTTGAAACCTTCGATGACTTATTTGTAAAATTTATTTATAAAATAAATAAAATTTAGACGTATTTATAAAGAAAAATATTGAAGGTAGTCTATTTTTAAATGTACAAAATAATAAACTTGTAATTTGAAATTTGAAAATTTTAAACTTTCACTGTATTTCGCAAGGCAACGAGCGGACAGCGACGGCAAGCCGGCAGGGCAGCGACGGCAGCAGCTGCGCAGGGACTGACGGCGGCAGCGGCAGAGCACAGCGGCGGCGGCGACGCAGATGCGTTTAGGGCTACAAGAAGAAGAGGGTTATATAAGAAAGTTTTGGCCTTTTTTGTAATTCGGAATAATTTCGGAGAGTTATTTGCAAAAATCAAAATTTCGGGGACTTGTCTGTAAATTTGAATAATTTCGGGGTGTTATTTGCAAAAATCCGCGCCCGCGCCCGGGGAAGCAGGCGGAGGCCGGGGCGCCGGCGAGCCGGCGGCGGGAGCCGGCGAGCCGGCGGCGGGGGCGGAGGCGGACGCCGAGGCCGTTCCGCCCCCGCGTGCCGGGGACGGAGGCCGAGGCCGGCCCGCCGGCACGCGGGCGCGGACCGCCAAGGCCAAGGCTGTCCGTCCCCGTCACGCGGGCGCGCCGGCCTCTGCCTCCGTCCCCGGCACGCGGGGGCGTAACGGCCTCGGCCTCGGCCTCCGCGTGCGGGCGCGCCGGCCTTGGCCTCCGTCCCCGGCACGCGGGGGCGGAACGGCCTCGGCCGTGGCCGTCCTCGCCCGCGCCCGCGTGCGGGCGCGCCGGCTTCGGCCTCCGTCCCCGGCACGCGGGCGCGGAACGGCCTCGGCCGTGGCCGTCCGCGCCCGCGTTTCGGCGCGCCGGCGTCCCGGCCTCCGCGCTCCGCTCCCGCTGCCGGCCGCCGCCACCATTCCCGCGGCCGGCCTGCCGGCCTCCTCCTCCGCTCCCGGCCGCGCGACGGGGTGTTATTTGCAAAAATCCGAATTTCGGGGACTTTTCTGTATATCGAAATAATTTCCGGGGGTTTATTTGCAAAAATTCGAATTTGGAGGACGTTTTTGTAAATCTGAATTCTTTCGGGGTGTTATTTGTAAAATTCTGAAATCCGGGGGGTTAACTATAAAAAATAAGTTTTTAGGGGTGTATGTGTAAAAATAACGGGGGTAAAATCGGAATTTTTTGGTAAAATTTTGATTAAATAACAATCAGGGGGCTGTGGGTAAATATGGGCGAATTTGAGGGGGATGGGGGTAATTACGGAAATTACGGGGGGTTAACCGTAATTAAGGCTATTACGGGGGGGTCACCCGTAATATCCCTAAAATTTATCTAAATTGATTACTTTTATTTTAAAAAATGGCTATCCTTAAATTAAAAAGAAAAGGATAACGTTATTCAATTTATTTTGTTGAAACTAGAGGGCTCCTAAAGACGACTCCGGCCCGCCGAAGCCCGCGGCTCTCGTCGGAGAAGAAAACCTCGATATCAGGTGCTTCTTCGTGCTCTATAGTTAGCATCAGGGTTTTCCGCTCCTTATCGGTCGATTGGATAGGTCCGCGATGGTTCTCGTCGGTGCTTCCATCCCCAGCGAGGTACACGCGATCACGAACCCTAGTTTGTTGCTATTAAATTCTCTTTGATTCATCTCCAGGGTTTTTTTTCCAAAAATTCCGCACTAATTTCTGATTGATCTTGGAAATCTGTTTTTTTTTAGGTCTAAAATTTGATAATCGTGTTATGTTTGGGATTCTGATCATAAACGTAAACTGTTCTTGGTAATGGAGTTCAAGGTTGCGCTTTTAAATCGTGCTTTTAGATTTTTTCTATTTTTTATTTCGCTGGTTATATTTACATGCATGAATTTCTGGCGTTTTATTTTGCGCTTATTTGTTGTTCATTTTCAATTTTCATTGCAGGTTGGGTTGCGATTGCTTCTTTCCCCGATTGGGTCGAATGTTGTCATCAGGACCGCATGGTTTGTTCTAATCTCATTTAATTTTGTGAATTTATGGAGTGAGGATTGTTAGCAAATTGACGTAAACCCCTGAAGAACAAAGATGGGCGTTGTGTTTCATTCTGTGCTTTTGAAATTGCATGAGTAACTGTATACATTTTCTCTTTTCATGTACTTCTGTTCCTGGGACGTAAATAGTATCCCTTTTTTCTCTTTTGGCTTATTTATCATCTTTTTTTTTTTATGTGCAGCTGTACAGTTGGGGTTGCATTTCCTGTATATTCTACTTTTAAGGCCATTGAGAGCAAGGATCGCAGGGAACAAGAAAAGTGTCTTCTGTATTGGGCTGGTTAGTCATGGCCGCTTCCATTTTGACTCAGAAAGGATTGGATACTGTTTCTTTGATTTATAGTGTTTATTTTGGTTTATCATTCACTTTGCAAAAAATTACTCTAAATGAAAATAAACTGTTTAGCTTTTTCTTTCACCTACCTGGTTAGATGAAGGGACTAGTTGAAATATGAGATTTCAGAAAGCTTTTATTGGCTAGAAACTGAGCAATATGTGAAAAAGAGTTTCAGCAAAACAAGGAGACCTGCATCTGCCTTTATATCCTCTTTAAAATCCTGATTCTGCTTCCTGCATTTTAAATCAAGGGCATTAGCACCACATACTAGGCAAAACAACAACACACCAACACATGGATCGAATGTTCTTTGCTCTTTGGTTTGAACTCGGATTCACTGTTGCATATTAGACTTTTGAATTGACTTTTTTAGTGGATGTTGGTGTTTGCAGCATATGGATCTTTCAGCTTTGTGGAGATGTTCTCTGATAAGATCTTATATTGGTACCTGATCTGCCTGAAAATCGATTCCTTTTACATCCTTAAGTCTTTCTATTGTGCATTTTATGCTACATATCGATATATCTGTACTCTAAGTCGACAATTTTGTCTTGCTGTCAATTAGTTTAATTATATTGCCTAGAACTCTTATGCTTATTTTGGAACTGTAAGCTTCTGGATATGCACAGGGCTGATTCACTCATGAACTAAAATTTGCTGAAACATTATTGGATAAGAAATGGAAAGACTAATAAAATCTGATATTTGATTAAGCTTCCATGGTAGGTTACATGATGCTAAGGTTTCAACCTTGTTTAAGGTGTTACTTTGCTTCTTAGCAGTTTGAGAAGAAAATTCTTAACCTTCTCTTGAATGTTTACAGGATTCCGTTTTACTACCATCTGAAGTTTGCTTTTCTTGTTTGGCTCCAACTGCCACCCAACAGTGTATGTACTCTAATACAATTTTCCTTTTCCAGAGGAAATGAAGTCCATTTTTGGATTATATATTTTTTCTCATAATCATACTTTTGCACAACTTTTAATTTTAGGATTATTACTGATAACTTACTCATCATGTGTTAGCAGGTGACCTTTTTCTTTGAGGTTGCTTTGGCTAGCATCTGTTTTTTAAAATCTTTTGGTAGCCTTTGTTAAACCTGATGCTTGCAAAATGTCAACTGCAGTTTTATGGAGCCTCTCTTGATTTACTACCAGTGCATGCTTTTGACCTCTTTAGTTTGGAAAATTCATGCTTGTTGGAAAAAATGAAAATGTTACAAGGATATCTACAAAATAAAAACATAAAAACAGGGCATATATTGAAATCTTAATAATATTTATATATTTTAATATGTTGATCTGCATAAGTATAAGCCTCTAGCTTATCCAGAATCAATCACGTATGTTCCCTGCACTCAGGTTGTGCTGCAATTACAGATACCTATCACGTGTGAGCCAAGCTGTACAAGTTGTTGATCAGTTTTTTATGTAGTATAACTAAGCTTTATTCAAGTATTCTATAGACCTTTTCCTTTATGATTGACAAATTGCTATATTATTCTTAACTGCACTTCTGCAGTTTCATTGTTAATATTTATTATAAATGATTTTTTTCTGCTTGTTTCACATCTATATCTTTTCAGATATTAACTTGTTCTATGGCTGTCACTATGACTTTTACATTGAAATATTGTGCAGACAAAAATGCCAATATAACATCTTCTAATAATGTCTAGTTTTTTGCTCTAGCAGGGATCAAGGCAGATATATAGGAAGCACCTACGGCCGTTTCTGTTGAGACATCAGGCTAAAATTGATAGTCTGCTTAATGCCACCTCCAATGAAATTGTATGTCTTTTCTAACTTGAAACTTACAGCTGAACTTGAAATACATTGGAAGGCATTCTTTATTTGTGGTTCTCTTTTAAGAATTGAATGGTTATGCAACTATTGCTAATTTGTCTCATCCATGTCTCCAAATGTAGTATCTAATCAGCTTGTGATTGCTATATTGCAGGGTAAATTTGTTAGTGCACATCAGCAGGAAATCCTTTTTTTACAGGCTTTGTTGGGGAAGTGTGCATCGGCAGGTATTAGCTTTCCTTGTGGCAAGTGAACATGTGTCGTCCTTTTAAAAATAGAAACTATTCTGCAATTCTTATTTAGTACATCATATTAATTTTGGGGTATTGTAGACAGCTTTATCTAAAATCCAACAGTAACGGACTTTTGTGCACAAAACCTGTTCAGTGATTTCTGATTAGTCAAGAACTCCTGCAATACTTATGCAATCATACCTTACTATAGCTCATTTATTTGGTGACTACCTTCTTGCATCTAATTACTCAAAAGACTCTGAGCAATCTTATCCGGAGTAAAAGCATTCAAACATCCTGAAGGTTCAAGGAATTCTCTAGCCAAGAAAAATGCTTTACCAGCCAGCTTATAAGTAGAAGCATGTTGTTCCTTAAAGATTCGTGAATTTCTATTTCCCCAAATCAACCATAAGGCATAAGCAAGGGCAGATATCCTGAATATCAAAATTGGACTTGAAGGATAAGTAGCTAAAAGTTCATTTTTCAAGCTGTCATTAGATATATTGAAATACCAATTAAGCCTGGAGCAAAATAAATTCCAAAACATGGCAATACCTGAACAATCTGATAATATATGATTCAATTGTTCCTTGTCTGCTCGACACAAGTAGGTAAAACTCCATGCACCAATTTTCATAAAAACAAGCTACTGTAGCAGCTCATGTAGTAAAAGTTCACTGTGATATGTATGGATGGTGACATTATTTAGTCCTGTGCACGCAACATGTAATTTATTGTCATATTTTGCACATATTGAACAAGACAAGCATTGTTGATCTCTGAGAACTAATAATTACTGTTACAAATGAACCAGTGAACCAGGTGGTCAAGAACATTTTTCATCCAGCGCAACTCCAAGCGCAGAACCAGAATGAGGATCAAAACCCACCATTGAGACCTCAGACAGAACCTGCGGAACCCAACTCAGATGAGTGATTCTTCATTCTGTGTAGCATTCCCTGTTTAGGGAAGCATGTGAAATCGATGTAAATGTTTAGGCATTTTTTTACTACAGGTTTTATCATAGGTATTGGAAGATGGAGATGTGTAGTGTTTGTAATCAGATTATCACTGTTTTACTGGTATGGTGTATTGGCTCTTGCATTTGGAATTAATTTGTTTTCGGCACTTTGTTTATGTAATGCTGCTCAACAGAATGTTGTTATTGTCATTTTGAATTGGTCTTGCTGTGGAATGTTGAGATCAGATGTTTTTGACTATTTATATCTGCTAAAACTAGTGGGCAAAAAGCACAAATGAGAAAGGATTACAAACAGCACAATATAATCTGATCAAGGGTTTCTCCGGGAGTAGGAGCACCGCAAGCAAATTATAAATTCATATAATAGACAATTTGTTGTTGTAAATCCCGTAAAAAAGTGACAGAGAGTATAATCAATCTGAATGTAATCTTCCATGTCTCTCCCGCGGGCCTCGCTGCCAAACGGCGGCGGAAAAATCCCCAGTGAAGATTGGAAAGAGAGATCAGTAAACATGAATCAGAATCAATTTGAAGACATCCAGGGCACTCGAACGGACTCCACTGCTTAAAGGATGGTGTTGCCATCGTGCTCCGACGTGACATGAAGCCAACGAAAGTGGTGTCAGGGTCATCGGAGAGTTGCCTCCTCGAAGGAACGATCCACCGATCACCAGGTCTAGATCCAACCCTGAGAAGATAGCGTAATCCTCAACTTCATCATCATCCATGGTTTCTTGCTATACAATTATCTCGGGGGCAGACAAGGCATTCCCCCATTCGCCATAGCCTTCTTGCACCTGTTCCTACATGTTTTCTTGCACTGACACTGCGGGATCAAACTCTGACTGCATCCTCATCCATTGTTGCACTGACTCTTTGAGATCCGATGATGTGCACTGTATCGATTCTGTCTCCTCAGACGGTGGCATTATGATTGGCTGTGGTAGTAAGCCGGCGGCAATGTGGGTATCATCGGTAGCAGTAGCACTGGTTTCTTGATGGAACAATGTCTTAGACTACAAGGTGCAGACACTTTCTCCCGTGCGTTGTTCCGAGCGCTCCTACTTGCAAGAAACCATCCTCATCGTCATCTTCAACCAATGCCCCTCTCTTTTCTTCTCCAACCTCGAGCTCTTCTTGTTCCCGCAGATTACCCATCCGTCCGAGCTGTCATTGCCGTACTCGTACATCACCTAGCTACTCACTGAGTGGTCTTTTTCATGTCGAACTCCAAGCTCCTCATGAACCCGACAACTTGACCGCAATTGTAATTCCTCGATCAAACACGATATTATTTTTAGATTCTACAATTTACTCGCCCTCTCTAGAATTTTATTTTCTTCAGCTTTTGAGAAAAAAGTCTGTTACTTGTTGAACTGAGACTAAAAGCCAAGCTATTGTCCAGTCACAAGGGACTTAGTATTCTGATTAAGTTAGCTCATGCCATCCAAGAAATGATACGGAGTGATTTTGATATCATTATGTGACACTCATGGATAATATTATACTAGATTTGGGACATTACATAGTGATATTAAAGTTATTTTATATCACCTCTTAAATAGTGTGGACTACCTCAAGGAATATGCTAAGTCTTTTAAGAGGGGAAAACTGTGAGGTTTGGGACTGACCAGCAGCTTGGCCTTTAGTCCAAATTCGACAAAATATGAGAATTGAGATTGAAATTAATATAATGGTTATCATAAACCTAGTAATGAAATTTTTTTCCAGAGAGCCGGATAAAATACAATTCTAAGTCCCAATGAGCCAATAGATTGTAAACACTTAGAAATAATATTGTGCTTGATCAAAACGTCGCATAATAATATTAGAGTTGCTTCGCATCATCTTTTGATCGATATAGATTAGCTTAATAAAAACGCTGAGTTCATAAAAGAGGAAAGTGTGGATCCTTGATTGGATTTTAGTTTAATTTTTAATCTTACATCGATAGAATGGAAGAGTTGATATTAAACTAAATACCTATGAACTACAAATATTCAAAAATAATTTTGTGTTTGACGAGGGTGTCACACCAGTGATAGACGTTCTTGGTGCAATTGCTCTTCCATGTCCCACGCGCTATCGTGTGTCTTCGACCAGATCTTTGGAAGGAGAAGTTGACCTCAACGACAGGCGAAGGGACGAGGTCATCGGACTCAGCAGAGTAGACATTGATGTTGTCAAGGATGAGCTTGGATGAGACCCATTGGCCTAGGGCTTTGCGCTTGAGCTAGAAGAGGATCAGGTATTGATAGCTAGGGACGAAGTTGGACCACCCTCTTTGAATATGGAGCCTTTCGCCTTCTGGCTCTCTAGCCACTCGTCTTCTTTTGCTTTTCTTTGCTTTTCTTAATTTCATATGAGATTTTTCAGACAAAAAGATTATACGTATCTATTAATATACTCAACTGCGGACACTTGTCAATTTAGTGCATGTTTTCGTATTATCACTTGAAAAAAATACAATTAGAGACAACTCTAGAATTGGCTTGCCTATTAACTAATTTTTATATAATTATGGATTTTCATAAAATCTTTTATTGCTGGCAAATAGACTATTCGACATTTATATTTTATTTTCTATTCATCGGTATTTTTCTCTCTCATTGAGAAATTTGAAAGATAAATGATAAATGACGATTTTGTTTATAAAATCAAATTCCGACGTACTATACTAATAGAATTTTGATTTTTTAGCAATTAATCACCTTTTTTATATAAATTTATAAAAAATTACTTATCTTATTATTATCAACAAAAAATCACTCCTCTTATACTGTAAAGTTATAAAAAAATCATCTCGATTAAAATATTAAAAAAATATTTATTTTAGTTCAATTTTATCAATTAAAATTAATATAAAAGCATAAATTATTCTCTTTTAATTTTAGTTTAAAAAAAATATTAAATTTATATAAAAATAACTTATCTTATTTCGGTTTTATGAAAAATTGATTATTTAATTTTATGAAATTAAGAATTTAAAATTCAGTTTTATCAAACCAATTGTCAGCCATTGTTCAAAATAAAATTAAACGAAAATAATTTGATTTTTTATATTAATTTAATTGATAAAATTAAATTTAAATAAAAAATATTTTAAAAATATTTTAATCGAGTTATTTTTTTATAAATTTATTATATAAGGTAAGTATTTTTTTCTTCTACTCACAAAAAACCATCCTCGTCATCATCTTTAACCAGTGCCCCTCTCTTCCTCTTCTTCTCCAACCTTGAGCTCCTCTTGATCCTACATATCACCCATCCATTTGAGTTGTCACGATTGTACTCGCACATCACCTAGCTAGTGCTCCGAGTGGTCTCTTTCACATCGAACTCCAAGTTACTCTTGAACCTGACGACCTAGCTATAGTTGTGATGTCTCAACCAATCGCGATATTATTTATGAGTGTTTACAATTTATTGGCCTATCAGATCTCAGGATTTTATTTTTCTTAACTTATCGAAAAAAAGCCTTTTTACTAGATCTAAGGCCACCATCATATTTAATTTAGTCTCAATTCTTACACTTTGTCAATTTTGAACTAAAAAAAAAAGATGATGGTCATTTGCAAGCCTTATAGTTTTTCCCACGTAGGGACTTAACGTCCTCATTAAGCTAGTCTACATTTATTTAAGAGGTGGCTTGAAGTGGTTTTAATATCACTATTTGACATCCTGACCTAATATGATATTGTCATTGGAGGTCACATAGTAGTATAAGAGTCGCTCCGTGCTGCCTTTTGAACTGTGTAAGTTAGCTCAATGAGGATGCTAAGTCAACAAGTGAGAAAAACCGTGAGCCTTGCAACTGATCACTAGTTTGGTCCTTAGTATTTGTTTGACAAATTACAGAAGTTAAGATTGGATTAAATACAATAAGTGTCGTAGATCAAGTGACGAGACCTTTTTTCATGGAGTCAGTGAAAATAAAACTGTGGGTCCTAATAAGTAAATGGGTTGCAAGGGCTCAGGAATAATAGCATACTTGGTTAGGACGTCATATAGTGATATCAATGCTATTCTATACCACTTTTAAATAGTGTGGGGTAGATTAGTGATGACTCTAAATCCATAAGGAGATGGAGGTACGGAGAACAACAGCTTAATCTTTAGTCTCACATTAATAAAATATAAGAGTTAAAATTGAACTAAATATAATAATTATTATAGATCTAACAATAAGAACCTTTTTCATGTAGCCAAAAAAAATAAAACTTAAAACCTAATAGGCCAATGGATCATAGAGTTCCACAGATAATATTTTGTTTAGTCCGGATCTCACAACAGCGGCAAACGTTCTCGGTGCAATTGCTCTTCCGCGTCCCACGCCTTACAGTGTGGCTTCGATTGGATCTTTGGCAAAAAAAGTAAACCTCGGTAACAGAGGGAGGGACGGGGTCGTGGGGCTTGGCGAAGCGGACATCGACGCCGTCGAGGATGAGCTCTGATGGGACCCATTGGCCTAAGGGCTTGAGATTGAAGAGGATTGTTTGGGATGACCCTCCTGGAATATGGAGCCCTCCGCCTCACTCTCCAGCCATTCGTCTTCTTCTAGTTTTCTTCATTTTTCTTAATTTTTTCTGAGAATTTCAGACAAAAATATTGTGCGTATCTACTATAGGTTTATTTTCCATATAATCTTGAAAAATAGGTCTCATTAAATAGAAGTTTATATTTGATCTGTCATTTAGAAATTTAAAAGATAAATGACAAATTTATTTATACAGCCAAATGTGGACGTGCTAAACTACTGGGGCCAGTTTGGTTTGGGGTCAGGGACCGGGTCAGCATTTTTTAGAATTTTTTTTTTATCTTGTGAAATTAATATTTATTATTTTATATTATTATTAAATTAAATTATTATAAAAAATTAAATAGTTTTTTGAGCTTTAAATTATTGAAGTCTTAATTTTGATAAAAAAATATTAGTTTACAAAAGTGGTTCACTAGTCTTGACCTTGACCTTGACCATGACCCCGTTTCAAACTGACCCCTGGATTTCTTCATATTACCCCATGAAAAGACACAGTTATGGATAACTCTAAATTTGGCTTGCCTATTAACTAATTTGTTAATGGACATTTGTAAAACATTTGCTTTTGAGGAAAATAAAACAATAAAAACAAAAAAAATCAACTATTTATTTATTTTTTTCACATAACCTCGCAAAATAGGTCTAATTACATAGAAACTTACATACAATTTTTAATATCAAATAGACAATTTGACATTTATTTCCATTGATTAATAATTTTAAAATATTTTCCTTCTCCCATTCTGAAATTTGAAAGAAAAATGACAAGCCACGAATTTATTTATGTTTTAAAGTTTTTTTTACATATATCTCCTTGAAATATGTGGTTATTACACAACATATTCTAACTCTTTGTTCTTTACATATCATTTTTAAAAAACTAAAAAATTGAAAAATTATTTAGTTGCCTCGAGTTCTCATAATTTGAGAAAAAAATTACTAGAATTACAGTGAAAGAAAATTAACGGTTGTTTAATCTTAGTTAACATTAACTAAATATATGTAATTTTGCAAATGAGCTATTGCGTTATGGAGCCGATTTGTTTTAATCAATAGAATGTTTGATTTACTAAAAAATATCTCTATGGATGTATCTGAAAGAAAGTCTCGTATTCTAGGGACTTGAATGTAAATGCTATATTCAGAAAGGGTATTTGAGGATGAGGTACGGATTCTAGTTTTTATTATATTTATACTATTTTCAGCTTTTTCCTCCTAATTAGAAAAACATTAACTACATAATAAGATAATGTCATTATAACAAATAGAATTACGTTTTATGTAAAATTTTAAATTTACTGGGCCTACGAAAATATACAAGTAGTTTTAGAATTAGGATACTTCCAAGCCTTGCATGGCCAATAAA
The DNA here is from genome assembly GCA_005019695.1 of Trichopus zeylanicus subsp. travancoricus. Lineage (NCBI taxonomy): Eukaryota > Viridiplantae > Streptophyta > Magnoliopsida > Dioscoreales > Dioscoreaceae > Trichopus > Trichopus zeylanicus. Next base: position 1,793,854 of record RXID01022204.1, read on the forward strand.
TGAAGAATTGATTTGTGCATGTAATTAAATTTTTGATTTTTATTTAATTCTTCCAAAAAAAATGAATAATTGAAATATTTTTATTTAAATTATATATATTTTTATAGCTTTACTTATTTTATTTCCATTTAGAAATTTTTTGATATTTTTCGAAATTATTAGTTAGTTTAGGGGACTTTTTTCATTCAATAAAACATCCTTTTGTATTAACTATTCTTCGAAAAAGATTTCACTAATTAGAAATCTCATTGAAAAAAATATAGTTAAGGATAGTGATGGTAATTGTTTCCTTGAATTATAAAAAAAATCCTTTTATCTTTCTATGTAATTCGAAATTTTATCTCTCCATTGAAAATTAAAAGAAATGAAAATATTAAAATATGATTGGAGGGTTCAATGCAAATAATTTGTCAAAACCACGCATCAAGAGTTGTGCTTCCGATTTCACACATGAAGCTCTAATTATAAGTCTATAACTTAATTCAACGCGACATTGTTTGGTCTGGAATCAAATAAGAATAGAATTAAGATTAGTAAATTTTTTTTATATAAATTAATATTTTTTTTATTAAAATTAATGTTTCAATAATTTAAAATTCGAAAAATTATTAATATTTTTTTATACTAAGTTCAGGTTAATAATAATGTAAAAAAAATCATATACTTTAATAATTTTTTTTAAAAAAAAATTTGGCTGATTCCCAAACCAAATGGTGAAATTACAATCTTCAAGGCAAGACAACGACCGGTGGTGTGGGTGGCGCTGCCGCCGCCGCGGGGCTCTTGGGTCTCCACCGGGGTGGGCATCCTCTCCGGTTTCCTCTTCCCTTTTCTCTTCCTCCGAGCCATCTCCACACTCAAATACAATCAAGTGTCGTTTCTCCTCCTCCATGTAACTCCAATTTGATTTTTTTCGTTTTACATATACCTCTTTCATATTATTTTTTCCTAAATTTCGGAACAAGTCCCTAACAAATTGCGTCATTTCTATTAGATTGAAGATATTAACTCATCCTCCTCTGAATCATCTGCATAAACTCAGAGTTAGAATCACTGACTGAGAAGAATACCCGGTGATCGTGCATGGGAACTATCATCCGGACAAGCTTGGGAGGATGATAGCTGTTGAGGAGTTTTATATTGACGGAAAGCGAGATGCACGGGACCCTTCCCCGGATGGCCGGCAAAGGCCTGCCGGCGAGTTTAAGTTAAGGACTCAATTAAAATATTGAATTACGAAAGACTCCTAGTTTTGATCTTTGACTGCGACGCGAATGAAAAGCCCAAATCTATTTAAATTTGTGCTGTGTTTCGTACAAATATAATTTTAAATCTTAGATTCCAAAGTCAAAAAGTAGAAATACGAAAATAATATTTATCTAAGATAAGACTGGAAGGAGAACGCATCATTTTGCCAACATGATCTGTACCCAAAAAAAAAAAAGTGACGGTGGATTTTTGCAAATATTGATAATACGTCGATTATTCGGAAATACCATAAAGTTCAGGGGGGGGTATATGCAAACATCCCAACCCCATCCACAACGTAGAAATTCACGACCAAAGAAGTCTGAAGGGTTTTTTTCGGGTTTTTGGATATAATTTTCCGAGAAGGCGCTTTTGTATATATCTACCTGAAAACATGTAAAATTGCATATTTTAATTTTAAAATTAAAATATGGCATATTTTTACCTGGCTTTATACTTGGTTGAAAAAACCCTAGTTTTATTCAAAAAATCACGACAGAATAAATATTTTCCAAGTATTTATTCTAAAGGTTAATGAATTAATGTTTATGTGACTAATGAATCAATCTAACTATCACAAACCCAATATTCGAATTCCTAACTGCAATTGATGCTATAAAAAAACCACTAAAGTTTTAGATACCATTTGGTACCGGGTTAAGATCAGAATTAGCTTAGTTTTTTCAAAAAAAAAAAAATCAATATTAATTATTATATATTATTATTAAATTAAAAATTATTATTAAAAAATTAATTTATAAAAATAATTCATTAACTTTAATCTCAATTTTGACCTTGATTCATTATTAAATGGGCTCTTATGATTTGTCAATATCCATTAGGTATGTTAGATTGTATCCAATGGAGATACCGAATGAAAAAGATTCGTTTGCGGTAATTTTTTTGCAGATTGATCTGGATGACTTTAGATTCTATGTTTTTTAAAAATAGTAAAATTAGGGGTGTCCATGAACCAAACTCGAGCTTCTAATAAAAAAATGATAGTGTGAGCTTGTCACAGTTCGATTCATGAGGTAAAACAAGTTGAGCTTTAAGTCAATCACAAACTTAAATTTTAAAATTCAAATAATTATTTTCAACTACTTAAAATTCAAATAAATTTTTAAAAAATTAATATTAAAATAATGAATCAACATCCAAAATATGATAATATTTTTATGAGGGCGAGGATGCGGACGCGGGTGACGAGAGCCAACGAGGGCGAGGACACGGACGCCGACGAGGGTGAGGGTGGGCGCGGACGCCGGCCGACGAGAGTGCGGGCACAGCCGGTGAGGGGTCTATTTATAAAATTTAGTTTCAAAATAAATAAAATTTAGACTTATTTATAAATAAAAATATTTAACGGATCTAATTTTAAATATATAAATATTAAACTTGTAATTTTTACATTTTAAGTTTAAAAACCTTCAATGTCTTTTTTGTAAAATTTTATTTAAAACATGATAAAAAATTTAGACTTATTTATAAATAAAAATATTCAAAGAGTCTATTTGTAAATGTACAACATGAAAGTTGTAATTTTAAATTTTAAGTTTTCAAACATGACTTATTCGTAAAATTTAGTTTTAAAATAAATAAAATTTGGACTTATTTATAAATAAAAATATTCAAATGGTCTATTTTTAAATGTACAAATGTTAAACTTGTAATTTTAAATTGTAAGTTTGAAAATCTTCAATGTCTTTTTTGTAAAATTTTATTTCAAATATGATAAAAAATTTAGACTTATTTATAAATAAAAATATTCAAGGGATCTATTTGAAAATATACAAACATGAAACTTATAATTTTAAATTTTAAGTTTTTAAACCTTCAATGATTTATTCGTAAAATTTAGTTTTAAAATAAATAAAATTTAGACTTTTTATAAATAAAAATATTCAAGGGTCTATTTTTAAATATACAAATATTAAACTTGTAATTTTAAATGTTAATTTTTAAAATTTCAATATTGTGAAATTTTATTAGAAAAATGATAAAAGTTGGGCTTAGTTATAAATAAAAATAATTGAGGGGTATATTTGTAAATATAGAAAATATTGAACTTGTTAATTTTTTTTTTAAACTTATAAATTTTCAACTTATTTATCAATAAAACAATTCAAGAGACTTATTTGTAAATTCACAAATATAAGATTTGTAATTAAATTTCTTATGTAGGGTTTATTTATAAAATATTTAAAATATTTAAGGTCCTTTTTATAAATTTTCATATAAAAAAATTAATATTTGGACTTTTTTATAAATTAAAAAAATTCAAGGGGCTTATTTGTAAATATACAATATCAGGATTTATTTATATAATATTTAAAATATTTCAGCTTCTTTATAAATATTTTTTTGAAAATATTAACATTTGGATTTTTTTATAAATAAAAATATTTTAAGGGATTATTTGTAAATATTTTGAGAGAAAGAATGAGATTGAGAAAATAAGTTTTTAGGCATTTAATTGTAAAAATAACAAAGAATAAAATCGAAATTTTTTGAAAAAATTTTGATTAAATAATAATAGAGGTATAGGTAAATATTTTGAAAAAGAGGGTGGTGCGGATAATTACGAAAATTATACATAATTAGAGCTAAGAGCTAATTAATTAGGGAGTGTATGGTAATTAGCCCTTAAAAATAATGTAATTTATTAAAAATTTAAGAAGGAATATATAATCCTTAAAATTTTTATATTTTAAATTAAAATTTAACTTAATAATAATGAACTAATAGCAAAGAATATATAATTTTTAAAATTTAAAACAGAAGTAAACGTGTTTTCCGGCAGGGATACGAGAAAAAGCCCCCCTAATTTATCGAAAAAGACGTCGGAAGCTGTGCTCTCACTTTACGTCGGTCACCATCTTCCCCGTGAAAGACAAGACAAGACGACGACCGCGCGTGCCCCTGGGCCACCGCCCGGAAATCTCACCGGCCCTATGTCACCCTCTTCCTCCACCACCCCTCCCAAATGGACACGGGACGCCCCCGCCCTACCCCACCATCTGCTTCTTTTGTCCGCACCCCGCCAAACTCCTCCCCGCCAGAAGAAACTCGTGGCCGGGAACCTCGCTTCCCAATTTTCTCATGCGTGTTTCGTCGAACACTTGATCTCCATCCGCCGCTACCCTAGCAGCCATGGCAAACCCCGAGTTGGACTACCAGGACGTCTTCGGCGGCCCGCCCCGGCGGTTCGCGCCTCGGAGGTGCCGCGCGGATTCGTTGGATTTGTTCTCGGGGAGGGGGAAGAGGAGCGGGTTCGCGGATGGGGAGGCGGGGTACCGGCGGCCGTCGTCGGGGCTGGGGGAGAAGCCAGTTTTTGGGGAGGTGGGTAGTCCGGCGAGGACGAGGCATTTGGGGGATGATTTCTTTGATGATATTTTTCAAGGGAGTGATTCGTCCAGTCCTAAGGTGGATTTCGATCCTTTTGCATCGGCGCCTGGGTCTCGGCTCATGAGCCCTACCATTCGGGGTTTGGCGATGCCTAGAAGTTATCCTTTTGGCGGTGGTTCATCGCTTCCCTCGCAGCTGAGGTGCTTGATTTAAACTTGGATACAATATGGATTGTTTTAGATTGAATTGTAGCAAATTGTTGTGAATTCTATCAAATTTGATGTTTTGAGCAATCATCCTGTAATCAATTGTGATCACTTTTTTTATGTGTTTACTCTCTAATGTTGTGAAAATTGCAGCAATTCCGGGAAGGTGACCAAAGGGATGGACTATCTAATGTCTGGTTCTCCTTTTCAACAAACTCTTCATAAAAATGATGATGGTGTGTCTGATTCACGAGGCGTGTCTAATTTTGCATCGCCAGCAGTTTCGACACATGAAGACCAGAGGATGGAAACCCATTCTCATTATCGCCAAAGCCCTTTGTCGCGCAAATTTTTCTATAGTTTAAATAGCACATCAAATGATTCTGGTTCAGCTAGCTTCAGCAGGGAAAGTCAGTTGCGAAAACATGAAACTGATTCAGAAGGTTACAGCAGAAGCAGTCGCTTCCATTTCTCTATGTATAAATGGGCAGGCAAAGGAGCAATGCTAATAAGGCCATCGAATTTCAAAGATAGGGGTAATAATGGGAGTAGCGGTCGAGTATTGCCTGAACTTGTTCTTCAAGGGGTTGACATGCCAGTTGATGATGATAGGATGCAAACCGCTATTAGGACTTCCGAAAGTAAAAGTGAAAATCGAGATGGAAAGTCAGTAAATAATCTTGTTAAAGAAAAGGATGCAGATCCAGTTATTAAAGAAGATCATTTGCCTTCTAGACTCGAATCTGAAGTTCTTCACTCTAGTACAACTGAGGAATCAGGTATGTGAGTACTTCTGTTGGATATATGTTTTTATCATTATCTAAGTTATGGTTTTGATATTTTTAAGCTACAATTTTGCAGACAATAAAATTGAATGTCAGCAAAGGGTATCTGGTTCTCCACTTGCCACAGATACAGCTGGGGACGTAAGTAAAGAAGTTTCTTCTAATGAAGAAAAAGCACCAAAAGTGAAGAGTCTACATGAGTTATTTTCAGGTGATGATGGCAAGGTGGTGTACATTATACAGGAACTCACTAGATTAGTTCAATCATGCTTTACTCTGTTGGTAAATTGGCTGAATGCTAGCTTCTATGTTGTTTATTATAGGAAGCAGTGGCATAAGTGGACAGGTTGAAGAAACAGAAGGCATGACTAAAGGTGGAATAAATGCTCATGAGCGTGCCAATGCTAATGTGCAAGCTATAAGAGAGAGAATTGCAAGTCATAATGAGAGCAGTCTTAGTACAGAATGTGCACAAGATACACCAAATTGTATGGAAGATAAGATGCCTGGATGGAGAGCAAGGGGAAAAGTTAAAGAGTTCATCAAAATTTTCAGTCAGG